>OZ025295.1:203248812-203934340 GCA_964019185.1 Maratus speculifer
ACGAAAATAACGAAACAAATAAATTTGATGACTGTCGCAGAAAACGAAAACTGTACATTAAAAATACAGTATTGTTTAAAAAAACAAACAAGCAAACAAAAATAGGTACACAAATTTTAAAACTACCGTATTTTCGGGTGTATAGTCCGCGGCTTATACAAGAAAAAAAACCTTCGGAAAAGCCTCTGCGGCTTATACACGGTGCGGTTTATACAAAGATTTTTTTAAAATTGGAAATCGTGATATTTTTTCTATAATTTTTAAACCTCAAAATTTTTTTTAAAAACATCGAAATTTGTACATTTTTTTTCACTATGCCACGAAATATACAGAGTTCTCTCATGTTGTAAATGCTTTTTTTTTTTTTACTGCTTAAATACAGTTATTTCTGGGTTTGGAAGAACTGTCGCAACTATCGCCAAGTATTGCACTAACCGGCAGCGAGAAATAATGACTCTCAAACGCAGTTTGCTCTTTATTTGAGAAGGTAAAAACAACAGTAAAAAATTTTACTTATTTTAAACTTACTTTTTGCTGAATAAGTCGTTTCAACGTTAACTGTAATCAGTTTTTTAGTAGAGATGTGTCATTTGTTGAGGAACGTTTCAAAAGGAGCGATTCCGGCAGTTGAACTAAAGGAACGATTCCAGTCTGTAAAAAAGAAACCGTCCTTTTCAGAACGATTCCGAAAAGAAACGAAATAACGGAATCGGTCTTTTTTTGGAAAGGTTCCCTAAAGGTTCGAATCCTCGGAATTGGTCCGAAACTCCGAAAAGGGCAAAATCCTGGCACTCGTTCCGAAATGAAACAACTCCGAAAAGGTTCGATTCTTCGGACTCGTTCCAAAACGGAGCAATTCCCCTGACTCGTTCCGTAATGAAACGACTCTGAAAAGGAAGGATTTCTCGGAATCATTCTGAAAAAGGCCGACTCGTCTGAATCGTTCGGAAATGACATAAAACACAAGCTTTTTTTTTTTGTTTGTTCATTGTAACAGGGCAGGGTAGATTTTTTTTTTTTTTTTTTTTTGAGAAATAAACTAAAAATGATCTTAAACGCAGAATTTTCAAGGTAGGAAAGGTTCCAGATTTTGGATTTTGTGCTCTACAAACACAAAGGGGTGCTGCAGCACCGATTCGCTAGCAAACTATTTTTCGATATTTTATTCATAGTTTTTTTTTAAGGTCTCGCGTATAAGTCGACCCTCCCCCACATTTTGAAATTATTTTTTGTCTAAAATATCTCGACTTATACGTGCGTATATACTTTAACGGCTTCTAACTTTGAACACTGATCGAAATATACGTTCGTAAATGGTGTATAGCCCGCGGACTATACATCGGTGCATCTCCGCGGCTTATACACGAACTTTTTCACTGCATTGCTCTATTTAGGAGTGCGGGCTATACACCCGAAAACACAGTATTTATTGGAAAAATTAAAAACATACACGAGAAAATGCTTAAAAATATTTACTAGGTAAAATCAAATCCGTAGCAAAAGTATCTTACGAGTGTGCATTGCAAATGTTACGAAAAATAAGTTAAAATAAAATTACAAACGGTGTTTCGAGAGGTAGAATTTCCTAATTACATTGCTTTGAATTTTGTTATGTTTAAACACATTGAATTTTAATTTAAATCGCAATCAAAATTATACAAAAAAGTGTTAATATTGTAATCCTAATATCTGCATTTTGTTTTATGTTGCAATTGCTACTTTTTATAAAACCAATCATTGGTAGAACACAATTTTTTACATTATAATATTTTGAAATTTAAAAAATCATAATTAAAATATATTAGCTATGGTTATTGATCCGGCATAGGAATAATTTCCTGATTCTCTCCAGTTTTAAGTATATATCTTGATATATCTTGTCTGCGGAAAAAAAAAACTGCCGGCAGAGTCAAATTTCTTGCACCTATATTTTCAAGAATTGTAAAGTTAATGGACAAAATTAACGATAGCCACCGGCCATGGAATCACTAAACCAGGAAAAGTGTCTGTTACAAAAATATTTGTCCTACTTATGGCTACTGTCTACAAATGAAAATTTGTCAGTTTAATGCAAATTTTCATTATATCAACACATATTGAAATTATAGATTTCATGCGATTATTGATATTTCTGGTTATATCATGAATATTTACAGAAATGGCCCTGCATATTTTTTAATTGATTTACTATTCTGGACATCCTTTATTCTAACTGGGGCAATTTCGAGTTGTGTGCAAGTGCATCCAATAGTTGTTTTTAAAAGCAGATGGTTTACTTTTAATATGTTTCACGAACACACTTTTATCAATAAAATTTCAGTTTAAAATCTATTTTTCCAAATTATTTCCAGGTATTTGTGGGTTTTTCGAAATATTTGTGAGTAAATTCTTGGGAAACTTCAACGAAATTTCTACATATCAAACACAATTTTTCAGTCTTTGGGTATAAAAAATTATTTCAAATTGACTTATTTGTGATGTTATGTCTTCATCATCAAGAAATATAAAGATCACACAGGGATAATTTACAGTGTTACGTTTACTAATCTTTAAGATTGAAATTAATGAGCTTATGTCCAAAATACTCACTTTCGTTATGCATGCACCAAATAATAAAAACAGGGTAACATTTTTTTGTTTTTATTTATACTATTGTTTTACAAGACGAGAAATCGTGCCACTTTCCCTTAAAGCCATTGATTTCTTTTGATTTTTTAGAGACTTTTAATTAGAAATTTGTGTCGTATTTTAATTGATTTTCGATACATTTAATACCTAACAAATATCAGGCATTACTTTGTAATGTCAGAGTGAATCAAAGAGAGCAATAAAATAATGTATTCGTTTCAAAATAAAACACTTAATAAACTATTAGGGGAAAGGGACATAAAAATGTTATATATATTTTTTATTTTCAGATTAAGATATGCTCTTCTTAAATTTCTTATAGATTACTTTTAAACCTTATCTCCTGTAAACGAAATTTTAAAATGAATTAGATTCGATCATATTCAAGACAGTATGTTCGCATTTTTATGCCACAGCGGTGTTGAATCAGTGTTGTTTGAATCTTTTACGCCAAACTGTAAAAAAATTTCATCCAAAACAACAACCATTAATTTAGAAATTATACTTTTCTTCATTTAAATGAGTATCATTATATTTAATGTATGTCAATACCTGCCATTAAATGTAATGAAGATTAATATTCTGAAATAATGGTAAAGATTTTGAATGAAATCATTCTCCAATTTTGCAACACTGGGATATTTGCTATGCAAAGTATTTTCTGCATCAACTGAGAACTGAATCAAAATACGAAAATGCCAAAGGCTTGGCGGGCCACAGAGAAGTTCCTGTTGGGCCAATTGTGGCCCGCGGGCCACGTGTTTGACATGCCTGCCTTACGTAATTTGTGGGTAAAGTTTAACGTGGTTTCCCCACTTTTTGCCAATGTTCCAAAAAGAGAGAAAAAAAAAAAAAAGTTTCATATTTAAGTTTTCTCTCCCCCCCCCCTTTTTAAACGTAAGTTTATCTTATTTTAAAAGTAACCAATTTATTTCTTTTCACTTACGTTTATCTATTTTCATTTAAGCTATTTAATTCCAGCTGCATCGCATATGTTTACGTTTTTCTAGCGCTAACTTGAGCGCATGCATGGTTGGTTGTCGCATGGAGTCACTTCAGGTAATCGTCAGTTACGCTGACGCAAAACGCAACGCAATCTCCCTGCGCGGAGAGTAAGTTTTCGTAAGTGCCGGTGAACTTCACAAATTGTGAAGTTTATCGGCGTATTTCTTTTCCAGCCAATCGGAGATCGGTTCTTGAGTTTTTGGTTTTTCGTCTGAATTTCACTAAGATATCTGGCAATGCTTTTAAGACCGGCTAGAAAAATAAATACCGGTGGTTTTAAAAGTCTATTCGTTCTGCTTCGTTCTGCGGTATCGCTGCATAGCATTGGAATATGAAGTGAAAATTATTCTTTACCGGAATGACCATCAGAAGTCTTCAAAGTTTTTTTTAGCATTCTTTTATGAAGATGCTATTAAGTTACGCCGGATTTTTTTTTCGAAGATACTACGTTAAAGGCAAGGCAAAGGAGAAAGAAGCTATCTCTGATTGGAAGAGATGAGTATAAAAATATATTTATTGTTAATTTCGTTATTTTTACTGACAAATAGTCAGTTTATTTTAAGTTGTTTTTTTTTTCCAAGTTACGTTATGCCATTTTGTCTATTGAATAAAAAGTAGTGTTTTAAATCCATGTTTTTTCATTTAGAAAATCACTTTGCATGAATTTTTACAGATTGATAGTGAATTTAGCAACTGACTTTTCATTAAGAAAATATATTTACTTGATTTAATGATATGACAAGATATTTTCAAGGTTATAACAATGCATTATCAACACTTCATACTGGTTATTTTTCCTGTATTGCTAGGCTAACTAAGTTTAATTTGTTAAATTTTAAATGTCACTAACCCACCAGGGGTGTCGAATTAAACATCGTCGTACCGACAGAAGATTAAAACCCCGACCAGCCCCTCTTCTCACTACTTTGAAAGCTGTTTTTCAGAAGTTTAAATTTCATTTAATGAGATATTTTTCTAAGTTACCAGTAGGAGTTGAGGCGCACCCACACATTGGTAGCATAGTAGCGTGGTTAAGATCTACAGCTACCTAGTATACAGGAAATATTTTGGATTAAGTTTAAATGTATTTATGAAAGTGAAACACTTATAGCAATGAAGTTTAAAGTTAATATTTTTGTATTGTTGTTTTATTACTAGTTTGAAGTATATATTTAATGAAAATTTTGAAGTTTAAAATTTTTATATAGTAAGAAGAAATAGTGAAAAGAGATGGCTTCTTTTAATGATAATGCGATTTTAACTCGAGATAATTATCAAGCCTGGTCTTTAGAAATACAAAAAGTTTTAGATACAGAGGGACTTACTCTTTGGTTAAATAGAACCCAATGGCCAGAAGAAAGTAAACTTACCCCTATTGAAAAACTTCGATGTGATCAATGGAAGCTACGTGCTTCCGGTATACTTAAAACTTACATTTCTAGTGACATTAGTCCTTTAGTCGCAAGGTTGAGTGATCCTGCAGAAATATGGGACACTTTAAAAGAGCATTATGAAGTTACAGGGATAACTTCCAAAATAAATAGTTTTAATGATTTCTACGATATTCATATGCACTCAGACGAGGATATATCAGGTTTTCTATGTAGATTTGAGGAATCCTATAAGCGGGCAACTAATGCCGGGGTTACAATATCCGATTTAGATAAATGCTACAGGCTAATAGGTCATCTCCCAGATCAGTATCAGTACTTAGTTCGAGAATTTAAAAAGTTACCGGAGGATAAATTTACTTATAAAAATATTAAGGAAGAACTTTTAAGCGAAGTATCAGCTCGGGAAAGTCGTGAAAAGCGTAAAAATGAATCCTTGGAAACATTTCAAAGTGTGAGCAGTATTGAGAAAAACGAAGAAGTTACACGTTGTAGATACTGTGGTAAACGAGGTCATAAATCAGAATTTTGTAGAAATAAAAATTTAAGTTTAAAATCTAAAAGTGACAAGCCTAATAACACATTTTTTACTGAATTAGAAACAAATGATTGTTATTCTTCAGAACTGTTACCCCCATGTTGGGAATGGACACTTGATTCTGCAAGTACGGCACATGTTTGCCAAAATAAAAACTTTTTTGTTTCTCTTAAGTCACCCCCTCCCGGAGCTATTGTCCGTATGGGAACAACTCCCCATCTAGTAAGAGGTGTAGGAAGAGTTTCTTTTCAAATTAAAGATAAAGATAAAATTCATACTCTTGAGCTTACTGACGTCATGTATGTGCCAAATATACACCGAAACCTCATAAGTATGAGTAAAATGGACAAGGCTGGTTTACATGCCAAACTCGATAATGGTTTCAAAATTTATGACAGTAAGTGGAAATATTTATACACCGCTCAACGTAAAAATAACTTTTATGTTCTTAAAGCTCTAAAAACAAAATCCAGAGAAACGGAACTTCAACATGAAAAGTTAACCCGAGTTAAATCGGATAGTGGGGAAGCGGAGAAAGAAACTAAAGTAAAATTTCGGTCAAATTCTTCAACCGAAGCTAAATCGGAAAATAAAGTTTCTAATATTCCAACTCCACCCAGTCAAAATCATATCTCATATGCGAGTAAAGTTAAAACTTCTTCCAGGCCAGAATTGAAATCTAAATCAAGTTTAAGTTCCGAATCTAATTCAGCCCAGGAAGATAAACCAAAAGTTGAACGTAATTCCAAAATAGTTAACTCGGGATGTAATGAAGTTTCTGACAAAATTGAAACGCAAACTTATAATAGTAGCAGATTACCTATTCATAACCGACTTAACTTTAATCAAGCTTATGCAGCAGATAGAAATAACATCATGCTGTGGCACGAGAGACTCGGCCATAGTAACATTAAAGTCATTAGGCAGATGGTCAATAATAAACTTATTGAGGGTTGCGATAAACTTCAAGGTTCCGAACAAAAATGTGAGCCATGCATATTAAGTAAGAGCACAAGAGCTACTCATCCAAGGCTTTCACATATTCGTTCTAAAGCAATTTTAGACCTCATTCATTCTGACATCTGGGGTCCTGCGCCAGTAGGCTCTAGAAACGGACATAGGTATCTTCTGACCTTCATTGACGACTACAGTCGCCGAGCTTTTTGTTACCCCCTACGAACGAAAGATGAGGTTCCTTCGAAAGTAAATAATTTTATAAAGTTTATTGAAAGACAATCCGAGAGAAAAGTAAAGGTCATTCGTACCGACAACGGCCTCGAGTTCTGCAATAAGCAAATAAATGATTTAGTCACCAAATTAGGAATTAAACATGAAACAACTTCGGCATACAGCCCCCAGCAAAATGGGGTTGCTGAGCGTTATAATAGAGTACTTTTTGAAGGGGTTCGCACCTTTAGTCAAGCAGCCAACCTCCCTCCCAAACTCTGGGTTGAAGCCGTAATGGCAGTGAACTATATACGCAATAGAATCCTACATACAGGAATTGATGCAGTCCCGTTCTCAAGGTGGTATGGACAAAAGCCATCAGTTCGCCATTTTCGCCGTTATGGCTGTGTAGCATATGTCCACCAGCCAAAGCAACAACGTAACAAGTTACAGCCAAGGGCTAAACGTGGTGTGTTTATTGGATATGGACTCGGCACAGCCGGTTATAGAGTCTGGTTTCCTCGTGAAAACCGAATTATTGAATCAAAACACGTCACATTTGATGAAGCTCAGTTAGGAAATCCGAAGCAACAACCACAATTGTCTCATAACAGTATTCACGATTTTGAAGAACCGTTTACCGTAGGTTCATCCTCTAGTCATGTTTTGCCTGACGTACATCCCAAAGAACCTTCTACTTCTAGCCTTCCAACATTAGCAGAAATAACCAAAGAAAAGAAGCCAGATGATGAAAACAAGGAACTAAGTGCCGGTAAATCACACGACAACTCTTCAGATAAAGAAAGTTCAGAAGATGAGTATGATTTTGTTAAAAAGATTGAATATGACACTACTGGCAATGGCGATGAAGAGGAGGATAGTAAACTCATTTTCACAAGAATCGTCACTACAAGAAAAAAGGGGGCGTCAGCAGGTAGGCATGACATTTATATAATTGCACCCACTGGTGAACGTTTACGAAGTACTAAAGACCTTGATGAATACTGTAAGCAAAACAATCTTTCATATGACTCTGACGTAGCCAATTTTTCAACAAGTAATGATTATCAAGGACCCATTACCTTTTCTAAAATTCATGAAGCTAACTTAACAGAAATTGTCATTCCAAAGTCTGCAAAACATGCTGCGACTCTCCCACAAGCAGAACAGTGGAAAGATGCCATGAATAAAGAAATCTCAACCATGTTAGCAAGGAAAGTCTGGACTCCAGTACCATTCGACCCCACTAAGAAAGTCATCGGTACGAGATGGGTTTACACGGTAAAACGAGATGCATCTGGGGAAGTTCAAACTTACAAAGCCAGATTGGTTGCGCTTGGAAACAACCAACGAGAGGGGTTAGACTACAATGAAACTTTTTCTCCAGTAGTCAACTTTTCTTTGATACGTCTTTTTATTGTCTTATTCTCAATGATATTCAAATGGAAAAACTGCCTACTTGACGTAAAGTGTGCCTACTTGTATGGAAACATCGATAAGGAAACGTATATTCGACAGCCATGTGGATACGTAATACCAGGTCAGGAAACTTACATTCTTAAACTTAATAAAGCAATTTATGGCCTGCACCAGGCAGGAAGATGTTGGTTCCACGACCTCCATACAAAACTCATCGCAAATAATTTTTCTGAAGTACCTGGGGTAAATTGCGTCTACATATATAAGAATATGGCAATAGTTTTGGTCTATGTTGACGACCTCCCCATTTTTGCAAAAGATGAGGATGCTTTACGGGAAGTTATTAGTGTAATAGAAAACATTTATGAAGTTAAGAATTTGGGAGCCATTCACACATTACTAGGAATACAGTTCAACAAAGAAGATAATAAGTTTAAAAATATAACCTGCTCTCAATATATTGAAAAGTGTATGCAACAGTTTAATGTTCAATGTCTTTCTAGGATAACATTACCAGCTTCTCCTGGCTTTATCCCAGTTTCAGCTCAAGAGGGTGAAGAACTGCCCGAAAACCTCCCATTCCGAAGTTTGCTGGGTTGCTTGCAATACATAAGCCACAGATGTAGACCCGATATAGCATGGTACGTATCTTCAATCTCGCAATATACTGAAAAGCCATCGCACCTGCACTATCGGACGTTGTATCGAATACTGCTCTACCTGGCCAACACAGCTAACCTGGGACTGAGGCTCCAAACATCGGAACCACCTTTACAAATTATAACCTACGTCGATGCATCTTGGGCAAACGATCTAGATGATCGTAAATCCTGGTCAAGTCACATAATCCTCTTAAACGACAATCCCATACAATGGCGTGTCGCCAAGCAGACCTGCACGGCTCTCTCTCCAATGGAGGCCGAGTTCATCTCAGCTAGCGAAGCTGCAAAAGAAATAAAGTTCCTATCTGATACTATCCACGAAGTATCGAAATTCTTTCCTCAACTATTTCAACCAGGCTCAATACAGCGACCTATCATGTTGTGCGATAATACAGCAGCCATCTCATTTACAAAGACAACGACGGACAATGTCCGAACTCGTCATATTGATTTAAAGTACAAGTTTGTGAGAGACCTTTATCAAAACGGTGTCTTTGACATAAAACATGTGTCTTCAAAAGAAAATTTAGCCGACTTGCTTACTAAAGCATTGAGCAAAGATCAGTTTCTGAAATTCCGACAAATATTGATGCAGTAAAAGTAATCAGTGTTTAAAAAAAAAAAAAAAAAAAAAAACTTTCATCGATTCCTTTAGGATATATTTGGAACTATGCCATACGTCGTAGTCCTGTTAATTTTTTTTTTTAGAAAGTCAATGAACTTTACTCGGACTTTTTATGAACTTTTAATATAGAACTTTGAAATCAAATCCTTTAAGTCAAGTTGGACTGTGAGCTATTCCAGCCATTTTCTACAATTAAGTGTATCTGCATCATATATTTTCTTTTGCATCATATATATATATTTTCAAAGTAAATTTTCTGTACTTGTATTTATGTTTAATGTTACAAATGGTAATTCAAAGTATATATATGTATATTCTAAGTGATTTAAAAGTGTTTAACTCAATAACTCCATGTGGCAACCAGCTGGGGAAAAGGGGGCGTTCTGTGGGTAAAGTTTAACGTGGTTTCCCCACTTTTTGCCAATGTTCCAAAAAGAGAGAAAAAAAAAAAAAAGTTTCATATTTAAGTTTTCTCTCCCCCCCCCCTTTTTAAACGTAAGTTTATCTTATTTTAAAAGTAACCAATTTATTTCTTTTCACTTACGTTTATCTATTTTCATTTAAGCTATTTAATTCCAGCTGCATCGCATATGTTTACGTTTTTCTAGCGCTAACTTGAGCGCATGCATGGTTGGTTGTCGCATGGAGTCACTTCAGGTAATCGTCAGTTACGCTGACGCAAAACGCAACGCAATCTCCCTGCGCGGAGAGTAAGTTTTCGTAAGTGCCGGTGAACTTCACAAATTGTGAAGTTTATCGGCGTATTTCTTTTCCAGCCAATCGGAGATCGGTTCTTGAGTTTTTGGTTTTTCGTCTGAATTTCACTAAGATATCTGGCAATGCTTTTAAGACCGGCTAGAAAAATAAATACCGGTGGTTTTAAAAGTCTATTCGTTCTGCTTCGTTCTGCGGTATCGCTGCATAGCATTGGAATATGAAGTGAAAATTATTCTTTACCGGAATGACCATTAGAAGTCTTCAAAGTTTTTTTTAGCATTCTTTTATGAAGATGCTATTAAGTTACGCCGGATTTTTTTTTCGAAGATACTACGTTAAAGGCAAGGCAAAGGAGAAAGAAGCTATCTCTGATTGGAAGAGATGAGTATAAAAATATATTTATTGTTAATTTCGTTATTTTTACTGACAAATAGTCAGTTTATTTTAAGTTGTTTTTTTTTTCCAAGTTACGTTATGCCATTTTGTCTATTGAATAAAAAGTAGTGTTTTAAATCCATGTTTTTTCATTTAGAAAATCACTTTGCATGAATTTTTACAGATTGATAGTGAATTTAGCAACTGACTTTTCATTAAGAAAATATATTTACTTGATTTAATGATATGACAAGATATTTTCAAGGTTATAACAATGCATTATCAACACTTCATACTGGTTATTTTTCCTGTATTGCTAGGCTAACTAAGTTTAATTTGTTAAATTTTAAATGTCACTAACCCACCAGGGGTGTCGAATTAAACATCGTCGTACCGACAGAAGATTAAAACCCCGACCAGCCCCTCTTCTCACTACTTTGAAAGCTGTTTTTCAGAAGTTTAAATTTCATTTAATGAGATATTTTTCTAAGTTACCAGTAGGAGTTGAGGCGCACCCACATAATTGTAATAAGAAATTAAATTAAGAGCGTAGTATTTATCGTGCGTATTACTATATTTACGTACATATATTTGATTTTCTGGAGTCGGTGCCAGGAAGAACAACATCTGTCAATGACAGGACAACGTCTGTCAGGTCCGCTAGTATACATTAAAATTTGATGAGTTTTTTAATGAGGCGGGGTTGCAGATGAAATACGAAGAAACACGAGTACGAACAGCACCAAATTGAGCAAATTTCTTCAAAGAGTCACAGAAAAAAAAAACCAACAAATAGTCGAAGTGTCACAAAAAAATACAATTTTCATCAACGAATAATGAAAAATGCGATTTTTATCTAAGAATCGCAGAAAAAATGCAAATTCCATCCAAGGATCACAGGGGAAAGTGCAATTTCCTTCAAAGGATTACAAAAAAAAATCACATTTGTCAAAGGATTGCACCAAAAAATGATTTCCTTCAAAGACGTGATTTTTGTGAAGGATTACGAAACAGATGCAATTTTCGTTAAAGGATTGTGAAAAAATGAAAATTTCTGCAATAGATCGTGTAAAATATAGGATTTTAATTTTTTTTTTTTTTAATCGTGTAAAATACGTGATTTTTGTCGAAAGATCGTGTAAAATACGCGAATTTTGCTGGACGATCATTGAAAAAATGCTAATTTTGTCAAAGAACTGTGAAAAAGATACGAATACCATCGATGAAATGTGAAAAAACGCAAATAATGACACATACAATCATTTTTTTTTTTTTAAAGAGACTTTTGTCAAGTGATCGTGGAAAATTACTTAAATTTTATAAAAATATCACATAAAATATGCGAATTTTGGCAAAAGACCATGGAAAATACGCCAGTTTTGTCGATAAAAGCGAATTTTGTCAAATGATTGTGGAAAACATTTGAATTTTGGTGAAAGATCGTGGAAAATAAGCAAATTTTTGCGAAAAATCGTGAGATCTCGAATTTTGTCAGAGGATTGTAAAAAAACTGCAAATTTTATTAAAGAATTGCGTAAACAGCACGAATTTAAAAAAAACTGTGCGAAAGAAAAAATGCGAATTTCATCAAAATTTTGTTAGGCCGTAAAAGTTCAGCTTTTTCTTTGCTGTGCTTGTACCAAGTCTGTATAACATATCATAAAAGTTTGGGGAATTTTTTGTATGGATTGGGGGAAATGTTGGGAGTAAAAACATTTTCTGCACCCCTGCTTGTTGGTACATCCATTTAACTTCCCTTTGCAACTTTCCAAATGGAAGTAACTTGTACTTTAAGTAAGCATTTTCTGATAATCTTCAGATCATTGATGACTTTTCAAAAATCAATATGGGTTGTTCCATTGTATAAAAATGATGCCCACACCATGAATGATCACTCTCTTTGTTGGCTTCTAAAAAAAGTTTGTGATTCCTTGCAAATTATTGTGCCAGTAATATGCTCAACCATTGGAGCCATCTAAATCGAATCTCTGTTCATCACTGACAAGAATACTCAATCATTTATCTGATCAATTCTTCTTATTTTGGGTCCACTGAACACAAGTGTCTTTATTCTGGTTTGTAAACTTTGGTGAATGACTCATTTTTTGAAAATTAAGGCATGTAATTTCGTGAAGTCATCAATGGATTGTGTACTGGCATGTTTACTTTTATAGAAACTAATTGTACATGCAGGTTCTGGATTGAAATTAATGTCAAAATTTCTCTGTTATCATTTAGCTGTTTTCTTTGGTCATTTAGAATTGGATTTTGTTTCAGATTGTCACATTTTGACAGAATTCGGTAAATACCAACCTTGCTGCCTCCAGTTTTTCTTGAAATATTTACAACTTTCCATTTACATCTCTTTAAATGATAAATACCCAAAATTTCCCTTTTGGAAAACTACAAATTGCGAGGCATCTTTGCATTCAGTCAGAAATGGAAAGACGGAATCTATTTTATCTCAGGAAACTATAGCATCACAAATACATGACCTTGGAATATCCATACTTAAATCAGCTTTTAACACGAGTTGTCTATATATTTTTGGAACAGCATTTTTTTTTTCTTAATGTTAAATCTATGACTGCTAAAAGTTGTTTGATTATTTTATTATTTTTATTTCATCATTATATATTTTCATAAATTATTTCATCTTTTTTATTCTTTTAGTTAGCTCTTAAATAAAAAAAAAATGGTTGTCTATAAATTTTTGTATAAAATCATCAAATTTACCTTTATCTTTTAATAATTTTATTTTCCAAGAAAATACATAAAAATATAGATTATATGATTCTAAAAATAAAACAAAAAAGTTCTGTTTATTGCTTACATTGAACACTGTATTAATAGATCAAACAAGAATTTTCTTTGTTTTGAAATTTTGAAAATTGTTAATTTTTAGTGTAATGATTCATTTAATTATGACAGGTAATATTTAAAATTGCAGTTTTAAATAATTTTGCTCAGTGGCTAATGTTACTTTGTAATGTTTTTTATTTATTTACATATTTTATTTCTTTGTTAACAGGACAAGGACCTGGCCGGCCAGGCATTCATGGTTTTCAAGTGGGTGACAATGTTAATGTCGATTTGGAGTTGGAAATTGTTCAGTCATTGCAACATCGGCATGGCGGTTGGACTGATGGAATGTTTGAAGTAAGAATGCTCTTTATTTTCCAGTTAATTGTGAATTTGTCTTGTTAAAGTTATTCTGAAATCCAAGCTTTCAATAAAATGACCCTGCATATTCTGTATATTTTTGATAGTATGTATTGTATGCTCATTGTAAAAATTTATTTATGCAAGTTGTACTGTCTGTCTGCCAAATATTAATTATTTATGTTACACCATGGGACATGATAACTTCACTATCTTGGTAATTCTACTTTTATTATTTACATGGTTGGTACAATGTTAACTTCTGTGTCTTCAGAGCATTGCTAAGTCAGCTCATTTTGGAAAAACCTAGTTATATCAACTATCATTTAAACTATTCTGTCTTTATTAATTTTTAAAAGTGCGTCTTTCATTTATGAGTACTTATTAATTAAAATTCAGAATTTGTTCTACAGTCCAATTTATCTTTCTATTTTGCTCAAAATAAATTTGTTGGATTTAAGAAACATTTTTATAGCTTCAAAACTGTCATGTTACGTGTCACTTTCTGCATATGTAGCAGAGAGTGGAGCATTCAATATCTAAATTAAGGTTTTTTTTTGTTTCTTTAGAATATATCAGTATGCAAAAATTTTAAATTATTCTTCATAAGATAATAAAACTTTACACTTTTTGATCTATAGTACTGTGCTTCTCAAAAGTATATAGACAGGTGATTTTTCAAATTACAGCTTAAAAATTTTTTTAAAAAGCAATAATTATGAAAAAAGGTAATTAGCATATGGAATCATACATAACATAAGTTCATTATAATACAGAAATATTATGCTTACATTGCAGATTATTGTAAGTAAATAGAATTCAAAATAAGCTGTCTAAAAATATATTGACAATGAAAAGAATCGCTTTTATTACCACCATATCAAAAAAATTTGTATTTTCTGCATATGTAGTGTAATAATTTTGAAATATAAAATCATTGTTCATTCTTTAATTGTCAAATAGTTGGAAAAAGCTTCACAATTTCCAATTCTCTGCTGCTGATATAGCTAAAATTTAGTATTTTAAGGTTAAAAATGTTAGCATTTCTGATATTACTAATTGAGCATAGCAGATCTGGAATTTATGCAATTTTATCGAAAAGTGACAATGCAATTGCAAAAAATCATTCAGATCGACCAATGAAAAGATCTTTAACCCTTCACAACACAGTTTTTTCTATTTTTATGAAAAAAATTATTTGAAATCTATATATTGGTCTAATAATGAGAAAAATAATATATACAGGGTGAGTCATAAATATCGAAAACATATTCTATTTCTTTAAATATTGCCCCTAGACCATAGGTTCCCAACCTCTTATGGACCACCGCTCCCCTTGCAAGAAAAAAATATTCCAATGCCCCCTTCTTCTATAATATTTAATTTTACCAATTAAAATATTGCTGCGTATTATCTATACATATTTTTTATCTGTTTATTAAGAAACACAAGGTAAAATTATAATTAAAACGACTATCAAACGTAATAAAAAGCTGTTCAGTAAAATTTTAAAAAATAAACTCAAAATAAAATTAAAGAAACTTGCTAAAAATGTGTAATTAATACGCAAAAGATGTCATATAACTAAACGATGTTATTATATATATATAAACACAGTTTTTAAAGCTTAAAACTTCAAATATTATACGCCAAGTGCTTTCGATCAGAACTTCATCGTCTTCAGGGCAGCTTTGCTTTTGCACTGAAATTCCTTTCGGTATTTTTATGTAGCTCGAATGTAAACAAAAGTGTCTCTAGGATGAAAAAGTTTTGATCGACAGCACTCGGTGTACAATATTATAAATATGTAAAGTCTTTCAGATTTGTGTCATCTTTAACATAATAAATGTTTGACAAATAATAATGTGCATAAACAGAAAATTAATAAGAAATTAATAAAAATAATGACATAAACATAAAATCAATAAAAATAAAAAATATTAAAGAGATGGTTGCCGCTGATGCAATTTTAACATTTTGTTAATGTCGGGTTCCAATTTTGTTAACAGCAGTTGTAATTCGCCACATTTAATGATGTGCAGTCTATTTCTTTTCGTAGCCAATAAATTAGATATCGCACTGAACCCCCACACTTCCCTAAATAAGGTAACCGAAAAGCAGTTAAAAATTTTTGTTCTTTTGTCCAGATCTAAGGGTAGAGAACTGATGTAGATTTCTGAAGCCAAAACTCTTGATATCTGCTTCAAAATTTTACTTTTAGTTTCTCATTAGTTATGAGTTCTATAAGTCCCTCTTCTAAATTTGATGATTCTGCTCTATATGCATTTGCGAAAGGATACAAAACCCAACTTGGTATGTTCATGTTTATAATGTCCTGGAATCACTCAATAAAATTAGTATGAAGAGCGTCCAAGTATTGTCAGTAAGTTGGTAAATCTTCCTGCTTTGCAGAGACTGCTGGTAATGTAGGAAAGTGGCTGTATTCACTTCTACCAAGATTTTTTTTTAAATATAACAAGTTTTGTCATAAACGCAGCTATGACATTTTTTATCTTAATTAAGTTTAA
Source organism: Maratus speculifer (assembly GCA_964019185.1). NCBI lineage: Eukaryota > Metazoa > Arthropoda > Arachnida > Araneae > Salticidae > Maratus > Maratus speculifer. The sequence continues at coordinate 203,265,030 of OZ025295.1, forward strand.
TTCATAACCCTGCAATTGTAAAAGGATTTCATTGAATTTTCTAAAGAGGACTCTCAAATAAACAATGTTATTTTTGGATGTTATCAGGTTTTTGTGCAACTTTTTACATTTGTTTTCAAGGAAGTCCAGTGCAGGGTCAAATAGATTGAAAAAACGATTCAGACAATTATCTTTCGAGATTCAACAAACTTACGTGTGAAAGAGCAAGCGATTGTAATCTTCGTTGTTTCATTTCAAAGTTGGCCAAATAATCTGTCATGCAAGGAATTGCTTCTAATCTTTCTCACTAATAACATAATAAAGCCAAATATACACATACAGATTCATTCAAATTTTTGGCAATCAAATGCTGACGATGACAAACACAATTTACATGTTCAGGAGTGCAAATTGCTTCTTTCAAATTTGCTATGAAACCCGTATGATGCCCTGTCACTGCTGAAGCACCATCAGTATATAGGGCAAAATTGGGAAATTTCTTTAGCGGCCATTGGCCAGTAAGACTAATTTTTCAAGTGGCACTATGTTTAAACTAGTGGCCACTTTTTTATTTAAAAGTACTAAACAGTTAAAATTTCTATAAATATTAATGCAAGACTGAATAGCACAAATAAATATGTTAATATAAATATATTGGAACCCAAAAAAGTAGAATTGTGGATAAAATGTAAGTAAAATATATTCTCTCCTTGTAAAAAAGTGACCATAAGGTGGCCGCTGATAGGCAATTTTTCACTGGCCACTATTTCTCATTTACTGGCCCTGTGGCCGGTGGCTAGTGCTAATTTTGCCCTTTACATCAGTATCTGCTGACAAAATATTATAAATAGGAATTTCTTTCCCTTGAAAAAACATGTACAAGCTATTAAATGTCGAATCTCCCTTTTTATCAGTTTCCAAATTTTCATCAAATAATAACTCTTGAAATTTTTTTTCTTTTATGAATCCTGCTTGTGATAAGAGTAGTGCTTCGTTATTTGATAGAGTTGATTTATCGAGTTGAATGGAAAATTTTCAATTCTTTAAGTAATATTGCTTAATTATATTTCAGCGACTTTGGTCATTTCATCTATTCTTCTTTGTACCAAAGTAATTACTCAGAGGAATTTTTCTAATGATATCTGACGGTGTTTTATTATGAACAACAGTTATTATTACCTGTTTGACTGTCGGCAAGATTAATACCTCGCCAATTGTGTAAAAGTTTTCCGGCTTTTGCGATTAACAATATTATATTATATGAAGTGCCATAATCTGTCATCTTCTTGTTTAGGAAACAGCTCAAAAGGTTTGATACAGTTCGCTGCTTAAAATATTTTTTTTCAAGGGTCTAAAAAATAAAATAAATCTTTGTCTTTTTTATCAGCATGCATTTTATTCAAATGTTCTTGTAATAAACTGTTTGATAAATTAAACACATAGGTAATGATTGGTTTGTAGGAGAATGTGTAAATTCATATTTCAAATAGTCAATACTATACTGCAGACATTTCTTCTTAGGTTCAAACATTTTACAATACAAAATTAGCCACATTTTAAATTTCAATAGATTTCTTTGCAACAAATTTATAGATATGCATAAAGGCTATAATGTCTTTTATAGCTTTCATTCACAGTAAACAAATTTCTTGAGCAGGTTCAAATTATAGTTTTGTTTGATAATCTCTATTCAGGCATAATTCGTCATACATCCAATATTTTTCGAAATACTGGTATTAAAAAATAACTATAGTTATAAAACTTTTAGTAAGCTTAATATAGAAAATTCTGAACTAGTGATCATGATAATATTTTGATCAATGCGTTTGCTACTTAATCAGAAGGTTAAATTACATTTTTATTTCATCAAACACGACAAAATCAAATTATTCGTCGCTATGAGGATTTAAAAAAATCAGCGGTCAGAACATAAGCTTCCGCAATCCAAATAGCATACCTTGTGAACACAAAGAAGCTTGAAAGAAAGTGTTGCATGCCATTAGTTCGAATGGAAAGTTCTCATTCGCTGCAAGCTGCGACAGGTGAAAGCAGATCCCAGAACTAGGCTCATTTTCATCGATTTTCATATAAAGCTATATTTAAGATTTTTATCAACGCCCATGTAACGCTGGGGAAACGAGTCAACTAATTTCATTATATTAATTGGAAAGATTAATATATACTCTTAAATAGGAAGGAACGTCATGACCGCCCCCCCTTGACTGTCTTAACGCCCCCCATTTTCCTTTGAACCAGTCACTGCCCCCCTGAAAGACGCCAGTGCCCACTAAGGGGTGATACCATCCCCGTTGGGAACCTATGCTCTAACCCATACTTCCAATTGCAAAAATTCATAAAAAAGGTGAAATTTCTGACAAGATTAGTTGCAACTCCATGGGGGGGTCTTTTTGAAAAAATATGAAAATTAAATTTTTATACGGCCCCTGTAGAACAAAATTCCCAATTAAGAAATTATTCCTTATCCATTCCTAAATTGAACAAAAAAAAATTTCATCTCTGTATCTGAAAATCTGACAGAGATATTAAAATCCAAAATTCATGACTTAAACCACTTTACCATGCCTGTAAACAAAGAATTTTTCTCTCATTTTCAAAGCAAATGAGGGATTGTCCACAAATTGTTCGTATTGAATGTCGATTCAAGATTGTGCTTCTTATTTGGACATAGCAAAGCAGCATATTGAATTAAATCCAAACTTGTTTTTAAAATATGTCAGTAGTCTGCACTGGAGGTCTGCATGGATCGAAATATCTAGGTCTGGTCCCAAACCCACCCATAGGGGGAAAAATCCTGCCCGGCATAGAAAAATGTTAAAATTATAATCTGGACCAGCCTGGAAAAAAAGTTTAAATCATAGACTGGTTCAGCCGTGAATTTCTACATAGTGTTTTACTTCAGTATAGTTAAAAATTGTTTCGCAGGGAAGAGTTCTAACCAAAAATACTTATTATAGCTTTTCGTTTTTTATATTTTATATTTTTTATTATTAAAGAAGCGCCAAAGGCTGTGATATATTTATTTTATCAATAAATCTCTGTATATATCTAAATGTTTCACTTACATTTTAATATCGCTAATCCATATCAAGTGTGTTGGAGACTTTGAAAAATGTTTCTCTTAAGGTTTTAATATCTTTCTATACTAAAACCTTTTAAGACGGAATCACATAGGAAAGAAAAAATACGTAAAAGACAAATGTCCTTCATAGGAGGGTTAAATAGTTTATTTTTTCTCAGGTATTATTGTATTCATTTTATATGGATCAATATATTTTTGTTTAAGACAGAATTCCGTCATAGGCAGATTTATTTATTTATTTATTTTTTCTGGTTTTATTGTGTTTAATTTTTTAGCATTTAAATATAATATTCTTAATTTTTTTTTTTTTTTTTTTTTTTGTAAAATAAAAGCAATTTTAGAATTTGTGGTTTTTATAACAATTTTGATTGAACCAAATTTTACTCATTTCATGCACGTATTAGGTCAGTCAGAGACTGTGTTTTTAATACGGATTGTTCGAGACCGGCATTGAAAATTTCGTCCTGTGCAGACCTTATTAAAAGTTAAGAATTGTGAAAGAAAAAAAAGTACAAACTTGAAACATGTCATTTTTACATTAGTTTTGTTTCAGACAAAATTGAAAAATTATTTACTTTTGAAAATAAGATTTTTTTTTAAAGTTATATTATTTTTTCAATAAATATTTTTAATAGTTCTAAAATAATGTGAAGCCTCTAGTAGGTTTTGGTAGCGAAAAGCGGTGAGGCTACTTCCGAGGCTTGTGATCATGAATTACTCTGCTTTAGTAATATCAAATTGTAATTTATTTACATTTCAAGTACATCTGCAAACAGATTATTTAATCATGTTATCTTAGTCACAACGTAAAGTTTATTAGTCCAGTTTGGGAATTAATCATGAGGTGGCAGCCAGCTTAACCCAGTTCACATAGCCTGAGCGTTATCCGCAGCCTTTTCAGAGTTCTCCATCTCCAGAGCACCACTCAGCCCTGTGCTCAACGCTCTTTCTTCTCCAAGGCAAAACAAGTCCCTCTCCGTCACTCTTCTCCCTCTTTTATCTTACTCCTGAGAGCACCTGTGCATTCCTCTCTTCTTTGCGCACTGCACCCCTCTTTCTTCGTTCATGGGAAAATCTCGTCGGCTTACCTCTGTCGGTACGTGAAAGCTGCGTTCAGGGTGGTCGAACTATAGTCACATTTGACACTCCGTTATCCCAAAGGGATGCGCTAATTGATACATATATTTCGATGGGTGGTCGAGCTATCATCACATTTGACACGCCGTTGTATCAAAGGTATGCGTTAATTGCTATATATTTCGATTGCCACTTAGTAATGACAGTGCCACCTTTGGTGTTGTTTTCAGTTCTCTCTGTGTGAGGCGGGAAGTGTTACAACTACTCTCCCCCTCCTCAAGTGAATATTTTGGCTGTAAGACGAAATATTCATGACAATAAGGTAGCTCAAAATCTAACGAATGGCTCACACATGAAAAAAAAAATCAAAAAGAAAATCATTATTTACTATTCTACTCCTTTTTTTTTTTTTCACTTATTAGTTTACAACAATATCTGTATGTATACACATTTTTTTCTGGTATAAGACATCCATTTAGTTCTCTACTCTCTAACAAAACATATTACTGAGAGTATAAAAGAGAATATGTACATTTTGAGACTTTTTTTTTTTTTTTTTTTTTTTTTCAGGCGTTATTTCGCCCTACACCTAACATCTACCTGTTTGATATCTTTTCCAGGTTTAGTAGTGATAGCATTTTGGTAAGGCTGCACAGTTAATGTCTATCTTCGCAACCTACCTCAACCACCTTTTATTTTTAAACCTTTTATTTTTATTATTATTATCATAGTCTTTTGTACCTACCATTCTAGGCACATTGAGAATTTACACTTTATAAAAAAAAATCACATACTAAATCTAGTACTTTAACATTTACGCAAAAAACAAAATAGGAATTTATATATTATAGAGTTTAATATAGTCTTATTATAGAGTTTAATTTGTTCAATTTTTACAACAATTTAACTTTGACAAGTGTATTTATACATGGATTCGCTCTGCCATGCTGTTGTTCTTTGCTTTTTTCAGGGGATTTAACAATATTTTTACTCTGATTGTGGGAATTTTCAGCTCTCCCCGCTACTTTTTCCGAGTAATCTTTCACGGTACTTATAGCATTAACTCTTTTTCGCATCGTACTACTTGCTTGGTCGTATGACTTATCCTCTTTTAAACCTGACCCTTTGTCCCACATCGATGCGTCCCTTTTGTTAACGTATCTGTTGAATACCATTTTTCTGTCGCTTTTAGCCTGATCAGTTTTTGTTGGCATCTTTCCAAATTTCCCCCATCTATTCGTTTTGTGTTCGGTGTTTTCCGATTCCTTCTGTTTATTTTGCGGCTTTTGCCTGACTTTACCGTTTGAGTAGCCCGAATTATGACTTTTAAAATGTTCCTTAAACCATTGTATGGGTTGGTCTGCTTTTTTTTCTTTTATTTCCTTCCGTGACAAAGATTTTCCTAACCCCAATTTCATGTATTTATTTTCCTGCGTCGTTTTGACACCTTCTCTTTTCGATCTGTCATCGGAAATCTTTTCCGTCATATTTGACTGTGAACTATTTTCTTTTTCTCCGCTTTTCCCAGCAAAAGAGAATTTTAGTTCCTGTTTTGTTTTGGCTTTCTTCTGAAAGGTATTGGCGTTTAACCTCTGAACTTTCTTACCTTTAATTTTATCAATTTCTTTTTGAGTCTCGTTACCCAAAATATAATAGGACAAGTCTGTGTTTTTACCAGCCACTATCGCTTTTGTCTTTAAGCTTCCTAACCCTTCAATATTTAATGTAATGTCCGCTGTAGGTAACCTCCTTACATCGTTTATTAGCGGTTGTTTTACGTAAATTTCCCTACCATCTAATTGATTGGGTTTAATTAACCTTTCGGGAATCACATCATACTGACTTCCCGTGTCTCTTAGCGTCGTGCATTTTTTTCCATTTATATGCGCCTGACCTAGATAAGGTTTAAAATTCTCTTTGAAATTTGTCCCCTCCTGAATGTGATAAACATTAGCAATGTTTGTTATATTTTTCTTATTTTCTGGGCAATTACGCTTCCAGTGGCTCGAATCTCCGCAAACGAAACAAGTGTTTTTCGTCGTTTTTTCGAAAGTTTTCTGTCTGTCCTCCTTATCATTTTTTTCTCGCCAATTTGGTTTTATTTCCTGATTTTTTTTCCGGTTCTTTTTCCTCATATCTCGACCTTTCGAACTTTGTTTCTGCCGAATTCCTATCTTTCCATGACCGTTTTTGTACGCTTTTTATTGCTTCGTACCCGTCCAGATCTTTAACTAACGCATCCGGTTTCGTGTACTCCGCCCATGAATCTATGAAATGTTCTTTTATCTCTGGTGGCACCCTTCGTTTAATTTGTTCTGTAATTAACAAGCTTTTCAGATCCTCAAAGCTATTTACGCCTAATCCATTTAGCCATCCTTCCTGAAAGCTGTTTAACTCAAAAATCAGGTCTTTCCAGGGACTGTTCGTGTTCTTCTGATGCCTCATTAATTTTGCGCGATAAGCCTCCGCATTTAATCGAAACCTATCCAGAAGAACTTTTTTCACGTGAGAAAAACTATCTATTTTGTCCTTGGGTTCCCTTAAAATTAGCTCGGCAATTTCAATAGGCAATAATGCTAATAAATGCGTGACTAGATCTTCTGTTTCTATCTCTGCCCTTTCAGCCTGTCTTTCAAATAAATTCAAAAATAGAGTTATATCGGACCTTTCTGGGTCAAACTTTTGCATGATTCCTTTTAGAGAAATTTTGGGATTTCTTTCCGACCTAATACTGGGGGTTGAACTTCGCCTATCCGAGTTTTGCGTTAAACAGAGTTATTCGAGTTGAATATCTCTCTCTCTTTGTAATTCATCTCTCTGCTTTTGTTCCTCCCTGTCTTGCGCAATATAAGAAACCTGTGTTAGGGCTTGTTCTTGGTCGTAACCATCCGATTTTTCTATTTTCTCAATAATTATCTTAATTATATCACTTTCTTCTATGGCGACACCTAATGTTTCCGCTAAGTTTACCAGGTCTATTCTCCTACAATATTTCAGTGTGGTAATCTTTGCCATGTTTGTTGTTCACTTTTTTTTTGAAAAATTTCCTAACAAACTTTTACTTGATATCTAACCCTATTTACCCTTACTCTATTTATCCGATATACATTTTACTTTAAATATATTCATAGACACATTTTTGAATACAAATATCATATACAAAGAGCAAAAAATTTCTTAGGGATATTCAGGATATTTACTAAACAAATATGATATATTTGTTATCTGGCACTGTTTATATTTTCAATATTTACTAAATACAGATTTCACTTTAAACACATTTATAAACAAATTTTTGAGTACAAGTGCAGTATACACATAGAGGGAAAAAAATGAGATTCCTTCTTTAAACACACCTTTTTGTTTAAAAAGAACAAAGAACAAAAACACAAAAAAAACGCTATACAATTATGCAAATATTTCAGGTATAGTCCCTGTACACAAAGTCAATACTGTATGTAATATATTTTTTCACGATTATACATATACATCGGCATACTTTTCTGTATGTCTCAATTTTGGGCGTTTTTTTTTTTTTTTTCGCAAGCCTTATCCAGTGCTGCAACTACTTAAACCATAACCTTTCAGAGGATATATATATGTTTATTTATCTGATCTTTAGGTTAATTTCAATCTTTTAGGTTAAAACATTTATCTTTTAGAATTAACCTCCTTATAATAGTCTTTTTATGACAGAAAAGAATGAAAAGATTCTTTTTTCTATTTGACCCAAAGACTGCAATTTTCTTTGCAAAGCCTTCTATCCTTAATTTTTTTTTAAGCAATTTTTCTGGCTTTATTTACATTTATTATCCACGAATATACCCCAGATTTTAATCTGATCACAAATTTATGCTTCCGAAAAAAATTCTTTTTCGCCCCACTCGGCGTGATGCCTTTATGTTTTATCTTTATTTTCTACTTAGAACAACACTCGGGAACACTAAATTTTTAGATCTTAGTTTAACAATAAAATTTTCTACTGAGAGCCATTCAAAAAATTAATGAGCTTAACTTTGTTTTTGTGGTGTCACATCGCGTAGAACTAGACGGTGATCTGCTGTCACTAGGCCTGTCAGCTGCTCCCTTTGAAGCCTTGTCGGGGGAATTCTCCTCTGACGCTGGTGCTCTTTCGCTCCCGGTGTTTTCCGGAACAGTTTCTGCGGGGTGGTCTATTCCTCTCCGGCGAGTCCTTTGTTGGGGGAACTGTCGTCCAACAATATGCTCCTCTGTTTCCGCAGGCTGGTCTGTCACTCTCCAGAGAGGTCTGTCTTGAAGGAACTATCGTCCGGCCTTCTGCTGCTCAGTCCTCGGCTTTTTTTTATACCGTCATTCCTTCGCCTGCTGTCTCACTGCTGTTGACTCTTTTCCCAATGAGTTCGTTTCTTGCGCTGCCACCAGTTGTGAAGCCTCTAGTAGGTTTTGGTAGCGAAAAGCGGTGAGGCTACTTCAGAGGCTTGTGATCATGAATTACTCTGCTTTAGTAATATCAAATTGTAATTTATTTACATTTCAAGTACATCTGCAAACAGATTATTTAATCATGTTATCTTAGTCACAGCGTAAAGTTTATTAGTCCAGTTTGGGAATTAATCATGAGGTGGCAGCCAGCTTAACCCAGTTCACATAGCCTGAGCGTTATCTGCAGCCTTTTCAGAGTTCTCCATCTCCAGAGCACCACTCAGCCCTGTGCTCGTAACGCTCTTTCTTCTCCAAGGCAAAACAAGTCCCTCTCCGTCACTCTTCTCCCTCTTTTATCTTACTCCTGAGAGCACCTGTGCATTCCTCTCTTCTTTGCGCACTGCACCCCTCTTTCTTCGTTCGTGGGAAAATCTCATCGGCTTACCTCTGTCGGTACGTGAAAGCTGCGCTCAGGGTGGTCGAACTATAGTCACATTTGACACTCCGTTATCCCAAAGGGATGCGCTAATTGATACATATATTTCGATGGGTGGTCGAGCTATCATCACATTTGACACGCCGTTGTATCAAAGGGATGCGCTAATTTCTATATATTTCGATTGCCACTTAGTAATGACAGTGCCACCTTCGGTGTTGTTTTCAGTTCTCTCTGTGTGAGGCGGGAAGTGTTACAATAACTATTGAAAAACAAAAACCCCGAAACAAAACTAAAATCAGATTTTCATCATTAATTAAATGAAAAGAAATTTAAATCCGATAAATAATGTTTGGAGTTATAACGATTTTTAACTATCTCATTTAAACCAGTGCTATTCATATGAAATTTTTATAAATTTTATGATAAATTTTAGGATGTGATTTTTTTTTAGCAAATTATATGGCTAACCATCACAAAAAAAAGAAAAAAAAATCAAAATTCTAACTCAAAAAATAGATTTTTTACACGTTTTCTAGAACTGTTAAAGTGACATTGTGTTTTGAATTGCGCGCATTTCAATTTGTGTCTAATCCCTTAAAACCTAATGAATTATTCAAACGGCTATAACTCTGCGATTTTTGAAGATATGAAGATGCAACTTTTTGTGTATTATTCAGGACTGGATAAGGAAAGTTTTCCTAACTGGAATTTTTACCGTACGGGGGCTGTATAAAAAGTTAATTTTCATACTTTTTCAAATAGACTCCCCATGGAGTTGCAACTTATCTTATCAAAAATTTTACCTATTTTAATTAATTTTTGCAATTGGAAGTATGGGTCTAGGGGCAATATTTAAGGAGATAGCCTATTGTTTCGATATTTATGACTCACCCTGTATATATTTATTTTTTTCAAATTTTCAGCTAAAATTTGATACTTTATGGCGTGTACTCTATATGCACAATTAAGGTTCTTAAATATTGTAGTGCTATATTTTGAAATTAAATGAGCTTCAATTAATTAATCTGTATATTGGTCTAATAATAATAATAATAATAAATTCAAATTTTCAGCTAAAATTTGATATTTTATAGTGTATACTCTGTATACACAATTAGGGTTTTTATATATTGTAGTGCTATATTATGCAATTAAATGAGCTTAACTTTATCTGCAATTTTTTTTACATTAATATTTTGAATAATAAAGTAAATTTCATCTTAATAATGTGATCTATTTTTTTTCCCCGAAGAACAGATTTTATTTTGTCAAATGCAGCCATCTAACATGCTCAAAATAAGCCTTATTCCATTCTTTGGACTGTTCTTGAGCAATTATAGCAATCATATTGGCCAAACTCATGGCACAAAATGAGAATTATAGTGTTTGGTATGTGCCAGATATGACACACAGAGCAGTGAAGGTTTAAGACAAAATAGAAAGATTTCGCAAGCAGTTTCAACCCAAAAAATATTCTATGCAATAGTTTGTGAAATTGCAAGGGCTTTAGCATTTTTTATTTTGAGATTTACAGTTTAACGTCACATTCAAGTAAGCAGAAACTATAAATATCACAAAATATATTGTACACCTATGCTGAAAGTGAACAGTAGAGAGGCGCAAGTTTTTTGGGCTATAAACACATACATTGGATAAATGAATGGTTGTTTTCTTCAGTGATGGGGGGAAAAAATTCAATTTTGATGGCAGGGCATACTATTGGCATGAACTGTGGCGTGAACCTCGCAAGTTCTTTAGTCAGCAAAAAATAGCAGATTCTTTTGTGGTGTGGGGTGCATTTGGTTTCAATGGAACAGTAGAAATTGCTTTTCTTAATTAATGGTTGACAGTGCTCTGAGAATTATTAAAATGTCCCCAGAAGCAATCAACATCTTAGGAAGGGAAAACTGGAAATTCCAACAGGACAGAAGATCAATTTAAACATCCCACTCAACAACTTTGTTAATGCAGAATCAAGTGAGCATTATAGGCTGGCCAGCCATCAGTTCAGACATGAATCCAATTGAAAATTCTTGAAGGAGTACTTGTATGAGATGTTTGTTCTCATGTTTGTCAGTTTTCTACTGATTAGGAATTACAGCAGCAAGTAGAGTACAGTTAATTTTATTTACAACCACACATTCTCTAAACATTATTTTGAAACATGCATTGGAACTGGATCCAAAATTTGAATTTAAATGCAAAATACTTAAAAAACTCATATTTTTAGGACAACCTATTTTGATATTATTATTATTATTATATGGTAAAACTTATGTTTCATTTCATTCCTGCAATAAACTTATGTTCGAATTCTGTATGCTTATTATTCTTTTGTGATTATTGCTTTATTTTTTGAACTGGTATTTTAAACAATTGCCTGTCCATATACTTTTGAGAAGCACTATAATTAGAAATCAGCTTATTAAATAGTCACTTAACTGTTTATTAGTTTTTTCTCCTTTTTCCATGAAACAATTGGATTTCCTTTGAATTTGAATCAAGCTCTGGGTTAGATTTCCATGTGTACAAATTACAAATACTTTAATATAGCTTCTCAATAACTAGTTTCCTTTTTCAAACCTACTATAAAGCTAAAATATAAAGCTAAAGTGTTTTTTCAATTGAGCAACATTATGTGTGATGAATAAATTACTGTCATGATTGATAATATTTTAATTTAAAACAGCTATTAGCTGAACTGTTATTTGCTATATTTTCATCATTATGTATATATTTCTGCTCATATTTAATTAATAAAATGTTTACAGACTTGGTTACCTTTCCATTTTACGTTATTTTTCTTTTTAGTGTTTAGGTACTACTGGAACAGTTGTAGGAATTGATGAAGATTCTGATATTGTTGTGTCTTATCCTAGTGGAAACAGGTAATATATTATGTATTTTAGACAACTAAAATTAATCAAAGCTTGTGACAAAACGAAAAGCCAGAAAAAATCCTTTCACAGTTAAATTTTCACAAATCTAAATCGATTTTTCAAAAATTTTTGTTAAAGGAGCTGTAATAAATACTTTTTATTAGCATACTATTTTATAAATGAATGAAATATTTTATTTCTTGTCTCTGCGAGTGGAATTGATTAATTTGTAGCTTGAATGAGAATTTGGCTCTGACTGATTCCACAAAAGGGTGTACATGCAAAAAGAGTTGGAGATGAGGCAAAATGCTCTTGCTCGTCATTTAAAATTCGGAATCCTTCAAATTTGTGTAAAATGATGTGGAAACTATATATAAAGTACAAGAGAAAATATACAGCCATTTGACTGGAATCATAGACTTTCAATTTGTCTTTTGAAATTTTACTACTAACACTTAATTTTGACATCTTTGTAAATTTTACCTTGACATACTGAATGGAAAATCATTCAGTCAACTAGTTTAGGAATTATGAATGTTTAAAAAAGTTTGGAACTTATTTTTAAAATCAGTTCGTTACTTTTCAAGATTGCTTAAAAATCACAATTTAAAACATTTTTAAAGCACTTTTCATGCATTTTTCACCCCTTTTAAATTTCATGATTTTCAGCAAATGTTCCTAGAAACCATTTATGTCTTATAAGTAATTAACTATTAATTATTGTTAAATTTCTTGTTTCTAGACCTTGCAGTGAAACAAAAGTCTCATTTTAGAGCGTTTTTTTGCTCCTGTATCCACTTTGAGTTAGTAGCATTGACATAAGATGTAGCCTATATATGTCGCGGGGTGAACACTGTCAGCTTGGTATCATTACTTTTGAACTTGGTTCATAAGTTCCCGAGATTGCTTAAAAATTGCAATTTAAAATGCTTTTCATGCACTTTCATTCTTTTTTAAATTTCGTATTTTATAAGAAATGTTCTTAGAAACCATTTATATCTTATAAGTAATTAGCATGTCAAATTTCATGTTTCTATGCCTTTCAGTACCACAAAAATCGCATTTTTAGAAGGTTTTTTGCTCTTGCACCCCCTTTAGGTTAGTGGCATCGACATAAAATATAGCCTATGTTTGCTTCGGGATGAACACCATTTTTTTTGGTATCATTACTTTTGAAATCAGTTCAGTATTTCCAGAGATTACCCCCTACAAATAAACAAACTTTTCCTCTTTATAATATAGGCATTGTTAAATTTGACACATATACTTATCCATCAATTCTAGTTAATTCATGCAACATTCTATCGTTTTTAGCTTATGGATTTATTTGTTTGAGAAGTTCACATAAATCTATTGCATTTTGTAAATAGTTTGTATTTGTACTTACAAATAATGTAAATAATCCTATTAACCACTTAACTGATTCTTTTTTTTATATATATAATAAATTGAAAATATTTAATATACATCACTTATTTTAAGCTAAAAAATTCGCAACATCTATTCTAAATATTTTTGCCATTAAATAGTATGAAATTGCATTATTTAAAAATTTTAGTGGTGTTCAAAAGATTTAGGTGATAAATCAAACAAACTCTTCTTGTCTGTACAACATACAGGCAAATCGGTTGAGGGCTTAAGCTCTATTCATCAGCTAATATTAGTTTTTGTTGCATTAAACTGTTTAAATTTGTTAATTTTCTTCAATCAAGCAAACCAGTTGGTTTCCATTGGACGTCTATGAGAACTTGGCGAAATATTAGAGATTTTGTCAAGTTGGTGTCACTTTTGGCAGCTAACTTTTGTCACCAAATTTTACCGCCAAATTTGGCGACAGAACTGGGTCTGCCAATTGTGGTATTTAGTAGTGCAATTTAGTTTATATTAGTATGATTTTCATTAGTCCATTTCCAAATCATTAGTTATTTTTTATATACAAGGATTCATGCAAAAATATATTTATAATTAGAAAGGAAATATTGTTATTTGTGCTTTATTATTTTATTTTTTAAATCTGATGTAATTTTTCACCATTTACAAGTTTAAACCCATATTGATGAATTTATTATTTTTTTAAAAAATTTCTCTTTTAAAATTCACGGGTAAATATAGTTTTTATGCTGTAATTTTCCATATTTTCCTGCTTTAATTAAGTAATATTAATTTAATTTTAATTCGAAAGTTTTTTCTATTTATAATATTTACGTGTCAATATTGTTTTAATTTGGAGGAACTTTTATTCTTTAAACTCTTTTAATAGTTGGCAACAAATTAAAATGATTTTCTTTTCTAAAATATGTAAAAAATATCTCTCAAAATGCTGAATTTTTTTTAAATTAAAATAGAAAAAAATCCTCAAAAAATGAGTCGAATTAAAAAAATAAATGCAGTCTGCACACTGGGATATTTTAATGTATAAAATGACCTAAAAATAATTAAATTCACATGAATAGTTTTTGCTCCTATAAATCTTTTTTAATGGAGCAATTTTTATCAACTTTAACATTAAATATCTCTTAAAATAGTTATTCGATTTAAAAACTGTTTGCACCAGCATATTTATAAAACATTTTTGTATAATACTACTAATTTTCATACTTTTGTGTTCAATAGCTTTCATAATATTAACAAAGAAAGACCCCCAGTCATGAAAAACTCATTGTCAGTGACAGCAAAAGCTTTTTTTTTTTTAGAATAGAGAGAAACTATCTTAATTTTTTAATGAATCCTTATTTGAATGTTGAATTGTCTAAGAATCTAAGTTATTGTTAATGTTGCTATTGTATATTTTCTGTTTTGCGAACAGATCGTAATTTCAAAATATACAGTAAACTTATCCCATAAATGTATATGAAGTCATATTCGTTAAAGGAATCTTAAATGCATGTCAAACAAAATCTGAAGTTGAGTCTGCCAGATTGGGCCGGGACTGTTTTTACTGATTTCTGTACAGGCCGGTCCAAGCTAGGCCAAGAACTGTAAAATTATTAACGGGTTGGGCTAAGCTTTTAGTTCTTACCCCAGGCCGAGTCAAAATAACTTTAGTTCGGATCAGGTTTGTGTAGACCTCTATTCACACCCCCCTTCCTTCTGCTGTAACCTTTGCAAAAATTTGCTGCAAGTTTCAGAAAAAAATTTCTACTCAGAATTATCCTTCATTTATGTGTGATAGCATGTCAATTTCAGTGTTTTTAGCTCTAGTCTGTATGAATTAAACTTTTCAAATATTGTTTACATGATTAGGAATGTTTTACATGCATTTGCACTTATTTTTCTTTATTTGATTTTTATATAATTGAATTTTACTGCATATAATATTTAAGTTGTTAACATGTTGTTTAACATGGTTTTTTTTTTCTTTCTTTCTTTCTCTAAGGTGATACACATGCCAATGTGTATACACTCTCATTCAATGGGAGGAGGGAGGAAATTCAAAGTATTTTCAGCCTTGACCAAATTTCAGACTTGCATCCATGTTTTCCATCTTTTAAAGATTGCAAATGAAATCATAAAGATCATGAATGAATAAAATCATTTCCATCATTAATCAAGTTTGACTTTTTTGCAATTAATTTTTTTTTTAATTTTAAAAATTATATTTTTTTGCTAAACACTGGCCTAGAAATTTCAGGAAGTTCAGGCTTAGTGTTCAAAGAATTATTACTATACTTTAAATCTTTGCTTATCTCTTTATTAATTAAAAAAAAATTAAATTTATATAAGCATGTTAAACTTACCTTTAAGTTATCTCACTTTTATTCTATCTTGCACATATATTTATCACTTTTCGTTAATTCTTCTTCTGTTCCTTTGTAGATCTTTTAAATATTTCTCAAACAGACTGCTTGGTTTTGAGCTTTTGTAGAGTAGATATTCTTTCCTTAATATTCTTAATATAATATTTATAATATTGGACTTTTCATCATCTGATTATAAAATACTCATTAGTGAAATTTGAAATATTGGTTAGTTTTGTTTTATCCTTCTAAGAGTGTGATTTGATTCATTTTCATTAGAAAGCATCGACCAGGAAAGCATCAATGAGTTATATAAATGCTTTTAATCAACAGACATTTTTAAAAATGAATGAAATATTCATTTGGTGATCTTCACTGATGGGAGTGATGATTTGTTGTTACATAAATGAGAGCTTAGCTCTGACCAGTTTAACTGTAATTGGTACAAAAAGCATACAAGCTAAAAGAATAGGCAATGACATAATACAAGCTATTTTCAATTTTCTTTGCCCTGGAGTATCCAATTGCTAAATTTTGTGGTTCTGGGTCTTCCTGTCTGAGTAGTAATATCGGATTATACAAATTCTTACTTTTATTATTACTAGTATGCTTTAAAATACTATATTTTGTATTGTTTTTACAATTTTTTTCAGATGGACTTTCAATCCTGCTGTCCTTACTAAAGTGAATATTGCAACTGCTACATCTTCTCTGGCAGCTGATGGTTCTTCTGGCCAGCAATTTGCAGTAGGGGATCTTGTGCAAATTTGTCGAGATCTAGAAAGAGTCAAAATTTTGCAAAGAGGTCATGGAGAATGGGCTGAGGCTATGTTACCGGTAATTATTTATACTGCTTTTTTATAATGTTTTTAAAATTGCACACAAACATAGTTAAATGTTATTCTATCAATTGTGTGTTGCTATCAATTTAAATATATAATAACGGTGATATTATATTATTATTAGCGATTGACCAAAATTTGACTTTATTTTCAGCCCAAAATCTAAGTTTTGGTGAAAATGATGCTGAAACTTCGACTGAACAGTAACAAAATTGAAACTATCTATATGCCAGAAATATCATTTCTTCTTTCAAAAATGTTCAGCATTAGTCATCGATTTGAACTGTATCAGCTCAAATAAAACAATTGTTATGAACTACATTGTTTATACTTATCAATCATGTCTGGCTCAAAATATGAATGCAAATCAAAAAGCAAACAATACATGCATGACTAAACTTTGTTATGTGCTTATCAAAAGCTGCAGACTTAATAGAAAGAGAAAATTTTTTAGTTTGTAAATGCAGAATATTCTTTTAGAAAGTTTTGGTATAACATATGATTATTTACAAAAATCATTATAAAGATAATTATAATTGAGGCTTGTATACCTAAAATTTTAATTAAATGAAATTCGTATAGTTAGAAAATCTTTCTGTGTAGTTGATTAATTAATTATATGTAATGATAGCACACAAATTGGTGTCTTCGAAAAACCCAACGAGATAACACATACTAAAGCCATATTTATTTTAAATAACATTCATCACTGATTTCTTTTCACTTGTAGTTTTTCTGTTTCATTAATTATGTTTTAACATTATGATTTTTTGTCTCATTCTTACTGATGTCTTTTAAATATATTTTTATTTAAAACTGTATGAGGGGGAAAAAAATCTTTGTGTCAAATAATTTGCTATTCTTAAAAATATTAGGTGTAACTAAGCAATAAATGAAATTCATATAGTTAGAAAATCTTTCTGTGTAGTTGATGAATTAATTATGTGTAATGATAGTGCACAAATTGGTTTCTTCAAAAAACCCAACAAGGTAATACATTTTAAAGCTATATTTATTTCAAGTAACATTGATCACTGATTTCTTTTCACTTGTAGTTTTTCTGTTTCATTAATTATGTTTTAACATTATAATTTTTGTCCCATTCTTACTGATGTCTTTTAAACATATTTTACTTTAAAACTGTATGAGGGGGAAAAAGTCTTTGTGTCAAATAATTTGCTAAGAGATTTGCTATTCTTGAAAATATTAGATGTAACTAAGCAAAACTTTTAAAAAATTTCTTTTAATATATATATTTTTTTTTTTTTTTTAGACTCTCGGTAAAATAGGCAGAGTTCAGCAGATTTATCATGATAATGATTTAAAAGTAGAAGTATGTGGTACTTCATGGACATATAATCCAGCTGCTGTTACAAAAGTTGCTTCTGATGGAACAATATCAGGAACATCCAGTGGAGGTATCCTTGTTTGGTTATATCCATGAAAAGTATTCATGTTTGAATTTCATAAAATAGGCCAAAAATCTCTGACTCATTTTAAAATTGCATGGGGAAAACATAATTGGCAAACGATAGAACAATTTAGATATAAATTTTTCTTATGGTAGAAAGTTTTTTAAGCATATTAAGAAAAATTGTTCTAATTGTTTTTGTAAATGTAGATCAAAATATTTAAATCATTAGTGTTATATTATTGTCATATTGGTTGTAGATGTTGATTTGTCGTATTATATAATGGTTATATAAACAAACAGATACATTCAAATCTTTAAAATATCCTTGAGCTTTAGCAATTATAAACCATTATTTAGTGCAATAAATTAAAAAAAAAGGTAAATCTCAATAAAATGATTATGAAATGTTCTCTTTTTTGTTTGGATGACTGTGGAATTTATTACCATATTTTATTATAGAATAAAATTGAATGTCATTTTAGGTATCACACAAGCTAAGAAGTGTACATACATTGAAATACTGTAGCATATCAATCAAAATAAATGGTTTATGACTACAGTAAGACTTCCTCAAATTCGCATGGCTTGGAATCGGAAACTGAGCTGATTTTAGAATTTTGTGATTTTCTGGTCATTGCTTTGTTTTCATTTTTTGAAGAGTAAATTGAAAGCAATTTATAATGCAATCGAAACTATAATGAATACTTACAATATAATAAAACATTAAAATAAGTAATAAACTAAAATAATAAAAAATTAGAAAATTTTTAAATGATTAAAATATTAAAAACAAAGGTTAAGTTAATAATAAAAAAAATAGGATTATATATTCATTATACAGATGAAATGTATTTTTCCTAAATTATTCAATGAAACTTGCCTCATAAAGGTACATTACTAGTTTACATCAAAATCATAAAGTAAGGAAGTTTTATTTCAGGTTTAGCCAGACTTAATAACCAAAAAATCTTGATTAATACATAAATATATTTGATAAGAAGATCGATTACCAGTGATAATTGCAATTCCTTGAATTTTTTCAGAAATAATTTTTTTCTTTATGAACAAATATGAATTCAGTAATATTAACAAAAATTACAGTTTAAAATATGTATGGGATTGATATAAAATTAAAAAAGACAAATTTTGTCTCTATATCTGAACTGAATGTTTCATTGCTTACATCCATAAATTATGTGTGGATTTTTGAGACTTGAGGATTATAGGGTTGCGAATTTGAGCAAATCTATTGTACTTGTATTTAAAGTGTTTTTATGTTTTATCTCAGCTTTGAAAGCATAACATCATTTGTGAGCAATGTTTTAAACTAGCTGTTTGTTTAAATAAAACTTTTGATGATGAAAAGTATTTTCATTCATCGAAAAAGTAAAAACTAGCTTGGTTATAGATCATCCTCAGCTATCCTATGCAAAAAAAATCATGTAAAAATATTAAAATTTGAGCAAGATTTTTGAAAAGAATGCTCCAATAGACTTTACATTATCATCCGGTATTTTTTCAGTGACTAGTGTGGGGCCTTAAGTGTTTGAAGCAACCAACACCCCCACAGTATAAAGTTTAAACAAGTTTATATTTTCAAATGAATGAAAATGAGAGACTTGACAAGAGCCAATATATTCTATTAAAAAAAAAAAAAAAAAAAAAAAAAAATCTTAAATTAGAAAAGATTATTATTATGATAATGAAGTATTTTCCTATCTTATATAGAATTCTGTTTTGAATTTTCAATTTTTCAGAGAGATTGAGTGCTCTTCTTAAGAAACTCTTTGAAACTCATGTATCAGGTGATGTAAATGAAGAACTGGTAAAAGCTGCTGCTAATGGAGATGCTCAGAAATGTGAAGAAATACTGAAGAGGTCAGATGCTGATGTAAGTATTAAATTCTAATTAAAATTTTTATTTCCTTTGAAATATCTTTTCATGTAATATTTTAGAAATTATATTATTAACTGGAGATAAAAACTATATAGATCAAGAAGTTTTTTTTTTTTTTTCCTTAATCTAATGGGTAGAGAACATAAGATATCCCTGGCAGTATTCACTCCTCATTATATAGAGAAAAAAGAAGTTCTTGATCTTCATGTGGAATGTTTTTGTCTAGAATATCTATATTCAAACAAATCTTCAAAATATAAAGGTTGGTATGGGTTCATGATTTCTTATGTATAATCATGTAGTTGTTGGAATCTATTATTCTGAATCTAAAACTGTAATATATAATTTACATCAAGATAATTGAGAGCTTTTCTAAATTTTGATTGAAGCAATATTACTACCATATGCATCTCTTCACTATCTTTTAACGATTTCTCTTTGTCTTCACTTAATGGTGAATTTGAGATAAAAGATAAAGCAGAATGTTTAAATCATTTATTCCCATTTTTGCTTTGAATGAGATCAAAAACAAATTTGAAAATCTGTTTGGATAGAAAAGAAAAAATTGCAGAATGGTGATAGATATTCAAGTATCTTATAACAAGTATTAAAAAATATTCTGATGAACACCAAAAAAGGTTAATATGTTTTTAAGTATGAAAAAGGGTTTGACAAGTGCTCCTATTAATAACTGAGCATGAGGGAGGACAAGGGATCCCTTTTGACTGCAACTTGCTTCAATGCCAACTTTGAAAAAATCATATTTGCGCTTTTTCCATATCCAAGAAATAAAGAGCTACAAAAAGCACAAATATGATTTTTTTTTTAAAGTTGGCATTGAAGTGAGTTGCAGTCAAGAGGGGGATCCCTTGTCCTTCCTCATGCTCAGTTATTAGTAGAAGCACTTGTCAAACCCTTTTTCATACTTAAAAACATATTAACCTTTTTTCGTGCTCGTCAAAGCCTTTTTTAACAGACTTCAAGGAGTAGGTTATGATTTTGATCTGTATGTATTTCTTGTTCACTCATAAATTCTTTGAATATGAATCGATTTTGATAATTCTTTTTCTGTTTGAAAGTATAAGATACCCATGTGGTCCCATTTTAATTTAATTAAATTCTGATGATTAGAGTTTTTTTAGATAAAAAAATGTAAATTTGATTGAAAAAAATAATGATTTGGCGCAAATAATCTTTCTTTGTTGCAATCGTTTTCAAATCATAAGCATATTAAAACTATGCATTCATATGCGTTAGCGCCAAGTTGTCGCCAAGCTTGATTCTTTTTTGATGTCGGTTAGTATATTTTTTAAAAAAGCATATTTAATTATCTTCTAGATCTTTATTTAAAGATGTTTTATCACTTAAAATATTCTGTATCAAGATTTTTTTTTTTACTTAAAAAAAAAAAAAAAAAAAAAAAAAAAAAATTGGTGAAATATTTTATTTCAGCTTTATTTAATACTAGTCATTTAAATTTTTTGATAAAAACAGAAGATTTTTTTTATATCTTGAGAAAGACAGGAAAAAAAATTGCTGCTGTCCAAATTTTATTGCTGTATTAGAATAACAAGTAAGTAATGCATTGTCATATAAAATGCTTGATATCTGAAAAATAAATCAGAGTCGAACGAAAAAAACTACAGTGCGTTCACAACTTTATTCAAAGGACTGAAACTGAAAGCTTCGAAATAAAAACAAATAACCATGTTTTTTACGTAATTTATTTAATTTGAATGAATTATGTTACATATATAACAATTTTATATTTATTTAAACTTGGTGGCTATGAATTAAAAAATCTACAACAGCAACAATTAACAATGTTCAATTGTAGCTTTAAGACACAAATTAGATTTTCTCAGCGACCATCAAACATACAAAGATGAAAAAAGAAAAATCTAAATTAACTTTTATCATGAAGATAAAAATAAGACAAAAATTAAGTTAATCTATCCACAGGATCTTTAGCTACAGTTTGTTGAATTTTTCGTTAAAAGATAAACAAAAAACAACAGTAAACTACAATAATTTTTTAATGCTATCATTTTATTTGTTTCATCAAGTTCTATCTTTTAACAAAAGAAAAAAATTACTGTCGTAGGTCAACTGGTTCACCAGAAATTTCAAAAATACATTTGTATTTTCCATTTCTTAAACATATTATACCAAACGCTACAGCGTTTGCTATTATGCAGAGTAATAAAGTACTTTTAAAAATTAATACTATCAGAAAAAAGAGGAAGTTTTTGATTTGCAGAGTCTGTTTCAAATAAAAATCTATATTTAAATTACATGAAAACACATTCTAGCAATGTAAAATTATTTTATATTCTTCATGTAACTTTTTTTTTCTCTTCCAGATATTTTCAAGAATAAAGAATTTAAAAATATTTGAAAGCGAAATTTATATAATTATTAAAAGTACTATATTTGATTTTTTTAAAGACATTTTTCCCCATACTTTTAAATTATTTAAGTAAGACATTTACAACTAATAATTCCACCTAAACATTCTCTTTGCCTGCATATCTTGTATAAATAATAGTGAAGAATTATAAAGTTTATAACAATATTTGGTTGAAGTTTGTTAACAGTTGCATCTTAAAAACTGCTTTCTATTTTAAACTCTGTAGTAGCAATATCTCATTTTTACAGGTAAGATTTGGTTTATATATATATATATATATATATATATATATATATCATAAAATACCGTTAATCCGCCCCCCAAACTTGATGAAAAATCATAAAATAACTAGAGGGGGGGTGCTTACACAGGATTTTTCCGCGATCGTTTCACAAAATTTGCATTTTTTGTGAGATATCTGCAGGATTTTTTCGTTATATTTGACGAGATTTGCAGGGTTTTATCGCAATAATTGACGAAATTTGCAGGGTTTTATCGCAATATTTGACGAATTTGCAGAGTTTTTTCATGATGCTTGAAAAAATTTGCGTTTTTCATGTGGATGAGCATGGGATGAATCATGATGAAATTAATGAATCATGAATTTTGATATTTGAAGCAATACTTGAAAAAAATTGTGTTTTTTTATAGGGATGAGCATGGGATAAATTATGAATCTTTCATAAATCTTTGATGAAATGTGTTTTTTCGAGATTTTTTTAATAGATTTCGTGCATTTTTGGCTTTTTTTTTTTACAAATTTCTCCTTTTTTCTGCATTTTTTCGAGATTTTTTGACTGTTTATTTATAGATACGACATTTTTGTGTTTTTTCTAACAATTTTTTTGACAAAATGTGTGTTCTTTTTGGTGTGTTCTTTTAAGAAATTCACGATTTTTCTGCGATCTTTTGACATAATATTTGTTTTTTAGAGATTTTTTGACATAATTTGGGTTTTTACTGCAATCTTTCGTAGAAATGTGGGGGTTTTTTGTGAAATTCCTGATTTTTTCGCAATCCTTTCAAAATATTTACGATTTTTTTTCGTGATTCTTTGGCAAAATTAGCATTGTTTCAATGATCATTAGATAAAATTTCCTTTCTTTTTCATGATTTTTTGACAAAATTTCCGTTTTTTCTGAGAATTTTTTTTTTTTTTTTTTTTTTTTTTTTGGGGGGGGGGGGGGGGAGCACTATCTCAGGATTTTTTGAAAATTTCTAATTTTTAATAAAGTGGGGAGTATATATACACTGTAAAATCCTGATAATCCACCCTTCCCGATCAAACGCCCCCTCCCCACTTTATTAAAAATTATATATATATATATATATATATACACATTTATAATAGATATTTGAAGTGTATTTTTAATTGCTTTGTCCTATTTTAAAGGTGAATGGTGTGTTTGCTAGTCATACTGCACTTCAGGCAGCCAGTCAAAATGGACACATTGAAGTCATAAAGATACTTTTGCGATACAATGCTGATGTTGAAATAGAGGTTAGTATTTCTTCAATATTGTTTTTATTTTAGAAATTCTATCGCTCATAATATGAGCATTCTATCACTTAGAGTGCAACAAGTAGTACATCATTACAAAGTAAAATTATGATAAAAATCTCTCTAAAATATCTTCATTAATGTTTAAAGATGTGAATGAAAATTTGGATTCAGTTTATAGCAAGACATCTTGTATTTTTGATGGAATAAGGGAATTGTAGTGCTGGTTTTCTGTGAAAATTACTTTTGTGTTGATTGCTGCATTAATAAAGGATTATTTCAAAATATTAGACATATTCTGTGCATTTTTAAATCTTTGAAAATAATTGCCACTACAGGCATGCTTTCTGTTACATTAAAAATTTTCTTGGTAAATCACAAGAAATAAAGAAGTTATTCTTGCTATCACTATTCTTGCTACCACCATTTGAAAAGATTATTTATTGAACTTTAACTTCTTCCTCACAAATAAAAAATGTGTATCAGTAAAATTTTTCATCAAAATTTCATTTTGACTTTACATTTTTTGCTTTAGAATGTAATTTTTAAAAAATTCAATTTGCTTTAGAAACTGTAAAGTTTTATTCAGTTTCCCCCAGGTTTAAAAAGAGGCAGGGCACTACTATTGTGGAAAGGGATTTTTTACTTTCTTCAGGGTATTTTTTTATGTGGTCGTTCAATTCATTTCTTTTTCTGGTAGCAAGAGGGGGGAAAATCACAAAAGCTGTCCATTTATCACAGGAAAAAATCATTATTTGATTAATGGGGAAAATCATGGAATTCGTCAATCAGTTGGGCAAAAATCTTCAATTGATCACGAAAGCATCGCAGTTCCACGATCCTTTGTCTAAATTACTGTTATTCCTGCAGTTCCTTGATGAAATTCGCTTTTTTTTTTTTTTTTGCGAATGATTGACAAAAATTTTCTGTGACCATTTGTGGAAATTAAAGATACTTCTTATGTCCGAATTTTCTGATTGTTCACCTTTTTTCAGAACTGAATGTCTTGAATTTTTAGAAATTTTGGAACAAAATCATCCCTGGTTAGAAAAAATATAAAATTCGCTAAAAGAGAGGAAATTTTTTTTTCTTATTTTTCCTCTCGTTTAGCCAATTTTATTTTATTGGTGCACATTATTTTTGGATCAGAAGGCATCATGCCATCGACCGGGAATTTGTCTATCAAGACTTGTCTACCATGATGCAACCTTTGATAACGCACTATCCTAAGTGTATGAATGAGAAGACAACTAGCAAGCGTGTATTCAGTGCAGACACAACAGCAGTAAGGTTTGCATTTTTTCAAACAAAGGGCAAGAAGGGTGCTATTTCATAAACTAAAGGGCGGGAGGGGTGGAACACCCTTCTGAAACCCTCTTGGAAAATCTATCTTATTAAATAAAAAAAAAAAAATTAAACTACCCTCTTTTTTAATAATAACTCAAAGCACAGGTTCTTTTCAGTGTAAAATTTACTTGTTTCTAAAGATCTTGTTCATCAAAATGAAATTATTTGTGCTAAATACAGGACTGCAATTTCGATGGCAAAAATAGCAGACTCCAACTCCAGCTCTGGAAATTTTAACGTCTTCGTCTCTGACTCCAGGCTGACTAATATACTAGAGTTGCTTTTGATTAAAGTTATGCGGAAAAGCAAGAGAAAGGTGCAAATTTCCTGATTTTGATATCTATTCAGTTCTTAGAGATTTGAAAGAAAAAAGAGGGCAAAAGTATTTTCTGTTTTTTAATTTTATGCCCCATAAATCCAAAAAAATCCAACTATCCTAATCTAAAGGAAAAAACAAAACAGAAATTTTACTATTTTGGACCCGTGGACTCGAAAAACAGACATCTTTACAATTTTTATGTTAATTTGTGTCCTCCAGAGTAGACAGTCTTCTAGAATTTTTAATTAAAAACAATTTTCATCTTCTACTTGCATACGCTGGTCAGTATATTGGGAATCTTTAACTTGAGTAACTGATATAATCCAAAAATAACAATAATAATTCCTTTTATGGATTTAAAATTACATGTTAAATCCAAAAGGCTTTTTTAATTTCACTTCAAGCTGTCTAGCTAACTAAAAAAAAAATAATAATAATAATGCCGAAACTGGAGTTGGCTTGTTTTTTAGCAGCTTCGTCTTTTTTGCTCATGGCCCAACTCTGCAGCTCTGTTTAAATATGATGTAAAATTGTTTTAAAATTTAACTTTGGAATATCTATAAACCATATATTATAGGAATATTCAGGTGCATATTTACTTATCAGCTGTCTGAATATTCAGTATCTTGTTTACCTGTATGCTAAATATTCATTTTTTAACCAAAATCATTATTGCTGCATTCCTATATCAGCAAATTTAAAGATTAAGGAGTTATTAAATGTGGAATACTAAAAATTAAATATCATATAAAAAAATCTGACAAATAAAATTAATCTATTTCAGAACAAAATTAAAGTTTTTATAATTTAGTATTTGAGCAAATGCAATGCATTGATTTTGAAATGTTCTCCAAGCAAAATTTTGAAATTTTATTAAATATTATATTTCAAAATTAATGAAAGTAATTTATCATCTTGTAAAGATAAAATTTTTTTATTGTCAGTGTTAATATTAAAAAATATTCTACATAAACAAACATTTCATGACTTTTTTTTTTTTTCTTATTCAGGATAAAGATGGAGATCGAGCTGTACACCATGCTGCATTTGGGGATGAACCCAGTGTGATGGAGCTTTTAGCTCAAGCTGGTGCTGATCTCAATGCAAGAAATAAAAGAAGACAAACACCTCTTCATATTGCTGTCAATAAGGGGCATGTTGGTGTGGTCCGAACTATTTTAGAACTGGGATGTCGTCCTAGCTTGCAGGTACACTTCTTTGATCTTTTCTTTTTCCTTTATTTTAATAGAAATATAGAATGGTTTACCTAGCCATTTTTATTTATTTTATTGTGTGGTAAAAATTTTAAACGGCATTTATAACTCCTGAATATAGGAACACAGGTAACATGTTAATCTCAGCAAACATGGGATACATAATTTGTGCTTCAGGGCCGTAACTACTGCCGGGGTACTGCCCCGGGGCCCCCAAGCCCCCAAGCCTGAGGGGCCCCAAACTGATGGTTAAAAAAACTATTGATTTTAGTTTCTAGTCAAAAAAACTATTGATTTTAGTTTCTAGTCTAAGTTCCTATAAAATGCCCAGCACATACCTAAAAGTTAGTAATTAAAAAAAAAAATCAAAGTGCTAGAATAGATGTTTTTGCTTGTCTGTCAATACACTCCTTACGCTTCGCATGCAAAAGAAGTTCTACAGCAGACAGCAAAATGTCTAGTCGAATGTGTCATGTCGCGCCAGCATGTTTGCTGATCCCACCGAAGCTAGTATAAGGAAGAAAATATGGGCTTCTAATCGACTGAATAATATAAAAAGCATCTAAAAAATTCTAGAAAATCTTTCTTCTTATCTATACTAAGTTAACAAAACGCTCTGTTTGTGTATGTCTGCGTATGTGTGTGAGTATGTGACTGCGATGGTTAGCAAAATCTACCGCACATAGAAGTCTGAAATTTTAGGTGAAAATAGTCCAAGACAGGTCCTGAGCACCTGAGGCTCAGACTTTTAATATTTTAAGGGCCAGGACCCTGGGCCCCTTACAATTTTTATGCGCCAAATTGTTAATAAATTGACTCCTTTTTATCTAATCTTTTCCGTTTTGAGGTACCTTTCTCCTTTTAGATATTTTCGCCTTTTTACTCTTCAGTTATGACCTTGGACTCTTGGGGCCCGTTTTAGTCTTTGTGATAGTAAATTGTTAATAAATTGCTTCCATTAATTTCGATCTTCATTTTTGGGATACCTGTTCCATTTAGATATTTTCAAATTTTTACATTCCATATAAGACAATGGGGCTCCCTAGATAATCATAAGGCCGACCCAGGGCCCCTTGATCTTTTTGTTCGCTAAACATTTTTCACTCCCTAAATTTCTCACCTTCTTAGTGCAAATTTTTAAAGCTGAATCTTGGACTCTTATGTCAGGACCAACACCCTGATATTTTTATTCAGGCTCTGGGGCCCTTTTTTTAACGCTTATCCAAACAATTGGTGCATTTAAAAAAAATATTCTTATTGCAAATAATTCATACTCTATGCTTAATTTTGACTAATTAAAGGTCTAAAGCGTTATGTACTAAAACATTTTAACATGTTTTCATGTTAGGGCCCTGATTGTATTTGTCAGTTAGCCCCTATGGGGCTCTCTATCATAGCTCCCTTAAAAATGTTCGGATTCACTAGCTTTTTTTTAACAACTTTTTAGGTCCTCCAACTACGACATGAGCAACAAAAAAAATTTTTTTAGACTTCAGTTACCACTATGTATGAATATTAATCGCTTTCTTGGAGCCCTTGGTGCAGCTTCTTTAAAAATGATCCAAATTGCTTTCAATTTTATTCAACATAGCTTTAGCGTCTTCCCATTATTTTAATAACTACACAAATATTTTTATACCCAACTACATGCGAAATAATTTCCTGGCCCTTTGGGGGACGGTACAGGCCCCCTTGAAGTTTTTGTTATAATAAATTGTCAATAAATTGCTTCCTTTTAATCTGATCTTCATTTTTAGGATTCTTTATTCATTTAGATATTTTAATGTTTTGACATTCTATACAAGACACTGTGTTCCCCTGTGGAATCATAGGGTCCAGCCCATTGCCCCTCAACATTTTGTAAAATAAACATATTTCACTTCCTATATTTCTGATTTTCTTAGTGCAAAATTTTAAAGTTGTTTGGGACTCTTTCAGGACCAATCCAGAAAACCTGATGTTATTATTCGGATCCTAGGGCCCCTTTTTAAACATTTGCCCAATCAATTGGTGCATTTAAAAAATTATATCATTCTAAAGAATAGTTCCTACTATATGCTTAATTTTGACTAATTAAAGATCTAAAGCGCTATGTACTAAAATATTTTAACATGGTTTCATATTAGGGCCCTGGTTTTAACTGTCAGTTGGTCCCTACAGGGCCCCATATTATAGCTCCCTTAAAAATGGTCCAATTCACTAGCCTTTTTTTTTCTATCGATTTTTTATGTCCTCTCTCTACCTATTACATGAACGACAAAAGAATTTCTCAGACTTCAGCTACCATTAATTTTGTTTGTCAATTGCTTTCTTGAGGCCCTTGATGCAGCTTCTTTAAACATGAACCAAATTGCTTTCAATTTTATTTAACATAGTTATAGCGTCTTTCCATCATTTTAATAACTACAAAAAATATCTTTATATCCAACTACATGCAAAATAAATTCCTGGACCCTTGGGGCCCGTTGAAGTTTTTGTAATAATAAATTGTTAATAAATTGTTTCCTTTTAATCCGATCTTCATTTTTAGGATCCTTTATTCATTTAGATATTTTAATGTTTTGACATTCCATATAAGACACTTTGGCCTCCTGTGGAATCATAGAGCACAGTCTAAGGGCCCCTGAACATTTTGTGAGGCAAACGTAGTTCACTCTTTAAATTTATCCCCTTCTCAGTGCAAAATTTTTAAATTTGAGTCTTGGACTCTTCTTTCAGGGACAAGATTCTTATATTTTCATCTGCGGCTAGGACCTTTTTTTAAACATTTTCCGAATCAATTTGTGCATTTCGATAAAATATTATTAAAATGAATAATTCATACCATATGATTAATTTTGACTAATTGTAGATCTAAAGATCTAAGTACTAAGATATTTTAACATGTTTTTCTGTTAGGGCTCTCTTTTTAACTGTCAGTTGTCCTTTTTGGGCCCTTATTATAAATCCCTTTAAAATGGTTCAATTAACTCCTTTTTTTAAACAACTTCTTAAATCCATCAGCTACCAAGAAACCGCCATAGTCTACCACCAATTTTGAGTATTAATCGCGTTCTTGGGCCGTTGGTGCAATTTCTTTAAAAATGATCCGGATTGCTTGCAATTTTCTTTAATATTGCTTTAGCGTCCTCCCATTACTTTAATAACTACAAAAAATATTTTATACCCAACTACATGCGAAATAAGTTCCTGGCCCCTTGAAGATTTTGTACCATAAATTGCTATTAAACTGCCCTCTCTTAATCCAATCTTCATTTTTGGAACTATTTTTTCACTTAGTTATTCCCATGTTCTTACATCCCATTTAAAAGCCTGAGACTCCCTATGGTTTCGGCTCAGGCACCTTGAAATTTTTGTTCTCCATGCATATTTCACCCACTTATTATCAAACCTTCTCAATGCATAAATTTAAAGTTGAATTTTGGACTCTTATTTCAGGACCTACACCCTGATGTTTTTATTGAGGTCCAAAGGCCTTTTTTAAAGCATTTACTCATTTTTATGCATTTCTTTAAAATATTATTTAACGAATAATTCATATCCTATGCTTAATTTTGACTAATTGTAGATCTAAAGTGTTAATTGTTTGCTTAAGGTTATCATAACGTGTCTGGGGCAATGCCGGATGGGTCAACTAGTCTATTAATAAATACATAAAAACGAAAAAAAATTATCACAATCCATCTTTCAAAAGGTTTTTAAACAGAAACGCATGATTAAGTTACATATACTCAAAAATAAACCTAAATAAAATGCTCTTTAAAGTATTCAACCAATCAGAAGTCCGTATTTTCTTCCCTATGCTAACTTCAGTGGGATCGGCAAAAATGGTGTCGCCGCCAAGTGCCTGCCGAGTAGAGTTGTCCAATTCTACATTTTTTTAGTCATTTTTGGGCTTATACTATGTACATTTAAACAATGGTGTGCGAGAAAAGAAACTATGCTCGGGGCAAAGTTTCAATTTGCCCTACCTGCCCCCCCCCCCCCCCCCCCCCGGAGGTTTTGCCCCGGGGCCCCTAAGTTTATAGATACGGCCCTGTTGTGCTTAGATATGTGTCATTAAAATCAACTAACGAAAGCTAAATGAACTTGTAATTTAATTGACGCATTTCACTTGAATTACAAACTAGTCTTTATCACATTTAAATGTTTAAATATTAGGATATAGGTAAAAGATAAAGGATATTATAAAGTTACTTTCACTTTCCAAACCAGTTCAGAAAGTGAAAGTAACTTTATAAAAAATATCTGTGACCAAAATCGAAAAAGTTATCAAGGAGTGATCTTGAGAGGGACCTCAGCTATCCAAAGCAAAAAAAAAAAAAAAAAAAAAAAAAAAAAAAAAAAAATGCGAAATGGAAGCAAATGATGCAAAATGCGAAAGAGTTATTAGAAAAATGCCTCCCCATAGGAATAGCATTAACTTGCAAGTGTCTTTGCGGGCAGGGACAGGACCCGTAAACTCTGAAATAAGATGTGGGCATTCATAAAATCCTTTCATTTATTTTGGATATATTTTTTCTTACCTTTATTTTAAGTAAGTTTGGGACAATTTTGACTACTATTTTTTTCCTATTGGAGGCTACTAAAGCCACCATTTTCTATGCCATTCGGCAGTGGATGGAAACCATGTTTATATATATTTTATTTGTGTTAATATTGTAAAGACATATTGCTATTCTTGATACATTTGACCTTAACTAATCTTTATCAAAGCAGTACATTTCATCGTTTGCCTAGAAAACCAGAAAGTCATAAAAAGCTGTGTAATACAACATCACATAATTAATATTATTTAGAAAGCATTTTGTTGTAAATTTTAAATTAAATATATGTATTAGTATTAGTAATTACATATGAAATATACTATACTCGTTTAATATTTATTTTACTTTCTTTTTGCAAGGATTCAGAGGGAGATACTCCTCTCCATGATGCAATCAGCAAGAAACGGGATGACATGTTGACCCTTCTATTAGATAATGGAGCTGATATTTGTCTGACAAACAACAATGGGTTTAATGCATTACACCATGCAGCACTTCGCGGAAATCCAAGGTAACTCATTTTAGTGTATAATTAGCTCTATTTATTGAAAAGTTCTATAATATATAATACAATTATATATTAATAATCAAAGATGTTACAAATGTATAAATATTTTATGAAATCTGCATGGTAAGTGTGAAAGCAATTTTTTCAAAATAAGCATCTGGAGATTTCAATAGATATACAAAATTTTAAATATGTATGATTTTAAACCTATAGTAAAAGATTCATATTTTAATTTTATTCTAAAGATTTCTGTTGAATTAAATAATTTCAAATATTTATAAAAGAAACAAGATTAAGGTTTTTGTGGCATGATAATAACCTTAAAAAAGCAAAAACTTAGTGTTGAATTATTTGATATTTTTAAATCAAAATTTTTCCAAATGAATGTAATGTTGGGGACTACACATGCTTGAAGAGCATGCACCAAGCATCCTACATATCCTCCGGTTTGTTTTGATTTTATATTTTTAGATATAAATTTTGTAAACAAACCTCAAGTTGTAGGTCCCATTGCCTTTGGTAGTGTTGATTTTCAAATTTGTATGATTTTATATTTTTAAATCAAAATCTATTCAAATTAACTAAGAGGCCATATTGTGATTACATTGTGACCATATAGTAATTATTTATTTGTGATGAATTTTCTGCAGTGGAATGACAAATATTGCCATTTTGTTTCCACAATCCTTAATGAAGTTGATATTTTTGCATCGTCCTTTGTAATTCACAATTTTTCTCTCCAACAAATGAACAAAATTTGCAATTTTTTTTTTTTTTTTTTTTTTTTTTTTTTTTTTGAGGCGATAGTTTTTTTTTTTTTTTTTTTTTTCTACGATCCTTTGTTAGCTTTTGTGAATTTTTCTGGAATTGATTGATCAAAATGATTTTTTTTCACAATCACTTGTACAATCAAAATGTACAATATGTATTTTTCAGAGACCAATTGATGGAATTCCGTGTTTATTGACAAAATTTGATGCTTTTCCAGCATCATTTGTCAAACTTTGCAATTTTCTTTTCACTTGTTTCCACAATATCAATTGATAAAATTCTTGCTCTTTTGTGCTATCTTTTTTGTTGTTGTGTGTGTGTGTTTAGTTTACCAAATTTTTGTCTTTTTTGTTTATAACCATTTTACAAAATTTACATTTTTTCCCTCATAATCATTAAGTGAAATTTGTAAATTTTTGTGCATTCTTTTGATAAAATTTGTGATGGTTTTTCTGCAGTTGAATGATGAAAATCACCTCACATTTTTAACACATTTAGATTTCAATTGTGGCTGAAAGTCCCTGAGAAAACCTAAATAGTATAAAATGTTCATACCTCTTTTAAAATACAAATGCCATAAAATTGCAAGATCCATTTCTAACACAACACATTTAATACTGAGGGTGAGGAGTAATTAAGTCTGGTGAATTTAGAAAAAGACTTCCAAAAAAGCATTTTTTTTTTTTTTTTTTTTTTTTTTTTTTTTTTTGAAATAGTAAATATTAATTTTTCTCTATTGCTGGAATTGTTAATAGAAAAATAAGAAAAATAAGAAAAATAATTTGAAAAAAAAAAGGAAGAAAATGAAATGGGCATTAATTTTATTTCATTTATTTATTTATTTATTTATTTTAGGTAAATGTTAACTTTTTGGGATTTGAATAAGTGCCCTGAATAAGTGATTATTTTTTGTAGTTTCATGTTTTCAGGGGGATAGCAGATGCAAACTTGGAAATATGTAAAAAAAAAATCAATATATATTTTTTTAATATAAGTAATGTAAAAGTACCCTGAATAATTGTATATCTTTCTCCTTTTTTTTCATATGTTGACATGCAAAAAAATGCAATAGATTTAAAATACGAAAAAAGGGAAACATTTTTCTCTGCTTCTTTCTTCACTGCTTCAAAATGTTCAGAAATGCAGTTTCATAACAGACTTTTGCAACTATGTGCCAATTTCTGGTGTTTATATAATTTTTTATGAATATTCTATTGATTATCAAAAAATTAAAAATTGGAGTTTCAGCTTCATTCGGACCTGCCCTTGTTTTCCTCATCCAAATTTTTAGACCCCTGTCTGTAGTGGATTTTCCTAACCCCCCCTCCCCACATACAAACATCTTTCTTTTTTAATAGATAGATTTAATGATTAATAATTGATTTTTTATAAAGGACAATTTTTATAACAATTTAAAAAGAAAATGAAATATCACACAACAAACTTAGATTAAGGAACACTTTTCAATACATCCAGAAAATATAGGTAAAATTTGTTAAATATGATGAAAGAAGGTATGTAAATAAGTAAGTAGATTTAGAAAACAAATAACACATTTTAAAATCCACTTTCAGTAATTATTGTTCATAGAGAAAAAAAATAGTTAAATTATTTTTTGCCGCCCTATAAAGATCTATAACATATCCTGCATAGAATGTTAAAGTGTTGTTCAGCTAGAAAACATGTAATTAATTGATAATTCTCTTTTTGAAATCTTTACCCAGTAGGCAAAAATGCACTTAAATTCTTTTGTACAGCTTTTTGTATTTTCTAAAAACTTAAGCTAAAATTTAATTTAGCTAAAAAATGCATAACAAAACTTAGTCTCTTCAGACCTCAGGCTTTATTTATGTAACTTTTAATTTCAGTTATGTATTTATATTAACAAACTGATAAGAAAGATTGAACAGCGGAACAAATCAAAATTTATTTTTTTTACATAAAATTTGATGATACATGGAGGCTCAAAAAGTATATTTTTTGACAATATCTGGGATTTTTTAATTTACTTTTCTGCATTGCGAAAACATAAAATAAATAAATAAATTTAAAATTTTTTATTACTAATGGATTCTACAAATCTTATACTATAATGCAAGCAAAAATTGTGTGTGTATAAATTTTATCTCAAAAACCACTCTAATGATTTTCGCAAAAATTTGGATTTTACCATTTTCAGGCACAAGAAGACCATTGGGCTAGGTCGCATGTTCAAGAAAATTAGATTATTAGGTCATTTTGGGTCATAATGGGTCTGGATCAAGCTATTTATACCTAGAGAATGGCTGGATCGATTTTAAGGAAATTTTGTATCCAATCGTTTTTTGGCATGAGAAAACTATTGGGCTGGGTCACATGTTCAAAAAATTTCTATTAGTGGGTCATTATGGGTCAAGCCATTTTTATCTAAAAAACGGCTTTAACGATTTTGACCAAATTTTATATTTTATCATTTTGGATTACAAGAAGACCATTGGGTTAGGCAACATGTTCGAGGAAATTCGGTTAGTGGGTCATTGTGGGTCATGCTATTTTTATCTAGAGATTTTCTCACACAATTTTGACTAAAAATTGCATACTATGGTTTTCAGGCACGAGAAAAACATTGGGCTAGGTTACATGTTCGAGAAAAAAATTGAATGGGTCATATTGGGCCATTAAGGGTCTGGGTCAAGCTATTTATATTTAAAGAAAGGCAGAATCAATTTCATCAAAATTTTGCCTGTAACAGTTTTTTCACACAAGAAAGCTGATGGGCTAAGTCACACGATCGAGAGATTTCGATTATAAGAGTCATTTGTGGGTCATAATGGGTCATGGTCAAGCTATATCTAAAAAACAGGTGGATCGATTTTAACAAAGTTTTGTATACAACATTCTTTTGGCATGAGAAAACTATTGGGCTAGGTCTTGTGTTCGAGAAATTTCGATTACTGGGTCATAAAGGGTCTAGGTCAAGCTATTTATATTTAAAAAATGGTAGGATCGATTTTAACGAAATTTTGTACAGTCACTCAAAAAAGTATTGGGGCACTTGGAAAATATCAAATATTAAGCTATTTATAAAAATATTAATAACGTTAACACCAAAACAATGTAAAAAATGAATTGATTTAGCGTTTGGTAAACATTATGTATAAAATAATCTTAAATATTTTACAAATGCAGTTTTTTCTAGCTTTATAGATGTTATACAACCTCAAATAGATCTCAAAAAAGTTTTGGGACACTTTTGAAATGAGAAAGTTAAATAATATTTATCGCATCAATAAAAAATAAGTTACCACCAGTATTTTTTACCACATCTTAAGTATATGTTAGACGTTCAATTTCAATATGTTTGTGTCTTTCATGTAAGAATGGGGAGAAGCAAAGATATCTCTGTGGATGTTCAAAATCTGGTTACAAATCACCGGAAAAATGGGAAATCAGTTCGTCATATGGGAGAAATTTTAAGGGAGTAAGTTTAGTGTGTTTAATATTATATCCAAATTCAAGAAAACAAATAATATTGAAAACAAGCAAAAATCTGGGCGTCCAAGGATGTTTAATGAACGTAAAGAGAAATAGATTGTGAAAGAAGTTCACATTAACCCCAGAACTAGCACCGTTAAATTGACTCTGGAAATTGAAAAAAAAAACAGAAAATCAGCAAATTTTGAAATTAATAGGGATATTTTGAGAAAATATAAGTTTCATGCTAGAGTACCTGCAAAAAAGCCCTACATCAGCGAAGCAAACTGACGTCCTAGACTGACATTTGCTAAAACCTATGTAAAGCAGTCAGCAGAATTTTGGAAAAATGTTATTTTTGTAGACGAAAGCAAATATAACATTTTTTGATCTGATGGCAAGCAAAAAAATTTGCGCAGACCAAATAAAGAATTGCAGACCAAAACTTTACGACCTACTGTAAAGTACAGTGGTGGCAGCCAAATGGTTTTGGGTTGTAAGGGGAGTTCTGGTGTTGGAAACTAAGAACTTATTGACGGTACAATGAACAAATATGTCTTGACGTATAATATCTTGACATTCTCAAACGGAATTTAATACAAAATGCAAATAACTTGAGAATTGTACGACATTTTAAACTACATCAGGATAATGACCCAAAACATAATGCTTACATTTGCAAATTATGGGTTCTCTATAATTGTCCTGGTGTGATTCAGATCCCTGCCCAGAATTTAGGCCTTAATCCCACTGAACATATTTGGTATTACGTTCAGCAAAAAATCTGTGAGCACCGTATTTCTAATAAGCAACATTTAAGAAAGTATCTAGTCGAGTAATGGGCCAAAATCGACTCATCCCTTTGCGCAAAGTTAATAAAATCTATGTCAAATAGACTGCGAGAGGTCAAAAAGTATAACGGTGGCTCAACAAGATATTAACTAACTCTTTCATAGTATTTTCTTGATTTATTGGATAGTGTCCCAATACTTTTTTGTGAACTTTTTTTTTACTTAAATTCTTTTCTTTTAAGTATTAACCATAATTGCAGTAAAATATGCACTGTGTTTTAGTTATTATGATTTGCATTCATCAAAGTATGATATACTATATTCCCTTTTTTTTCTTCGCATATATCAGTTATACAGGAAGTAATGTTTAGTGCAATTTTATCATGTCCCAATACTTTTTTGGGTGACTGTATACAGCATTTTTTTTTGGCACGATAAAACTATTGTTCTTTGTCGCATGTCTGAAAAATTCAGATAAGTGTTTCTTTATTGGGTCATTACGGGTCAAACCAATTTTATCTTAAAAAAGGCTCTAACGATTACCGCAAACTAAAATTTCCAAATTTTGTATTCTACAGTTTTGGATTACAAGAACACCATTTGATTAAGTTACGTATTAGAAAAAATTTGTTTAGTGGATCATTTTTGATTCATTGTGGATCACGCTAATTGTATCTAAAAAATGACTTGCTCGATTTTGACTAAATTTTGTATTCTATAGTTTTCGGACATGAGAAAATCATTGGGCTAGGTCACATGTTCGAGAAAATTCGAGTAATGGGTCACTTTGGATTATAATGGATCAGGGTCGAGCGAATTATATCTAAAAAACAGCTCAATCGATTTTAGCAAAATTAAAAAAAATTAATACAGAGTAAATTAATAAATTAATTAATGAAATTTAATACAGAGTTTACTTTAACCGAGCATGGCTTGTTGTTCCCCGCTAGTAATATCTTAATGCACAGTAAAATTATTTACATTTTCATTTTTATACATTTTGTAATTTCTTCTACTGCAAGCCATTTTTATAAAGTACGTATCTCCCTAAAAAAGCACTATAAGAAACAAGTTGATTTTTTGTTTAGTTCTGCTATCTGTCAGGCTCTATTCACACCAATTTCTCTTTTTCTAATTTTATTTATATAAGTTAAAAATATAAAGATATGTATCCTATAGGATACTTCAAATCTGCAAAAGTAAGCACACTTTCAGCAATTACCAACCATAAATGCCAATATATTCAGTTTTTGTATACTCCTGTATATAAATTTATTTATATTCCACAAATGTCTGTTAGCATAATAAATGCAGTATAGCTGGAAAATGTATAACACAATTAAAAAGTACCCTTAAGCAATTTCTGCCCATTGATAGTATTACTTACAAATTTTTTTGTGTAGTCCTGTATATCTATACTAATAACAAATCGCTCTGTCTGTCTGCGTGTGTGTGTCTGCGATGACTAGCAAAATCTACGGCACGTACGAAGTTCAAAATTTTTTTGAGAGTAGCCCAGTATTTCTCTTGATGTACCTGAATCTCAGAATTTTAATTTTTTTATTAATTTTAGATATATTAATTATGAAGTGGAACTCACTTTCATCAAAAAGTCATTTTTTTTTAATGTTTGGGGAAACAAAGCGTTTGCACATGCGCAGAAACTCATGCACCTAAACGAAAGAAGAAGCATTTTTCGGCATTTATTTCTGTTTTTGGATCATTTGTTTAAATCCAAAT
Source organism: Maratus speculifer (assembly GCA_964019185.1). NCBI lineage: Eukaryota > Metazoa > Arthropoda > Arachnida > Araneae > Salticidae > Maratus > Maratus speculifer. The sequence goes on from OZ025295.1 coordinate 203,303,396, forward strand.
TAACCAAACTGCTCGATGCAGTTAAACTTATCGCACATATTTCGAAAGATCATACTTTTAGGTCTCAAATGCTATAATCAATTTGAAATAATGTTGCAGTTAACCCTTTAAAAAGAAATATTCAAAAATAGTCGTTTTTCCCAAAACTATTTTTCACCCTTTTGTCAATGCTCTTCCAGGGCGTAATTTTTAAGATGTAAACAAACCAAAGAGAAGGTTTTAAAGTTGAAACTTTCTTCTAACCGATGGTGTAATTGGTTTTTAAAAATTTGAATTTTAACCCTTTCAAATACACTGGCAAAATAAGGTCATTTTGTGACTCACAGAGAGGGTATTTTTTCTGTGCTAAAATTATCTTAACGTGCATATTTCAACTCAGTCTTTTCAAATCTTCTTGATAGACCAAATTTATACTCCCTACAAAACATTTGAAACGTTCAGGCGGATAGAAATATTTTTTACAAAATAAAATGTGCAAAAAATTTGATGAAATCGATAAAAAACAGATCGTTTTCATTGCAGTTAGACTTAGCAAAGTGCAATACTATAGGTACCGTTAAATAAAAAACATAACTTAAAAACATTCTTATAATCTATGATGCAATCGATTTTTAAAATATAAGATTTAACCCTTTCAAATACACCGGCAAATGGAGGCAATTTGCGACTCACGGATAGAATATTTTTTCTATGCTAAAAGTATCCAAGCGTACATATTTCAGCACAATCTTTTAAAAGTATCTCAGTAGACCAAATTTACTCCCTCTTAAAAAAATTTTTAACGTTCGGAGGAGTAAAAATGCTTTTTACAAAATAAAAAGTGCAAAAATTTTGATGAAATCAATAAAAACCAGATCGTTTCATTGCGGTTTTGCCTTTGCAGGGCAGAATTCTATACGTCCTTACAAACCGAAAATATTTTCTTAAAGCTAAAACATTCTTATAATCTAGGGTGCAATTTGTTTAAAAGAAATATATATATGAGATTTAACCCGTTCAAATGCACCGACAAACACAAATCACATTCCGGCTCATGGAGAATACATTTTTTCTACGCTAAAAGTAACTAAATGCCCATATTTTAACACAATCTTTTTAGGGCCTTTCAATAAACGAGATTTACATTACTTTCAAAAATTTTGGAAATTTTGTATGGATAGAATTAATTTTACAAAATGAAATGTGTGAAAATTTTTATACAAATTCAGTAAAAATCAGAGTGTTCCTTCACGGTTTTGTTCGCTTTCGGTACCCATAGTTTCCAAAAAATCAAATTACATAGAAAATAAAATGCCAAACAGCATGTGCTTTCAATTCAATATCTTTTTTCGATTTTTCCATTTAAAAATATAAATTTTGATAAAATGGACTTAAAGATATAAAATCATAGAAATTTTAGTTTAAGGGTCATTTAGAAAGCAAATAGCACATTTGAAAATTGAATAACATCATGGGCCTGGGCAACGCCGAGCAGGTCAGCTAGTGGTCAATAAAAATGTACTATGTAATATGCAAAAATTTAGTTAAACTTAAAAACACATACCACAATTGAATACACACTTCTAACAATTATCTTTTGGTGACAACTTTAACAGATTTTTAAAAAAAAAATTTCGTAGTGTGTGTATGTGTATGTAACACCTGTAAATTAATGACGGGTGATATGCATACCATATTTTTCAATAAACATCTTATAAATTGCCTCAGTAATGTGTATTCACTAACAAAAGTTCAATGCAATGAAAGTTTAAATTCCTTGTTTACACTTTTTACATGGGTCAAAACTTTATCAAACAAGATTCTTGTGAGAGTCTGTTTACTTCTAACAAACTTCATAAGACAGGCAATTATAAAAACTTTCTCTTCTCTTTTCATTCTTATTTATAAAGCCATGTTTTTAACTCTGCACTTATTGGGGATTTGTGGTATTCAAATTAAAATAAAAAATCATGCTTTTAAAATAAGAAATAGTTTTGTAAAATAGTTTTATGTCTTGACTAATCCTTTTCAAAGAGATTTTTTTTTAATGAACATTAATGGTAATCTTTAGTTTAATATAATTCTATACACTTTCTCACTGTAATTGTAAATTTTAATTAATAACAATAAATAGTAAATATAGTAAAACGATCCCATAGAAAGTTCTGAATAAAATAAAAACATAAATATCTGTATATTTCCTCTCATAGTCAATGTAAATTCTAAATACATATCTTTGAAAGTTATCTTTTTAGATTTTAAACATGAGCGAATGATGGTATTTTGAATCTGTTTGAAAGAAAAATGTACATTGGTAGATTTGCCCTGTCAATAGAATTTTTTTTTTAATAAAAAATTTTGAACATAATTTTGTATCGATTTCTTTCTTCATTTATTAACTATTCAGTAAAATCGCGATTTCAAGATATAATTGTATGAAAAATAATCCTTAAAACATCATATTTGACGTACTTACATTAATAAATTTTGTTTAGTAAAAAAACTTTTAGACCATTAAAAACACTAAATTTCAAATCTTCACCCCTAAATTCAACAGTACTGAATATTGAGGGAAAATATTGGAACGATAAAAAAAAGTCTGTGGTACTTTTTTTTTATGTATTACCTATCCATTACTAGTGTAATTTTATGTAAATTTTAATATTTTTCAAAATACAGTAAAACCTCTAAATAACGGACACCTCGGGAGTGCGGAAGCTGTCTGCTATTCAGAGGTCTCCGCTATTGGGAAAAGCCCAAATATTCAAAAGAAAAGCAAAATTGCAAAAAAAAGCACAATGTTTCATTAATTGACTTTTATATATCCTAAAACTTATTGTATATGATTAATCAAAAATTAAAATTATTTTTTAAGCAATAAAACTGAAATAAAATTGTGCATACCTTTATTCCTCGTTTATCACATTCTTATGAAAAAAATCTGTTACTAAAGTTTGCTTTTGCTTGCGATTACAAGTAATTTGTTTTTCAATGTGAAGTTTTAACTCAGTCAGTAGTTTTAATCCTTGTGAATCATCTTTTTTTACAAAAAAAATGTGCAACTGCTCACTATATTTTGCCGCTTCTTATAAGTTCTCGATATTACAAGAAGCATCTCCAGTTTCCATATCTGTTTCTTCATCACTAATAGAGTCAGCTTTTGTCGAAAATTCTGAAAGAATATAATCACATATATCAGCTGAGTCTTCTTCAGTAGGCAATTCATCAACAATACTAATGAAATTTTCGACAGTTTCTTCACTCTGATATATTCCATTAATTCACTTATTTCGCTTAAATTTTCATTTGTGTCGGAAATGTGCGTTTCATTTTCATTTAAAATAAAGCCTGCTTTTCTGAAACACTGCAATACGCTTTCCTGTTTTATGTTTTTAACAGCTGACGAAATCCAAATTACAGCATCGAGAACATTAACTAATTTTACACAGTTCTCAACTGTATCCATAGAATCTAACTTTGAAATAATGTGACGTAATAAAAGCTTTCTGTACAAGACTTTAAAATTGCGTATTGCACCTTGATCAAGTGGTTGGCATACTGAAGTTGTGTTTGGGGGAAAAAAACACAATTTTAACATTATCCAACTTCAAATGTTTTGGATGAGAACTTGCATTGTCCAAAAACAATAGAACTTTTCTTTGTTGTTTTTTCATCCTATTATCAAAGGAAGTTAACCATTCGATCATTAAAGAACTGGTCATCCATGCCTTCTTATTTGCTCTCCACACAATACCAAATTTATTGAATTGAATATTCTTTGGAAAACACCTGGGTTTCAGAGATTTTCCAATAATAAGAGGGGTTCCAAATTCTCCTAACATATTGGAACATAATAAAATAGTGAGTCGCTCTTTTGACATTTTTCCGCCGATACAATCATCCTTTTTAAAACATAGTCTTATTCGGAAAAATTCTGAAAAACAGTCCGGTTTCATCGGCATTATAAATGTTTCTCTTCTCGTAACCTTCACAAATTGATTGAAGTCATTCTTGCCAATCCTTCACCTCTTTAAGATCTACAAATTTTGCTTCTCCACATATTGCTTTGAAAGAGATGTTGTGCCGAGATCAAAACTTTTCCAGCCATCCACTGGAAGCCTTAAAATCGTGTAATCAGAGTTCTTCAGAATTATAGAATCAATTTCAATGGAATTAGTCTTCCTCAATTTCACATTTTTGGTGTTCTCGTTTGAGTTAGTAATCCATAAATTTCTTATTTCTTCTTTATTTCATAAAATTTTGCCCACCTGTGTTTTACCTATTTTAAAACGATCAGCAAGTATCCGTAAACTCAATTTCTCTCTCTCAGATACACTTACAATTTCAAATTTTTCTTTTAAAGTTAATTGTTTTCTTTTTGAGGCCATTGTTAAAGTAACGCTCACAAGAATCGAAAAGAGCAATAAACATTGAGAAGTAGTTTTTTTACCCCCTATTCTCATCGCATTCTTAGCACCTTTAAATCTTCGCTGCCAAAATTATCAGCATGCAATTTCCCAATAAAAAAAATAAATAAATAAAATAGAGTAACCCTTTTCTTTGTTTTATAAAAGAGTAAAAACACATAAATAAAATGTACTTTAGGTTTTCAGTGATTATTTTTCTTTTGCTCCAATCATATAGACGCCGTGTGACATCTCTGATTTATCTCTTCTATGTTATGCAATATGGAATCTAGTTAATTACTCTTTGAATTTTATGAATGAGCCCTACTAAAATATTTTTTTTGTTTTTTCTTTGTTTCTTGATACTTGACACATTAATCTGATAAATTTAGAGGCTTTTTACTTTTTATTCACATTGAAAAATATTATTTCATCTTTTATCATCAAAGTTACTGTCCGCTATTCGGAATGTCCGTTATTCAGAGGTTAAATATACAAAAATTTAGGTTTTGGGAGTGGGGATTGGAAAAGTGTCCGTTAAATAGAGGTGTCTGTTATTTGGGAGTGTCCGTTATGGAGGTTTTACTGTATATTATATACTGTGTATAAGCATATTCCTCTCTCCCCTTCAGAGTTGGACAAAATACATTGAAAATTCATTTTCGATACAAAATATATTAGTTTTAGAACCTAAAATACAGAATGTTTTTCGAATTGAAAAAGTTCTAAATACAAAATACATTTGAAAAATTAAAAAAAAATGTGTATAAAATAAGAGATTTGAACGAGCCGTGTGCAGCACAGTTTGCTGGCCAATTTTAATCCATGACACTCGGGTCGGGCCTGACCGCACCTGTTCTTCAGACGTTCCAGCCCTGTCTGGGCCGAATATCAGATTTTTTTTTTTTTTAAGAATAGGATAGATTCAGATGGGCCTCGTCACCACTCTTTCGAGTCCAGGGCTTTATTTTTTTCTGCAGATTTGGTCCGGACCTGACTTATTCCTTCCAGACCAGGACCAGGATTGAACTTCATTCTTCCTAGAGCACTAGTTGCACTAGTCAAAAATATTAGTGTAGGTCCTGACCCAGCTCGCATGGAAATCATTGACTCATACTGTCTCGGCTGGCCTGTGAGAAAATTAAGTAAAATCTGTCCCGACCCAACAATTTTTTTCCAAAAAATTTACGCATTTTTAAATTGTTATAATTTTACTATTATTATTATTATTATTATTTTTTTTTTTTTTTTTTTTTTTTTTTTATGAATAGTAAATATATTTCTGGATAATAAAAATAAAGCACAGAAAAAAGAACAGTGAAAATGAATATGTTTATCAACCCTGTCTTAAATGGGAAATGTATTGATTCATGCAAAATAAATTTAATAACAAGAAAAAAGAATATGATACATTTTAGAACAAACTATGTTCCTGCTAAGAAATAAACCTGTCTATAGTGTATTTTTTCTCCTTTAATCCGTCTTAGAAGATTTTAATGCACAGCATTTTTCAATCTTTTAAGATTCCAAGGCATAGAATGATATTAAGACTGCTCTCATCTGCTCTGCTCAACAAGTTGAAAAGACTTTGACACATTTACAAATTCATTTTTTAACGGAAAGGTATAAAATTGGAAGGCTTGACCATGGAAGCGATTTGAAATTAAATTGAATTTTACATTTTTTTATCAATAAATTATCTATTGATCTATAAGTGATTTCGATCACGTGACAAGCACGATTTTGAGTGGTTACCCCAGTTAGAGGGCTTATTCTTCTTTCGTGAGGAAATTCGGTTCAGAATGCCCACAAGTATTTTTGATCACAATTCCTCGTATAAGATGATTTTTAACACATTGACACAGAAATTTATGTTTTTTGTAAATTTAGTCGGACCGGACTAATCAAGGTTTTGCATGAACAAGGCCTGGCCGAACTTTTAGCTCTTATATGGAGCAGGGCTAATTATGAGATTTTACTTTTTGTATCAGATTGTGTAGTATTTTTTTTTTTCTACGGATTGAAACTTTATACTTGGCCGGGCCAATATTTTTTTGTTTTGTGTCGGGATGGGCCTGACAAAGGTATTTGTTTGGTTTGGATCGAACATTATAATTTCGGCCTATGTAGATCTCTTATTGCACAAAGCAACTGTTAGGTGTTTTTATAACACTGATTAAACTGTTTGAAATTATAAATTATGAAAGTAAAGAAGCAAAAGAAAAGATATGTAAAGAAAACAAATCAATCTATTTCAGAATACGCTTTATAAAATAAACGAAGAATACTTACAGATAAAATGTTAAAATGCATACAAAAAAATTTTTTTAGTTTCCCTTTTCACTAATAAACCCATTAATTAAATTCTACATTTAATAGTTAAGTTCTAGCTTTCATCCTCCCACTATTAGAAGTTTCAACTTTTCATCTTTTGGAGCTCTCTGTAGAAAATAATAATAGAACTTCCTTTCTCACAAATTTCTGTTGTGTCTTTGAAAAACATCTGCCCATAGATACCGCACTTATTAACAAAATAAAGAAAGCTCTGGGCTTAGTTCATCATAATCTTTTATCCGTTACATTTTTATTAACATCTGCCTTCCACACCCTGTTTTCATTCTCACAATTAATGCTTAAAGCTAGAAATACTTTTGTCTCTGTTTATCCTGATTGTACTGTCTTATCTGTTAATTGCGCATCTGGATAACATAATTTTGGTCTGCAAAACTCCAATGTTTATATCGGCCTGCTTAGCTCAACCAGTTCCCAAGCTTGAAATATTTCTGTAACCCTAATAGATATCCGCAGAGGTAAAAATAATCCTTGGGTTCCCAGACTGCAAAAGTTAGCTGATACTGAAGGTGTGGTCTATCAAATATCGCCAAAATTCTTTGTATGAAAAAACTTCTTATGCCTTTTGGCGATAAGGGCTATGACGCTGTGTCGTCACTTCGCCGATTGCCATCATACCGTTAACATGTAGCTGACTTGAGCTCTCAGAATTACCTCCCCCTTATGGGGAGTTGCAGTGTCGTACCTTACGTTAAATAAATGTATCGTTGAAATAACTCTCTCTTTTCGGAGTTTTTTTTTTGTGTGTGCTTCTTTTTGGTAAATCACCTGGGCCTGTGAATTAACACCATTACACTCCATTCAGTGCAGGGGTGCCCAGAGAGGGGTTTAGTGACGGAAGATGCGTCATACATTTTAGTTTTGGGGGGGGGGGGGGATTTTAAAATTCTTAATATTTCTTTTTTTTTCTGTTAAAAAAATCTTGATTTTTTTTTAATATCACATTTAAATTTTTTCAACATTTAATTTCCAGAAAAGTTCTCGTGTTTTCTTTCTCCAAATTCTAGATAAGGGCAATAAGAACTCATTCTGCGATGCTCAACTCGCTATCTTTTGAATGTGCAAAAGATTATAAGTAGAATAGATTTTACAATTGATATTCTGTTTATAGGGGGGGGGGGGGTCAATGTTAAAATATGAAGATTTTTTTTGGGGGGGGGTGCGTCATTGTGTTTGGGGGGGGGGGGGATGGTCACCACTGATTCAGTGAACGTATTCAACACTTTTAATTAGCGAAAAATCATTAATTTTATTAGTTTTTGCCTAATTACTAAAAAAGTACTGAACCAATTTAGATGAAACTGAAGTGTTACCAATTCGAGAGCATCGTCTTTCATTTAACACCAAAACCAAGTTAATCGGTTGCATGGTTTCAGAGTAATCGGTGAACATACATAAAATAAGGAGAGTTACAAACTCACAAACATACAGGTGAAGTTAATAAAAGCGTGGTAAAAATATAAAATTTTTCTTGGGTATAATTCAGCTTCATTTTAAGCACAGGAGTAAAGTGTTATCAATACAATCTACAAATCAAAATTATGTTTGGAAATTATGATTGGCCTTCAAAAGGAAAAAAAAATTCTCAAATTGAGAATTACTTAATTTGTTTTTGGAGAATTTATAATTAAGGATCGACAAAGCAGGTTTTTAAGGCCGTAATGAAATTTCGGTGATTGGTAGTAATAGTTAATAATAATAATACATAACAGAATATCAAGTTTGATGACATTTAATGCATTAGTTCTTGTTAAAATCCTGAAAAATGCAGCATAGCAGAACCACCTATTGTACGATTTGTACCATGTTAGCGACGACTTATACTTACGTCCAACTAAATCCGAAATTTGTTGAAAATCCATGCATTACTACTTGAGATAGAGCTAGTGGAGAAATCGTGAAAAATGCAGCATAGCAGCGTCACCCATCTGCAGTGCAATTCACACTAAAACATAATCGCAACAACTTATGTCAGCGTCTAAACTGAATCTGAAATTTTATGAAAATCTGTGCATTAGATCTTGAGCTACAGTTTTTGTGGAAATCGTGAAAGACACAGCATAGCAGAGCCACCTTTTGGAAGATTTACACCATTACCTAATATCTAAAATAACTTATGTAAATGTCTAACTAAATCTAAATTTTTATTAAATTCTGTGCATTAATTCTTAAGATAGAGCGCCCCAAAATTTGCATCATACACTGATAAACTTACAAATAAACATTTCCTAAAAACAGCCAGTGTTCAGGACCATCAAAAATATAAATACGTCAAAAACCTGAAGTCAATTTTTTACATGAATCCAATACTTTTTTCTTGTAAAGATAAAGATTGTACAGAAAAGTAAAAAGAGTGAGTGATTAAAAATCGAAGCATCAGTTCAATAGTTAAAACACATATATGCAAAAAAATTGTATTATATCTTTCATTGGAAGTTAGTTAAATATATAATAATAAATACGTAATTCGGTTTGTTAAAAATATAATTCGTAAATGCTTTGAATACTATTATGCAAATACAAGTATGCTTCTCATGAATAATAAATAAGAGATAATTTAAAAAGGAATATTAAATAAATAACACATTAAATATTTTCATTTAAATCCTGGGAATATCACAATGTGTAGAAATACAGCATTCGGGGCATCATGATATCAGATAAGTTTAATTTTTTTAAACTCATGTTTCTAGTATTTAATAAATGTCTTCTATCAATGCATCACTCTTCTTCATGGTTTGTTTAAAAAACGTTTCAATCTTGAATGAGTCATTCAATTAAAAATCAGGGGCGTGCGAAGTAAAAACTGCACCCAGGGCAAAGGCAAAGTTTCAACTTGATTCCCGCCTACCCAACTTTTCCTTGTAATAGGCCAAAAATAACGTTGGTAATATAAATTTGGCGCCCCCTCAATTTCCGCACCCGGGGCGACCGCCCCTTTCGCAACCCCCATTTCTCATGGCGCTTTTAAAAATACTTTAAATATTCATAACGTAATTTTCTATCATTTATATTGTAAAGATGTATTTAAACATAAGCATGCTATATTTGTAATAATGATTGCAAATTAAAAGTTATTTTTAATTTAAACATGAATACACTGCTTTTTCTGAAAGAATCATTTATTGCTATTTGTTTTTGATTAATCTGCAAGTTAAATGTTAAACATTTTGAAAATCTCTGTACAATGAACATAGTACTCAGGATGTACTCAGGATGCATAAATAACTACACAGTTAATAATGTATAAATTTTTATGCTTAATAAATCTGTACAAAATACAAAATAATGCTTCATTAATCATTTGTAAATTTTAGTCTAAACAAATATATGCATATGCCCATATATTGAAAATCATAAATATTCTTTTAAAGGGGGGATAATTTTGTAATTAACCAAATTAACATTCTCATCGATATTAAAACTTTCATCTGTGAAACTTTCATTTACAATGGAAACTCAAAAAAGAATCAAACTTCCTTTTGATACAGCAGTTTGTGTTTTGGTTCGACACCAGTTTATATTTTCAATGTGCTATTTTATTTTAAACAGTATAAAATGAAACATAAAATGAGTCAAAAAAAATTTAACTGCGAAGTCACGCTAGATAAAGATGTATCTCTAGTAAGGACAAGCTATAATCAAAAATCTAATATTTGATATACTCAGTCGTAAATACAATTAATGAAAATCCAGACTGTATATCAATAAATAGAGCTATTTAGATATAAATTCGCTCGCAAATGGCTGTCATGGGTGACTTAAAATTTACCCGAACTTTGATAAAATAAGTACAAAAGGACTACAAAAATAATGTTTTGATCAATGTGATAATGTTATAAAATTAAAAATCTTACCATTAAATGTGTTTTAAAGGTGATTTTTGCTACAAAAGTTCCATTTATAATGATAGATCTTGTTTTACACATTTGTCATGCTACTTTGTCATACTACAACTGCCGTTATTATCAACAGAAATTATTTTAAAAAAATTCCCATATAGTATAGCGCAACGTGTTCTGTCGCAATTGAGCAAGTTCCTTTGATACATTATCATTTGAAACTGAAAAAAAAAAAAAAAACAGCTATTCTTTCTCAAGACAAACATTAAACTACATTTCCTTCTACTATTACATTACTTTTTTTCTATGGTTCTTTAAAATCACTAGACACATCAAAAATCTAAATAATTCTTCCTGTTTATCACACAGTAGTTTCTGTCATTCTCATATCAAAGTTATAATTATAAAACCTAGAACTTTAGAATTGTAACAGTTCCTCAAAAATGCCTAACTAAAACGGAAGCATTCATTCTATTCCTTATTGTATCAGTAGTTGTAAAGCATTTTTGCATTAACTTTCAAAAAGGAACCCTAAAACAAAACAAAAGACAGGCTGGTATTATGCTTTTAAGAATCTTACATCTGCCATTTTAACGAAGCAGCTAGAAACCTACAAAAATGTATTTTGTGTATGAAATGTATTTTCAAAATACAAAATACTTGAAAAAATCATTTCAAAATACATTACCAAAATACTTTCGTTTAGTCAGGTTAAAATACAAAATACAAATGTATTTCAAATACATGTATTTTCAATACTGCCCACCTCTGCTCCCCTTCCCCCACACACATACATCAGAATCATAAGAAATTCACTATTAAATAACATGCTTGACTAATATCTCCCATTTTAGAAACTACCGGTTTAAGTATAATAAATTCATCCCATATTTGTATATGCAGAAAAAGGCCAGAATGTTATTTGCGAACAAGAATATTAGTTCAATAGAAAAGTAAAAGAAGATTATTTCAACCTGGAATTTATTCTTATACGAGGAGGAATTAAAGAATTTTTATGTATGATAAATACAAAGACAATAATTCAGGCTGATTTTATCAAAGTTTGAAGTGCTGCGCATGTTTGCACAGATAACGCGTTTTTCCTTAAATTTGCACCAAATCTGCGTCAAAAGGTACTTTGTACCATTTTGTATATGAAATTTAGCACGATTTCGTCAATCCAAGAAACAAAGAAAAATTCCATTTTCAATTTTTTTTAAACTGCTAATTTCGTCAAAAAATGAAAAAAAAAATCCTAACAATGGGAATTTTGTCAAAAAAGTGCACAAAAATATGCAACTTTTACCAAAAGATTGCGGAAACAAACCATTTTCTTCTAAAATTCGCTTATTTCATCAAAAAACGAACAAAACACTGTCAAAAGGTCGAGAATTTCATCAAAAGATCGTCAAAAAACTTGCAAATTTAATCAAAGTACTGCAAAAAATCTGCAAGTTTTGTTGAAAGATAGTGAAAACACGCGATTTCCGTCAAAAGATCTCGAGAAAACTTGAATTTTGTCAGATTTGCTAGTTTTGTGAAAAAACGAACAAAATGCGGTCAAAATATCACAAATGAAACTAAATTTTGTCAGAAAATGGCAAAAAAAGTGCAAATTTTGTCAGAAGATCGCCAAAAAATAAATGCAATTTTCATTGAATGATTATGAAAAAATAAGCTAATTCCAATCTAAGATTGTGATGAACACATGATCATCCAAGGATCGCAAAAGCACGCGAATTCTTGTCAGAAGATCCCCAAAAATATGCGCATTTAGTTAAAAAATCGCGAACAAAAACTCAAATTTTGTCAAAAGATCGCAAAAAATATGCATAGAGAGAGAGGGAGGGGGAGAGAGAGAGAGAGCTGGGAATAACTAGTATTTCCCCTAGCGTTTACGAAAGCACAAAGCTCTCAACTTTTTTTTTTTTTTTTTTAATAGCTGTAAATGCGCCCTTCCCATATTTAGATAGTTGCAAATGCGACCTGCCCGTATTTAGATAGTTGCAAATGCGCCCTTACCCATTTTTTGTTCACGAAATCTTATTTTTAGTAACAAAGTTTACAATAGGTCGCGAAAAAAATTCGGAAACTTGCAATCGATCGTATGTAAAACGGAAATTGGTCGCGGGAAAATATCGCAAAATTTGTCTCTCGAATAAAAATAAATGATATAAAATATTGTAAAATTCGTCAGCCGGTCTCGAAAAGAAAACCTGAACTATTTCAGTTGGATGGAAAAAAATCGTGAATTTCGTCAGTTCACAGCAGGAAAAATCATCATTCAGGCGCGAGAAATATCGCGAAACCCGTCGATCGCTGAAAAAAGAATCACGAAATTCATTTGTGTTCACATGAAGAAAACTCCGCGTGTTTCGCCAGGAAATTAACTGATCGGCTTCAAGAATAAAATCTACAAAATTCGCTAATATATAGCTGAAAAATATCGCGAATTTTGTTAATCAACCGCTGGGAAACAATCACTTTTTTGTCGCAGGAAAAGAAAGAAAAAAAGTGAAAATCGTCGATCGGTCGCTGGAAAACCCCGCAAAATTCACCTATAATTTACTGGAAATCGTCAATCGATCACAAGAAAAAAATCAAATTCTTCCATCGATCACAAGAAAAAAATAAAATTCTTCCATCGATCACAAGAAAAAAATCAAATTCTTCCATCGGTCACATTGAAAAGAAGGCAAATTTCGTCCAAAGACTGCATAAAAATGTAACTAACTTCGTCAAAATTTCGCTAATTTTTGTCAATCGTTCGCAAAAAATCAATCGTCAAGCAATCGAAGAAAGAAGCGCCAATTTTGTCAAAGGAGCGTAGGGAAAGAACGTGAATTTTGTCAAAAGCGCGCAGAAAAAAAAACGCGATCTTCATTAAACTGTCATTAAAAAAAATTGCTAATTTCGCAAAATGATCGTCGAAAAATATTGGAAATTAAAATCAAAACGATCAAGGAAACAAATCTAGAATTTCACAAAACGATCTAAGAAAGAAATCGAGAATTTCTTGAAACTATCAAGAAATCGCGTATCAAAACGATCGTGGAGAGAAAAAAAAAAAAAAAAAAAAAAAAAAAATCAAGAATTGCGCTTGTGAAAAAGATAATAAAATTAGCCAAAACGTTCACGGAAAAAAATCTGGAATTTTGCGAAACGATCAATGAAAAAAAATTCTGAATTTCGCAAAACGATCGAGGAAAAAAAACGTGAATTTTGCGAAACGACGTGAAAAAAAATCATAATTTAGACAAAACGACCGCGAGGAAAAATCACTAATTTCGCGAAACAGTCCAGAATTAATCAAAACGCTCGCGGAAATAATCGTGAATTTCGCGAAACGAAAAATAAATCGAAAAACGATCGTGGAAAAAATCGCTAATTTCGTGAAACAATCATGTAAAAAAGCGTGAATTTCCTGAAACGATATAAAAAATAAATCGAGAATTTCTGAGAAAAAATATTGTAAATTAGCAAAAACGATCGCGGAAAAAAAAATCTGGAATTTCGCAAAAAGATCTAAGAAAGAAATCGTGAATTTCTTGAAACAATCAAGAAATAGTGTATTTCTTAAAATGATCGTGAGAAAAAAATCAAGAATTGCGCGTGTGAAAAAAAATAGCCAAAACGTTCACGGAAAAAATCTGGAATTTTGCGAAACAATCAATGAAAAAAATCGTGAATTTCGCAAAAATATCAGTGAAAGAGATTGTGATTTTCGCAAAACGATCGAGGAAAGAAATCGTGCATTTCCTGAAACAATGAAGGAAAGAACCCGTGTATTTCGTGAAATGGTCGTGAGAAATATGGTATTTCGCGTAACGATCATGGAAAAACAAAACCGCGAATTTCGGAAAATTATGTGAAAAAAAAAAAAAAAATTTAGCCAAAACGATCGCGGGAAAAAATCGTGAATTCCGCTAAACAATCCTAAATTAACCTAAACGATCGCGGAAATAATCGTGAATTTTGCGACACGATCGTGGAAAAAATCGTTAATTTCGTGAAACAATCGTACAAAAAAAGCGTGAATTTAATGAAACAATAGATAGGAAATAAATCGTGAATTTCTCGAAATAAACAAGGAAAGCAATCGAGTAATTTCGCAAAATAATCGCGAAATGATCGTGGAAAAAAATCATAAAGTAACCAAAATGATCGTGAAAAAAATAGTGATTTTCGCAAAACGATCATGGAAAAAAAAATATCGTGAATTTCGCGAAACGATTATGTGAAAAAATCGCGAATTTCAGAAAATGATCATAAAAAATATCAAGAATTTCGCGAAATGATCGTGGGAAAAATTGCGAATTACGCTAAACGACCATCGAAAAAATCGCAAAATTGTGATTACCGCGATGCGATCGTGGAAGAATTTCGTGAATTTAGCAAAAAAATCGAGGTAATAAATTGGGAATTTTGTAAAACAATCACGGGAAAAAGGAAAAAAAACCTTATTTCGTCAAGCAGACACAGAAAAAATAGTTGAAGGAATTCTGTCTAAACTTAATTTAAGAGAACAAAAAATTACTGTATTGGTCTAAAAGAACAAAATTGGTCTAAAAAATTGAAACTAGATTCCTTTTGCTAACGTAGAAAATTCGCCGTGGAATACGAAAAACGCATAAAAATACACTATATGGCCAAAGGTGATCGGCCACTTGATATTTTAAAAATGTTGTTGAATATCAAAAATTTACTTGAGGAATTGTCCTGAAACTTTACGTTTGTAAACATAGGTCATAGGTCATTGTACAGGTCATAAATTTCCGTGAAAAGTTTTTCCTGAAACTCCATAAGGGACCGTAAAAAAATTGAAAAACAACGAATATCTTTTGGATAACCCTGTCAAAACCAATGTAGCAAAACTGTTCAGAGTGTAGATTATCTTTAAGTAGCTTATTGAAATGAACTGTGTTTATTTTTATGCTCGTTTATTTTGTGTACTCGTAGAGAAATTAAGATTTTTATAAGAACAGTCCCAAATTTTTCCAAGTTTTTTGCTTATAATTTGCTGAGTCCGTAATAAAAAATATTTTTTTCCGAAAATATAACAAACAACATTGTACACAATATTCTGTAATCAAAATTTAAAAAAATCATCAAGATTGTATGAAAAATGAGTAAGTTTACTAAATAATTTATCATTGCGCATGCATGAGGTCTATCAAAATTTCATTTGCATATCGTGTTAGCTAAATGTATTGAGCAACTGTTGTGAAAGTCTCAAAAACATAGTTTAAAAATTCTGAAAGTGATCGTCTATAGAAAAAACTCAAAACCCGTTATTCCCAAAATGAAGCAAAAAGATGGGCGCTGTATCCATTGATTAGTGTCAATCAGGGGCGTGCAAAGAGAAAACTGCGTCTGGGGCGAAACTTCAATCTGGTGGCCCCCCACCCCCTCCTCTTTTTTTTTTTTTTTTTTTTTTTTTTTAGTGATAGGCCAAAAATGACGTTGGTAGTTTAAATTTGGTGCCCCCTAAATTTCCGCTCCCGGGGCGACCGCCCCCTTCGCTCCCCCTTTCGCACGGCGCTGGTGTCAATATACAGCTCATATTCAAAATATTAGAATAATTACCTTTTTTTAGAAATTGAAAATATCGTTTGGTAATTTAATGTCTTTTAATGAAAATATGCAAACGATATTTTTATTAAGAACTTATTGTTGATTAAACTTACTTGTTATCTTAAATTTAATATCATTTTTGAAAAGATTAATTGCAAAAAAAATTATTTTGAAAAGTCAAAATATTAGAATATTTATTCAAGTGGTTCAAAATATTAGAATATTTCACATTAATTCTCCTTTAATTATTACCAATTCTTAACTGGTGGCATCATTGATTAAATTCAGACTATTTTATTTAAAATCAGTATTCTTTTTAACCATTTGAAAAATGGTTTTTGTTTTCGGGAGAATGGACCCGATGATGTTACCACTTTTAGATGATGTTACCATGTTTAGATGATGTGGTCACTTTTGAATTTAAATTAATTTCTTTACTTTTAGAAGAGTTTTTATTTGAATTTAAATTAAATTCTTTACTTTTAGAAGAATTTTTATTTGAATAGTAAATTAAAATGGTTAAAATCATTGTAATAAAGGAGAAAACTAACAAATTTAAAAATGGGTAGACGGAAATTAACAGATACGGAAAAAGCCGAAGCCAAAGAAATGAATGAACGTGAATATCGCATTCAATGATATTAAACACAATACGCGTACTTAAACAATCATAAAGTGATTTTTATTTCTTCTTTTGCTATTTAAAATAAAAATTTAGTCAACATGTATAAGTTGCTTATTAGTTTGGCGATTCGTATCATTTGGCGAAATTGGTCGACGGGATAACTGAGTAATACTGTATTTGGTTTGGCGCAAAAACGTCTTTCAATGCAGAAAATGATAAAATCAAAAGATTATTGAGCCGCTGAAAACCAATTACGTGTTGAAAGGCGATCACGAAAAAGGAAGCAATTTAATGCCGAACCGATTAATTGTAAAACATCATGTCGCCAGGGCGACCAATCCACTAGCCATGGCGTTTTACTATCGGTCGGTTCTAACCAGGAAAATTTGAGTGCCAATAGTGATTCTAACAAGCCGGAAAATGTTATAGCTATTACTCTTGATTTTCCACCACCTAAAAAGAAAACTAAAAAGCAATCGGCTTGGGAAAAACTGGGAAAAAACTTTTTTGATTCGATGTCTGATGGACCCATTCACAGATGCATGTGCTGCGATCGATTTTGGTTTAAAACCTCCATCACCAAAATTCTGCTCTGTAAAATCAAACAATATATGCCAAAGTCTTACAAGTATAACAGTATATGCCAAAGCTGTATTTTAATAATGATTACTTTTGCACCAACAATGTTAAATAGTTTGAAATGTTTCTTTCGTCGCCAACTTTTATGCTTGGCGACAATAGAGTGATATAACTTAAACGAACCGTACCTTCAAATTGCAGCATGTATAAAGTCATTTATAGCAGTGGCACGGATAATACACAATAAAACAACTGGTATTTAGCTTAAAATGATAGATGAATGTATCGAGTGAAACATTTTTCAAATGGTTGGGGTAATTTCTTAAATTACAATTTTTAACCATTTGAAAAATGGTTGTTGTTTTCGGGAGAATGGACCCGATGATGTTACCACTTTTAGATGATGTTACCATGTTTAGATGATGTGGTCACTTTTGAATTTAAATTAATTTCTTTACTTTTAGAAGAGTTTTTATTTGAATTTAAATTAAATTCTTTACTTTTAGAAGAATTTTTATTTGAATAGTAAATTAAAATGGTTAAAATCATTGTAATAAAGGAGAAAACTAACAAATTTAAAAATGGGTAGACGGAAATTAACAGATACGGAAAAAGCCGAAGCCAAAGAAATGAATGAACGTGAATATCGCATTCAATGATATTAAACACAATACGCGTACTTAAACAATCATAAAGTGATTTTTATTTCTTCTTTTGCTATTTAAAATAAAAATTTAGTCAACATGTATAAGTTGCTTATTAGTTTGGCGATTCGTATCATTTGGCGAAATTGGTCGACGGGATAACTGAGTAATACTGTATTTGGTTTGGCGCAAAAACGTCTTTCAATGCAGAAAATGATAAAATCAAAAGATTATTGAGCCGCTGAAAACCAATTACGTGTTGAAAGGCGATCACGAAAAAGGAAGCAATTTAATGCCGAACCGATTAATTGTAAAACATCATGTCGCCAGGGCGACCAATCCACTAGCCATGGCGTTTTACTATCGGTCGGTTCTAACCAGGAAAATTTGAGTGCCAATAGTGATTCTAACAAGCCGGAAAATGTTATAGCTATTACTCTTGATTTTCCACCACCTAAAAAGAAAACTAAAAAGCAATCGGCTTGGGAAAAACTGGGAAAAAACTTTTTTGATTCGATGTCTGATGGACCCATTCACAGATGCATGTGCTGCGATCGATTTTGGTTTAAAACCTCCATCACCAAAATTCTGCTCTGTAAAATCAAACAATATATGCCAAAGTCTTACAAGTATAACAGTATATGCCAAAGCTGTATTTTAATAATGATTACTTTTGCACCAACAATGTTAAATAGTTTGAAATGTTTCTTTCGTCGCCAACTTTTATGCTTGGCGACAATAGAGTGATATAACTTAAACGAACCGTACCTTCAAATTGCAGCATGTATAAAGTCATTTATAGCAGTGGCACGGATAATACACAATAAAACAACTGGTATTTAGCTTAAAATGATAGATGAATGTATCGAGTGAAACATTTTTCAAATGGTTGGGGTAATTTCTTAAATTACAATTTTTTTTTTTTTTTTTTTTTTTTTTTTTTTTTTTTTTTTTTTGCAGTTTGTTTCTTTTTAGTCTTAAAATGGGCCGTGTGAGTGATATTCCTGCAGGGCCGGCGCTAGACATTTTGCCGCCTGAGGCGAGCCTTTGTTTTGCCGCCCCTATGACGTAATTTTTAACCACTATTCAAACTTAAAAAAATAAGTAAATTAATATAATAACTTCCATTTATTTGCATAAATATAACATATAACGCGTTATGAAACATATTTACATTTAAGGAGTTTAAATTAATCAAACTGCGTAATTTATTTATTTATTTATTTTTATTTATTTATTTTGCATCTTAAAAAAAAACAGCTAAATCGGAATTAAATTAATAAAGCATGTTCTACTAGCATTAAAAAATGGGGGGTGGGGGTGGGAGAGAGAAAGTATCATATAAAGAATAACAGTAATACTTCAAAACTTCTTTTGCCTTGTTTTCGTGTGGTTTCGTGTTTCCTTTCGAAAAATTACGCATGTTATGAATATTTAAAAAAAATCCAGTTACAGCCGGTGAAGAATTCTTTTAAAATAAATATCAAATTAATTATATTATATACATTATAATTATATGTGTTACACATATATATATAGTATACATATTTAATACTTTTATATATAATATTAAATAAAAAAACACAGCTAACTTGGAATTAAATTAATAAATCATATTCTACTAGTATTAGAAAAGGCAGAATGTCTCTTACAAAGAATAACAGTAACACTTCAAAATTTCTTATGCCTTTGTTTCATTTCGAAAACTCACGCACATTATGAATATTAGAAAAAAAAATCCTGTTACAACAAGTGAAGAATGCTTTTAAAATAAATATTACTGAGACAAAATATGTCAAACATCTAAAATCAGTCACACTGTGCATACAATTTGTATATGAATTTCAAACAGAAAAATAATGACATAGTATGACAAGTTATTTATCTTTTATAATCGTATTATATACACAACAAAATCCTATATTGGTAATGTTAATAAAAAAAACAGCAATTAAAAAATAAGACAAATTCATGAAGTGGGTATTTTCTCTTAATTTAGCTTTGCCAAAGTCATACATAATAATGTCGACACGATTATTATAAAACGGAAAAATAAAAATAAATAAATAAATAAATAAACTTATTAGAGCAATCTTTGCAATATACAGTAAAACCTCCATAACGGACACTCCCGAATAGCGGACACCTCTACTTAACGGACAGTTTTCCAATCCCCACTCCCAAAACCTAAATTTTTGTATGCTTAACCTCTGAATAACGGACACTCCGATTAGCGGACACTATTTTCGGCGATGAAGCATGAAAAATAATTTTTTATCCAGAATTTAAAAAAAAAAAAAAAAAAAAAAAAAAAAAAAAAAAGAGTAAAAAGGTCTTTAATTTTATCAGACCAATGTGTCCCAAATTTTGTGATCACAGATAAATGTAGAGGGTGGGCTCTTCCCCCATCCTTACATTTAGTGTGAATTCAGGGTTGTCCGGGAGGGACATCTGCTTGCAATGTCCCACCGGAAGATTTTATGCTTTTAATAGACAAAAAGTGCAATCCCTCCCCCCACCCGGAATTATATAGAATCCAATAACGTCGCATTGAAAAATAAATTATATGTAATTGCAAGCAAAAATAAACTTTTGTAACTGATTTTTTCCTAAGAATGTAATAAAGAGTAGATAAAGGTATGCACACTTTCATTTCAGTTTTATTGCTTAAAAAATTATTTTAATTTCTGATTAATCATATAATATAGGTTTTAAGAATATAAACGTTAATTAATGGAATATTAAGCATTTCTTAGCGATTTTTAAATCTCTGAGGTTTTCCCAATAGTGGACACCTCCGAATAGCGGGCAATTTCTGCTTTCCCGAGGTGTCCGTTATTTAGAGGTTTTACTGTATCATTGATATTAAATAGAAAAAATATAACATGCAGCAAAAATTACATTATGATTTCAAATTTAATTTGACAAATTTAACATGAAGATTTAATTTTATAGTAAATATATTATTTTCAAAAACGCAACTATCAACAATGAAGTATTTAATTCAATAAAAATTTCACCTTGATTTTTTTTTTATTGTTTTTATATCACTCTAATCAATATAGAAAACATTTTCATTTGCTTAAAATAATTTAATTTACTCACGCAGCTGACCTATTAGACGCTGTGCTTCCGGACCTATCAAAACCGCACAAAACACGAAATCGTAATAGAAATAGCGAAATATTTTTATAAAAGTCGTTTCATAAATTCTTATTAAACGTTATAGGAAAGAGAACAAATTGTACTAAAATGGACTACAAGATTGAAACTGAATTTATTTTACTAATGCAGAAAAAATCGCAGCAAATCTTTAAAAAAAGCATAAAAAATGGTATATAAAGAAACGCTAAAGTTTCAAAAATTACAAATAGTAAAATTTACTTAAATTTAAAACAGGATTTTTTCAAAAAACCTCCACTGAATGAAAAAAATCCCTAAAAATTATAAAAATATTCTCGAAAATTTAAAATCACTTAGCGAATTTCGAATAAATTTAACTGAAAAAAAGACAAATTTTGATACATTAGTGAAAAGCTAAAAACTGGATTCCTTTTTAATAATGTTAAAAAATTGGTTCGAAACTAAAAATAAATAAATAAATAAACGTGAAGGTCGCTAAAGTTAAAAAAATTGTAGAAAGACAAAATTTACTACAGCAGTTTAAGTTATTCTAAAAGCAGTTATTTTCAGAAATAAAGTCGCAGTTGAGGTTCGTAACAACTTTCCTTTTATGAATATCAAAGACTCATGCTGAGCATTGCATTAAAAGTCGCGAAAAATTAAAAAATCACGTAGTAATTAATTCAATGTATTACGCTGAAAATTGTGACAAAATTTACAACAGTGTGCTAAATCTTACTTACAATAGTACATAACAGAAATTCGTAAAAAGAAAAAAGAAAAAAAAACGTTAAACACGCATTGGAAATAGTGGGTTTAGGATAGATGTTTGGTGCGGATTTCATTTTATTAACATTAAAAAAAAAATTGCCGCGGAACGCAAAAGAAAGATAAAAATTGCAGCTTGTAGTTTAAAACATACTGTGCAATAAGTATATTGGGGGTAATAACGTTATCCACTGTCGTTATTATTCTGGTTGGATTCTTCTCACAAGGAAGGTCTCCATTGGGGGCATACTCAGAATTTTTTTAAAAAAATACGAATTAAACTACTCATGTAGGTAATAAAGGATCAGTGAAAATTAGCGGCGGAATTACATTATTAAATATGTAAAAAAAATAAAATAGTTTGGAATAATTGGCGTGAAAAGCTGAAAGCGCAGCGGGATTTGGCGAGCAGTGCAATTCCTCGCCAGAAGCAGACGATTTTAACGAATCTGAAAATTGATTTTAATTGACTTCACTGTTAAACATCTGCAGCATTTACTGCAACGTCACTCCACTACTTTTATAGAATATCTCTCTTCTGACCAATGAGAATGCTCCATAGCACGGTGAATTGACCGTGTCATAGACTGTTAAAAATCTGCTGCATTTTGTTGCAATGCACTCCACCGCTTGTATATAATATCTCTATTCCAACCAATGAGAAAGCTCCATTTCACGGCCAAGTAACCGTTTTCTATGCAAGCAAGGGAGTGCGTTGCAACAAAATGCAGCAGATTTTTAACAGTGTATTTTTCAATTTGGAACAATTTTAATCAATTTAAATTGTGTTTTAAATGATAAAATATATTAATTTCATTTTGTTATAAGTACATATAAACGTATGTGACAAAATTACACTTAAAGTAAAATAAAAATGCAAAACTAAAATTACTTAAACTAAACTTATTTAAATAAATTGAACATAGAAAGTTTTTTTTTTTTTTTTTTTAAGTATTCGAAGCGTAAAAGCGTATTTTTCAAAATTTCGTTTCTTCGCCAACCGGAGATAAATCGCCAAATAAACGAAATTTTTATTATTTTTTTACGGACGTTATAAAGAGGTTCCGCCGAAATTTTTTTTATAAACATATATAACTATATGAGAAGAACATTCTGTAATTTTTTCAGATTTTTCTGAGTATGCCCGTATGGAGACCTTCCTTATCAGTGCTACGAAGAGGTTTTCTTTTACGAAGTTGTGCATGAGAGAGCATTATTGTCCTTGCTGAAAACCAAAAAGGAAAAAGAAAAAATTTTCTGTCCATAAATGCTGCTAATTTTTTTTCATGTCAGATGAATGAATTACCAAATGCATATTACCACACCTTAATATCGTATTGAATGCAAAATAAAAGAAATTTGTCGATTTCTATGGCTGTAGAGTTTGTATCTTTAGATTTGGGTAATAAACATATCATTATTCTATCATATTTTATAGTTCGTTTGCTTGAAATAACGCCAAATTCCATCCGTCAAGAAATCACGCCAATACATTTTATGAATACATATCTGCTAAAATATTCTCTCTTGTATAAATAGCCAATAAGTTGCTACATCAAATCCTATATTTGTTTGAAAAAAATCTTAAATTAACATTAAGCTGCGAAAATTTGTAAAACCTTAATGTGGTGTACTCTGGTGTGATGTAAACCTTAATCTGGCGTGGAAAAACCGCCAAAACATCTTAATAATATTAAGCTAAATGTTTGAAAAGTAAACCCTTTTATGAATGTCAAAGGATCACGGACCGTAAAAAAAATACCAGACATTGCATTGAAAATCGCAAACATTTCAAAAATCGCGGAGGACAAAATTTCCTATATTTAGGCTAAAATTTTCAAAAAGAAGTTTGTGTAACGAATTTCAAAAACTCGCAGCAAAACGCAGAATAAATAAATAAATAAACAAATAAATAAATAAATAAATAATAATCTCTAACAATGGCATTGGAAATGGCATTTAAAATAACTAAATATTCAAAAAGCGCAGAGGAGAAATTTTAATATATTTAACTAAATTTTTTACATAGAATTCCTTCCAAGAAAGTCAAAAAATTGTCGGAAACTCGCAACGATGGTTATAATCATTTTAAAGAAGTTTTTAAAAAATTACAGAACAAAATTGAATACATTTTCCCAAGAAGAGAGTTACCGGAACTCCTTCCCATTCGTCAAAAAATTGTGCCGAAACAAACGCGAAAACTGCTAAAAAAAAAATCACTTTTTTTTTTTTTTTTTTTTTTTTTTTTTTTTAATAGCAACTGATAGGCTAAAAATTTTAAAACGAACTAATATTACAAAGGATTAAAAAAAAAAAAGAAACACTGCGAAGTAACAGAAAAATTTCAAAAATTGCTCTATGTTAAGTATTTTATTGGAATTTTTTTTTTTTTTTTTTTTTTTTTTATTAATCTTATACGTTAACCTTTTACTAATGTTTAAAACTCAAGAAAAGAAATTAAAAATCTTTAAAAAAATTGCTAATGGACAAAATTTACCACTGTGAGAACTGAAGCATTTTGACAGGAATTCACTTCTGAATATATATAAAAAATATGTATATAATATCAAAAAATCCCATTGAAAATCGCAGGAGACAAAATTTAATATTTTAATCGTAAAACAGAATCCTTCTGAGGATGTCAAAATATCACAGCAAAACGCAAAAAAGACTAAAAACTGCAAAAATTTCTAAAATCGTGATGTACAAAACGTCCTGTATTAGAGATTAAACTAAAAGTTTAGAACAGTTTTTACGAATATCAAAAACTCCAGCAGAATGGAAAAAACTTCAAGAATGGTATTGAAAATCTGACTGAGGGCAACTTTCATAATACCAGTTTAAAATTTAAAACCTAATTCTTATTTAGTAAATTACATACAATGGATTATATGTTAAATATGCATCAGAAGTAAAATAGTTAAAAAATATGTATGACCAATTACCAAAATTTGGGAAACACTTTATTTTGGCACTGGAAATGAAAATATGAGGAATCCCCTCCCCCCCAAAAAAGGTTACAAAAAGTTACCATGTTTTAAAAAGCAAAAGGTTTTTTTTTACCCTGGTAGGGGGGGGGGGTCTGTATTTTTTAAGTAGGTCAAATGGGGTATGGTTTAGTATGGATTTTTTTATTCTAAAACGAATGACACCATCTGCAAGTCGATACGAACAATTTTTTCCAAGTTCGGCACGATTTAAGAATAAACTAGCAAAAATTATACTTTATGCAGATAAAATAGGATTTTACAGTAACAACTGATAGCCATTCACGAAAATTTGGGGTAAAACATAGTTTTGTCACTAGACATGAAAGCCCGATGAGTCCCACAAAAATAAAACTTTACCTTACTGTTGCTGCTCTTTATTTTTTTTTTTTTTTTTTTCTAGGGGTAGGAGGTGAAGGTACATCGAGGGATGTGAATACTTTAACTTTTTTTAACTAAGTGAAGTGGGTATCATTTGTTATGTATTTTCAAATTCTGGATCAAATAACATTATTCGCAAGTTCATACTCTCATTCTTTAAAAAAGTTATGGTAGGTTTTATAAATGTATAATGTTGAAAATTACGTTTTAATATTAAGCACAGCTTTGTTATATTGATTTTACGTTCAAAACTTGTATTTTATATGATATCAAATAATATCAAGCTTTTTAAACATACTCAACACTGCAATAATAAAAGTCAGGATCATCAAATTTCTTCAACTTTAGCAAAGTTATCAAAATATCCGTGTATTCACAATTTTTAGCTCACAGGCTATCATAGCCTGAGAGCTTATGTGCCCGTCCGTTCTGTATGTATGTTCGTACGTAACGCGATAACTCATGATAAAAATATCCGATCCACTTGAAATTTTGTATGTAGGTATATCCTGACAAGGCGCTTCCCTGATTAGTTTTTGGAGTTCATTCGATATGTATAAGAGGGGGAACGGGGGGCTCATGCCCCCCGTTAGTTGATATAGATGGGATTTTCATGCAGAATTAAGTTTTCAAAATTTAGATTAGGATCATTCTGATGAGGCGATTCCGTGACTGTTATTAGGTGTTCATTGAATAAGTATAAATAGGGGGAACAGGGGTTCTAATGCCCCCCCCCCCGTTAGTTGATATAAATGGGATTTTCATGCAGAATTAAGTTTTTGTTCAAAATTTAGATTAGGATCATTCTGATGAGGCGATTCCGTGACTGTTATTAGGTGTTCATTGAATAAGTATAAATAGGGGGAACAGGGGCTCTAATGCCCCCCCCCCCGTTAGTTGATATAAATGGGATTTTCATGCAGAATTAATTTTCGTTCAAAATTTAGATTAGGATCATTCTGATGAGGCGATTCCGTGACTGTTATTAGGTGTTCATTGAATAAGTATAAATAAGGGGAACAGGGGTTCTAATGTCCCCCCCCCCCTTAATTTATATAAATGGGTTTTTCAAGCAGAATTTTCAGGTTTCGTTCAAATCTCTGAATAGTTTTGGAAGTTTAATGGTTAAGTATAAAAGAGGGGCATAACTCTTTTTAAATTATATAAATGCTAAATGGGTTTTTATTAAGAATTATCTAATTTGCTCTGAATTTTGGATATAGATTTTTTATATGATAAAGCATGTCTTTGATAGTATAGGAGGTTCAATGATTAAGTATAAAAAAAGAGAAAAGGGGAGAGCTGTTTCCCCTTCTTAATTTTTTTTTTCGAACGGAATTAACCCTTGAAAATATAAAGCTTTAATGTGCAATTAGTATTTGTAGCCTGTGAGCTCAATGCCTTCAGTTTAACTGGGCAGTATTCTTTATTTATTGATAAAACCATCCATGACTTTGGATTCATAAAACCTGCCTAACTTAGTTATGTATAACAGTATCGACTTGCAGAACTGTTATTCAGTTCCGAATTAAAAAATGCAAAGCAAACGATACTACACTTTAGCTAAAGAAAGAAAATTGAATTCTCCACCAAAATAAAAAATGCGCCCTCTCCCCTTCCACCCCAAACGTCTTAAAACGGATTTTTTGAAGGTGGGGGAAGGAGGTCCATCGGATGTCTATCTTTACTGTCAAAACAAATCTTTTTCAAATTTTCGTGAATGGCCATCAGTTTGTCTATTTTACCTGTACAAATATGCGAGACAAATGCCGCCCTTTTAGGATGCGCCCTGAGGCGGTCGCCTCACTTGCCTCACCCCTGGCGCCGGCCCTGTATTCCTGAATCTACTAAACTTCGTATGGTTGATTTGCATCGGCACGGTAAAAATCAATGTTTTATAGCGAATTATTTACATTGTTCGCAATCGAGCGGTAGTAAAATACTAACACAATATTCAAAAATTGGAAAATTTCAAAATAATCGCCGAAATGGTGGCCGAAAACCAAAAACATCTGCTAGAGATGACAGGAAACTGAAGCGTATAGTTAAGAAAAACCGTTTTAAAAGTGTGCGATTCTTGCACCAAAAATGGAAAGAAGAAGGAGTTGAAGTTTCTACATCGACAACATTAAGACGTCTCCATAAATTTAAATTTGAATCTCGTGTACCGAAAACAAAACCTCTCATGACTGCAAGACAAAAGCGTATAAGATTGAATTGGTGTAAATCAAGACGTTTATGGAGCAATGAAGATTGGAAAAATATATTATTTAGTGATGAAAGTATGTTTTGTGTTTCATATGGTAATCAAGGTATTCGAGTTTGGAGAATGAAGCAAGAAGCATTTGATAAAGAATGCCTTAAACGTTCCGTAAAATTTGCTGCTAGTGTCATGGTTTGGGGTTGTATGAGTGCAGAAGGACCTGAAAAGTTATGCATCGTCTACGAAAAGGTTAACTCTTTGATATATCAAGAAATTTTAGAATATTACATGATTTCATCATCAGACGATTTATTTGAAGATGATTTCATCTTTCAACAAGATTTAGCGTCCCCGCATACCTCGGTGTCAACTAAGAATTGGTTCCGCCAACGCAACATTAAGGTACTTCCTTGGCCACCAAATTCACCAGATCTTTAATCCCATCGAAAACTTATGGTGTATAATGAAGAAAAAACTTCAAGAAAATCCTCCTTCAAGTAAAACTGAGTTAGTGGCACGTATAAAGTCTATTTGGGCTAATACTGATATAAATGTTTGTAAACACCTTGTATATAGTATGCAAGATCGATTGTACGCTGTTATGAAAGCTAAAGGGGATGCTACAAAATATTAACTACCATTTACTTCATATTCATAAGGTAATATTGTTGCGTAAAATAAAATATTCTAATATTTTGAACCAATCTAAATTTTATTCTAATATTCTGGTGTGTTTAAGGAAGCTGTATACCTAATTTATTGTGCTGTATTTTATATTTTATAAATGTTAAAATCTTATCTAAACATTCCAGATTTAATTTATAAGAAATTTAATTGCATTTACTTAGTATAAAAAATAAATAAATGACAAATAATTTTTTCTTATTACTTTTTCTCAATTATTCTAATATTTTGAATATGAGCTGTAGAATGCTCAATATGGCGTGTACTACTATATTTGGATACAACCCCTCATTTTTATTAGCACTTTCCAACAAAGTTGAAAAGTGCTTATGCATTCGGTTTGTCTGGCCGTCTGTCCGCGCTCTAACTTTCGTAAATATACTCGGATTGCCATGAAATTTTTGGACGTTATTTAGATTTACCCCAGCACGAACCCTATTGATAATGAAGTTTCTAATATGATTAGTTTACCAGGTTGTCCCTAAAGTTCTGCACCATCAATGGTATGCAGATTTCGACGTGGATCGGACGACAGAGTAAGATGCGCATGCGCTAAAAAGTGCCGCCAGGTGAACAGGTAGAGTTAATAGAATAGTGTGTATGCTCATTGAGAAGAATAGCGTCCGTAGTAGTAGTGTGAAATCGTGAAAGATGTGTGATTCAAAAACCGCGACACGTGCCGTGCTTCGTTTTCTATGGGAAAAAGGCCTAAGTGCGAAAGCGGCTAGCGAGGAAATCTGTGCAGTTGAAGGACCTGATACGATCAATCGATCGACAGCATCCCGGTGGTTCAAACGTTTTTCGTCTGGCGATTTGAGCCTGGAAGAGCAGCCTCGAAGTGGACGGCCAAAATTGGATGTTGGGACCGCTGTAGCAGCTGCTGTCATGGCCGAACCTCAAACCAGCACACGTGTGATAGCCCACAGGTTAGGGGTATCCAAAAATACAGTGCACCGGAGGCTCCTTGAACAGGACTTCAGTAATAAGCGACCGAGACAAAGTCCACATGAGCTGACACAACTGCAGGCCGAGAACAGAGTGAAACTCTGTCAAGAACTTTTGAAAAACCCAAGGGATGATCGGTTCTGGAAACGCATCGTTACTGGGGATGAGAAGTGGGTGTTTCTCCGCAATCCAGACAATCGCAAACAGTGGGCAAAACGAGGTCAAGATACCCAAGCCCAGGCGAAACAAGACAGATTCGGCAAAAAGGTCATGCTGTGTGTTTGGTGGAATATCCATGGCATTCTTCACTTCGAATTGGTTCCTGAGGGCCGTGCCGTCACAGGGGACCTCTATGCCGAACAACTGGAGCGTGTTCACGCTGTACTTGTGCAGAAATACCCCGCTCTGACAAACAGAAAGAGAGTATTGCTGCAACATGACAACGCACCAGCTCATCGCTCCAGAAAAGTGCAAGCGAAACTCGCGGAACTCGATTGCATGGAGGTTCTTCCGCATCTTGCTTATAGCCCTGATGTTGCCCCATCCGACTACGGTTTGTTTCGTTCCATGACGCACTTCCTCTGTGGTAAACAATTCAATGACTATGACGAGGTGAAACACGCTTGTCAACAGTTTTTCGATTCGAAACCTGCCTCATGGTATCATCACCAAATTGAACTTTTGGCACAACGATGGCTAGCTGTCCTGAATCACAATGGCCTGTATTTTGCTGAATAAAATACTTTGTGTTTCTGATACCATTGATTTTTATTTCGACGCTTGTATGGTGCAGAACTTTAGGGACAACCTGGTATTTACAGGGGCAGTCAAAAGTTTTCCATTACATTACGGCCTATAGGGAAAAATTGTTTCAAATGAATTTTAACGTTGTTAACACTTTTTAAAAGTTTAAAAAGTGCTTATGCATTCTTTTAAAATGCATTCTACTTATGCATTCTGCTTGTGTATTTGGTTTGTCTGTCCGTCTGGCCGCGCTCTAACTCCTATAATTACACTCGAATTGCCCTGAAATTTCTGTATGTTATTGACGTTTACCCTAGCACGAACCCTATTGAAAATGAAATTTCTATCATGATTAGTTTATATACAGAGAGAGTCAAAAGTTTTCCATTACATTATGGCTTATGGGGGAAAATCGTTTCAAAGGCATTTTAAAGATATTACATCCCTATCAAACACATTAAAATTTATATGCCTTTAAGAGGTGTTCTAAAATATGCATTCTATTCAATATGTGGTGAAAATATTACTATTATTCTTTTAGAGGGCCACACAAAAGAATTACATCTTATAATGGTAAAGGGGGGGGGGAATAGTGTGCGACACGTTTTAAATATATTAAACTGTTTCATGTATAATAAAAGTGATATGTGTCACTGAGACTTAATATAAAATATACGACACTGTCTTGCATAATATAAAGTACATTGCATATACAGGGACACACAAAAGATTTTAAATAGTATATTCTTTCCGATGTACTGTACGTGTATCCGATGATGGCTGATGGATGGATGGATGTAATGCATTTTAATTATGTTATACGCGTTTAAGTTTCACTAAATCTTTGTACATTGTATTGTGTGTATAAATATTATAGTCGATATACGGGGCTACCCAAAAGAACTCGCCAATGTTACTGAATATGAGCGTAAATTACTTAAAGGTGGTTCTTATATGAGGTATGCATTTTTACGCTGAACTGCATTCAATTTACAAAGAAATGTTTGCAGAATATAGATAAAATGATATACAGGGCCACGCAAAGAATTGGGTACATGGACGCCTATGAATTATAATTTATACAATATGATTTCAGTAGTTTTAAGAGTGAGTTTAAAATAAATTTTAACTTCTTACTGACTAATTTTTTTTATTGTATAGTATGGATATCAACTGACAGATCAAATACAGGGCTGTTCAAAAGAATTGGAATACATATTTGGCTATATATCCTTATTTCCCTAATTAACGAAGTTTTGTTAAAGATTTCCTGTAGTGTTAGAAAGTGCTTCATAATCTATGCTTAACGCATGATTTTTCTTACTTGTTATTATTATTAACACTTTCCAACAAAGTTGAAAAGTGTTTATGCATTCGGTTTGCCTGCGCGTCTGTCCGCGCTCTAACTCCCGTAAACAATCTCGGATTGCTATGAAATTTCTATATGTATTTGATGTTGACCCTAGCACGATCCCTATTGAAAATGAAGTTTCTACTATAATTAGTTTATTTACAGGGATAATCAAAAGTTTTCCGGTACATTACGGCCAATGGGAAAAAATCGTTTAAAGTGAATTTTAAAGGTGTTACACCTTGTCAAACTTATTCAAATTTACATGCATTCGCAAAGTGCACTAAAATACGCATTATTTAAAATATGCAGTTAAAATAATAGTTATTATTCATTTACAGGGTCACTCAAAAGAATTGTACGATAATAAAGGGGGAATCTTTTGCGACATATTTTAATAACATTAAACGATTTCAAGTATCATAAAATTGATTACGCCATTGAAACTCAATATTTAACGCATAATATGAAGGGTATAGCATTTACAGGGCCACACAAAATATTTCAAATCTTATATTTTTATCCGAAGTACTGTATAATATCGATGATAGCTGATAGATGGTTGAAATGCATTTTCAATTATGATATGCGCTTTTAAGTTTTACTAAATTTTCTGCATATTATATGGTGTATATAAATGTTATAGTGATATACAGGGTTATACAAAAGAGCTCATAGGGGTTACTGAATGTGAGAGTAATTAACTTAAAGGTGGTTTTTAAGTAAGTTGTGCATTTTTACGTTGAATTGCTTTCAGTTACTAAGAAATGTTTGTTGAATATAGATTAAATGATGTACAGAGTCACGCAAAGAATTAGCTACATAGTCGCCCATCGATGATAATTTCTGGAAATGTGATTCAAGTAGTTTTAAGAGTGTGTTTGTTTGAACTAAATTTTAACAAAGTAATGGCGTGTAATAAAGGTACTAGGTAAATTACAGGGCTGAACAAAAGTATTGAAGTGTTTTTTATCTGTTAGGATAAAGTGCTCAAAGAGAAATTTCAATCAGTTAGGCATTTTCTGGCTAAACTAAATTTTCCCATCATATAGTATGTATATATCAACCGATGGATCAAATACAGGGGGTGTTCAAAAGTATTGGAATACATATTTGGCTATGGACAGTAGCATCTTATTTCGCTAAATAACAAAATTTTGTTAAAGATTTCAAGAAGTGTTGGAAAGTGTTTCATAATCTATGCTTAACTCATGATTTTTCTTAATTATTTTGCTTCATTTGGGGAATAACGGATTTAGAACTTTTTCTATAGTCGATCACTTTCAGAATTTTCGAGCTACGTTTTTGAGACTTTCACAAAAGTTACTATATACATTTAGCTAGCACAATATGCAAATGAAATTTTGATGTACTTCACTCATGCGCAATAAATAATTGTGTGGTAAACCGGCTCATTTTTCATACATTTCTTATTATTTTTTAATTCTGATCACAGAGTATAGTGTACAATGTTGTATGTCATATTTTTAGAAAAGAACATTATTTTATATTATGAACTTCGTAAATTATAAGCAAAATACTTGGAAAAATTAAGGACTGTTTTTATAAAAACCTTAATTTCTCTACGAGTATACATGCTATCCGCATAAAAATGGACACAGTTTATTACAATAAGCCACTTAATCATAACATACTGTTTGAACGTTTTTTTTTTTAAATATTAATTTAGACAAGGTTATCCAAAAGATATTAGTTCTTTTTCAATTTGTTGACGGTCCCTTATGGGGTGTATAGAAAAAAGCTTCACGGAAATGTATGACCTGTACTATTATGTTTACAGGCTTCGAGTTTCAGGATAATTCCTCATGTATTTTTCTGGATATTTAACAAAATGTCAAAAATCGCATAAGTGGCCGGTCACTTTTGGTCATTTAGAGTATATATTTTATGGCAGTGAAACTTGCGCATAGCACGATGTCTAGGTTGGACTCTTCTTTTTTTAGTGTTAATTATTCAAATTTTGAATTTTGCGTTTTCTTTTTCCTTCTTACCAATTGAAGTATTTATTAATTAAAATAAACGCTTAAACTTTCTATTAGATATAGAAGAGAAAATTTTCATCTCATTGTGCGGTTTAAGGAGGTTTAAATTTTTGAATTTCTACTCTTTTAACTATTTAAAAGTCTTGTTAAAAAGAAATTGGGGGGGGGGGGGTAAAAGATGGTAAGTTAGTAGTTTTACTTACCCATCATACGTAGTATAGGGTAAGTCTTGCAATCGTTTTGAAAATCGAAAAAAAAATTTTGATGGATTTACACGTTTTAGATAGTGGAGATTCCGAAAATCATATTTTTAGAAAAAAAATTTGCCGTCCGTCTGTCTGTCTCTCTGTAAACGCTCTATCTCCCGAACAAATTGAGATAGAGACTTGAAATTTTGTATGTAGTTAGTATGTAAGAATGGGACGAAGCCTATTTAATATCAGCAACCTCGATTATCCGGAACTATTTTTTTCGGACCCACGAAAAATTCGTTCTGATGAAAGGTATATACAAATTTTCGAATTTTTTTGTTTTAAGGAATGGACGTAAAAGGCAATAAAATAACACACATTTTGCATATAGAACGAAGTCGATCGGATTATTAGTTGCCGAGATATTTGTAATCCTGTTTTCCACATTCTTCGATTTTTCATAACCCTGTATTTCATTCAAATTTCAATTCAGAGGTATATTTTAATTGGAAATGAGACGCTTAATCCGCCACAGTTAATTGTTAGTTAATAGAATTATTATTTTTGGAGTTATAAGGATGTTTCTTTTACGCAGTTCGGTACTACATGAGTAGTTTGGCGTTTTATATAATTTGTCGAAATTGGTACATCAGCAGTTCTTTAATAAAGCATTACTATGTATATTAACAATATTTAAATTTTGTTTATGAATTGCAATGTATTGTATAAATAGTTTTCACATGTTTTATTTTCATATACATATCCATGATGGGTAAGTATTACGGTGGCCCCCAATGACTAGTTTAGTTTAGTTAGCAAGTTTTGAAATTAATATTTTATTATCTTTAAAAGTACGGAAAGGTGACTTCCCCCTCTCTTTAAATGCCCTGCCATTTTCTCTTATCATTTGCTGATAATTTTATATGGATTTATATAATTCATCTCTTAATTCTTGTTAGATATTTAACTGGCAACTGAACCGCTTTGTGCCAGGCTACTTTGTAATCTAAACGATCTTCTCATTGTGATAATATGTAAATTATTATATAAGGACTTTAACTGCCGATAAGAAAGAGATCTGGGTGAAGGTAAAAAAGGACAAAGCTGTTATCTAAGCAATATATAACTCTCCTTTCGTGTTCGCATCTTTCTTTCTATGCAATAAACTGTTCTTGAGGCTGTCGCAAATTCCCCCTAGCTGAGCAAATTTTCTTCGCTGATCTGCTTGCCTACTCTATAAAAATATATAGTCAGTAATCATAATAAAGTTTCTAGCAGTTCGACCGTGCTAAAGTAATTACAAATCAGATCTATAACAAGAATTCATCGATGGAAACCCTTCCGAATTTTCATTCTAACAATAAGACATTAAAAATGCCTGGCAAAAAAAGTAAAGTCTCTCATTCTAAAGGCAAACAGATATTGACAGAATACCTCTGATTGTGTTTGCAGAATAAGCAGTTCTGGGCTAAAGATGCTGACATCTAGGTAGGTTGACTGTGCTGTTTCCTCCCCCCCCCCTCTTCTCTTTTTCCTAATAATTTACGAGCTCAAGTATAACTTTATGATGACTGAAACTGTATTGTTTTTGTATTGTCGGTCTGGGAATTAATCTGTGAATTCTAGATATTTTTAAAATAAAAAAATTAAACCTGTGACTCTACAATCCATTAAGGATCCTGGGCTATAGTGGTCAGTTCTGTTTTATTGACCACAGGCCCAGATGTGCTTTGCAGAGTATGTCTCGGCCAAGTGGTCAGTCTAATGCGAAATTCCCAATGTTTAGTTCCGAGCAAGCTTGGTACTCATTTTATAGACTCCGAAGGAATGAAAGGTTGAGTGAATCTTGTCCAGTCCACAGCGGAATCGAACTGAGGACCTCTGGCGTGGTATACAGACATGCTGACCATAATGCTACTAGCCTATTAAATATTTGAACTTAAACCCTTTAATTTTTTGTCTTGGAGTGTTTTCTTTTTTAAGATTTGAACCTTAAGATTACACTTCGCACATCTTTAACTATCGTCGAAGAACATTCTAAAAATTATTCTGAATTTTTCGTGTAAAATACAGCGTTAGGAGTTATTTTTGCATTACTCTTTATAATTCTCTACTGATGTCTCGTTAATAATGAATAAATCCTAAAATATTTGACTACTTAATAATAATAAAAGAAAATTGTGGTTAAATAAAGGTCTTATTTTTATTAAAAACAAACACTTGCACACAGCGGCGTGCAAAGAGAAAACTACGCCTGGGCAAAGTTTCAATCCCCTCCACACACACACACTTTTTGTAATAGGTGTCACAAAAGTGAAAAGCATGGAAACACAAATAAATTCTATTGAATACATATTTCGAGGTTACTTTACAGCTTTAAAAGGTTTCTTTTTAACAACTAATAATATAAAAGAAAATTTCACTTTTATTTTCGCAAAGGGTATCTTGAAAACAGATGTGGAATGAATGTATCTACAGTACAGTATAACAGTTTGTAACCCCTTTTGGATTCCAAAAAAGAAGTCATATGCTATTTTAAAAACGTATGTTTTTGTAAAAAAAAAAAAAAGTCCATAATTTTTTTTTTTTTTTTTTTTTTTTTTTTTTTTTACAAAAAAGAAGAAATAAATCAGTTTGGTAGCATAAATTTGGCGCCCCTAACTTTCCGCGCCTGGGGCGACCACCCCTTTCGCTCCTCGTTTCGCACAGCCCTGGTTGCACACTCATGTATATGCATTAGTACAATCATGTATACAAATAAAATTGTTTCTATAGATGGTATGTGTGTTTGTGAATAATTTATTAATATTTTTGTATATATGTAATAGCTTAAAATTTAGTTTAGATAGTTTCGTTTTCCTTTTTTTTTTTTTTTTTGCAGAAACTTTTGAAAGGGTCGAAATTCGGTTTAACCTTGAAAAATGTTTTGATCGATCTCTATATCGTATTTTGTGTATAAGTATTAATTAAATGTAATATCTAATTTGACAGTTTTTATTTGACCACCATGCAAATTTTTTAAAACATAAAATTATTAGTAAATTGAATATGTCTTTATTATTATTTTCTCCAAGTCATATTGTTATGTTGGCGTTATTTTTGAATCCCTTTCAGAAATAAAAACAATTTTTGTATAATAAATGTATAAGACTTAAATTTCTTTAGCTATTTTTTCCTCTTTTTTACCGCTATATCCCCTAGGGATGCAACGAATAGTGGTTTGGTCGAATAACCGAACACCAATTATTCGGCCAAATTAAAGCCGGATATTCGGCTTATTCGGCCCCCGAATAACGTACTCGTTTTTGTCCAAAAATAAAACATAGTATGCACTATATGCACAATTCTTGTATATTTCAAAAATACAATGCTTTGTTTTCTTTTAAAAAATGATTTATATGCAAATTTTTAATTTTTTTTTTTTAAGCATTATTTTATTTTGAAAAAATATTCGGCTGTGTTCGGCCTAAAAATTGCCTCAATATAATTCGGCCAAAAAAAAAAAAAAAAAAATAGCAAAAGTTTTTTATCAAGTACTGTCTAGTTGCATTTTAAAATAATGACTAAATTTTAAAAGTATTAGGAAACATAAATTTCAACTTTTAGATGAAATAAAATAAATCTTAATATCTTAAGAAAAACCACTGATAGAAAGGGATACGCTCTAAAATGGTGGAAAGGAATTAATGTAGACTTAATAAAGTTTCCAATTTACCCCCTCCCCCCCACCCCCCACCCCCCCCCCAAAAAAAAAAAACTTTTTAATATTATTATTATTATTTTGCTAAAGAAAAGTAATTTTCTTTCCCAGCCACTACTAGAAAAAAAAAGGTATTGTTTAGAGTGGTGGGCAAAGAATTCGATAGACTTTCCAAACTAATTTATAATAATTATATTATTAATTAATTATACTATATTAGTTAATTTCCAAACTAACAATTAGGTAAAAAGTACCTTTCTGCTTTAGGAAGTACTATATATAGTGAGCAATTATTTTCTGAGGCAGGTAACATTTATGAAAAAAAGAGAAATAGACTATCACCTGAGAATGCTGATTTGTTTTTATTTCTACATCATAATCTATGTTTATTAAAAACATTTTAATTGTTTTTTAAACCAAATAGAAAATTTTCAAAAATTACAATGATGATCTTAAATATATTGTGTAAAACATACGTACATACTAATTAAAAGAATTTAGTATTTACATTTATTGCATTATTTAATAAGAAATACAACACCCTTAAAGGGAAAAAAAAAAAAAAACTCAAATTCTTAAGTACTACAGCATGTACGACTTAAATAACTATGTTATAGATCGAATTAATTTACATCTAATTTATCATAATATATTTGTTCTTTATAGGTATAATTAAAAATATTGAAAGAAATATTTTTTATGTTACGAGTGATAAAGATTAAACTTGCTTTAAAAAATAGAATTTATTTGTA
Organism: Maratus speculifer; assembly: GCA_964019185.1. Classification (NCBI taxonomy): domain Eukaryota; kingdom Metazoa; phylum Arthropoda; class Arachnida; order Araneae; family Salticidae; genus Maratus; species Maratus speculifer. The sequence continues at coordinate 203,341,229 of OZ025295.1, forward strand.
TGGCTCTATTGGGACAATTTTAAATAGATTAATTTTAAATTTAACAGATTACATTAGCATATTACATACAATTTTTGTACTTAATGATACAGCATATAAAAATTTTAATATGATTTTCTAAATCACCCTCTTGTATAAAAATGGGTACAAAAAACCCATTCAGGGTATGAAAGTTAAGGGGGTTGGATGTGTTAATTTCAAATAAAATTTTTACTTATACATGAAGAGTATAAACTGTCAAATTAAAAAGTTTGACTATGTAAAAAACATTTATCACAATATTATTCGGCCAAGGCCGAATAATGAACCTGTTACTCTGTTGAAGCCGAATATTCGGCTTTGGCCGAATAATCGTTGCATCTCTAATATCCACCGAATTTCTTTGTAAACGCTTGTTAAATTTTCCAATTTAACAGAATCCAACCCACAGAAATTTTTACTAAAATCTTCAGTTTTTAGATATGTATATCTATTTGAATTAGCAATTAAAATATTTCTATGCTAAAATAAAAGTTCTTAATTTTTTGGACTTGTATAAGTTTTACAAACTAAATGTAAAGTGATTATATGAGTTTTTATTATTGTTAAATCATTTTATCTATTATTAGACTAGTTGCAAGTTATTTGTTGGAAAAATTATGCTCTTAGTAATTAAAAATATTTTGTAAAACTCGTGTTGTTTTATTATTGGCATCAAGGTGTTTAAAATATTACGAAAAATATGCAAGCTGTTAAAAGTTTTTAAACATATTCATATTAAAAGAAAAAAAAATAGTCTTTAACTTTATTTTTATTTAAAATTTTAAAAAGTTTTGTTTACTTTTAAAATAGAATTTTTTAGAAATCTGATATTAGGCAAATTTACTATTTGCTTTATCACTAATTATAATAATATAATTTTAACATTGAGACTTACTTTTTGGCTCATCTTGACTAAAAGTGAATGGGAAAATTCCATACAACTGTTTGATTCCTTCGCGGCAAGCATCGAAATGTTTAATCTTAAGAATTAGTATTTAAAAAGGAAACCTTTCCTTAATTTAATTGCATAAATTATGTGGTTAAATAACACGGAAATTTCCGTATAAAAATTCTGGTTGAAAAAATTTATTTTGAGTACCATATGTCAAGTAAAGGTGTTAAAAGATTTTTCCCCCTTTGTTTATTGATTGTAGAAATTTTTATATGTCTTTGTTTTACCTAAGAAAATTTCATTTATTTTATTTATTTATTTTTCATCACCTTTGGTGCAGCATGCTCTCGTTTGGATATTATTGTACCATTAACAATCACCCAACTGGTCACTTACGAAATCTCTCCGATTACATCTGATTCTTCAACAATATCAAAATTTTCTCACCAAAAAATATAGCGCAACATTTTGTAGATTTTTTAGTGATATTTCTTTAATCGGCCGATGTTTTATTGTAATAAACGTAAGGACTTTTACTCTCATAATAATGTAATACCCTAATATAAATGCTTTTTTTCATGTGTTTTAAGTTACTGGGAAAAAAAAAAAAAAAAAAAAAAAAAAAAAACTTTGTTATTAAAAATAAAAATTTGGAAAATAGCGGACTAGAATTTTCAAAATAACCTGTAAAGTTGACTCGACCACTCTTGCGTCCGATTTGCTGCTCTGTCTTAATTTCTCTCTGTTGCTTTTCATCCGCCAGGGTTCCATACTTCATCACATTCCATATGAGTCATAATCAAACATACGGGAGGTAACGAAGCACGGCATCCTGGTCAGGTTATTTCTCTTCTCTTTTTTGCTGTTCTGCCGTTGGAACCTCTTTTAGACCCATGTTGATTCGACGAGTTTTGCGTTTTCGGGAGTCTTTTGCTTTGGCATCTCTTCCTAAAATAAAAATTATTTCATTTGTAAATGTATGAATTCATAATAGGATTATGAAGGAACTACTTCACTCGTATGAAAACACCTTCTCGCTAATGTTTATCTTAAGTGATATATTTTTTAATTTAATCTTGTTTACATTTCAATATTTTTAAAGTGCATTGTTGGCTGAGGTTGATCTCTACAGAGATCCCTTTTTGTCTTTTCTATTTTCTTTGCATATTTTTTTTTATGAAATTCTTTCATTTTTCTAATAGTTTTTGAAAGTAAAAATGTAATCTGCGTGCAAAATTAAAAAAGTAAAAGAGGATAATTGTAGAGATCGACCTCAGCCATCAAATGCATAAAAAAATAAAATATTGAAATCTGCAAGCTGGATATTTTAAAAAGGCTTAACATCAACGAGCGAGTGTTGTTTAAATCGTTTTGAGAAAACTATTTTTTTTTTTTTTTTTTTTTTTTTTTTTTTAAGCATTTAGGTATAACCAATTAGTTTAAGCCAAAGTTGAATCAACAGATCAACTTTCGTTTAAAATAAATATTTTTGATAAGAATATCTTCTAGAGTTCCCCATAATTAATAAGGATAAATTTAATAGAAGTTCGAGGACTGCAAGTTTAAGGTTCTTTACAGGTCAAACTGGAAATCCCCCCTCTCTAATGTTAAACCTATGGTCTTGGAATGCATCGATATTTTTCAAATTCTCCTCGGGGGAAAAAAATTGTTTTCTGTGTATATATATATATATATATATATATATATATATATATATATATATATATATATATATATATATATATATATATATATATATTTCATATTTCTTTGCTTTAAAAATTAATTGTCAGTTTTGTTTAAAGTGTTAAATTCTTACTTACAACTAACCTACTTCATTTTGATTTTAACACTTTAAATGTAAAGTTAAATATTTATTTTAGAAACATTTTGGTAAATAAAAAGGAAACATTCTTAAAGTAAACCATACAGACAGGCAAAATTTTTCCGAGGAGAAATGTGAAAAATAAAAATGCATTCCAAACCCATAGGTTTAGTATTAGAGAGTGAAATTTGCATTCTGGCTGATAATGAGCCTTAACGGTATTTGAGACATCATTTATCTTTGTAATTTTTCGAGGCTGTTGTCACAATCATGTGTGATATCATGTGCTTTTTCTGTAAATTTTAACTCTTATTATTTTTTTTATGTAAATTTCTCTACTGTTTCGAAATTTTCCTACCTTTTCCCCCAAAAATACAAAATTAAAAAACTTTTTGTCCTGTTTGTTATTTTTATATAGGCATGTAAATAAAGCCACATATTTATTCAGATTCAAAATTGTTTATTTCTTCTTTCGTCCGCTTTTTCTGTTTTTAATTTATTTAGCTTTGAAAGTGTTACCTATGTATGTGTATTAGTTTCGAACATAATTATGTATAATTAAATATAGACTTTTACCTAAATTCCCTCACTCTGGTGGGAGAAGCAAACATTGTCTTTAAAAATATATAAATTTTCAAATTTGCCATTGTGTCACGTAAGGTATGTTATTTTAATCAGAAAACTTTAATCGGAAAATGATAATTTGTTACTGTATTTCGAATCTAAACTTTGAAAACCAGCAAAAAATTATGCTGGTGTTGATGATGATATAAAAACAGTTCTTTAAGTGTTTCTAAAATTTTGAATGTTATATATTTCACATTTCGTTTAAAATATGGATAATTCTCTCTTTATATATTCAAGTCTATCTTTGTATAACAGCCTTGATACGAAAATTATTTTATTACAGAAAGAAAATATTGCTATCTTTCATATATATATGGCTGTGAATTGTGAGTCATTATTTTAAATGAAAATTACAGCGTTTTTCAGATAAAGCAAAAGTTGTTATATTGACAGATAAATGTTATATACTTCTCAGATTTAAAAATATTAGCATGACATGATAAAAATGCATATCTGTTTTTTAAATACATCGCTGTTTAATATGTATATATATAGTTTCTTCACATATCTTCCTCAACAATATAGATTTTTAAAAAAGGACAAAGTTAAGTCCTTCGAATATTGGATTAGAGTAATTGAAAATTTCAAGTTAGAGCTATAGAAATTATTTTGGTAGACGAAAGTTTGCTCAAAAATATCATTCTGATCAAAGAAAGTAATTTATTATCCTTGATTTGGCTTTAAATATCGAATAAGTAGTCATAGGTTTAAGAAATACACCTCTCCCTTCATTATGAAACTTAATATTTTAAGTAACACAACTTACCTGTGGTAACAATTCCTATTATCCGAAAACATTGTTTGATTCAGTTACACCATTGACTATTTAAGAACGTAAATTACAAACCTTGACAGTACGAATTTCTTTTAATAGTAAACCTCCCAGAGGTAAGAGCATCCTTCAATCTTCTACACGTGAGCCCTTCTATCCGTTTACAGCGAGTTCAAAAAATGCCCGTGAGTTATTGCGGGAGTGATGAGGAGGAGGAATTCGAGAGTAATGTTCCTACTATGAGAGAGAAATGGATGTTCACCATCGCACGCCTGCATCAATTCCAAAAATGAGCCAGATAAAAACGGACCCTCATCCCACTCACACAAATAGCTGGAAAGAGGGGGGGGGGGGTGTCGAACAAGAGGGGCGGTCCCGAAGACAGAGGCTACGGAAGGGGCCTTCTCGTCAAAGGGCTGACTCTCATAGATGAGCCCCTATTTTTGACGACATTTCGCTAAAAAAGCGGTCTTTTTTCCGACATGTCTCATCGCTGATGAGGGTTATTTTTGTCATCTTTGTATTTTCAAAACACAAGGAGTCCCGTTCTCGGCCCTAGTTTCTCTCGTTTTCTTGATTAAATTAGCGAAAAGTTCGATGACCTGGTTGTTGTTTTTCCGTTCGTAAGTTAGTTTAAATTTCACAAAATGTTTGTAGATTGCTTAATAGTGAAAAAAAAAAGCGCATATGAAACCGCATGGTTGTTGGCAAGGGGATCGGAGCACTGCCATTCAGAATTTAGAAATTTGATAAACTAAACTTTCTTTTCTTTATTTTCTATATACATATATAAATTTATATATATATTTTTTTTTTTTGGGGGGGGGGGATTTAAAAAAAATAACAATGTTTAATCGGAAGCATGTGATCTCTGAACACTCCTCATAAGACAATTTCTAGTTTCTTTTTATGCCCTTTAACATTATGTTAAACGGGAGGCGGCAGGGTCTCCTTCCTGACGAATAAAGCACTTTCAATTCCTCATTTGGGGGGGGGGGGCTGTTTGATACTTACTTTTGAATTTTTAGATATTTCTTATTTTTATGTATTAAATTTCTATATTACTTTTATGTTGATGTGTTTAGAAATTTTAATATAAAAGGATTTTGATATTTAAAAAATAAGAAAAGAAAATCTTAGTTTAAGTATATTTCAAAATTATATTCGTCATTTTTTTTAAAGTTTTTTTAACACTCTTTTATAAGCATTCAATTTAAAAATCACAAATAATTTCACGATTGCGATTCACTTTGTTCCAAAAAAAATTTCTGTAACAATACGTTAATTTGGCTTACACCCCGGTTATAGAAAATTCTACGATTTAATTTACCATTCGTAGAAAGCGCGAGTTAGCTATCTGTTTTCAAAAAAATCTTTTTCCTTCGGGAATTTTTACCATTTATTCATTCATTTGATCTGTATCGACTCAAATGAGACAGTATTTAATTATTGCTGTGAACTTTACTGCTTATAATTATCAGACATCACTGATACAAGCCGTGAGTGCAAACTATAAAGCAAAAAATGCATGTATCACAAAACTTTGAAGACACTTTTCATGTGTACATTAATAGTTACAAACTTGACAATTATAGAAAAATTTTACTTTGAAACCATAAAAGTGTTTAGAATACTCTTCGAGAAAGTTCTAGTATAGTAGATGATCATTTACAAAAATTATTATACAGGCTGTAGAAGAAAAATCGAGGTATCTATAACTAAAATATTTTTCTTTTTTAATTAGAAAAAGAATTAATTACATTTTATTCTATGTGGAATTAAACTAACTTAGTCTACACGCGTTATTGATTAATAATTATGTATATTTATGTATGTATTAATTATATTTAAAAAATTTTGGAAATTTTAATTTTCGTTTTCTTTTTCGGCTGAAAATAAGATTACAGAAATTCGGCTTCGGTCTTGAAAGTCTGTTTCGGTCTATCCTTGCTCTCAATATATAGTCATAGCTTATTATTGAACTGTTAATTCATAAAAACTTAAGGGGACAAGGGACCTTTTAAAATATTTTCTTTTTATTTTTAAAATTGTACTTTAAATATAATTGAAGGGTACATTATAAGCATTATAGCACAAATTTATCACAAAAAATGTAAAAGAAAAAAAAAAAAATTCGAGAAAAATATTGAAATTTTTGTAATATTTTAGATTTAACGAGAACTTTTCGAAATGCTCCATGCGCATTATTTTTTCCCTGAATGCTTTGAATTTTTTATAGTTATTCATGACAATATATGTCATAAAACTGTGCATGTTTTTTTTTTTAAATAAAAATAATTGTAAAAGTTATAGGTAGTTAATTGTAAAAATAAGTTCAAAAATGTTCAAAATTTCAGAAAAATTTAGAAAATATTTTTTTCTTACCTTTATATTCAGATATATGAAATTCAATGCACAGTTTTATTTATATATGTAAATCAAACTCGTATAAATAATATTGGAGATTTTCATTGATAGGGAATGCGCATGGGACATTTTGAAAAGTTCTCGTTAAATCTAAAATATTACACAAAATTCCCTTTTTTTTTTTTTTTTTTTTTTTTTTTTTACATTTTTGTGTGATAAATATATGTTATAATGCATGTAATGTACCCTTGAATAATATTTAAAGGGCAATTTTTAAAATATAAAAAAAAATTATTTTAAAGGTCCCTTGTTCCCAATATTTCATTGTTGCAGCTAATTTTGAGATAAATGAAAGGTTGTAAAATTAATCTTATTTACCGAAAAATGCAAAAAGTAAAGTCTTTGGCAATGGTTTGAAATTTTCATACATTTTATACTAAATAAATATAAAATAATTTTCATCGTTTTATAAAAGTTTGATATACAAATTTACATTTATGAAAAAAAAGTTAAAAGAAGTATGTAGATTTTTATAAAACATACCCCCCCCCCCCCTTTCAACCTTAAAATGCACCTACAAAAAAAATATTAAACTTTTTTTTTTTTTTTTTTTTTTTTTTGTTCCCCCAAAGTAACTTTTCTTTTCACATAAAAAGGCTATTTTGTATATTTTTATGCATGTAATTTTATATTTTGAAATCGTAAGTAGAATTGATGAGATACAAGTGTACCGTGTATTCTGGTAGCTCTACGGTGTTAAACAGCTGACATCAAAGTTAGCATTTCCTTCTCACAGAATACCGTACATATTTATATCTGAAAGAAGAGAAGAAAAAAACATCTTCGCATATTTGATTTTTTTTTTTTCTTTTTTCCTCTCTAAACGGATGGCCGGTTGTAGCCATGTGTTTCATCTTTCGTTTCCCTTTTCCGGGAACAACTTGACCTCGCCACCCTCTGGATTTTTTTTTTTTTTTCTTTCCTTGCTCCCTCGCTCTCTTTCACTTTATCAAGGGGTCGTAATATTCCTAACCCTCTTTTTCCCTATCCCCCATCCAGTTCTTAATTATTTATTTATTTATTTTTCAGTTGCGTCAATTTCCATTTAGTCTTCAATTTGTTTTTATCTTGTTGATTAAATACAAGTGTTCCCAGCATCATGGAAAGTCAGGAAAATTTCAAAATATACACGAAAAGTCAAGGAATTTACTAATATATTCTAAAAAATCATGGAAAAGCCTTGTTGGAGGGGGGGGGGGAAATGACACGAAATTCATCAAATAGTCTTGGAGGGGGGGGGGGTTACAAAATTAATCAAACAATTGCAAAATGCGAAAAATTTGAAGTATGACCGCAGAAATAATAATAATAATAATTTCGACAAAAGATTGCGAAAATAAGTATCAAATTTCGCTGTATGCTCGTTTTGTCTGATAATATTTTTAGATTTGGTCAAGGAAAATCGGGGAATGTTTTGGGATTTGGTCACGGGAAAGTCAGGGAATTTGCCAGTCATGTTTTGCTGGGAACCCTGCATTATTGCTACCTTATTCACTTGAAATCCAAGTGTATCATTCTAGTATAATCATTTAGTTAGTTAATATACGTCTGTGTGGTGTCACTCTCCCTCTAAAAACTACTTTCTCCCTCTTATTTACAGGGTGATTCATAATTATCGAAACAATAGTCTATCTTCTTAAATATTGCCCCTAGGTACATACGTCCAATTGCAACGTTTCATTAAAAAAAAAAAAAAAAAAAAAAAAAAAAGGAAAAAAAAAGAGGTGCAAAACTTGATACGACATAACTCCATGAGGGGTCTATTTGAAAAATTACGGAAATTAAATTTTTATACGGCCCCCATAGTATAAAAATTCCAATCGGGATTTTTTTTTCCTTATCTAGTATTGAATTCATCACAAAATATTGCATCTTCATATCTAATAGGCATGTCAATTTTCCGCGGAAACGCGGATTTCCGCGTTTTGCTTATTTTCAAAATCCGCGGATTTCCGCTTTTTTTATTTATTTTCAAAACCCGCGGATTTCCACAATTTTTCTTATTTTTTCGGCCGCGCCGCCATTTTTTACCACGACGAAATTGGTCAAAAATGGCGGAAAAATCTCAGACGGCGAAAAAGGATCGCGAAAATGGCGCGTTTTCTGCCAAAAGATCCCGAAAAAAGACACGACTTTTCGTCAAAAGAATATGAATAAAATGTGATTTGTGTCAAATGATTGCGAAAAAAGACGTTATTTCTGCCAAAAGATCGCAGGAAAAAGCGCTATTTCATTCAAAACATCGTAAAAAGACGTGTTTTTCGTCAAAAAATTGCGGAATAAACGTGATTCCTGTCGACGGATCTCAAGAAAAACGTTATTTCCGTCGAAGAATCGCGAAAATGACGCAGCCTCTGTCAAGGAATCGCGGAAAAGACGCGATTTTCCTCAAATGACCGTGGAAAAAATGTTTTTTTTTTTTTTTTTTTTTTTGGTCAGAATTGCAAAGAAAATGCGATTTTTGTCAAAAGATCGTGAAAAAAGACACGATTTTTTTTTTTCAAAAGATTGCTGATAATACGTGATTTTTGTCAAAAGATGGCTTAAAAAAGCATTATTTCTGACAAAAGATCGCAAAAAGAGACGCGTTTTTTGTTTAAAAAATAGCAAAATAAAAGCGATTCCTGTCGAAAGATCGCAAAAATAACGGTCTCTTACAAAGTATCGCAAAAAAGATGAGATTTTCGTCAAGTGATAGCGGAAAAAACGCAATTTTTTGTCAGAATTGCCGAGAAAACGCGGCTTTTTGTCAAAGGAGCGAGGAAAAGACGCGGCTCTTGTCAAAAGATCGTGGAAAAGACGCAATCTTGTCAAAGGATCGCGAAGAAGTCGCGAATTTTTTTTTTTAAATCACGAAAAGTCGCGAATTTTTGTCAGTTGATCGTGAAAAAGTCGCGAATTTTTGTTCAAGGATCGCGAAAAAGTCGTGAATTTTTGTCAAAGGATCGCGAAAAAGGCGCGAATTTTTGTCAAATGATCGCAAAAAACGTGATTTTTGGTCTAAGGATCGCGATAGAGACGTGATTCCTGTCAAAAAATCTTGGAAAAATGCAAATTTCGTAAAACGGTCGTGGAAAAAACGTGAATCATGCATGTGCTTATTGTTCACTCGTGGGGGGGGGGGGGGGGGCGGTGATTCAAAATATTTTCAGTCTTGGCAAAATTTCAAACTTGCACCCATGATCAAATATAGGTGAAAATTGACAGTCGCCACATGGCGATTAAAAAAACGTGATCGATCGCCATTCGCCTAGTGGGGATTATAAATTCTGTTACCAATCGCCAAATGAAATGCAGCTTTTTTCAGGGAAATATGCACTTCTGCTTTGCTTAAATTCTAATTATACACTAATTCTTTTCCCTACTGGATGCAAACAGATTTAAGCCAAATTTGGAGTTTTATGACTGTGCCATAAGTTATTTTGAAGGTAGATTTTTAAATGAATTTGCTTATAAAAGTTTTAAAGAATAATTGTGCATTTTTGAAAATTATTCATATTGATATATTTTATATATCAAAATTATTGAATAAAATTTCATTACAGATTCTTATATTTGTGTTCTTATTTTATTTTAATGTATTTTTGTATTATATGTGTGTGGGTGCTTCAATTCAAATAATGGCAATCTATATTTAATGTACCTTTTTCACTTTGTTTAACACGCATCGGTTTAAATTATTTTGTTCTATTTTTACTTTGCGCGTTATATCAACTTTTTTTCTCAATTTTTACCTCACGCGTTATTTCAACGTTTTTGCTCAATTTTTACCTCACGCGTAATTTCCTCTTTTTTGTTTTTTTCTCACTCTCATCCCTGTATCTAATCTCCAAAATTCGCAGAATTATAGCTGTTTAAATAATTCACCAGGTTTTAAGGGATTAGACACTAATTGAAATGGGCACAATTCAAGAAACTGTGTTACTTTAACAATTCTAGGAAACATGTAAAAAATATATTAAACTAGTAGATCTGCAGATCAGGAGCCTCAACGTCAGCTTTGCACATATATATATTTTTTTAAACACACTTTGGGTAATATTCAACTTCTTGGAAACTTTAATTTAAAATTTTCATAGTACTTAATTATTTATAAGAATAAAATAAGACGTTTTCAGCCTTCAAAAGCGGTAAATTAAAAATTTAGTTCTGTTAGGATATTCTGAAATTTTCATGATCTATTATTTTTGTTTTTTATTATAACATAGTAGATTTCTTCAGGGGGGCTCCGCCCCCCCCCCCCCTGAACCCCCCGTAGCCTCACTTAATTTAAATTTGCCACTTTCTGATAATTGTGCTAATGGTTATTGTATATCTTGCATTTCTTTATACATTTTGATTTATAAGGATAAGTAACAGTTTGAACAAATATTTTTCATTATCTTCATACTTCTACATACCTGCCAACCACAAACACCTAAATCTGATGTATCAGGAACTTTTGTAAGTGTAAACTCAGTAATCTAGAGTTTTACGATTTTGTTTCCGAAAAAAAAAAAAAAATGTTTTGATTGCATTTTGTAGCAGTTATAGCGGGACAGACAAACATACAGTAGAACAGACTAACAGATGAAAAACAATAAATTTCCTGTCTTCAAAGTAAGCCTTCACTGAAGTTTCGGCAATGGCGTTATTTTTCATGAGTTATTGATATCCATGTTTTTTGTATTTTTAACGACTACTATAAAATACCTGTTTTTGTTCAATTATGACGTCAAATTTTACCAATTGAAATATTTGTTAAAAATTTAATTATTTTTTATTTCTTTTACTTCTAATTATGCCCCCATTTTTGTCAGAAAAATTCTTATTAACGAAACAAATTTCCGTGTTTAATATTTAACAAAGTACTATTTTTATTTTAATTCTGACGTCATATTTATTTTTTCTTAGTTTGGTTTTTCCAATGGAAATTGCTCAATTGAAACTTATTGCTGTTAAAAAATTATTCCAGATTTGTTTTTTTTTCTCAACGATAAAGGAAATTGGTTAAATTTTATCTAAAAAATCGCTCTTGATTCTGTATGAAAAAGAATGAAATTTTGAATTATTAAGGAAAATATTTGAATAAAATTAATAAAACATAGCCTATATTCTTTTCTGGGCTATGTTATATTTATCCGCAAAGATAAAGACATTAATTAATTCATCAGTTTTGACGTTGACTTCATTTAAATTTTCGTACACGCTTTCAAATTTATAGCATTAAAATATAATAAGGATTACGATGGATGTAGAGTTGCAAAAAGTCGGTTTATTCCCGGGTTTATTTCCAATAGACCAGGTTTATTCCCAAAAAACCGAATTATTCCAAAAAATCCCGGGTTTTTTTCCAGGTTTATTCCTAAAAACCCGGTTTATTCCCGGGTTTAAACCGGGTTTTTTCTAACCTTTGCAACGCTAGATGGATGGTTGCTTAGCAGCCATTAAGAGAAAATAAAGAAAATGAAATAAATACATTTTAAATAAGTAAATCTCTAAACCAAATTAGTTTATATTATTGGAACACATTTATAAAAAAAATCTCCAAAATTTGCAGTAATAACTTTAAAAATCTGACAAATGCATAGAAAAAAATTCAAAGCAATACGAATAATTTAACTGGTAAATTTCAGTATCCATTTATCATTGAATTCCATTAATGAAATGTGTCATTTTCTCTCAAGGAAAAAAAATTGAAAATCATTGGATTTGCCATAGAAAAGCATAATTGCGCAAAATAAAATATTCTATATTTTCCGAACGAATGAATCAAATCTAACAAAAAACTATACAGCTTAATCCCAGTGCCTCACTAACATACCAACTTAATTTCAAGCTAATCGGATGTTTTTTGTGTTAGTTATCGCGGAACAGACAGACTGACTGACAGACAGACACAAAAAAAAAAAAAAATCGTGTCTCCAAAGTAAGCCTTCACTGACGTTTCGGCAATTAAAATTTTGATTTTGATTTTTTTTTTTTTTTTTTTTTTTTTTTTTTTTTTTTTTTTTTTTTGTAATGGGTAACCATATAATTTGCAAACAAAAACACATCCTAAAATTTCTCATAAAGTTTATAAAAATTTCAAATGATTAGTATTGTTTTAAATTGGATAATTTAAAATCGTTTTAACTCTCTAAACATTCTCATCAGATTTCTTTCTTTCTTTTAAAGAGGAAATTCTAATTTTAGTTTTTTTTTTTTTTTTTTTTTCCCAAGGTTTTCTTTTTGAGTATTAATTTTAAAACTATTAAAAATATTTATTTAAAAAATGATGTGACTTATTTAAAAAAAACCGTTTGATGAACGTAGCTGAAAAAAATCCTTTAAAGGTCATTTTTGAGATTGGGCCCGAGTTCCATGACTTGCCAAGTTAAATGTGGCAAATCTGATAAATAAAAAAAAATAAATAAATAAATCTTAAGTTTGGATTAATTTAGCTATGCAGAATGAGAAGTTATAATATTTATTTAAATAATCCCATTATGTTTCACATTTTGTCTTAATATTATAGCACTTGAGAATTTGCAATTCTGGCAAATATTCATAAAAAAAAAAAAAAAAAAAGTAACAAAACTGTGCACAAAAAGTCCGATAAAATCTTATTTTATATTTATTATATTTGAATTATAAATCCAAATTTTCCAAATATTTTAGTTATAGTATAGTGTATTGTTTTATTCTTTATTTTTTTATTATATTTATTTGCTTATTTTTTATTTTTATTTATTATTATTTTATTTTATGTTTTATTTTATTTTATTTTGTGTGTGTGAAAGAGAGAAGGGAAGGGAGAGATTTTTACATTTTCACAAAAGAAATGCTTATTTTTGGTGCATCCTTAGGAAAGGGAGAGAAGTAAAAATGTTATTTCTAGGTCAATGTGGGGCTAACACTTGTAAAAGTAATATTCAGGTCTGTGTTTATGTATAACCCAGATCTAGACTAAAATTAAGGCCTTACACAGTTGGTTAATATTCGAAATATTTCTTCCAAAAGATTTAACGTAAACTATCGAACAAATAACGCATGTATGTATGTATATAATATATATATATATATTACTATGAAATTGTGCCTAAATGTATCTGTTGAAAAAACAACCTAGAGTTTTTATTGCAATACGAAAGCTCAACGCCAAAATCTGGTGGACTTGCAATTTTTAAATATGAGACGTATACTGCTGATTTTTAAAAACTCTGTCCCATTTATATCCCTATGTATCTAGCAGTACTCGTAAAATGTACTTACTGCGTTCGAATGTAATCCAGAGAGTAATCCGTTGATTCTTAGTGGTTATTTGCACATTACAACACCCAAATTTGCTGCAACTGTACATCCTTTGGCCTTCCTTGCACGTCTGGAAATGCCGCGTTTTGGAGAACAGTGGCCTCTCTGTACTCTGTTCTTTTAATTGAGTGAAAGTTGATCTCTCTTTCTTGTCCCCCCTCCCTCCTTTCTCGCAACCAGAGAACTCTTTTCTCTCAATATTGCTGCCCCCTCCACTTCGTATCTTGGCATTGACCATATTCTCGTGAAGTTTTTTTTTAAAAAGAGTCGCTGCTCTTGTGTTCTCATCTTGACTTAGTCATTGCGGATTTTCCTTTCGTGCCAGACCGCAAAAAGTTTGTCGTTCGTTGTTTTCTGGCATGGAGATAGATAGATAGATAAACCTTGAACTTGGGCAGAGAAATGCTAATGTTTGGGGTTCAAAATCTCTCATTATAATCTTTTACTCAAGATGTCGTTCTTAATGTAGTTGTAGATATGTAGATGTGACGTTACTGTCGCTCTTTTCTTTGTAAAGAAAAAAAAAAAAAAAAAAAAAAAAAACACTAGAAAAAACTCTGAAAAAGCGGAAGTGAATGGCGAACAAATTACGTCATTTCGTGAAGTCATTATCTTAACTTTAACTTGTTAATATGTGTGTTTTTCGTTTAAACGTAAATAAAGTGTTTTTTGCGGCAAACTAATAGGAGACAAAGGCATGCTTTGAGTCGAATTCAGATCATTACTCTTCAAATTCGGAATTGACATTACATAAACAGGAAAAATTGATGAACAGAAAATCCGAAATTTTCTAAATGGAGAGAAGGGAAAGGGGTTTTTAAGTATCTGGAATTCATCATTGAACTTATCTTGTAGATTCGAAAAGTATTTATTTCCATTAAAATTAACCTATGTCAGACTTATACAGTGTTAAAATGTAATGTTTATGAAAATGATGCATACTAACTTTAAGTCTAGTATTAACCTATATAAACAATAAAGAAGAACGTGAATTATTTTATGTCTCTCTTCAACAAAGCAACTTCTTGTTTTATCGTTGTTCCAAAAGAAATCAAGCAAGAAGTGTTAAATGCAAACTAGGAGATAGGAATAATAAAGGGTAAATTTCATATATTGCTAAATCTGCTGATAACCACAAAGACATATCAAAAGAAAATAAAAAACATGCTAATTTTTTCAGGAGGTCGATTTGGTGACTTGTATTTTTATGGTCGTGCTGTAAAAAATCGGTCTTTTTATTGCCGAAATCACAACCGGCCATGCAATGTAAAATATTTTTTAGCTGAAATAACCACTAGAAGAAAATGTAACGAGCTTTGTAATTGTTATATTTTTCATTCATTCTCTCATCAGTTAGATACTACCATCACGTACTTCATCCTTGACCCACGTCGTGTGACATTTCTAGATATCAAAAGGAGCGCAAAAAGATTTTCTATCGCTGTTACTAAAAAATTTTCCCTAGTTAGTTATTGCAATACTACAAAATTCAAGCTAAAATCATTTTATTTACAATAACAAGTCATTATACAATCTAAAAATTTTAATATCTACATAGAAACGTGTTTTTCATTTCTGATACTGCAAAGTGAAATTCAGATTCGGGAGAATACTTTATGTTAATTATTTTTTTCATCAAAGATAACTAAAATTCATCGCTATAATTCTATAATCTCGTCAGCAATTATGATTACTCTCGAAGTTAGCTAGCGGTTTCTTTTAATTTTTATTCACACTCTTTACAAACCTACATTTTAAATTATTCTGATGCAAACGATTATAAGTCTCATTAGTTTTTATTTTTCTGATATAGGTTTGATTTGCAATCGATTGTTACATGACTCTTGGTGGTGCTTCGAAAAATACTTTTTTTTTTTACGTCAGACTAGTATTTTCCGAAAGATATTTATTTAAATATCTTATACTATAGCAAAAATTGTGTGTGTGTGTGTGTGTGTGGGTAAATTTTATCTCAAAAACGGCTCTAACGATTTTCGCAAAAATTTGGATTTTACCATTTTCGGCCAATAGAAGACCATTGGGCTAGGTCACATGTTCGAGAAAATTCGATTACTGGGTCATTTTGGGTCACAATGGGTCAGGATCAAGCTATTTATATCTAGAGAACGGCTGGATGGATTTTAAGGCAATTTTGTATCCAACCGTTTTTTGGCACGAGAAAACTATTGGGCTGGGTCACATGTTCGAAAAATTTCGATTAGTGGGTCATTTTTGGGTCATTATGGGTCAAGCCACTTTTATCTAAAAAACGGCTCTAACGATTTTGACCAAATTTTATATTGTATCGTTTTGGATTACAAGAAGACCATTGGGATGAGTAACATGTTCGAGAAAATTCGGTTAGTGGGTCATTTTTGGGGTCATTGTGGGTCATGCTTTTTTTATCTAGAGATTTTCTGACGCAATTTTGACTAAAAAATACATTCTATGGTTTTCGGGCACGAGAAAAGCATTGGGCTAGGTTACATGTTCGAGAAAAAATTTTAATGGGTCATATTGGGTCATTAAGAGTCTGGGTCAAGTTATTTATATTTAAAGAACGGCGTGATGGATTATAACGAAATTTTGTATGTAACAGTTTTTTGACATGAGAAAACTAATGGGCTAAATCACATGTTTGGGCGATTTCGACTATGAGGGTCATTTGTGGTTCATAATGGGTCATAATGGGGCATAGTCAAGCTATATCTAAAGAACAGGTGGATCGATTTTAACGAAATTTTGTATGCAACATTTTTTGGCACGATAAAATCATTGGACTAGGTTACATGTTCGAAAAATTTCGATTAATGGGTCGTTTTGGGTCATTAAGAGTCTGGGTCAAGCTATTTATATTTAAAGAATGGCGTGATGGATTATAACGAAATTTTGTATGTAACAGTTTTTTGACATGAGAAAACTAATGGGCTAAATCACATATTTGAGAGATTTCGACTATGAGGGTTATTTGTGGGTCATAATGGGTCATGGTCAAGCTATATCTAAAGAACAGGTGGATCGATTTTAACGAAATTTTGTACGCAGCATTTTTTTGGCACGATAAAATCATTGGACTAGGTTACATGTTCGAAAAATTTCGGTTAATGGGTCATTTTGGATCATAAAGGGTCTGGGTCAAGCTGTATATAATTAAAGAACGGCAGAATCAATTTTAACGAAATTCTGTATGTAACAATTTTTAGAAACGAGAAAACTAATGGACTAAGTCACATATTCGAGAGCTTTCGATTATAAGGGTCACTTGTGGGTCTTAATGGGTCAAGGTCAAGCTATATCTAAGGAATGGGTGGGTCGATTTTAACGAAATTTTGTATACAACATATTTTTGGCATGAGAAAATCATTGGGGTAGGTCACATGTTCAAGAAATTTCGATTAGTGGGCCACTTTTGGGTCATTCTAATTTTATCTAGACAACGTTTCGCATAATTTTGACTAAATTTTGTATTTTATCGTTTTCGGGCACAAGAAAATCATTGGGTTATGACAGATTTTTGAGAAAATTCGATCAATGGGTCATTTTGGATCATAAGGGGTCAGGGTCAAACTAACTATATCTAATAAACGGCTCAATCGATTTTATCTAAATTTTGTATCTAATGTTTTTCGGCATGCTAAAACTAATGAGCTAGGCCACACGTTCGAGAGATTTTGATTATAAGGGTCATTTGTTGGTCATGATAATTTTATATAGAAAATGGTACTCACCATTTTGACTATACTTTGTATTATATCGTTTTTGAGCAAGAGAAAACCATTTGGCTTGGACACATGCTCGCGAAAATTCGATTAATGGGTCATTTTGGGTCTTAATGAGCTAGGGTCATTCTAATTATATATAACAATGACTCAATCAATTTTACCTAAATTTTGAAACAAAACGTTTTTTGTCACGAGAAGACTATTGGGCTGAGTCGCATGTTAAACAAAATTATATTAGTGGGTTATTTCGCTTCATTGCTGAATGCTGCCAAGCTAATTTTACCTAAAAATGGCTTAAACGATTTTGATTCAATTTTATATTCTACTGTTTTTGATTACCTGAAGACGATTAAGCTGTGTCACATGCTTGATCAAATTTGATTACAGGGTTGGCACGGTTTAAACCAATTGGTTTTAACCATGGTTTAAACCACGGTTTAAACCAACTGGTTTTTTTCTCAAAAAAACCAATTGGTTTTTTTAGAGGCAATCTAATGTCATTTTCTCGTTTAACTTTATAATTTACATGTTTCATATTACTGGATATAAATAATTTCTATTTTTAACACTTTATTTCAACAATAAGCATTAGATACAGTGAATTTAGGGCATTTTTTTAAATGTATAAATTAAAATCAGTATGTGTTCATGAACATATCTATTGCTCTAAAGAAAAAAGCTTCAGACATGTTAATTGATCAAAGATAAAATAGATTTAAAATAAATATTTAAATTTAAAAAAAAATGCAAATTATTTATTGCAATTAATAACATTAGGTGGGGCTTGTTGTGCTAAAGCCATTTGGTAAGTCTCCACCTAACTGAAACTGGAATTTTTACTCAAAAATCAAAATCCCAAAAAGGATTTGAAATTTCTATTTGAATAACTATGGAAAAGAATATTATAGTTATCAAACTATATTCAAATATTTATTATTAGTAATCAAAAGATTGTTTATAAATATTTACAGACTATCAATGTTTCACTGTGTCAAGCAGTTTATTCTTTGAACATAAAAGTGTTTGCTATAACACTGTTCAAATTAAAATATGAATTTCTTCAATTTTCTACATAAATTCAGTGCAATTATTTAATTTAAATTACTTTAAAATGAAGTAACACTACTTATAATCCAACAATGTCTTAATTTTATCAGTTAATATGCAATTTATATGCAATAAGACAAGAGGTTTTAAAAAAACCCGGTTTAAACCAAAAAAACCGGTTTTTTTGGTTTTTTTAAAAAAAACCTGGTTTTTTTTCCAACCCTGTTTGATTAGTGGCTCATTTTGGGTAATACGGGTCAGGGTCACAAGAATATGGCAACAGCCAATAACTTGGTGATATTTGACAAAATATTGGCGACATATGGCCAAAAAATCGACTATAAAAATTATGAAAACAAACACGTATTTGGAGCCAAATGACAGAATGCCTCCAAATTTGGCTATATCTAGCAAAAAATATTGTCTTTCAGAATGTAAAGAATTTTTTTATACATTCTTAAGAGGATTCGAGATGCATGGTTAAACCAATCAGAGTCGAGCTAAAAAAGTAATTTAGATCGAAAATTTAGATTGTCCTTTCGTTGTAAATTTTAAAATAAAGTAAAATTTATAAATATGCGCATAAAAACATAGTTTTCTTATTGATTGTTTTTCTAAATAATACTATTATAAACATGTTTTACAGTAATAATATGGTACAGTGAAAATACTATATCGAGTCGAACACAAAGTTAATTTTGACCGAGCTAAGCTCGGTCTCCCCTGCTAGTTATTTTAATAAGAAATGCAGAAGCCCTAGTAATTCATTTCATATGTTAATTGGAATATCTAAAATTTTAAGTCATGCGTAAACCACAATTAACTTTGTAATTGTTTATGATTCAAAAGTGCGTGTTTTGATTGACGGGTTAGCTACCTAATCTTTTGTTCCTGGTGCTCAGTGTGATAGTGATAAGAGATGGTAAAAACACGCACTTTCCATAAATTTTCAATTTTAATGAACACATTGTTCTAAATTTGTTTGATGGTTGAATACAATGTTATATTTATACCTCACTCAGTGTTACAGCTTAGATTCTGTCACCTTATAATTTTGCAAGAAATTGCAATTTTTCAAAAGCATTGCTCTGCGTGTCGTCGCCTCATTGATTAAGGTAAAATCTCAATTGGCGAAGACCTGTTTTGTTTAATTTGTGTAATTTTGAGGTTATATTTGTCTGTTTTTTTTCTCCCCTTTCTTTCTTACTTTTATTTCCGCTAGAGAGTAAGAATCGAGAAGAAAAGCCACAAAGGAACGCGCGGGCCTACAGAATAAAATCACAGCTCTTGGGAATAAATCGTATGAATCGCTTTATATTGGTGGTAAGCTGCTATCAGATTCACCAGCATTTCGAGAGACTTTTGAGCCAACACTAGATTTCTTTCAACTGTTCGCGAAATATCCTCACAACACCCAATGTGATAGCAAACAGCAATGTCTCTCAACTTTTTTCTGCAGTTCCAAAAAAATCTCCATAGCCCAGACTTTTCATCCAACATCGAACATTTCAACGAATCAGAGGTAAGCGATTGATACGAATAGGCGATACATATTAACGGCTGGTACTAGCAGTACTGGTTTTCCTCCAATCTTTTTAATGACAATTGTAACCTTTTTCTCTCTTTGAACGGGAAAAAGTTGGGGTTAAAATGGGCTGAGAAGTTTGTCACGCGTAAAGTTTGTCAATCTGATAACAGCTTTATGGAGATGTTAAGAGGATAATTATCCCTTCGATTTTTTTTAATTCCATTTTTCTCCTTTTTTATGTGCATTTATCTTTCCGAAACTTTAAATTGTATGAAATGATTTCTGTTATCAGGTAAATTTAATAACTTTAAATGTAGAACTAGAATTATCTTCTTACCACTGACCAATCCCTTACCTGTCGGGCGGAGTATTCAGGTTAACGGGTTGTTTATCTGATTGCGAAGCGAGTTACGTGGTGACAAGCGGCTGCAACGTTATTTAGTGATATTCTATAGTTCTATACCTAAGTTTCTATAGCGCAGGCAGATAGATCTAAATTGATAACTAACTGTTGATTTGAATTTGGAATTTTAATATTGGAATTAGTAGCCATTATGAGGATGGAAGTCAAAGATAAGACTCGTTAAATAAATTAAAATTCAGTATGAGGAAATGAAAGGGCTATCTCAGCCCACTAAGGAAAAGATGGCTGAGAGGGAAATGCCTGATGTAAACGTTTGTCCTCCCTGTTGCGGCATGTATAAATAGAGGAGAAACGCTAGAAAATTTGACTTCCTGTCTCCATATTTGGAGAGAGGAGGGGAGGCCCACACTTCGCCTAGCATCACTTGCTACTCGGATTTCGGCAAAAGTTTTGCATCTGTAGGTCTTGGTGGAATCCAAGATCTGTTGGCATGAAAAGAAAGGGAAAGAAAGATTCTGCAGATTAGAGATGACACAAAATATTCAAATTTGTGCGTGTCATAAATAATTCATACGTTTGACATTTTTACAATTATGCATCTTTCGCTATGTGTGACATCTTAAAAATAAAATAATAATGATTAAAATTAATCTTTTTTCTTACTTATAGTTTTTTGTAAAAACTTGTAAATGGTGTTTATTTATTTTGAAACAGTCGTTGGATAAAGTGTAGTTATTTCCAAAATATTCATCTATTGTAGAATTCAGATGGAAAGAAGGAAATCATTCAGATCCAGTTTTGCAATCGTAAAAAAAGTAGAGGCACTAATAAAGCCATGAACGTCCATGCCTAAAGTTATACGCTAGAGCAGCGGTTCCCAATCTATGGGTTGCGACCCACTGGTGGGCCACGGTAGTTGTTTTGGTGGGTCGCGAAACAATCGAAGTTTGTTATCAAAATATCTTTTATTTCATCTGTTTAAAAAGATATGACAATTTCAACAGGAAATAACATTTCAATTAAAAATCCTTAATTTTCTTCTAGAGTAATATAGATACGAATATCCAGAATTTCCAGAAATATTTAAATCAGCTTTGAGGTCCTTGATGAAATTCAACACTTTGTGCTTTTGAGAACATGCTTTTTCTACTTCGCTGCTTTTGAAAGACAAGTACTAAGACAAACTTCGAGTTAATATATTTTCCACACATTGAAAAACACCAGTACCAGAAATCTCATTTATTATAAAGTTATGTTTTCATAATAATTAAAAGTTTTATAGCTTTCTTTGTAGTTTGTGCATTTTAATTGCATTCACTTACACACAGAGAGATACCAATTCTTGTTTTTGTTGATAATGTGCGAAAATGTGTGTTTTTCATAGGATAAGATAGCCGAGTGTATAAAGATTGTAAAAAAAAATAGCTATACTGATATATAACTTTATTTTGGGTGGGTCGCAAAATTTTTTTTATTGAAAGGTGAGTCGCGTAGCGAGAAAGTTTGGGAACCGCTGCGCTAGAGCTTTATTTGAGAAATAAAATGTCTAAAGCTTAAAGATATACGGCGTATATTTTCTTATGCCTTCCACTACAACCCTGTTCAGACCCACCATCTAAATTTCTCTCAAAAATTACTAAAACTAAACTAGTTGGATGTAGCAATTTCAAAGCTTTCTTCTAACTCATAAATGTTAATACTTCAGCATTGGCTGCCACGGTTTGCCAAAATCAAATTACAATCTATGCCCATCGTGAGGTATGAAATTCCGTGCATTAATTCTTCAAATAGGACTATTGGAGATATCGGGGAAAATCCATCATAAAAGCACCATCTATTGGATTATTTGGTTGACACCAAAACATAATCAGCAGTAATATTTATACAGGTATATATCTGAATCTGAATTTTGATGAAAATTCGTGCATTAGTTCTAGAGGAGCTATTGCAAGAATTAAGTAAACTTCAGCATAGTAACGCCATCTGTTAGGAGATAGACACCAAATCAATAGCATAACCAGTTTATATCAAGGATTAACTGAATCCGAAGTTTGGGGAAAATCCGTACATTAATTCTTGAGATAGGATGGAAACGTGAAAAATGCATCATAGCAGCACCACCTAATGAGCGATTTACACCAAAATGTAAACCATCAATTCATACCAAGAACTAATCGAACATGAAGTTTAATGGAAATTTGTGCAACAGTTTTTGAGCTATAGCTATTGCGTAAATATATATATATATATATATTTTTTAATGCAGCACAGCTTTGAAACTTGTTAAATGATTTACACCAAAAACTAATCAGCATCAATTTGTATCAGAGTTACGTGAATATAAATTTTCATTAAAATCCGTGCATTAGTTCTGGAGATAGAACTGTTGCATATATCGTAAATAAAAGATTAAAAAAAATTTTTTAAAAATGCAACATAGTAGCAGGGTTCGCCCAAGTGGGCCCAACCCGAAAAAACCCGTCCGGGTTTTTTCGGGCGGGCCCACTTGAAAAAACCCATGAAAAACCCATTTGTGGGTTTTTTCAATTTTTTTCATTTTTTCACAACTGTATCATTATTTAATCTAAGGTAGAGGTCTGCAAGGGCCGGGCTCGGGCTGATTTCCAATAATGGCATTCGGGCCGGGCTCGGGCCTTACTTCTGAAGACTCGGGCCGGGCCTAGTCACTAATCCTTTCGGGCCGGGCTGGGCTCGGGCCTTAATTTTTTTGCTGGAGTATCGGGCCGGGCCTAACTTTTTTTTTCCGTACGAAGCCGAGACTGATTCCATTCTTCCTAGTTTTCATGGACCAAAATAATCAGTTCCTATTGAATCTTCCTATATGAAAATCCTTTTCTCGACTTTTTATAAATCAGTAATATTTGGCTTTGTCAAAAATTTCTGCAAAAAAAGCATATACTTTTAAGCCGTCAAAAAAAAAAAAAAAAAATAAAATAAAATAAAAAAAAAAAAAAAAAAAAAAAACATGATTGACGGAATTTTTTTTTTTTTAACTGAAAACTGAAAGTTTCTT
The DNA here is from genome assembly GCA_964019185.1 of Maratus speculifer. NCBI lineage: Eukaryota > Metazoa > Arthropoda > Arachnida > Araneae > Salticidae > Maratus > Maratus speculifer. The sequence goes on from OZ025295.1 coordinate 203,364,760, forward strand.
TTAAAATGTTCATCCATGCAAAATGAATGCAACAATACGGGAGAAAAAAATATATTAAACATTTACATCTGTTAAGAAGGGAATGCATTTTTTTTCGTTCCAAAGCGATTTCGTCTATGGAAATGTTACCATATACCGCTTTTTCGATTTTTTGTCTCCATTACAGGGAATATGGATTAATAATACTAGTGATAACTGAAACATTTACATACAACAAACAAAGATTCATTTAAAAGCATAAATATCGCAGCCTACGTCACTTCTGCATAAATGGAGATTATAAACATGGGAAAAAAAGACTAATATAATTTTTTTTGGTCAGAACTCTTCCATAAGATTAAAGATCAATGTTCTGTAGAAATTCACTCGATCCGGACCGGGAGGTCGGGCCATTATTTTTTTCGTTCGGGCCGGGCCGGGCTCGGGCCGAATTTTTAACTTTCGGGTCGGGCCAATATTTCTTTCGTTCGGGCCGGGCCCGGGCCTGGAAATTTCGGCCCGTGCAGACCTCTAATCTAAGGTATGAGAATGCAAAGATAAATGCTAATTTAAAAATATTTCAAAAGAACCAGATTTAAGCATTTCTAAGCATTGATAAAATTACCCCCCCCCCCCAAAAAAAAAAAAAAAAAAAAAAACAGAAATTAGCTTGTAACGAATAAAGATTTTTATGCTTGTATTTTAAAATGCATCCAAGTTCTTTAAATCTTAATAAAGGTTGAAAAAAATCCCAAGTTCTTTAAATTATCCTAAAGGTGGCATTTGAAACTTGAACCCCATTCTGATTGCTTGCATTGTTATAGCTTTTAAGATTAATCATACCATTTATTATCCTCTTCCAATGTTTAATGAAAGTGTTATACTGTAGTTTTCAACACAATGACAGATTATAACTTGAAAAAGACAAGTTTCCTCATGGATTTTGTCAGTTTTTCTTTTCTTTATATTCAGCACAAACCATTTCTACTTCAATCAAACAATACTTTTCTACATTTGATCTGGTTTGAAGCAAATTAGATACTCATTTAGGAGTTTATTAAGCTGCAAAGCTAGTAAAAGTTTATTTCTATTTGTGATCTAAATTTACTAATGTCATTGACACTGACTTCTATGACAATCTAATTTAAAATTTTAATACTGTTGCAATATGTATAGTAAATTTTGCTAAAATTTTCAAAAATATTATTATAAATCCCCTTTAAAAAAATTAGACTGATTATTGAATTGAAATGAATGAAAGAAACTATATAAATTTAGCATGTTTAATTTAAGGCAGAATTATTGCGATTTTCCCCAACCCATAAGGTTTTTTTTTTTTTTTTTCTGAAAAAAAAAAAAAAAAAAAAAAAAAAAACCAACTGGGTTTTTCAAAATTTCAACTTTAAATTACATAAGGCAATATATTTCTTAATATTAGTACACCACTTGTAAAGTTTACACCTCCCTCCCCCTCTAAGGAAGAAAAAAGTCTTAATTCTGTCAATGACAACTTTTAAAACAAGTAATTGTAACTTAATTAAGTATGTGTAGCTATCACAAATACTAAAACTAATTTTTTTTCTATAAAAAACATTTTTTCAACACAAAAATATAATGTTGTTTTAAACTGATTTCTGATTGAAGTAAATGAAAGAAATGGTATGAATTATTAGTCTGTTTAACTTATGCAAGATTTATATAAAGAAATACTTGGCATAATATGTCATTCTTACAGTAATCTAGTCCCATGAGATATAAAATAATCTTTTTAAATATACTTTATTTTTTTTCTTTTTATATATTTATTTTCATTGTTAATCCATACTTAATGCCAAATTATATCCTTGTTTCACTGATAAATGAAAAATTTAGGTATTATGCATATAAAAATGAGAAGTTTGAAGAGTTCTCTAAAATTTCTTAATAAAACCCGAGTTTTTTCAAACCCTGCATAGTAGCATCACCTGTTGAGCGATTTACACCAAGAACTAATCAACATTTATTTATATCAGGGACTACTTGAATGTAATTTTTTATTAAATTCCATGCATTAGTTCTTGAAATAGAGCGCCCACAAAATTTGTTGCAAACAGACATTTGTAAAAATATGTTTTTGGGATTCTCTGACCTTTTTAAAATGTGTAAATCAGTCTAAAACCGGAATTCGAAAATTTTTACTAATCCAATATTTTCTTCTTGTAAAGATGCAATAAAGTAAAGAGTTTAACTTACTTGTGTTCCGGGAAAAAATATTACACCGCTTTATTAAAATAATTTACCATGGTTAAAATAAAATATTCCAATAAGCATTCTCAACTTTACTGAAAATTATCGTATCAAAGCGTGCTATCAGGATACTTCTGTAGATACTGTAATGTACGCGGGTCTCGCATTTATAGAAATCGCATTAAGATTAAAAGAATTTTTTCGCTTTTGGAAAAAATTTAGAAATCTCAAAAACATTTACACGTAAGTTCTTTTAACCCTTTATGCTCCAACGGTACTATTAAAGAAAATTAAATGAGATTTATTTAATCCGTCTATTAATAAAAGCAGATTTTACTTTTTATGCAATGTACTTTGCTCGATCACATTTTGAAAACACGGCGAAACAGTTGAGGCTAAATATTTTTAAGTTTGAAAACGATCTTATAAATATGTGTGTTGTTTGTTGACATCATGCCTAAGGATGATATCATTTAAGAATGAGCATTTTGAACCAAGTTACTGTATTAATTTTTATCAAAATAAATGTCCTCACTACATGAATCACCATCCGGAAGTGGCTCAGTGAGCGGAAGCATTCAAAATGTAATTTCCCCTGTCTCATCTGTTTTTGGTGATGCGGGGAGGATAGGCTGACATCGGTCAATCTCAATGGCTTAATTATAGAATGAGATTAAAGTAGATGTTGGGGAGAGGAGGGGGTCATCTGTTAATTCTGCTGTAAATTCCTTTATAAGATACTTTCGGCTAATCGAGAACAGCTGTAAGGCGTAGTCATTAAATGCCAACTAATCGGGGTGATATTAGAGATGTAAGAATAGAGATTTGGCCGAATACCACTTTTCTGTTCTCATTGATTGGAATTTCTTTTTCTAATTTTAAAATAAAAAATAAGCACAGTTAAAAACTGCCATTATATAATTTGTATTTTATTATTATTATTATTATTAACAGCTTAATATATTTTTTGCAATTTCAAACATCTTGCTGCTAATAATAAAAACAATGCTTTATTAACTTTAAAATAATAACAGCATATGTAAATAGATAGATAGATAGAGGGGGGGGCAAAGATACTCATTAAATGGAATTTCTGTAAGTCAAAAGGGTTAGTCATTTTATTTTAAATAACTAATAATAATAGTCTTATCTTCTACTATTCAGTGATAATTTATCTTTTATTTCATTCAAAATTAATGAGCCCCTCGTAATCCTTACTATCGATAACCTCTCGAAATAATCCTTAGTCAAGTCAATTTTATCATTGCGTTTTAAATTCACTGATGATTTAAAACAGAAATGCACTATATGTCCATTAATCACTGAATACTTCCAATTTCAGATACTTTGTCGATTATTTAAAAATATACTTGCCAGATTCTTCTGCAACTTCGGGACTATAAATATTATTTTTGACCTCATATTTATCAACATCCATTTTATATGGAGGACCATTAGGGAGCCGACAAAAAATCAAAGAAAAAAAATATTTGAGATCACCCTGTACATTAAAATGCATGAAATGATCAATCGATGCAGCATATAAATAAGTAGATACTGTACAACATTCCACTGATTTTTGTTAGAATAGCACGTATATTCTTAAAAATATAGCAAATTTTTTAAAAAGTTAAAATCATGCAGAGTTTTTAACCAAATTTAACGCCGTTTTCAGAAAAATTTGCAAAATGTAGTAGAAATATGTAATGCAATTGGAATATAAATTTATTAAATATTTTATTATTTATAAGTAGTTGTAGAATTTTTTTTATCTGCGTATGCACGAACGAAAACGATCGTTTAACATAATTTAATAGTCAACTCTATAAATCAACATGTCAATTGAATGATGAGGAATTTTCTACAAACTCTTTTTTTATTATTATTGTCTTTTAGTCAGTTGATTTGGAATAAATGTTTCAATTTTGATATATAAATACTTTTAGCCCATTTTGGCATAAATGAACCTATTTTTTAAAAATTTCAATTTTGATACATATTTTTATCATGGAATAGGTTCGAAGTTAACCAAGAAAAATTAAAGCATCAATGAAAAGGGAAAATTTAAAGATTGGCAATTTGTGCAAAATCTCTTATGGTTCAGCTGCTTTTAGAGAGCAACTAAAAGTCGCCGATATCTTTCTGAATTTTCACGATATTTGACTGAATTTTTTAGACTGGAGTTGCTCCATAGAGTTGACTATTAAATAATGTGTAAAAAAAAAAAAAAAAAAAAAAAAAAGTTCGCGCATGCGCAGGTAAAAAAATTTTTTGTACAACTGCTTATTTTTCATAAAATATCTAATATTTATATTCTAATTGCACTATATTGTATCTACTACACTTTTTTTAATTTTTCTGAAATTAGTGTTAAATTTTGGTTAAAAATCCTGCATGATATAAGCTAAAAAATCAATATTTTTTATTTATTTATTTATACATAAAAATTGCTATATTTTCATGAATATCTGTGCTGTTCTTACACAAATCATCAAACATGTACAATAGGGTGGAGCGAAAAAAATTTTTTTTTTGAAAATCAAAAACGGGTAGGTGCCAAAAGTTGCCTTTATACTAGTACATCAACTGTGTGAAATTTTACCGCTGAAAAAAAATGGCTTGAGTCTGCGCTTTTGCTCCAAAAATCGAAATTTTGGCTAAAATTTGTCATTTTTTGACATTTTTTCAAAAAAATTAAAAAACTCCTACAGAGTTGGTTAGTATTTAAAAGTGTTGCTTAGACTTTTATATTTATCTGCTTAACATATTTAAACTATAAAACAATATGTTTATTCCCTATAGCTAGAGCAAAACAGACAACTTTTAGTAAGAAAACAGCATTACCACTCTATTGAGTCATACAACGAGTTATTGTTTTTAATACAGCTCTTGTTTTCAAAACTACCTTGGACATGCGTCGTGGAGGTGGCTATATTTCCTATACCACCCGGCCCAACTATTCGATCATCTTAGTACAGTGTTTTATTTATACATTGATTTGTGATTTTCTTTATAAAAATTTGGCATGTTTTCGATGCTTTCACCTTGTTCATCTGTTCTTTGCATCCACATGCTGCTGTAACTATATTCATGTATATTTTTACAGTTTATACAATAAAATGACAAGCAGAGTAATGCACGGGAATATTATTAAAGGGATCTATTCGGCCATCTGTTATATTTATCAAACTTACATTCAGTTGATGAATAGTGATTGGAAGTTCTGTTACCACAACATTTTTTCAGTCAAATGTATTTTGTTTACGTAATGATTTGCTTCAAAGATGATTTCAGATATTTCAACTATAAGTATGCCATCATTTATTCTACTTTTGCATTTTTTATATGTTGAGAAGCGAGCTGTTTCATGTGATGGTGATCGTCAGAGAGAATTGCAATAAAAATTTGTTCTCCATGTGTGAAGCAACCGCTGTTGTAAATAACTTTTTTTTTGCATTAGTGTTATGCCGTTTTATAATTGATTTCGTATCTAGGTAATTTCCTATTAACTTTTAGATCCCCTTTTTATGGGCGGACAACATTTGATGGTGAAACGTCCTGGGCATAAACTTATAATGCATAGTACTTTATGAGGGAATGTACGGATTCTAATCGACTATAAGTGCTCATTTAAAATTAGGAGAATTTTATTTGTCACTGTGAACCATTTTGCATGGGGTAAGCTTAGAATTGTGTATAATATTGAATCATTCGCTACTTCAACTCCAGTGAATTTCCTCTGCGTCAATTATTTGAGAAGTCGATATAAAACGTTCTAAGCTACATGGATTCACCGGATCAATAAGGAAAATCTTTGTCTGCGTACTATTCACTTCCTATTGCAATTTTTTTTTTTTTATAAGATAGAGAATAATTTTGAAAAATTATTTTCTCAAATTGAGAAAAAGATACTCAGAACAGACTAAAAATTTCTGTCGGAGAATGCAAAGCTAATTCATAAGGAAAGCTATTTCTCAGAAAGAATGGGGAATAGGAATTTAGAAAACATCTCACACAAAAGACAGCTCATAAAGTTAATAAAAATTTCGCTTTATATAAGCACAGATTGTCAATCAGCTTTTATATGTTCACTCACAAAATGTATAATCCAAGTTTATACCGCGGGATGTTTCATACCAAATATACTACACACCTATATAATAGATCTAAAATCTTATTAGAAATTACTAGACTATGGAACAACAAAGGAAACGACATAAAGCATACTAAAACTTCTTTAGAAATATTGTTGTTTTATAACAAGTAGTTTTTGCAAATTTTGTTTGCAATCGTTATAATATTAAGCAGCTAGCTTCTCAGCATATATTCAATGTAATAGGTTCAATAAATGATGACATACTAGAAATTAAATTCATACAATCAATTTTTAGGCAAATCATTGCATATAAAATGTAATTGATTGAAAAAAGGCTCTGATAACAAAACTTCCAATCATAATGTACTAATTGCATGAAATTTTAATGAAGATAATAGACTGCTGAATAGGTTCAATTAAGAACATACCCCAATACATTGCTCAGCTTCTCTTCTGTTATACATGGTATACAAATATACGTGTAGCAGGTCACACCAGCATGATCCAAATCATCCAAAGTCAGTGAATATAAAGAAGAGATAAATTACTTTGATATATAGAAAACTTATACTCGTCTTCGGGAAAAAAATAACAATTCAATACATAAATAAAACACTGGGCCTAGATGATTGGATGGTTGAGACGGGTGGGATAATGCAACCACTTCTATGAGTTATATACACAGTAGTTTTGAAAGCAACTAGGTCAGAAATGCATTCAAAACAACATTTCGTTGTATGCTCCAATAGAGAGGTTAACGCTGATTTTTCATAAAAAGTTGTCAGATTTGCTCCAATTATACAGACTACAGATATTGTTTTATAGTTTAAATATATTAAGCAGATAAATATAAAGATCTAAGCAAAACTTTTAAATACTAACCAGCTCTGTAGGAATTTTTTAATTTTTTTGAAAAAATGTTAAAAAATGACAAATTTTACCCAAAATTTCGATTTTTGGAGCAAAAGCGCAGACTCAAGCCATTTTTTTTCAGCGGTAAAATTTCACACAGTTGATGTACTAGTATAAAGGCAACTTTTGGCACCTACCCGTTTTTGATTTTCAAAAAAAAAATTTTTTCGCTCCACCCTAATGTACAATATCCACAAATTGATATTCTGAAACAGTACATCGTTTCATGCATAATTCACAGGGTGATCCCAAATATTATTATTATTCTTTGATTTTTCGTCGGCCTCCTAATTATCCTTATCAAATCGACATTGATAAATATTTGGTCAAACATGTTCTTTTTATAATCATAAAGTTTTAAGAAAAATCTGACATTTTTTTTTTTTTTTTTCAAATATTCGACAAAATGTCTAAAATTAAAAGTGTTTGGTCATTAATGGCCATATACTATAGTACATGTTATATGTTTAACATTTTATTAATTAAAACTGTATTCCTTGTGTAAGTTCACACTGCTTAAATTTGAAAAAAAAAAAATACTTTTATTTATAATCACCTCATTCCTTAGACAAATATTGTGAGTGATGACAAAAAACAATTTAAAATTACTATAAAATATCACCTATTATATTAATATATATTATCTATTATTTTCTTTGTATTTAATTTATTATTATTAGTGCTATGTATTAAACTCATTTCCACCTCAAATGGCACAATATTTCAAAAATTTTAATACTGGTGGGGTCATCTTATAAGTATTTTTTTTTTTTAATTTTACTTTAAATTCCATATTTTATTTGTGTTTACTCTTGAACATTGTGTTATGTTGATTTATTTCTCTTTCAGTGCTATGCGAATTCTTCTCTCCAAACTTCCCCGTTCTTGGGTTGTGGATGAAAAAAAAGATGATGGGTATACTGCATTGCATTTAGCTGCTTTAAATAATCATGTAGAAGTTGCTGAACTTCTTGTTCAACAGGTATGATTCTATTTTATAAATGAATTGATAGCTTTATTAAATAAAATTTACAAACTTTGTACTTATAATCAAGTATGTAAAGTAGAAATTAGTAAGAAAAAAAGTAACATACCAACATTTCAAGGCATCAAAAGGAAGCTGTTCTAGTGAAACAAGAAAAAGTCCTTTTGGTTTGTGCTGGGGGGGGGGGGGGGCTTCTTTGTTTTAACAAAGTTTCTAAATTTATTCAAAATTATAAAGTGACTTTCCCTCTTCCACGTCATGTCATAAAGTTTAAAATTCTTTAATTTTTCAAATTTTATCTTGCTCAATCTATGCTTTCATTGTTATAAAAATTAAATAATTTAAATTACCTCTTTCACCAAAAATGTCCTCTTCTCCCTTTCGTCTCCTTTCCAGTGCATAAAGTTTAAAATCTTTAAAAAATTACTATTTTTATTTGTTATTTATTTTCCCTCTATTTATCACTTTCTTCTAATAATTATTAAATAATCATATTTTGTCCAATAAACAATTTTCTTCTTCTATATGTTAAGTTGGCATGGTCCAATCTAGGGAAAATTCAAATATTTGAAATCATGTAAAGACATAATTTTTTAATTCTTAAAGACATAATTCTTTGAATTAAGAACTTAAAATTTTACAAGACAATGAATGAGGCCATGGATCTTATTATTTGATGTTTAAACTTGATACTTTCTTAGAAGGAGGGGGGGGGGGAGACATAATTACATTTATCTTGACTAGAGCTGAATTATCTATCAATATATCGATAAATGTTGATATTTCTTAACTATCGCAATAACAATATCAAAGCTTTGATTTTGTTGATATAGCCCAATAAAATAAGTGTTAACAACACTGTAAATATGAACACAAGCCCAGAAAAGAATATCACTAAATATCTCAAAACTGAATAAAATAATAATGTTTAGTACTCACCGCCAACCCCCCCCCCCCCCCCCAAAAAAAAAAAAAAAAAAAAAAAAAAAAAAAAAAAAAAATCTTTTGTTTTACTTAAAACAGAAAATCTACATTGATAGTCTCTCTTTCTGATGATTGTCTTCAATAGAAATTGTCCCAGTTATTGCAATGCATCCCTTCACTGTAAACCTAGAGTCTGTTGCCTGTCTGCATAAGACTGAATAACACTTAACGTTCATACTTCACTCGTAACTCCTACTCACATTCCTATAACTCCAGATAATTGATATTTCTCGGGTGATCACGCATGAGCAGTGAACACTTTTTCAAACAAAATTAACAGACTTTTTCAGTAATTAAATTTAAGGTTGCATGTATGGTTAAAATTGCTTGTTGTAATAAATACAGCAATGATATTAATTTTAATTGAAAACTATAGAATTGAAAATACAGTATATTCACATAGAATGTTTTGTTTTATTCCTGTTTTCCTTGCAAATTTCTTTTTGATGGATAAAATAGATAAAGCAAATTAATGTTATTAATAATAAAAAAAATTCTAATAATATTTCGAATTTATGAATTTAAAATCTGTTTTGTGTTATTTAAAATACTTTTGAAATTGAATTTCTATTTAATGAATTTTCTATATAATGAACTATTTTTGGGGATTTAACAACTTCATTGAATGGAGGTTTGACTTTAATTAGAATATCTTTCTGTGTTGTTGAAAAATAGATTACATTTTATTTTATATGAAAATAAAAAGTTTTGCATCTAAATTTTTTTTATAATTTTGGTTTAATTGCACGTCTTAGAATGCACATAAAAGGTTGGCAAGCCGTTGGTTGAGTATGCCTTTTTGTAGAATTTTCAAAGTTAATTGGTGCAAAATTTGTATTTTTTGATAGATCATTCAGGCAATGTAAATGGATAAACAGGTTGATAGCAAACATGAAGGTGATCATATAAAATGTTATTTTGTCCCCCCCCCCCCTCAAATGATTGCTTAAATATTAGCTTCTTTATATGAAAACTTTATTTAAGCACATTCTGCTGGTGAAAAATGACACCTTTTTACAGTTTTGTTTGACTGATAAAAAAAAAGTATTATTATTATTATTATTATTTTTAATAGCGATTTTTGTGCTACTTTCATTATTGTACCATTTTGATAGAATTGCATGTTTTAGAAGTCAGATACCCTAAAAAACATGTTTATACAAAATGTCTGTCTGTGTGTAGCTATTGTACCATGGGAAAGTGCTTAAAGTTATCCATTGAAGTGAACTAAATGTTTTGTGGCTGTTTTTACCTATAGCCAGCAGTCCTTCTCTAATTTAGAAACATTCTACCAGAAAGGGTTGCTGTAATAGCGATTTTTGTGTCATTTTCATTATTGTGCTATTAAAAATTATATGTAATTATGCGTAGAAATGAACCAAATACTTTTTGTATGTTTTTGGCTATGACCAGCAAGTTTTTCAATTTGTAAATATTCTTCTGGATGGTGGCGCTGTAATAGCAATGTCTGTGCCATTTTCATTATTGTATCATTAAAAAGTATATGAAGTTATCGATAGAATTGAATCAAATATTTTGTGTGTGTTTTTGGCTATGGCAAGTAGGTCCTCCCGAAATATAAAAAAAATCTGCCAACGCGGATATTGTAACAGAAATTTTTGTACCATTTTCATTATTGCATGATCAAAATGTGTATAAAATTATGCATAGAATTAAACAAAATTTTTCATGTGTGTTTTTGGCTATGACCAGAAGCTTCTTGTTGGGTTTGAAAATGTTCCACAAAAAAGGTCGCTGTAATAGTGATTTTTTTTCTTTTTACTGTACCATCCAAAAAGTACATGAATAGTACTCCAAATAGTACATGAATAGTTAATAGTATTATTCATAGAATTGACACAATTTTTTTGTGTATGTTTATGGCTATGGCCAGCAGGAACTCCTTGAATTTGGAAGTTATCATCCGTAAAGGAAAATTATGATAACATTTTGTATAATTTTATCTATTGGCAACTCATGCAACAATGGGAACTCTCATCCTGCTAAGCCCAAACAGCTGATATATAGAAAATATCCAGAACAAAAGAACAAAGTAAAATTATCGATTTTAGTAAATTTCAAAATGTAGTAATTTAGTAAATGATTAAGATTAACTTGTTTTCATTCCAATTGTCTAATTGTCTGTAGCAGACATTTAAGATGAAAATCAAGATTGATATAGTATTGAACTAGTAATATTGAAATATTAACATCTGTAACTACTTTTTAAAATTGTAAGATGTATGAGGTAGAAGAAAGTTTTGGAACTGAGATATCCAACTAAATATTTTGGTCATAGTTTTGAATGTAAAAAACATAAATGCCTTCAATATATTAAGAATTAAGTGTAATTGTTTCAATCTAAAAATTACAAATTAAACACCATAAATTGAAATCTTTTAGAATGTGTCATTTTGCGGCAGTAGAAAAAGTATTAGAGAATGTAAGAATTAACTTTGTTTTTAAGTACTTTATAAAAAAAAAAGAATTTTCATTATCTTGTTGTAAAAAAAAAATAGGAACAGAAATTAATCATTAAAATTTAGAAAAAGAGAAACATTGACAAGGGCAATCTGTACGAAAAACTTTTACATTATTGACCGTGTTTGCTTTCTTTTACAATTGCTCTTGTGACTTTTTTAGTCATTTCTAGTATTTGTAGCATCTGAAAAATTATCCTTATGCTAAACAGATTTACCAAGCCGATTTCCAAATATTTCATATATGAAATAGAATAATATATATTTGATCAATTTGATACGCATGACATAATTCTAAAACTGTCATTAAGAGAGAAAAGTTATAAAACTTTTTTACTTTGATGTACATTATCGACCTTCAAAATTTATTCTATTATTTTAGGAACATGTGATATATTAACAATACCTGACAATAATTTACTGAATTCATTCACTGCTTGCTGATGCATTTTGAAAAATGCCTTGCTAAACTAACAGCAACAGGCTTACTTATTTAACTTTTTTAGTGTAAAATTTATTTATGAAAAGATCTTGTTCATCAAAATAGAAGTTCTGTTATGTAAGGTTGTCTTAAAATGTAACATTTTAATATTTATAAATGCTGAAATATAGGAATATTTAGCCAGCAAAATATTCTATATTTGACCAAAATCACTATTCTGTTTATCTCTATCATATATAATTTATTGTTCTTGCATTCCTGTTAAAATTATCTTTTCAGATCATTATTATGGACTTTCATTGTTTATTTTCTCTTTGCCTTTTTTGTTTCTTATTCTGTTCTCTTTTTTTTTCTTTTTTTTTTCTTTTTTCCCCCATAGGGACGAGCTAATATGAATCTCCAGAATGTTAATCTGCAAACACCTTTGCATTTAGCTGTGGAAAGGCAGCATACTCAACTTGTTAGGGTAAGTTATGTATAAGTTTTATACTTCTAATTTTAATTTATATTTGTCTGTTATCCTTCTTCCTTCAATTGATAACTTAGGTTGAATTGCATTTTTGCTTTTCATACACATATAGTGTGAGGAAAGTATTATAATCATGATAAAAATCTAATTATGGAAGAATTGGTATATTTTTAGTATTTGAAGTTCCCTGTATTTGTTTTTGCTGTTTTACTACTCATTCCATATATATGTATACAGAGTTTCCCCCAGAGGGTTTCAGAGGAGCGCTGCGCCCCTCCTGCTTTTTTGTGCGGACGCGCTATAAAGCGTAAATTAAACAAAAAATCGGTGACGAGTCGCAAAATGTAGCTCTTACGCGTTAGAAAAAACGCATAATTTCGTCAAAAAATCGCGAAAAACGGCAAATTTCGTTGAAAAATCGCGAAATAACGACTAATTTTCGGTAAGATTTGCGAAAAAATGTTTAATTTTATCATAAAATCCCGAAAAAACGGCAGATTTCCTCAAAAGATCGTGAAAAAATGACAAATTTCGTTCCAAAATCTCGATAAAACGGAAAATTTTGTCAAATGATTCCCGAAAAACGGTAAATTTCGCCAAAAGATAACGAAAAATTGCAACTTTCGTCAAAAAATCGCGATAAAACGGCAGGTTTCATCAAAAGATTTGCGGAAGTACGTCAAATTTCGTCCAAAAATCGCAATAAAAATGAAAATTCTGTCAAAATATTCTCGAAAAACGGCAAGTTTCGTCCAAAGTTCACGAAAAAGCACAAAATTCATCAACATATCTCGAAAAAACGGCAAATTTCATTAAAAGATCGCGATAAAATACAAATTTCATAGAAGGGGCACAGAAAAAAAGTTAATACCAGAAGTGAATTTTTTTGTTTTAAAAACTAATTTTCCTGCTTCAAAATTGTGTATTTATTGCTCCAAAAGCGAATTTTCCTGCTTCACAATCAGGGGCTTTCAAAGAGAAACTTGCATCCGGGGCATGATTAGAATTTGACTCCCTTCCAACCACCTTTTTCTTGTGACAGCTCAAAATGACATTTGTAGTATATATTTGGTGCTCCCTAAATCCCCTCGCAGAAACGATGCAAATATGAATTGGAAAACTCCGAGTTTTGTAAAGAAAACCATCCAAAAAACACGAATTTCATCAAAGGGCCGTGGAAAAAACTCAAATTTTGTTAAATGATTGCCGACAAAAAGCGAAAATTGTCAAATGACCGCAAACATAGCCATTTTTTTCCAAAGGGTCGCTGAAGAAACGCAAATTTCATTCGCGGATAAAACTTTTTTTTTTTTTTTGCAATCTTTTGACAAAATTTGTCGTTTTTTGCTATTTTTTGATAAAAAGCCCCTTTTTTTTGAGATTCTTTGTCAAAATTCATGTTTTTTTTTTAATCCCTGAATGAAATTTGCTTCTTTTCACTATCCTGTGGCAAAATTCGTGTTTTTCCCGCAATCCTATAACAAAATTAGCAATTTTTTTTTCACTAATTTACGAAAATGATTTTTTTTTTCAATTATTTGTCAAAATTTGCAATGTATTTTATGTAAGATTTTAACGTTACAACCGATTTTTTTAATTTTCGTAAATGACTACCTTAATTTTTCTTAATTTTGGAAAAAATCTGACAAAATCAGAGAGATGATCCTAAGCAAGGTAAAAAAAAAAAATTAAAATTCACAGTAAATTTTCTGAAAGCTTACAACAGAGGTGGGAGAAAAGAAGCGACAATTCCAAACTAGTATGTTTTTTTTTTTTCTTTCTTTACGCCTTTTTTTTTCGAAATTTGCATCTTTTCATGTTTAAATGTGACAAAATTGGTGATTTTTTGCAATCTTTTGACAAATTTTTCCATTTTTGTGATCTTTTAACAAAATTTGCTATTTTTTCGTGATCTTTTCACAAAGCACTAACTTTTCATAATAGCACTAACTTTTGAAAAATATTGGTGGTCTCAAAAAGTGAGCAAAATAACTTGTAGAAAAAGAATAACTGAAGATGAAAATTCAAAGTTAAAATATGTTTTTTAGCAAAGTATAAAAAATTATAATTAATAAATAATTTATTAAATTATATTCTTACTATAGCAACATTGATATTTATTACAAATGACATAAAAATTACTAATTATTGAAAATTCAAAAATCTAAATATCAAAAAGGGAAAATAAATGTATAATGTAAAATAAATGTAATTTTAATCACTTTCATCGATTTATCAAGGTATTAAAACTGGTGACAAAATATGAAGGAAATTTGTTTCCAAGAGAAAATTATTTATACATCCAAGAGAAATTTATTTTTACATACACTCAAAAGGTGCTGTAAATCTAATTTTTGTCCTTGCTATTTTTCAAATGAATTTATTTTAAGAACTTCAATAAAACTAAATTTTATTTCAGCAATTAAATAAATAATGAAATAAATCAGTGAAAATTGGGTGGCCATGCCACTGTCATTAATCCTTTAAACATCCTAACTTGTGTTTTTCCACCATGTAATTTTTGAATCCATAAGCTGATTTAACTTAAAATTCATATTAATTTTTTTTTTTTCCCCAAGTGCATAAGTTTAAATAAATATGTAAAATAATCATAAGGAAATTCTCATACAAATGTTTCATATATATACATTATTTCATGAATCATCAAACATACATGAATAGTTCTGCAAGATTGTATACATCCCCCCCCTCCCCCCCCCCCCCAAAAAAAAAAAAAAAAAAAAAAAAGTTTGTTTTTTGTTTTATATTCAGAGTAAAATATTTATTACTTTATTTTGAAAGTAAGACATTTTACTGGATAAAAGTATACAGATATTTATGTACTAATTTTGTTGATGTTATCTAAAAAAAGTCAAACTAAATACTTTTTGCAAAATTTACTTTTTGATGGAAAAGGATTGCAATTTTCATACTCTTGAAACTAATCTTTCTTAAGATTCCTCATGTTTGATATTGACCTTGGCTGTGAAACCAGTTATAAAAAATGAACTTTATAATTAAAGGATGGATGTCAGTAAAAATGTGTATAAATTAGAATTTTAAAAAAGTGGCAGTAAAACATGTTTTTTATTCTTTAAGCAGCTTGAATAGAATAAAAATTATACTCAACTGAAATAAAAGTACAACATACTGTAGGCAGAGCCGTAGCTAGAAGTAAATAATAGGGGGGGGGGACATATTTTCTCTCGCTCTCTCTCTCATGCACAAAGATAAATTAGTACATATTAGATACTGTAGATAGTGTTGTAATAACTTCTTTTT
This sequence comes from Maratus speculifer, assembly GCA_964019185.1. Lineage (NCBI taxonomy): Eukaryota > Metazoa > Arthropoda > Arachnida > Araneae > Salticidae > Maratus > Maratus speculifer. The sequence goes on from OZ025295.1 coordinate 203,380,615, forward strand.
AGGCTTATAAAAAAATGTGATGATGAAAAATTCGAGTGTATAACTAATGAAATATTAAACATGTTAGTGCAAATAGGATGAGCGTTAAAACACTTATTTTAGTTATAATTTAGTATTTCTGTAAAACTGTGAAAGTTCTTCAAAACTAAATTAGATTATTGAACAGAATTTCATTTGGATTTTTGGAACAGAAATCCATTTAGGGACCTTGGAATCTTTTCCAGGAGAGGCTCAAACTATTTTAGGGAGTTCTGAGCCAACATGTTGGACAATAGGATGTCATATTATAAGATGTCTATTTTACTACTGAGTATTTATAACTGTCATTTTTTTTTTAGCATGCATCTTTTTATTTTTATCAAAATTTCAGTAAATTTTTTTCTATAATCTGAACAGACACTGATTTCAATTAGTTCAGATTAGCAGGGTTTTGCTGTACTAATTTTTAGATCACAGTGTGGTTTATTGGTGATTTTTGCTGATTTTAATAGAAATTCAGAATTTTATAATGAGTTATATATATTATTATTGTAGCTTCTTGTGAGGGAGAAATGCAATCTGAACATCCCTGATAAAGATGGAGATACTCCTTTACACGAAGCCTTGCGGCATCACACTCTTTCTCAACTCCGACAGTTACAGGATATGCAAGAAGGTGGAAAAGTTGGTGTTAGTAACGAAAGCACCATTAGTGGCACTTCAGAGGTATTACATTTATATTTGTATTATTGAAGTATTTCAAGTGTATAAATTTAAGGATTGGCCAAATCCTGTCAGAGTATACTACTGCATGGGCACTCTTACAATTCAAATTTAAGGGCACATGGAACATAAAATGGTTCAAATTTTTGAGTTATTAATTAGCTTTAAAAATAAAGCTAAAAGATTATGGTGCTGAATGATTATGGACCTAAAAGATTATGGTGCTGCAAGGTTTTAAAATAATATAAGCAATATTGATGTGTATTTAGTTTTTTTTTTTTTTTTTTTTTTCAAAATGTGTTTTTTTATGCTTTGGTACACTTTTCTAAAATTCTATTTTAGGTAAACAATTAAAACTTTCCAAAATTGCATAACTAACTTGTTTATTTACAAATATCTGACATTATGGGTCTGAGTAAAAAACATTTAGAATTTTCTAAGTTTTTTAGTAAAATATCTTTAATTTTATGTCTTTTATGCCAAAATGAAAATAGCTTCTTATTATTGTAAAAAAGTATGTTTTCTGACACCACAACAAGTTTTAAGGTGATATATTCTACAGTTTTTTAGAAAAAGTGTACCAAACAGACATATTGTTTAAAAAATTTCTAAAAATTTAATTATCAGGTAACCAAGAAAGTTTGTGCAGTCTTCATCGTGCATTTAAAAAATTACCCACAAACCTTAAATAAAACCCTTAAATATTTATTTTATCAATTGATACAATCACCATTGACTTCAGTTGCATGTTCCCAATGAGACAGCAACTTATAAATGCTTTGTTTGTTAAAATTATTTTGTTAGGATAAAAAAAATTATATTGCAGCCTTTGTGACTGCATCTCGGTTTTGGAATTCCTATTCCCACAGTTAGTTATCTATAGCCAAAAACAGATAATAGTTTGGTGGGGGGACATCTGAGGAGTAAGGTGGATGAGGCCAAACTTACTAGCCCAATATTTCGATCATGTCCCAGGTCGTGTTTGCTACACGATGGCTGGCATTATCAACAAAGAGGAGAACTCCTCTTCTGTTGACTTGGACTCCTGGCTGTTTTTGGAGCATAGCAGTTAAAACCTTTTCCAAATGTTGCAAGTCGACATCGGCTGTGATGGTTTTCCTTCTTTCTAAAAAAACAATTTATACCAGCGTTTGTTCACCAAACACTCAGGAATAGCTGTTTTTTTTTTTTTATGAATGTCTGGTTTGGCAACCAATGAAACTGAACCAAAAGTCAACCAATGTTGTATCTCTTCCGGCTATCCTAGACCTATTTTTAATCACATGGTAATATTTGGTGCAAGAATGAGCCTTTGTTGCTGCATGACTAACAGAAAAAACAAGTATTGCAATATTCCTTGTGCATAGAAGGCAGCATATTCAAACTTTTGATTCATTTCGATTTTATTTCATTAGAAATATTATCTCTCATGCAAGAAACATTCACATCTGAACTTTTAGTCATTTCATCATCATATTTTCCTGAAGATGGCTGCAGAAGACAGCTCAAAACATTGACTTTATATTTTATTTTATTTTTAATTGTACAAATTCTTATTAAAGTTCTTGTTTTTGTGCACCAATCAGTAAGGCTATGGCTATGTATTTTTAATAAATTCATTCTTAGTAGTTATATTTTATGGTGCAATTGTCCAATGTATGTTTGTTTTTTAATTCTGAATTTTGTGCCATTTTTTAAAATATATATATATACTACGGGGGCTCCCCCCCCCCTGCTCGTTAAGCTCACCAACCCCCTGCGTAATTGCTTCGCGATTCCAAGTTGTAGGCTACCCCTGCTTGCTGCACTCGCCCATACCCCATGGAATCGCTTTGCGATGCATAGATGGACCCCTTTCCTCATTGGTCTTTCGACTCATGGAAGGTGTGGTCCACCCGGACGCATTATTTCCGGAAACCTTACACATCAGCATCATTCCTGGAGATTTGTTTAAGGCTAGTTTTTTTTACTATAGAAGGATATATATATATATATATATATATATATATATATATATATATATATATATATAATACCATTAAAAGTAGACAAGATTTACCAATGGATTTTATCATTAAAACAATAAACCAAAAAGAAGAATTAGAATTGAATTGAATTATAATTAAAAAATATATATATATATATGTATATATATAGTGAAACGAGTATATCTGAATAAATAAATAAATAAAATGAATGCAAATATAATTTGTAGTCCCCAGAGCAGAATCATCAGGCCCCAAATGCTCTAGAACTGCAAATGAAGTGTGCGGTTTCATATATTTTCCAGAAATATTGTTGAAATAATTTTTTATTACCTTGTTCCTGGGTAACCAATTTTTAGTTATTTGATGGCTTTCTGTAATAATTTAAAGTAAATTTGAAGTATTATAAAGTTATTAATTTATCTTTCCTCTTCCTTAACTTAGTTCTTTCATCAAAATATATTTAAAGTTGTTGAAGACATTTTTATGTATTCATTTTCATTTTGCTTTCTCTTGTAGCTTTTGATGGGTCTTGGCACACAGAGTTCTGACAAGAAAAGTAATGCCTCAATTGCTTGTTTCTTGGTTTCAAATGGTGCTGACCTTAACATTAAAAATAAGAAAGGTCAAACTCCATTGGATTTATGTCCTGACCCTAACCTTTGCAAGGCTTTAACAAAGTGTCATAAAGAGCAGTCCATGTAAGTTTTTTTTTTTAATCTTAAGAATTTTTTTTTTTAATTTTTTAGCTCACAGGCTATCATAGCCTGAGAGCTTATGTGCCCGTCCGTTCTGTATGTACGTTCGTATGTTCGTGCGTAACGCGATAACTCATGATAAAAATACCCGATCCACTTGAAATTTTGTATGTAGGTATATCCTGACAAGGCGCTTCCCTGATTAGTTTTTGGAGTTCATTCGATATGTATAAGAGGGGGAACGGGGGGCTTATGCCCCTCCCCTTAGTTGATATAAATGGGAGTTTCATGCAGAATTAAGTTTTCGTTCAAAATTTAGATTAGAATCATTCTGATGAGGCAATTCCGTGACTGTTATTAGGTGTTCATTGAATAAGTATAAATAGGGGAAACAGGGGTTCTAATGCCCCCCCCCCCCTTAATTTATTATAAATGGGTTTTTCAAGCAGAATTTTCAGATTTCGTTAAATAGATCTCTGAATAGTTTTGGAAGTTTAATGATTAAGTATAAAAGAGGGGGATAACTTTTTTTAAATTATATAATTGCTAAATGGGTTTTTATTAAGAATTATCTCATTTGCTCTGAATTTTGGATATAGATTTTTTATATGATAAAGCATGTCTTTGATAGTATAGGAGGTTCAATGATTAAGTATAAAAAAAGAGGAAAGGGGAGAGCTGTTTCCCCTTTTTAATTTTTTTTTCGAACGGAATTAACCCTTGAAAATATAAGGCTTTAATGTACAATTAGTATTTGTAGCCTGTGAGCTCAATGCCATCAGTTTAACTGGGCAGTATTCTTTATTTGTTTTTGTATAATTTTGAGGATAAATACTTTTTAAGTGCAATTTTTTTTCACTATCTATACAAAACCAGTATGAGATGGCTGAATTAATTGTCCCTCTTTCTGCTAAATGTATACCTCTGTATCTTGCTGTTACATTAATTATATTTCTTGTGGCCAAGTTTCTCAAGTCGTGGAGTTTTATTAATTATCCATTAGAACTTTAATTTTAAAACTATACAATATTTTTTCTGTTCTTTTGGAAATACATTTTTCTACGAATTTTATATAATAATAACAAAATATTGCATTTAAAAAAATCAAGTTATTAAATTCAGATTATTAAATTGTTTATAATACTTTGTTAGTGTGATTTATGTTTCATTAAACTTACTTTCTTGCCAATTGCTATTTTCTATTTTTTTTCTTTTTAATTGTTTTAGAAATAAGATGACTCTTTTTGCTATTTTGATATTTAATAAGTTTTAGATTATTTAATATGATATAAAGAACATGTTTTCAAGATGAATGTAACAAAGCTATGCTCAATGATAAAGTATAATTTTTGACTTTGTATTCATAATATTGACTCGTGTATAGTATCATTTGATTGAGAATGAAAAAAAGCACAGTAAATTCTTCCCCCTTGAACTATTTTTAAAAGTTTTGACCCCACCCCTTCTCTCAGAGTTTAAATGTCTCCCTTTTGTTCCCCAAAACATGGTAAAATAACTTTATTTTGGGAAGACTTATTGAATCTTCATTTTAACGCCAAAACAAATTACTTTAGATATTTTTGTGAATTACAATCAGTTTTTGCTATAAAAATCTATTTTACTTGCTTTTTAAGTATAACTTTCAGCTTTGTATTCATAAAACCTGCTGTAAGTTTAACAAATGATCATAATGACTTGCAGATGATGTCATTTGATTTAAAATTTAAAAATACATAATAAATTATACCACACCTTACATATTTAAAAAAAATTTAGTTTCTCCTGTCTCTGAGTTAAATTGCCCCCTGTTCCTCCTTTAAAACATGGTAAAACTACTTTATTTTTGGAGTACTCTCAGATTTCCATTTCTAGTGCTAAAATGAAGTTCTTAAATTTTTATGAATGGCCATCAGTTGCCTCTGAAAAACCCTATTTTGCCTGTACTGAATGTAGAACAATTTTAATTTGTAAAAAAATGTCTTAAAGGAGATTCTTTTAATTTATTAATATGATTATGATTTTGTTTTATCAAATTATTGCCTGGTTAAAACTTTATAATTCTCAAAATATGACTTTGTATAATTTTGAATTTTTCCACATATCAAATTTCATTTATTCTTTGTAGTGATCCTTCTATTACACCGTCCAACACATCTCCTACTCAGGATAATGAAACACTTGAAGAGTGTATGGTGTGTTCTGACATGAAGAGAGATACGCTCTTTGGACCTTGTGGTCATATTGCAACATGCTCTTTGTGTTCTCCTAGAGTGAAGAAGTGCCTTATGTGTAAAGAACCTGTACAGTCACGCTCTAAAGTAAGGATGATAATAAAACTTTTTTTTTCTGTGTGCAAAAGTGACACCGCGTTCTTCATTATAGTGCATAGTATTTTCATGCATTATGCTTATTGAAATGTTTCATAATATTGTTTTTGTTTTTTCATCTTTCAATTTTTGTTTTTTAAAATTATATAAACTTTAGGTAATTGCCAAAAAAATCATAAAATAGATTAAAAATAACTCACTCATGTATTGTAAATAATGAAATCTCTTGCTGTAATTTTACTAATTCTCTTTTCAGATTGAGGAATGTGTTGTTTGTTCTGACAAAAGAGCTTCTGTTCTTTTTAAACCCTGTGGTCATATGTGTGCATGTGATGGTAAGTCTCCTCTTCAATAAGATGCATTTGCTATGTATATTATAAAGAACAAACGTACATGTGTGTAACACTAACGTCATATTGAGAATGACATGAGCAGAGGATTAAATTTTGTTTTTTCAATTTTTGCTACTGAAATTTTTTAATCTTCTAAACATTGCACATTTTTTATTGTTACATTATCTTATAAGGGGAAAGAAACTATTCAAATGCAATTTGTTTGAAAACTATATTAATTGACTGATTTAAGTTTTAAAAAATAATTTTCAAGCATAAATTAGTGTCATTTATCTCCTGTTTGTGCTGGCATAAATACATAAACAATAACAAATATTTTGCACATAAAACAATAAAAATTATTCTGCATTTATTTCTGACTAATTTTCCATAGCTGTGTTATTAAATAAAAGAAATGATAAACACAAATTTAACATACATGTAATCCAACAATTTAACCACCAAACTGGGGGGGAAAAAAACTTTCAAATGACATTTGTTTGCAAACTGCATCAGTGCATGTTTTTTTTATCTTGTGGAGCTCAATTGCGAAAGATTAATCGGTTTGCCCCTAAAACTATGTAAAAAGTTCAGCATTTTCTTACAGCTAATATTCTAAAATCAATTCTTTCTCTATAAATAAAAATTCAAAAAAATTCATATTTGATAGTTTTGCATTATGTTGGTGATATAAAACTCTATCCAAAGTTAATGTAACTATTTTTTTATAAATGATACATTTTTTGAGAAAAATATGTATTTTAAATTTTTAATATTGTATAATATTTGGGCATCTGGAAATTAAAATATCTCTTATTACTTAATGTAGGGTGTGCTGCTTTGATGAAAAAATGTGTTCAGTGTCGTGCTACAATCGACAAAGTAATACCCTTTATTGTGTGCTGTGGAGGAACAGGTATGATATATAGCTATGTTATTTGACTTTTCATTGAGCTTGTGTTTCTTCCATTTGTTATTTTCATTAACATTTTCTAAGGATTTAAAAATTCATAATAATGGGAAAGGGACATGCAACACTTTGCATCTTTTTATGCATAAAGGTCATTTTATAATAACTTCCTCAGTCCTGATGTCGCTTGTAGGAGACACTAAAGAACAACCTTTTAAATTAATTTAAATTCTTCAAGACTTGTTAAAATTCTTTCTAAACCTTTTTAATAAATTTGTGCACATTGTAAGCACCAATATATTGACTGATACATCTTTGGAAATGTTTTGTAATCATTTTAAAGTATTTTTGTGGTCCTTCATAATATTTGTCTCAGGACTGAGGAGATTAAAAGTAGGGGATATCATGTTTAGAATAATATTCTGTTAATTTAATAAAATACTTGTTATCAGTGGTGGGATGATGTTTGAATAGAGAATTTATAAATACTTCTGTTATGATGCTATTCTTGTAAATTAAACACAAGGTTGTTTTGAATTTGTGTAACTTATTGACTAACCAACTGATGCTTATTTTTTTACTTTGTGTTTAATTAAATGTTTGCAGTTATTTTAGCTCTTTATTCATCTCACTAATCTATTTTTTAATTTAAAAATGTTTCTTATAGTGGTAATTTGTTTTAATTTCATTATGTTCTTACTAACTATTTAAGGATTTTTTTTTTTTTTTCTCCTACCATTTTATCAAAACTTACAACTGAGCCTCAGCTGTTTGAACTTATATATATATATTTTTTTTTAGTTTAAAATTATGCTGCATTCATGTTATGATTTTTCAGTTTGTATTTACAGCTGAAATTTTTTCTTCTTTCTTAAAATTTTAGTTTTGAGTTTGGTAGCCAGTTACAAACATCCACTGTTGCAAGCATCTTCTAGTCCAGCTCCTGCACCTGGTATGATGATGAATAATGGTTGTAGAGATAACTCACATAATGATATACAGAAACTTCAGCAACAGCTTCAAGATATCAAAGAACAAGTATGTATATACATTTTATATACATTTTTGCATCTTCGAGTACAACTTAATAACCTTAAATAAATCTCAAATTTGTATGATTGATACCTTTAATCTGGTTTTGTCTAAATTTATATTTTTAAAAGAAAAATATAAAGATTTTTAATTTTAAAAAAACCTGTAAGAAAAAATGACATTTTCTTGTTTTCCCGTGTAGGATTGTTTTATAGTTTTTTAAGTTGTCCAAATTCTTTAAAAATTTCTATCAATTATAACGATTTTGCATCACATGTAAAAATTTTGTGAAAAATATCGATATCTAAATATGTTTTCTTGCCTTTTTTTCAGTTTTCACTTCAGTTCTTTTAACATTTAAATTAGTAATGATAATTCTTATAATTCGAACCCTCTGACATTTTAATTGGTGGGTCATTCCATGCCAAATCAACCAGTGACTCAACCTGACCCTTTCTGATTTCAATGAAACTGCTAGGGATCATTCTCTATGATGATATAAATTAGAGCATATTTTTATTTTTTGTTTATCGCTTTAAATTTTTATACAATTAATTATTTAAATTTTGAAAAATCATCATTTTTTTACTTGCATAAATATTTTCAATTTTGAATTTCTGAAGTTCTATCAAACATAGAAAATTTTATGACCACTCATTTCAAAGAGGAGTTTATAAGGTTTAATTTGATATGCAAGTCAACTATATTTAGTTAAAATAAATAAAATTTAACAATTTTTTTAATTTAAAATTTGAAAATTTTTTAGATAGTCATTTTTAAAAATTTTGAAAAAATTGTATGTTTGTTGTAATATTATAAGCTTTAAATTCTGAAATTTTTAGAGTGGGATCTCAATGGGATCAGGAGTTATTAAATAAAAGCAAAAATTACCATTAAAATAGCAATTTAATTCTGTCTATTTTGTTATTTATTTATGATTTGTATGGTAATTTTCAGTTTTTATTTCATAACTCCTGATCCCATTGAGATCCCACTCTAAAAATTTCAGAATTTAAAGCTTATAATATTACAACAAACATACAATTTTTTCAAAATTTTTAAAATTAACTATCTAAAAAATTTTTAAATTTTAAAAAAATTTAAATTTTATTTATTTTAATTATACATAGTTGACTTGCATATCAAATTAAACCTTATAAACTCCTCTTTGAAATGAGAGGTCATAAAATTTTCTATGTTTAATAGAACTTGAGAAATTGAAAATTGAAAATATTTATGCAAGTCAAAAAATGATAATTTTTCAAAATTTAAATAATTAATTGTATAAAAATTTAAAGCGATAAACAAGAAATAAAAATATGCTCTAATTTGTATCATCATAGAGAGTGATCCCTAGCAGTTTCATTAAAATTGGAAATGGTCAGGTTGAATATTGAATTTTTTTGGTTGATTTGACATGGAATGACCCTGGTTGTAAATATAACTGTATCCAAACCCTCCTGAAAATTTCTTGAAAAAATATGCATTAGCCAAAGTTGATCAAATCCACACCAAAACTGATTAAACAAATAGCAATAAAAGTTTCTCAGATTTTATTTTTAATACTTATTAAAATATTTAAAAACTTTCGTAGGTAATTGTTAATAATATTTGGCTTCCCAATATCCTTTAAAAATTTGTGTGAAAAAGCAAAAGTTAAGTTAGTTTTAGCATAAAGTGTGAAAGTTCATATTTGTGTGAACCTTATTGCGCTGTCAAAGAGAAGGTCTAAGCTTTAAATATGCATATTTTGTGAATTGGTATTTTTTAAATTGAACCTTGGGTAAATGGTATAAGGAAGAAAAAATTTACTGTAAAAATACTCCTTTAATTTTTTTTTCCCCCTAAGAGAATTAATAGCCATACTTTATAGAACTGATTGTAGAGTTTAAGATGTAAAAGTATGGACTTTAAGGCTATGTCCTCCAAATTTTTTTACTTTAAGCAGTACAGTTGATATTTGATGGAAATTAAAACAAAATAGTAAAACAAAAGGTACTTTGTTCTTCCTTTCCTTTCAGTGTAAAAAGCAAGTTCTGGGCATGCATGAGCATGCTTATACCGATTTGCAAAAATCGATCACTCGTTTGATGAGTTTTTATTATCTCTGCTATCCTCATCCAAATTTTCATTTTAAACAGTGGATTTTTCTTTACCATTGTAACCCACAAACAAGACAATTTTTTTAGAATAGAAATGTATACTTAAGTTAATGGAAGAAAGAACAAAAGCAAATGTTTAGTTATTGATTGAATATCATTTTCATGATAATAAAAAAAAATAATAATAAGCTTTGCATCTTAATTTAAATTAGTATTTACTCTTTAACTTCAAGGGATATGGAAATCGTTCTAACTTATTTTTGTATTTTCACCAAGGTGATTTCAGCATTATTTTTAAAGAATTTTAGTTTATGGTATTGATTATTAAAAAAAAAAAAAAAACAATTTTATGTGAATAATTAACAAAATTTAAATAATTAATGTTATGTCAGACCATCTATGATCCGAGCCTCATTACATTTGACTGCCTTTCAGTGGTGTTTTGATAAGGTGCATGTATGATATTTCCACCTGCAAAAATTACCTATGTATGAAAAAGAGAATTGCATGTACAAACATGTGAAATAATCATTATTATAATAAAAAAAAAAAGGCGCCTTTTGATTTTCAATAAAGTTAAAATTATGAGATATTCAGATTTTTAAAAAATTGACAATCTATTAGTGCTATTATTAATGAATAACTGTTCAATTTTAGACCATTAATTATAAAATATTGTTAATATCTCCTATATATAAGGTATCCTACAATGCACATTTAATTTTTGCAACTGAGCTAAAAATTGCCCAAGCCAGGAATTGAACTCAGATACTTAGCTTATATTGTCAATGTTCTACCATTAAACTACCTTGGCTGACAACGGATGACTGCATTTTACTCGCATAAGATTATTGATAACATCTGGTCTATCATGTAGAAAGCTCAACAAAATAAACCGTAGGTAAAGGAAATCCATTTAAATGATGGATAAGAAGATACTATTATTTTTAACACAATCCTACTGATTAATTTATCATGCCTAATGAATTTTTCCAACTGAGTAAAAAATTGCCCAACAGAGAAATTGAACCCAGATCCTTGGTTTACATTGTGAATGCTCTCCGTTTAAGTGTTTTGGGCTGACAACCGGTGAGCATATTTCACTCAGGTAACTTTATTGGTAATAATATCTGACCTGCCATGTAGACAGCTCAACAGAATAACCTGTAGATAAAGGAAATCTTTATCTATCTCCTTTCTTTAAAAAATGAATGAAAAATTTAAATTAATATAATTTATCAAATTTATAATATATAGCTTTTTTTATTTTATTGCTGTATTATTTTCTATTCAAAATGTGTTATATATTTTATACTTTTTTTTTTTTCCTTTAGACTATGTGTCCTGTATGTTTAGATCGTCTGAAAAATATGATCTTCCTGTGTGGTCATGGTACCTGCCAAATGTGTGGTGATCGTATGTCCGAGTGTCCTATATGCCGAAAAGTGGTTGAAAAGAGAATTTTATTATATTGAATTCATTTTTTAACATAGGATGCTTCATTTTTTTTATATATGAACATTTATCACAAAGCATTTATGTACTTTATCAGAATTTTTATAATCAACAAAATAATCTGCTCATAAATAAAATATGAATCTCTGAAAACCTTTTTAATAAGTATCAATCGTCTAGTTTTAATACCATGAATCTCTTGATTGTGAAGATTTTTGTGAGAAATTATAATTAATATTGCTGAATTTCTTAATATATTTGTCTAATTTATTTTTGTTACCTTATAATCTTATTTTTCTTTCAAGTGAACTTTTCCCATTTTAAACTGCCTTTTTTATTAGGTGAAAATATTATCTAATTGTTTCAGGAAAAAAAAAACTGTTAGTCAAAATGAAATATTAACTTTTTTTTTTTTTTTTTTTTTTTTTCAAAATTTATTTTTAAATAAATATGTAAGACATAAAGAAATTAAACTTCAATGACAATTTCCTGAAAGTAATCAATAATTTGACACTTTAAAAACATGCCGTAAATTTTTTGAGCATTACCATTATATATTTTACAACTAATAGTATCAGTTCTAGTTTTTTACCACAAATTATTTTTCTTCACAATATATATTTACAATAATGATATTAATTACGGTTATTAGTTTAATTATAGTTATATATGAGGGGGAGTCTGAAAATAAGTTTCCCCTGGCATTTGTGAACAGATGTGCATATGACAGTCAAACAATATAATGAGACATGAAAGATACGATACAATTTCATTTATCAATATAAGTACCAAGTACATTGAGACATTTGTCATACTGCTTGATAAGCTGCAAAAAGTCCTCCAGAAAAACATCAGGGCTTTGCATATGAACAAGCTGTTAAATACTTCTTCCATATGCAAAATCCTGAGTTTTTCCTAGAGGGCTTTTTGAAGCTTATGACAAATGTCTCAATGTATTTGGCAATTATGTGGAAAAATAAAGATATGTCTTATCTTTCATGTCTCATTTTACTTTTTGACTTTCATACACAACACTGATCACAGTTGACAGGAAAAACTTGTTTTCAGACTCCTCCTCGTAGTAATTGACAGTTTAATACATTATTGAATAAAAGAAATAACTTATTGTTAATAATGCCCTTGAAAATTGTTTTTTATCAATATAATAAAGGGAGAGTTGAATGGTTCAATCCATTGTAGTATATTTTTATACTGCATATACCACATACATAAATTAAAAAAAAAAAACTTATTCTTTAGATACATTTCTATGTTTTGCGTTTGTTACAATATTGTTTGTGTTTTCTTATATCATCAATGAAAACAAAACTGTATGGTTAAAATATTTTTTATATTGAAATTTAAGCAGATCTTTTATGTCTTTACTTCTTTCTTCTTCTTTTTTTCTCTCTCAATCTCTCTCATGTCTTAACTTTCTTCTCTCTCTTTCTTTTTTTACATACATATCTGTGATGTTGTAAATTTATATTTCTTCATATTTATTTTTATTATTTTAGCAGTTTTTCTCTCGCATTAAATCATAATCTTAATCGAATGGTTTTAAAATGTATATTTTCCCTGATATAATGTTTAAAAAAAAAGAAATCCTTATTGTTTAATTTAAATATTAACTTCTATTTAAATTTAAAAATGTTATCTTGTTTCTAGTTATACACCTATGCAACTATATAAATCATCAATATATATCCATGTTTATCTATGCATTTTTTAAAAATGTTACATCTGAAAGTGAAATTATACAATCAATTAAATAATTTTTTATACTGTTTATTCATTTTGTATTTATTTATATGAATTGTAGAATTTTTTTACACAGCAATAGCAACAACAATAAAAGATAACTTTTAGAAAACTCGAGCAATCTAGAATAGTGGATTTAAATGAATGTAATAAAATTAATCGCATGTAGTATAAAAAATTATCAAACATGCATTTTTTTCTTAAATTTTCTTTAAAATGAAGAAAGTATTTAAATATTGAATTAGTAGATTACTGTTAATGGTTTTATTTATCTCGCATGTGGTAGTTTTAAGTAAAATAAAATTGAACATTATAATATGAAAATTATAATAAAGCAAATAGAAGGTACATATAAAACTTATGTCTTAATTTAAAGTACAGTCTAGCTAAAATTATTATTATTTTATTTTTGTTTGTTTGATTTAGCTAATCTTATTACTTGGTCATTGAGTGTAATTTACAAAATAAAATGTTTAATTTCCATGAAGAAACTGCACAATATTATAACTTGGACTAGTTAATTAATTGTTGATAGTTGGCATGTTATAAAAAAGATTTTCAGTCTTGCACTTTTATTCTTTTAAGTAAGGAATTTATTATAACTGTTGTTATTTTAACTTGTTAACTGTATGTTTGGCACATACTGTCTGTTACCTTCATATTTCATATTTATGTATCATATATGTTTTTTAAGCTATTATATAATCTGTTGTAAGTCATATTCTAATAACATTTCTTTCAATTAATAAAATTTTAGTATTTTTATTTTCTGATATTGTTAGATAAAAAATATGAATAATTTCAATTATTATGTAAAAAAGGGAGCACATTAGTTTGTTTTTTGCTTTTAATGCAGCAATTTATTATCTTTTGTGTTTTATTTGTTTTCACATTGTTTATAATATGCAGCTGATCATTGAATAAAACTTTTTACACTGCTTATGGTTTTGAAAAATAATTGATTTTGTGTTTGTTATTTTAATGTTGTAACACATAAATTAACTTTTCAGTCATCATTTGAAAAAAATTATTGACAATGAATCCAAACGATGATGTCCATAAATGCTAGTTTTTTTAGGTATTGTGTATGTGTTTGTAACAAACATTTACATATGAAAAGTATAAATACTTTACGTATCACCTTGTTGTTTGTAGAATTAATTACCTATATCATATTTATGTGATTTGCACATGAACATAAACATTTGCTTTCAATATTGTATAACTGTTCTCAATAGATTTGAAAACATACATTTGTCAACATGCTCATGTTTCACCTCCAAATTTGAATGCAAACATGATTACAGAACTTTATCCACCTTTTCTCATTAGTTACCATACATCAGGGATGTAGTGGAGGGTATACAGAGGTATACACCATATAGCCTTGGTTTCTCAAAAACGCTGTAGTATATGCATTCTTGGATATATACTCTACCTTGAGCTTATACCTTCTGCTTAGAGCATTTATCCTCTGATTTTTTTTTTTTTTTTATGACTACATCACTGCCATACATAAAGATTTTTTAATAACTGATATTGGTTTTAATCTATTTATATGCAGAAAAAAGTTCAATGCACATAATGTGAATATCATATTGACACAGTCATAGTAAAATATTTCATTTGCAATGGATGAAAATCTTTGTTTTTATGACATTTTCACCACTGAAATCACTGCATGTTTTCAAGGTTAGGTCATTATTTAATACAATTATTTCAAAATGTTTGCATCTTATAAATGCTAATGCAATTTTTATCTTAAATATAACATAAGTTTCACTTGTAAAATCTTTTTTCATTTCCGTTTGAACTAATTATTATTTTTATTTAAAAATTTTAGTAAAATGTTTTCACTTCAAGAAAAAGAAAATAAAATTTCAATGAATTTTTAAACACAATAGGCTCCCTCAAATCTGCACAACTTGAGACCAGAGGTTGTGTGGATTTTAAAATTTTGCAGATTTCTGGTCATTGTTTTGTTTACATTTTTTCAAACAGTAATTTGTATGTAATAATGCAATCAAAATTATAATGAATGCTTGCAATATAGTAAAATACTAATACAATTACATAAATAAATAAACTTAGATCATAAAAGTAAGATCAATAATAGTTTATTAATAGTTTAATAGTTTATTAAAATTTATTAAAAGTAAATGTCAAGTAAATAATTAATAAAGATGAAATGAGATATATTTCCCTTGAATTATTCAATAAAATTTTTCTCATAAATGTGCCCTTTTAATTCATATTTAAATCATAAAGTAAGGAAGTATTTTTTCAAATTTAGCCAGTCTTAATAACCAAAAAGTTTGATAATCTATTTATAATAAAATCTGAGTGAAAAAAAGTGTAGGTAACCAGTCCGGTACAAACCATTCTGGTCTGTGAATCAACTGTAGCTAAATGCCATGTTAGGCTTAATAAAAAACATATGACAGCTAAAGGATAATTTCTTCTATTAGAAATAATGTTTGTTGAGCATATTTTCCTATAAAACACGTATATCATATCAAATTAATCTATATAATAAAAGCCTAAGTCATGTGATTGTCATCAACAATTCCGTGTTACCTACTTCACTTTTTATATTGTATGTCTTCAACATTATTAGGCGATAAGTCGCTAAATATTGTAAAGATTATTATTACTAGTAAATCTGCAGATCAGGAGCCTCAACGTCAGCTTCGCACATCATTTTAATTAAAAAAAACACTGGGTAATATTCAACTTCCTGGAAACTGTAATTTAAAATTTTCAAATTACGTAATTATTTCTAAGAATAAAATAAGAATAAGAAGTTTTCAGCCATCAAAAGCGTTAAATTAAAGATTTAGTTATGTTAGGATATTCTGAAATTTTCATGATCTATTATTTTTGTTTTTTTATTATAAAATAGTAGATTTCTTCAGGGGGGCTCCGCCCTCCCCCCCCCCTGAACCCCCCGTAATCTCATTAAACTTAAATTTGTAACTTTCTATCAATTTGCTAATGGTTATCGTATATCTTGTATTTCTTTATACATTTTGATTTATAAGGATAAGTAACAGTTTTAATAGGCATTTTTCATTATACTCATATTTCTACATACCTGACCACCACAAACACTTAATCTGATGTATCAATAACTTTTGAAAGTGTAAACTCAGTAATCTAGGGTTTTACAATTTTGTTTCTGAAAAAAAAGAGGTTTTGATTGCATTTTGTGGCAGTTATCGGGGACGGACAGACAGAACAGACTGACAGGCGGAAAACAATAAATTTTGTGTCGTCAAAATAAGCATTCACTGAAGTTTCGGCAATGGCGTCATTATTCATGAGTTATTGCTATCCATGTTTCTAATATTTTTTACGACTACTATAAAATACCTGTTTTATTTCAATTATGACATCAAATTTTATCAGGTGAAATAATTGTTAAAAATATAATTATTTTTTATTTCTTTTACTTCTAATTATGCCCCCATTTTTGTCAGAGAAATTCTTATTAACGAAACAAATTTCCGTGTTTAATATTTAACAAAGTACTATATTTTTATTTTAATTCTGACGTCATATTTATTTTTTCTTAGTTTAATTTTTCGAATGGAAATTGCTCAATTGAAACTTATTGCCGTTGAAAAATTATTCAATATTTTGATTTTTTTTTTTTTTTTTTGGCAACGATAAAGAAAATTGGTTAAACTTTATTTAAAAAATCGCTATTGATTCTGCATGAAAAAGAAGGAAATTTTGAATTATTAAGGAAAATATGTGAATAAAATTAATAAAACTTAGCCTATGTTCTTTTCTGGTCTATGTTATAGTTATACACAAAGATACAAACACATTAATTCATTAGTTTTGACGTTGACTTCATTTAAATTTTCGTACACGCATTCAAATTTATAATATTATAAGAATAAGAATTATGATGAATGGTTGCTTAGCAACCATTAAGAGAAAATAAAGAAAATGAAATAAATACATTTGAAATAAGTTAATCTCTAAAACAAATTAGTTTATATTATTGGAACACAGTTATAAAAAATCTCCAAAATTTACAGTAATAATTTAAAAAATCTGACAAATGTGTAGACAAAATTTCAAAACAATACGAATAATTTAACTGGTAAATTTCAGTATCCATTTATCATTGAATTCCATTAATGAAATGCGACATTTTCTCTAAAGAAAAAAAAAAATTAAAAATCGTTGGATTTGCCATAGAAAAGCATTATTGCGCAAAATAAAATATTCTACATTTTCCGAACGAATGAATCAAATCTTACAAAAAACTATATAGCTTAATCCCAGTGCCTCACTAACATACCCACTTAATTTCAAGCCAATCGGATGTTTTTTGGGGAGTTATCGCGAAACAGACAGACTGACAAACTGACAGGCAGACACAAAAAAATTTCGTGTCTCCAAAGTAAGCCTTCACTGACGTTTCGGCAATTAAGTGCAAAGCATTTGGCTGTCATCAAGAGTTTGCCAGGATGACCATTTCACTTTTCATTTGTCAAGCGGCCAGTTTTAATCAAAATTATTTTTCACCCCCAAATTTGAATGCAAACATGATTACAGAACTTTATCCACCTTTTCTCATTTACTACCATACATCAGGGATGTAGTGGAGGGTATACAGATATACACAAGATACCTTCTGGATTGTTTAAGGACTACCGTACACACTTTGTTTCTCAAAAGTGCTATAGTATATGCATTCTAGGGTATACACTCTACCTGGAGCGTATATTTTCTGCTTAGAGCATCTATCCTCAATTTTTTTTTATATTATTGGACTACCCCATTGCCATACATAAAGATTTTTTAATAACTGATATTAGTTTTAGTCTATTTATATGCAGAAAAAAATTGAATGCACATATTGTGAATATCGTATTGACACAGTCATAATATATTTCATATATTTCATTTGCAATGGATAAAAATCCCTTTTTTTTGTGTGTGTGTGTGTGTCAGTGTCATTTTCACTTCTGTAATTACTGCACGTTTTCAAGGTTAGGTCATTATTTAATGCAGTTCAAAATGTTTGCATCCTATAAATGCTAATACTATTTTTATCTTAAATATAACATAAATTTCACTTGTAAAATCTTTTTTCATTTTCGTTTGAACTAATTATTATTTCTATTTCAAAATTTTAGTAAAATGTTTTCAATTCAAGAAAATAAAATTTTGATGAATTTTTAAACACAATAGACTTTCTCAAATTTGCACAAATTGGGACCAGAAATTGTGCAGATTTTAGAATTTTGCAGATTTCTGGTCATTGTTTTGTTTGTTTTTCAAACAGTAATTTGTATGTAATAATGCAATAAAAATTATAATGAATGCTTGCAATATAGTAAAATATTAATATAATTACGTAAAGAAATAAACTAAGATGATAAAAAATAAGATCATTTTAATAATAGTTAAGTTCATTAAAATTTATTAAAAGTAAATGTCAAGTAAATAATTAATAAAGATAAGATGAGATATATTTTCCTTAAATTATTCAATAAAACTTTTCTCATAAATGTGCCCTTTTAATTCATATTTAAATCATAAAGTAAGGAAGTGTTTTTTCAAATTTAGCCAGTCTTGATAACCAAAAAGTTTGATAATCTATTTATAATAAAATCTGAGTGAAGAAAAGTGTAGGTAACCAGTCCGGTACAAACCATTCTGGTCTGTGAATCAACTGTAGCTAAATGCTATGTTAGGCTTAATAAAAAACATATGACAGATAAAGGATAATTTCTTCTATTAGAAATAATGTTTGTTGAGCATATTTTCCTATAAAACACATATATCATATCAAATTAATGTATATAATAAAAGCCTAAGTCATGTGATTGTCATCAACAATTCCGGGTTACCCACTTCACTTTTTATATTGTATGTCTTCAACATTATTAGGTGATAAGTCGCTAAATATTGTAAAGATTATTATTATTAAGTGCAAAGCATTTGGCTGTCATCAAGAGTTTGCCAGGATGACCATTACACTTTTCATTTGTCAAGCGGCCAGTTTTAATCAAAATTATTTTTTCGGATAAAAGTGCATAAAAGTTGCACATTTCTAAAGATTGTTTGAAAAAATTAATATTTGAGCGATGAATTATATTGAAATACTTGTATGCTTTGAGATTACTTCAGTGAAAATTAAATTAACAATCCAATATCTCTTTTCACCAAAATAAACAAAAAAGATTCATTCCTTAAAGAATGAAAAAAAAAATACTAATTTATGGAAATAATAATTCACATAGCAAGTTCACCAACCATAAATTTTGCCATCTAAAAATAGTTCGAGCTTGTAACCCAAATCATCTTTAGAATCTTTTTGTTAGGTGAAGTACTGTACAACTGAACTTTTAGAAAGTTTTCTTGACAAAGCTAGATGTTAACAAGCCCAATTTAGGCGATATTTAATGAATGAAATTTCATATCTCATTATCAGTTAATTTGGTTACTACCTAGATCACCATAAATTATTGTTCATCGCCAACGATATTAAAAATTGTTAAAGACTAATTGCATTCAAATCAGTATTTTAGTATACATATACAGTAAAACCTCCATAACGGACACTCCCGAATAGCGGACACCTCTATTTAACGAACAGTTTTCCAATCCCCACTCCCAAAACCTAAATTTTTATATGTTTAACCTCCGAATAACGGACATTCCGAATAGCGGACACTATTTTCGCCGATAAAGGATCAAAAAGTATTTTTTAACAAGACAAAAATGAAAAAAAAAATAGTTAAAAAGTCTCTAAATTTATCAGGGTAATGTGTTCCAAATTTTGTAGTCACAGATAAATGTGGAGGGTGAGCTGAGGAAATTTCTCCTTCAAGTTCAATGTTGAATTCAGGGGGTTGCCTGGGAGGGACATCTCCCAGAACATTCAAATGTCTATACCCCCCCCCCCCCCCCGAAAGATTTTACGATTTTGTTTTTAACTATCAAAAAGTGTAACCTCCATCTGTAGTGTTTGTGCTGACGCTTTGGTCAGGGTATCAAAGAAAATATAATGTTATGTTTATTTGAAAGTGGAGAAAGCACTTTTTATTTGCCTCTACCCACAATTAGGCCAAAGTGATCGTGATAATGATAGCACATCACGGAGAATGGGGGCCTGCAAACGACCCTAATTACTCTCTTCATTATTTCATTTAAAATAATAAAAATATTCTTTATCCAATGATGAAGAAAAATCAAGTATAAAGTTATAAAAATATAAAATTAAAAAGGTAAAAAGTTACCTGTTGAATCCTTGGCTTTTGATGACAAATAAATCCAGACAATAGGCACAAGAAATTAATATACGAACAATTTTCGAAGAAAAAAAAAAATATATTTTATTTCATGAAGTACTTGTTGCTTTTTTCATGAATAAATATTTCTTCACAAATTTATATTTTTGGTGACTCGTACATATTAATTTCTCACTTGATAAACAACCATTTCATAACATATGTTAATCACAACTATTGCTATCTCCAAGCAATAAAAATTCTTTTCATAACATATTCTAGATATCTCAACAACATGTAATTAAACAATTTTCTTCATGACATAAAAGGAGAATAAATTATTATTTCTTTTTGAAAAAGAACACCTCTCATAATATGAACTTTCAAAACAAAATACATCATACTTCATATTGTATAGATACATGCCAATATTTTCTTTATAACGCCCCGTAAATATTAAAAAAATTATATATATATAATGGGCCAGATAACGACATGAAGGAACTTTATGTAAATAAATATTTGCGTCTCACGAAAAGAAAAGATTTTCACCTCTGCTTGTTTGTCAGAGGACTGGCATCACATAAAACAATAATTGAAGAAGATTCGAGCACCAATAATAGCTGCAGAAAGATTATTTTTTAACGATGAGGTGATGAAAGATGAAATAGGTATTAAGTGGACTCATGATGACATTCTACATCACTTATGATGCTTCCACAAGAACACCAACCAGAAGATCTATGGAGTGCGCGTATTTACGTTGAATAATTCCAAAAGAGAAGGCACATAAAACGAATACATTCAGGAATGCATTAAACCACTTCATTGCTCCTCGCAGCACAGAGGGACTTGGCTTAACAGAAATCAACATCACTTTCCTAGATGAATTTTGAGGGCAGCACTTTTTCTTTGCCGCACTTAAAAAAAAATCAGCATCGTAATAATCTCAACATAACAAAAAAAAACCGTTCCATCCTTCGTTAACGGGGGAGCACCTCTGCCCCGAACTTTCACTCATGCGACTGCATCCATCACAGCAGGTGTCTATCGGCGCAACTCACGCAGGTGGCCGCGAGCCCAGGGGAAAAGGAGAAAGGGTTATTGTAAATGCAAAATACGCCAATTTGGCAGTTAGCAACAGAGGGGGTGAGGAAAAACTAAGCCAAATTACAATATACAGTATGAAAAGATATGTAACTAATAAGAATAAAATTGATAACCATCTTAAGAAGGAAGGCCAAAGCTGGTGGCCATGTACTTAACGGCTTGAAATACGTCACCTGTGGAATTTAATTTGATAGGTTAGGGGTGTGTCCGAATAAACGGAAGTTCCACCCAAAAGAACTAGCGAGAAAGTTCTCGAACAAATTTAAAACCGGAAGGAATGATTTCAAACAAAATTTTACCGGCTTGGAACATTCGAAAGCTAAGCAAGAAAGAAAACATTACAGGCGACGAAATGAAAATAAGCGAAACCGAAATTAAATTTAAATTGAGAACATTAATAAAAAGGAAGGTGATATGAAATAAAATGGCTAATAAAATTGAATTAAACTAAACATATGGGGGGGGTTATGGAGTAACCACCACATCCATCCCTGATCGGAACTCTATAATGACCAATAACGTGACATTTAAAATCAAATTACATGAAAATCGCAAGCATCAAATTACATGCAATCAAATTACAAGCAAAACTTTTGTAACAGTTTTTTTTTTTTTTTAAATAAGAATGTTAATGAACAGCAGTAAAAGATATGTACAATTTTATTTAAGTTTTATTGTTTAAAAAATAATTTTAATTTCTCATTAATCATATAATAGATGTTTTAGGACATATAAATGTCAATTAATGAAATATTAAGCATTTCTTAGTGATTTTTTGTATCTCTGAGGTTTTCTCAATAGCGGACACCTCCGAATAGCGGACAATTTCTGCGTTCCCAAGGTGTCCGTTATTTAGAGGTTTTACTGTATTAAATATAAAACATGGGAAGAGTTCTATAACCTGTTCTTTTTTGTGTGTGTGTGATAAATATTTTGATATAGTTGTTGCAGTCTTCATCAAGCATGCAGTCTCATCTGACCATTTAATATTTTTAATTTTTCACACAGTGAATTAAAATAATTCTTTAATGTTTTAATTAAATGTCATGGCTTATGATATTATTTATTATTTTCTTTATGTCGAGAATTTTAAATGATTCAGTTGTAAATGAAAGTTGTGTATTTTAAATAAAATGAATGAATGGAAGAATTACATTTTGTACTACTTGATTATCCCATTGGCCAAAAAACTATTGCCAAATTATAGTTAAATGTCGCATTCACTTGATATTAAACACAACACATGTGTTTGTAACATCACAAAGGGATTTTTAATTACTTTGTTTTTTTATTTATGTTTTACTAATTTATTTGTTCTTCATTATTTAAAATAAAACTATGTAAGTTTGTATAATTTGGAAAAATTGGTCCATGGCTAATCAGATAGTACCTTTTATTTTAATGAAACTAATTAAATATGAAAAAAATGTAATGAGAACATTGTTTGGCAATTTATCTCCTGCATCCAGCTAAGATAAATATAGAGCTATTCCATTTCAATTCAGGCAGGCAGTATTGATATGCGTCAATTCACCATCACAGATTTTTTTTTAAAAAAATACAGTAGTTATAACTAAGTAAAACACAAAATTTCCCAAAAGGATTTTTACCAAAAATTTTTTTTCTCCGATTACAGCATTTTCAAGATTGTGATAAAATTGACAATTTTCAGAAAAACTGAAAAACGCTTCATTTTGAAATGAACACAATACCAAACATATTCAACATATTCAGTCAATTTATTTTTTACAAATAGTTATTAAACTGAATTTTACTTTAGCACAGTTTTAAAAAATATTGTGACATTTTTACTTAATTAAAAAAAATTAGTTTTTAAGTACAAAAAATATAATTATTCCTGTATTCAGGATTTTTTTCAGAATGAAAAAAACATTTTAAAGCTAAGCATTGATGGCAATCCAAAGACCTTTAATGGGAGTTTTAGAGAAAATTTATTTTAACCCTAAGGTGCATACAACATTTGTAATTCAATTTTAAATTATGCAAAATCTTGTAAAATCGCTACTTTTGAAGTACAATTTCTCAAAAACACCATTTTTTAAAAATCTGATAATATGCTCAATACTCAATAGATACCTTATTAGTTTCTAATAAATACCTTACAAGCAAATCCTGTACTTTTGCTTAGAAAATTTTATATGATTTTTTGAAAATATCATGTTGTGTGTTTTTTTCAAAAAACCAGTAAGTCAAGCTCTTTCTTATTTCACTGAATTAATAATATGATTTCTATTGTTTAATGAAAAGGCAATACTATGCACATAATTATGGCAGATAAATATAAGCTAATCTTCAAAAATTCCTATTCATAAAATGTAAATAATTCAAACTCCCCTTTAAAAAAAGAAAAATCTGATTTTCTTTTCATTTTCTTTCCTTTTAGTACTCAATAATTAGATTGCTATTGAACAGGTATATTTTTGCTTAGAGGAAAATATTATAAAACATTATTTTCACACTTTTATTAAAATATATTTTGATATTCTATGATGATTATGTTTTAATATGTTCTAAGATGTACATATATAACTAAAAGTTTTCTTTAATAACTTCATTGAATTTAAAAATTTCAATTTTTTGATCCTGACTTATTGCAATGTATTTTAACAGTACAGTTATATTTAAAATTTTAATAATTTTCTTAATTAAAATTAATCAACATGAAGAAAGTTTTTTATTTTATTAAACTTTTTTTTTAACAATTATTATTGTATGGACAATATACTAATCGTAACACGATAGTAATTGCTACCTCTACGACTCTAATTTTTACTATTTAATATCTTTTGATAAACTTTAAATTTTATTGGAAAATGTTACTCACATTTAGTACCTTTAGTAACTCATATTGCTGCGACAAATCACAACACCTACGTAAAAACACTAAATCTAAAACGATAAAACATATATGGAAAAAACCAACAACATTTTAATTTATCTATCTTCGAAATCAGAAAAAGGCTGTTGCCACAAAATACATCAAAATTTTGTTTTTCTCAATTTCTTTTTACATGAGACAATCACATACGAGCGTGCAAATAAAACAAAGTATTAAAATGTCAATTCAACTCAATGTTTCTTTTCTCTTTTTTTTTTTTTTTTTTTTTTCTACACCGTTCATTGCTGATCGCGTGATTCTCTAACATCCTCCCACCTTCTGATTATCTTGTATAATCAGAACTAATTCTAAACTTAGAGGAATTGATCAAAGTCACTTGTTATAAAATCAGTCTTTCAGGAATTTTCAGGAGCCTTCCAGCTCTGCTGTGTCTAGGCGATTCCTTGCTTGAGGATGCATCCAAAATTGTAGCTTTGTTCAGTATTTTCACTTGGTTGTGGACAGTCTTTGGTTTCGGACAGTCAGTGGGCGTAGCTATCTCTAGTGGATATATTCTTTGTATAGGTCGTAAAAGCTGATGTTGTGATGTTTGAACTCTTGCGAGTCGAACTTTCTTGTCTCTACCAGGTATAAATTCTGTGATTTTACCTAAAGGCCAATCAATTTGCTTTTTGTTATCTGATCCAATCAATACAACATCACCGACAGCTATAATTTGCTCTTGGTGTTTCTTCTTTGCTCGTTCAATTAATGCACCTAAATATTCAGACCTGAAGCGATCTTTTAACTCCTTTTGCAATGACTGCCGATATTTCAATCTCTTACTTAAGGATTTTTGTTCCACAATATCCAGGTCTGGGAGATTGCATTCTTCTATACTTTGTAGAAACATAGATGGGGAGATAGGTTTCACAGTTGCGTCTTCCGAAAGGTATGTTAACGGTCTTGCATTTATTACACTTTCCACATCTGTCAAAATTGTGTTCATTTCTTCATAGGTGAGGTAAGCATGACCTAATACTCTTTTGAGGAGATCTTTGATTATTCTGATAAGTCTTTCCCAAAAGCCGACCCACCACGCTGCGGTTGGTGGATTAAATTTCCAATCAGTGGCATTGACAGAACTGTATTTTTGTATTCGTGACCAGTCTAGGCTTCTCAATAAATTAGCTGATCCAGTGAAGTTCGTGCCGTTATCGGAATAAATGACAGCACATCTTCCTCTCCGTGCTATGAATTACCTTAGTCCCATTAAAAATGCCTCTGTCGAAGCAGCGGTCACTAACTCTAAATGCACCGCTCTGTATATTGCACAGGAAAATATCAGTATCCAACTTTTTTGCATTTTCTTCAAGTATAACGGACCTGCCATGTCTACACCCATAATTTGAAACACGTTAGCATCCTTTATTCTATTTTCCGGTAGTGGCGCACTATCTCTCCATAAACTTTTCCCACCGAATCGTTTGCACACAACACACTGTGCTAACACTTGTTTTACATTTCTACGACCATTAAGTATCCAGTATTTCTCTCTCAATAAATTAAGTAGGATCTGTAGTCCAGCGTGACAATGTTTTATATGAACATGATAAATGAGTCGTTTTACAACTTCATGCTTTGCTGGCAAGAGTATAGGTTATAGGAAATCTTCACTGTCTTTTCTGTTCGTTATTTTGGTGCGTAGTCTAATTATATCTTGTTCATCTTTCCATGTCTGTAAAGTACGCAATCTGTTATCATTCTCGGGAAAAAATGCTTCTTTCTGAACCATGCGTAGAGTCTTCAATTCAGCTTCCTTAAACTCAGATGACGTCAGTTCTCCTTCTCTTTTCACTTTTGCAGTTATACCTGAAACGTAATATCCATGCAACCATCCGTATGATTTTTACATAACTGGAGATATATCTGTAATACCAACTATCTTGTTTAACATCAGAATTCGTTATCATGGAAACTGACTTTATTCGTTCCTTCCGAATTTCGTCTTCATCATAGTCTTGGTCAGTAGAGATCGGATGTTTTCCAAACTCTGTGGAATCTCTCAGCCAAGCTGGACCCTCCCACCATCTTCTGGCAGCTAGCTGTCCTGCCTTACATCCGCGAGTTGGCAGGTCTGCAGGATTTTTATCACTTGGCACATACATCCATGATGAAGGACTGCTTAGTCTTCTGATCTCTAGAACTCGATTTCGTACAAATACTGACCAATTGTCATCTCTGGATAGCCAAGCGAGTACTGTAGATGAATCGCTCCACTAATACTTCTTCATCTTTTCCCAACCGAGAGCATCTACAATAGTTCGCGCCAAACGAGCTCCCATAGTTGCCGCCAATAATTCCATTCTTGGTATCGTGACATTCTTCAAAGGTGCGACTCTTGATTTGGCTGCTATGAAAACTAACTCGACTTGGCTTTCAATTTCTATTCTCAGGAATATAACTGTTGCATAAGCATCTTTACTTCCATCTACAAATGTGTGAAGTGAGCACGCTTCTATGTTTCCTGGAGTCATTTTCATGTATCTTGGAATCTCCATATCTTTCAAAACTGACAATTCTTTGAACCACAGTAAAAATTCTTTACGTAACTCACCAGTTATCTCTTCATCCCATTTGAAACCTAATTTCCAGGCTCTTTGCAACATTATTTTCTGACAAATCGTGACTGGTGACGTAAAACCAAATGGATCAAATATTTTATGCACAGCTGATAACATACTGCGTTTAGTGATCTTTTCTGTGTCGAAATCTTGTAACCAACTTAAATTGATCTTTAACATGTCGGTATCCTTCTTCCAAATGAGACCTAAAACGTTGGTTTCATTCGTGTTTGGCGCTTCTTGGCGATCCCCTGTGTACTCCCACTGTCTGAGATCAAAACTACCTTTCGCCATAAGCATCTTAGAATCTTCGATAATTTTTTTCAATTCTTCTTCGCTATTTACACTGGTTACAACATTATCCACATAACAACTATGCAACATTCTATCTTTAAAACTTTCAGCAAAATCTGGAGTCCTTCGGATGTGATATTCTATGACTGATGAAAGAAGAAATGGACTACATTTCACACCGAATACAACTCGGGTATGCCTGAAGATCATTAATTTCTTTTCTTTTAAGTCTTTCCACCATAAAAAATGTAGAAAATTTCGATCTTTTTCACAAATGCTGATTTGTAAAAAAGCTTCCTTAATATCTGCAATTAAACCGAGCTTTCTTTCTCGAAAACGTAGAAGAACATCTGGAATTAGCTCAATCAAGTTGGGTCCGCATTGTAGACATTGATTCAGAGATGGATGATTCGCGAATCTTGCTGACGCGTCAAATACAGGACGAATCGGAGTTGTGGTACTACTCTCTTTTATGACTGGATGAGCGGCAAATAATTACCATACAATTTCGTTTCGCAAGAAGGAACTTCTATAATTCCTTCGTTCATCCAATCCTTAAAGACATTTTCATATTGTTGAAACATATTCTTAGCGATTAACTTGGAGGTGAGGTGGTGTTTTCTAAACGTTTCATCGCCAAATTAAAATTATCTGGAAGTGTTGCTGCGTCATCAGCCCAAGGAAGGCAAACTTCGTAACGATTTTCATCGTTTACCTGTACTGTTTCTAAGAAATGGTCCTTAGTTTGGCAATCTATCTCTTCTTTTGACTTCTTCTCTATAGGATCTGTAATTCCAATTAAATCAAGCCTCCATAGATTTGAAATATCTGCTTCTTTCACAAACATCGATGTTACAGTCATCGCCAAGTTTTCAGATGAACATTCCTTTTCACATGGTACTTTTCCCATTAATGTCCATCCAAGATACGTTTCTACTGCAACTAAACCAGATGACAATATTTTTCTTTGTCCAGTTAACATTTTCCCCATAACATCAGCTCCGATTAAAACTTCTATGGCACCACAACATTGACTCACATCGCTTAACATGATGCCACTTTTCTTTAATTCTTCTAACCATGGCCCCTGTGTAGCAGGTTGAATATCTCCGCATATGCTAACTTGATCTCGTACTTCAAAATTGCACCGGAAGTTTTCGCTCAAATCTCTCATTCTTATTTTGTAACAGTTGTGTTGGCATTCTTGAGTAGTAATACCGCCAAACAAAGAATGAATTATCTTTTCTTGCCTAATAGGCTTGTAATTCATTTCTTCTGCTACACTTTTTAGTATGTACGATTTTTGTGATGCTGAATCTAGTAATATACGAACAATTTTTTGTTTACTTTCTGAAACTAGCTTCACCTTCAAAGTCTGCAAGAACACCTTGGCGCTTTTCTTACTAACATTTGTCATATTCAATTCATCTTTTTTAAATTTCTCTTCAGCTCCTTCTTGAGTATCTTTATCGGACGATTTACGTTGATCACACAGTAATGGCACATGGCACTTATTGCAAATAATGCATTTTATCATCGCGCGGCATCTTTTAGCGGTATGTTCTGGTACTAAGCATACGAAACAGCATCTCTTCTCTTTGGCGATTTTTTGTATTTCTGTCAGGCTTAATTTTCTAGCAGAAAAGCATTCCGCACTTGCATGTTTTCCCTGGCAAAAAATGCAGGCTAATTTTTTCTCTGTTACGGAAGAGGTAGTCAACAGACCTGCCGCTGTCGAAGTTTTATTAGTTTTATGTTCAAAATTAATGTGATTCTTTTTGGCGACATATTTACGATCTTCATTCTTACCTAAACCAAAACCAGCCACTGCAAGTGACACCCTCTCTTCGCCTTCTACTTCAGTTCTCAAAAACTGCATAAGACTATTTAATCTGTCCTGCGCCTCCGTTTTCTCAGTTGATATGTTCGAACGATTCCATGCCTTTAGAAATTCTGCTGGAAAACAGGATTCTACTAGTGGATATAAGATCGATGCGCACTTGTCAGTTGTAACACCTAAGGTATCTAAAGCACGCAAATATGATTCCAACTTATCATATAAGGATGTCAGCGAGAATTTTCCCTTCGTTTGTACTGATATTATCAATTTGAGTAATTCTCTCACATATACTTCTACTAATATATCTTCTCTACCAAAGCGGGTTTTCAAACTCTCAATTGCTTTGGCGTAGTTTTCACCACTTGCCGGAAAGCTCTCTACCACTTCTCTTGCACGGGAGCCGGCAACTGTTGCTTGCACGGGCACGAGATACTGAAATTTGTCTTCTGGCGCAATTTCTGTATCTTCATCAATTTGTCTAAATTGACACCAAAACGGTAACCAGTCTATGATTTCACCGCCAAACTTTCTGAACTCTAATTTTGGTAATGTAAACTTTCTTCTCATTGCATAAGTATCGATAACTGGATTAAGAATTTCACCTTGGCTGTTTACTGGTAATTGAAGTTTCGCCAATTCTAATTCATGTGTCAATTTTAACTTTTCGCATTCAATCTTTGCTTGTAATTCTGCAACTTCAGCTTCTTTCTTTGCTTGTAATTCTGCAGCTTCTTTCTTTGCTTGCACTTCGAGTTTTTCTTTTTCCTTTCTTTCTGAAACGGCATTTACTAAAACGTTTTGTACAAATTCTGGATCATTTTTATATTCGTTAAAAGCCGCTATCAGATACACCAACATTTAGTAAGACTTTTGAGCCAACACTCTATTTCCTCCAACTTTTCGGGAAATATCCTCCCAACTTCCAGTGTAATAGCAAACTGCAATGTCTCCCAGACTTTTTTCCACACGTTCAAAAAAATCTGGCTTAGCTTAGATTTTTCATCCAACATCGAACGTTTCAACGAATCAGAGGTAAGTCATTGATACGAGTAGGCGATAAATGTTAACGCCTGGCACGAGTAGAAACTGGTTTTACGGCTTTTCCTCCGAATTTTTCAAAGACAGTTGCAAACCTTTGTACCCCTTTTAACGGGAAAATGTTGGAGTTAAAATCCGCTGAAAAGTTTGTCTCGCCTAAAGTCCGCGTGTCTAATAGCAGCTTAGAATTCAAAATTAGATCCTTAAGCGTTGTAAGTGTAGCTATTGACGATACTTTCTCACTTAATTGCTCAGCCAAAAAGATTAAATCTTCTCTTTTAAAACCTTTAACCGATTTAAACATTTTGGAAATCTTTATTTCATTTAAACTTTATTAATACTTTTAAAATGAATCTGATAAATATATTTGTTTAAACTCGGTCCTCATCTCGGACGCCAATAATTTTATGTATGGACAATATACTAATCGTAACACGATAGTAATTGTTACCTCTAAGACTCTAATTTTTACTATTTAATATCTTTTGATAAACTTTAAATTTTAATGGAAAATGTTAGTCACATTTAGTACCTTTAGTAACTCATATTGCTGCGACAAATCACAACACCTACGGTGAGTAAAAACACTAAATCTAAAACAATAAAACATATATGGAAAAAACCAACAACATTTTAATTTATCTATCTTCGAAATCAGAAAAAAGGCTGTTGCCACAAAATACATCAAAATTTTGTTTTTCTCAATTTCTTTTTACATGAGACAATCGCATACGAGCGTGCAAATAAAACAAAGTATTAAAATGTCAATTCAACTCAATGTTTCTTTTCTCTTTTTTTTTCTTTTTTCTACACCGTTCATTGCTGATCGCGTGATTCTCTAACAATTATCTTACAATCTACCATTTACTAATGCTGTATAAAAATATCCGAGATTCTGTCTGATTTGTTGCGGAAAAAATTTAATCCTCTCTGTTAAAAAATATTATTCTGCTACATCTAGACAAAAAGATTATTCAACCTTATAGAGCTAATAAAGAGAAAGAATATGCTAATGTAATATCTATTGCTGGTATACCATCTAAACATTATTGAGGAGATTGAAAATAATGAAGGTTATATGGGACGAATGCTTAAAAATATATTGACAAAAATTGAAACCTCCAGCCAAATAAAAAAACAATATTCAATACATGATTTCCAAATTGACGATTTCATTGGATGCACTTATGAAAATAATTGGTGGATAGGACAAATCAATGGTATATCACGAGAACTACATGACATTAAAGTATCATCCATGTACCCCCATAATCCTGCTAAAACATTCCAGTGGCCAGAAGAATCTGGAAAGAAAAAAAGATGAATGTGCATTACCATTGGAAAATGTGCTTCTGAAAATAGAAAAATCAGTTCCAATAGGACAATCTGCACAACTTCACACTTACGATGAAAAGGAGTTGAAGTTAATTCAAGAAATTTTCAGTACCTAATTCTTCTGTAATGTATGTTTCTGCATATTAATATGTTATGTCCAATACTACATAACAAAATATTTAACACACTGTAGGTGAATTTGATACATCTATGAGTATGGAATGAAATGACATATGATCAATTTTAATTTTACTAATGGCTGTATTTTATACAATTTTAAACTTAAGCAAATGGTTAGCTATATTTTAACAGTAATAATTATGTACCAGGGTTGTATTTTTTAGTTTGAAATATTAATCATATTACAAATTCGGTTAAATAAGAAAGAGCTTGACTTTCTGGTTTTTTGAAAAAAACACACAACATGTTATTTTCAAAAAATCATATAAAATTTTCTAAGCAAAAGTACAGGATTTGTTTGTAAGGTATTTATTAGAAACTAATAAGGTATCTATTGAGCATATTATCAGATTTTTAAAAAATGGTGTTTTTGAGAAATTGCACTTCAAAAGTAGCGATTTTACAAGATTTTGCATAATTTAAAATTGAATTACAAAAGTTGTATGCACCTTAGGGTTACAATAAAATTTGCTCTAAAACTGCCATTAAAGGTCTTTGGATTGCCATCAATGCTTAGCTTTAAAATATTTTTTTCATTCTGAAAAAAAATCTTGAATTCAGTAATAATTATATTTCTTGTACTTAAAAACAAATTTTTTTAATCAAGTAAAAATGTCACAATATTTTTTAAAACTG
Organism: Maratus speculifer; assembly: GCA_964019185.1. NCBI lineage: Eukaryota > Metazoa > Arthropoda > Arachnida > Araneae > Salticidae > Maratus > Maratus speculifer. The sequence goes on from OZ025295.1 coordinate 203,413,071, forward strand.
TGCTAAAGTAAAATTCAGTTTAATAACTATTTGTAAAAAATAAAATGACTGAATATGTTTGGTACTGTGTTCATTTCAAAATGAAGCGTTTTTCAGTTTTTCTGAAAATTGTCAATTTTATCACAAACTTGAAAGTGCTGTAACCGGAGGAAAAAAATTTTTTGGTAAAAATCCTTTTGGGAAAATTTGTGTTTTACTTAGTTGTAACTACTGTATTTTTTTGAAAAAAATCTGTGATGGTAAATTGACATGCCCTGCCTGAGCTGAGATGGAATTGCTCTATACCAATATCTTCATTTCTCTCCCAGAATCTTCCAAATTTGACAAAGGATTGAACAAGTAAATTAAATTATGAATAAAAGGTGTTTTGTATGCAATCAAAACTTAATAATGGGTTCAAAATATTCTATAAATTGTACTTGGATTTTCTTGTTAATACATTTTATTTTATACATAGAATAATAGTATGACTGGGACGTATGAACAAATATTGAATTGAAAGTAGTTACAATATACAAAATATAAATTCATTTCGCTTGGAAATTTCAGATCATCGTACTTAATAACGGAAAAGATGATCCTATATATATTTCTGTGTGCCTATCTTGAAAATTCTTCTCATGCTTTTTCAGAAAATAACAGAATTCTTCAAAAATGTTTATGACACACACGACAAGCAAAAACATAAACATTCTCTCAAAACATTCTTTTTTTTTTTTCTTCGATAAAAAAAATTGATGCCAATTTTTTCTTCCTAAATTTTTACCTGATCTCCTAAGATGAAAAAAAAAAAAAAAAAAAAAAAAAGTAAATAAAAAACTTCCTAGTAAACTTCATTGCTATAGCAACGATTCGCGTTTGATAAATAAAATATTACAGCAGCAAAATTGCCAAAGCTGTGAATAAAATAAATATGAACATATCAATTTCTAACAAAAGGAACTTCATAAAATGCTTAGCATTACATTTAAGGGTGATCAAACTGGGTTGCCAAGGGTTACTGGTTGCCAAGGGTGGCTAGTAATATATTGAGTTCCAAATTAAAAATAAGCTATATTATATGCAAAAGAATGCTTCACCGTCATTACCATTGCCATTAAAAAAAAAACAAATTCCAAATCTAGAAACGAATGACTGAGTGATTTATGGGTCATTCCAAAAATAAAGGTCCTTTTTGAGAATTTTTTTTTTCAAAATTTTTTTCATTTAAAGTAAAATAAAAATATCATTGAGATGGTTGTATACATATTCAAGAGTAGAAATTGAATATCAGCAGCACACTTTTTTAAAAATATTTTTCACTACACTTTAGAAACACAGACACATTGACTGAAAAATGTCCCCTGTGTTACCATATTTTAAATAATCTTCTCATTTTTTCTTATTAAAATAGAGAATTGCTTTTACAATAGTAACACTTTGATATAAATGCTCTTTTTCAGTGCCATATAGTTTTTTGTTTATGTATATATTTTTTCATGATATAGGCATATTATGTCCCCCGTGTTACCGTTTTTTGTATTCTCCCTGTATAAAACTTTATATAACTTGGTAAAAATTACTCTAATATAATAAAATTATACTAAAACTTATTTATACATATTAGCCAGTGCATATTATAAAACTGATTCATAAGAAAGTTTTTTTTCTTTTGTTCTGATAAAGGAAATGTCAGTAACACAGGGGACAATAAAATAACAAAGGGGACATCCTAATTGAACATAAAAAATTCAACAATCTTAAAAGTGTACTTATGTATTAATTAAAAATGTATTTCTGATACAGACCAACAAATGCATTAAAAAACAGGATATTTTGTTGCATTTCATTTTTAATCTTGGGTTTTTTGTCCCTTAAGAACATATCAACCAATATCATGGTAACACAGGGGACTAGTAACACAGGAGACAAAATGAAATAAATTATCATCTATGTATTACTATTTTCATAGAAACAATGTAAAGTTAAATGGAATATTTTCTTTTAACTAAGACTTACAATTTAAATGCCAATAAACTAGAAAATTAATAATTAATCGAAATAAATTAATGGTAACACAGGAGACACACAAAAAACACACCCACCTTCAAAAATCACCTTTACTTAGATAATATTCTTCAAAATTTAACAAATGAGGAAAATGACTACCTAGGATGAATGCTAACTCTAAAAGTACATGAACACTACTGTTAACAACATTTATGTTGCAAATTCTTATTTTAATAGGAAGAAAAAGGTGGCAGTAACACAGGGGACAAAAATTAAGGGACACGGGAATTTTTCTTATAAAATGAAAAAAAATATTTACAAAAAATATTTAAAGTATATAGGGATAATGTAAAGACTACAAAGACATAAAAAAATATCCTGAAAGATAACTCAAACGATACAGAAAGTAAAAATAATAGGGTTTAAAAAGCAAAAATTGTTCTTGGGACATGGCTTTTTACAGGACACAATTATTATGAAAGTTATTTGAATAACAATAAATGGAATTTATCTCAAGTTTAAAAATTGCATTAAAGAAAAATATCTTTAAAATATAATTCCCAATATTTAAATTTAATTTTGAAACAAAATTTTAGAAAATATAGCAATACAAAGTGTCGGGACACCAAAGGGTGCTTTATTTTTGGAATGACCCTTATATATATTATATATATATATATATAAGACTAATATCCAATTCTGTTTTTAAAATATTTGTAAAAGCATATTAAAGCCTTTAAATATATTTTGAAATTACGTTTTTCACTTTCGTTTACATTTATATGCAGTAAGCTTATAACATTTTTAAAAAATGACTTATTCTCAAAATCAGCATTTTTTTTTTTTTTTTTTTTTTTTTTTTCTTGGTTAGAGTAGGAATTAAGCTTTGCTAGAAGTCTATGGGTTTTTTGCGTTGATTAGGCTCTGGGGGGGGGGGGGATGACATCTATCGACATCAATATAAATGAAGAATTATTTTCATTGAAATTAAAGTTTAAAAAAATAAATATTTAAATTAAAAATGCAGGATGTAATAATGTGGTTAAAGCTCGTTTTATAAACGTTTCTGTTACATAATTTCAAAATATTGCTCAAATAGGTATAAATAAATTTATTATATTTTTATTATGATTTCTTTAATATAATTTACATTTTTAGTTTTATTGATTTTTTTAAGTTTTCATATAGGAAAATAAACGTTTAATATATAGTTGTTCATATTCTAATAACTGTAAATCCTCAAAACAATAGAAGCAGCTGAATGGGGTGTCTAAATTTTTGAAAAGTGTTCGCTAAATAAAGGTGTCTGCTATTTGGGAGAATCTTTATGGAGACTTTAATGTACAGGCTAACACTTACCAATAGCAATTTTAAACTGTGATGGAGCTTTTACAGAAAATAGTTTTTATCCAGCAAAATAGTTAGACTTTTATTTGAAAAATCGGGTCTATCCAAATCCTACTTGCAAAACTGAAAACCCAATCTGAAACCGATCCAAACTCGAAATAATGTAATGATCCCAAAACAATGTGCAGCTCAAAAATAGACCTTCACTCAACCCTCACCAAAAAGGTAAAAATCAATTCGGCCACTAACGAAAGAGTAGAAGTCCACCAGACCCAAACTCAACCAGCAACAATAAAATAGTAGTGAACCGGAACAGCAAAAATGTAGAATTTAACCGGACCCAAACCTGACCAACAGTAAAAAAGTAGGTGAGCCAGACCCAAACCAGACTTGCAGCGATAAAGTAGAAGCTAATCGGATTCAAACACGACTTACAGCATAAAAATAAGAGTTAATCTGAGCAACAGCAAAAAGCAAAAGTGAACCGGACACAAACCTGATTCGAAACGAAAAAAAAAATAATCTCGACTCCACTGCAGGTCCGAATGGAATTTCCAAATTTTTGAAATTGCCACCCTCCCTTGAGAACTCTGCAGATTAGCCCTTGATTATAGATCATTGGTGCAGCCAAGATTTCTTTTCAGTATTGGTGGTAAAGGTCTACACAGGCTGGAATTTCGAGGTCTGTCCCGTTTTGGCCTGACACAATTTCTACTATTACGAAAAAATTCAGATTTTTATCATATAATTAAATTTTTTAAAAGAATACTGCATACATATTTATGGGATGGTTTTACAGTATATTTTACAGAAAATACACAATAACAACATTCATGATTACTATTTAGATTCTTAAACTTTCAACATTCAAATAAAGATTCATTAAAAAAATTAATATGGTTTAGAATAAAAGAAAAAAATTAAAAGCACCATAACTTTTATTTAGAACCTATGTAATGGAATGGCGTTATCTATTTTTTGATACAAGCAATTGAAGAAAATACTGTCAAAGTTAGCGTTTCGAATCAAATTTCCAGAAGCCACAGTATGAAAAGCAAGAAAAATCTGCAAGCATGTGGCAAGAATCTATTATATCTTAACAATACAAGTATCTTATTTACCAAAAATGGAAAACGCTATTCAATTCCAAATCCCTTCAATAGTCAGGCTTGTCAATTTTATATCTTTACAGTTAATAATTAGTCAGAAAATGTGTCAAACTTTTGTGTTATTGAGAAGAGAATTTAAAAATGACCAAGAAGTATATTTCCAAAGATTACGTCAACATAAGTTCTTTATCGCTATTAATACTTTCCTGAATCATATTGTCTGCCCTACACATCTTAAGAACAATTAAGTCTAATTCTGACCAGGCTCGACTATATGTAGAAAAACAAGGCAAGTCTTATCTCTGGCTGGCGCAAGTCTGCCAAAAAATATTAAGGTCGAGTTAGACACAAAGTAACTGCCCGATGCCAATATCTGCATTGTAAAAGTTACATTTCTGTATTGATGTTGTCAAACTAGTATTGGCTCGTAATGCACATTTATACTTATTCTCGTTAAAGCCATATTCATTGAAAATAGCTCATATTTTACCGCTTCTGCTTAAATCTTTATAACGGGCTGGTAGACTTGATACATTTTTCTATCGGCCCAGCCCATTTATTTTGCTTATCGGCCAGGCCCGTGGGAAAAATTATTCTAATTCTTCCGGATGGCTCTTTAGAAAATTCAGAAGCATTCCACCTGGCCAGCTACGGACATTGGGCCTGGCCCGAGCCCTTGCAGACCCCTAGTCTGATACCTCCCCTCTAAAAACTTTTCTTTCTAACTTACTATGCATATATTAGCTCTTGTTTATTTCAGATGTAGCCTCGTTTTTATCTATGTTTTCATTCTTAAATTAACTTGTTATTTCATCATTACTTACTACAGCCATGCCATATACTTACACTGTACTCACCATATATTGTTGGGTTAGACACAAAGTAACTGTCCAATCACGATATTTGCACTGTAAAAGTTACATTTCTGTACTGTTCTTGTCAAACTAGTATCTGCGTGTAACACACATTTATGCTTATTATGATTAAAACCATATTTGTTGAAAATAGCTCATACTTTATCATTTTTGACGAAATATTTATAACGGGCCAGTAGGCCCACTAAATTTTTTTATTGGCATGGTCCAGCCCGTATGGCCCGTTCAAATTTTTTTGCCGGCCCGTTAGAATAATAGTAACCATTCCACCGGGTATGAGCCTCGGACCGGGCCCGTACCCCTGCAGACCTCTAATCGGTGGATACAGTATTTTTAATCTGGTTTCATATACAGTAAAACCTGTTTCATTATTTTTATCTTTTTTTTTTTTTTTTTTTTATTTTTTTCGCATTCCTCAGGGTTTTTCGACATTCAAGAGAAAACTAGTCGGATGTGGCAATTCCAAAACTTTCTTCTATCTCATACACATTAATACTTTCAGAAAAATGAAATTTAGCAGCGTCAGCGGTTAAGTAATTTACACCAAAATCTAATCTGCAACAACTTATTTCAAGTTCTAACTGAATCTGAAATTTCATGAAAATCCATGTATTAGTATCTGAGATACAGTCATATAGGGACTAACTGAGCCTGAAGTTTGATGAAAATTCATGCATTAGATCTTGAGATAGAGCTATTGCGATAATCATGAATAATGCCACATTGTAGCGCTACCTGTTGAGCTATTTACTCCAAAAGCAACAGAACACTAATTTATATCAGGGATTAACTGAATCTGAAGTTTGATGAAAATTCGTGCATTAAATTCTGATATAAATTGCGATAATCATGAATAATGCTACATAGCAGCGCCACCTGTTGTGCTACCAAAACGTAATCAGAACCGAAATATATATCAAGGAATAACTAAATTTAAAGTTTATGAAAATCCGTCCTTTAGTTCTTGAGATATAGCTATTATGGTAATCATGAAAAAGTTAATGTAGAAGCGCCACCTGTTGGGCGATATATACCAAAAACTAATCAGATGCAGTTTATATGAAGGTCTAACTGAATTTGAAATTCTGTGAAATTACATGCATTAGTTCTTGAGATAGAGCGCCAATAAAATTCATGCCACATACAGGCATACAAACAGACTCACTGACAGGCATTTTGTAAAAACATGTTTTTCGATTTCCTAACCCCTAAAACGTGTAAATTAATCGAAAACCGGAATTCGGAAATTTTCATGATTGCAATACTTTTTCTTGCAGACTAGAAAGTAAAAATCTTAGTTGGAGTGGTATCCAAAGTAGTAAAAGTTTTGCCCTCCGCAATGTTTTTAACACTTTCCAACAAAGTTAAAAAGTATTTAATTTTTTTTTTTTTTTTTTTTTTTTTTTTTTTTTTTTTTTTCAATGGTCTACTGTTTGTCTGTCTGTCGGGGTTTTGACTCGCGTAAATATAGTCAAGGTGTCGCGATATTGGTATATGTTATACGTATTTACTATGGCATGTGCAATGTTGGCAATGAAGTGCGTAGTATTTATAGAAGGAGATTCAAAAGAATTCCGTTACATTAGGGCCCAGAGCCGTCCTTAGCGGTGTGCGACAGGTGCGGCCGCACAGGGCCTCGCGCCTAGAAAAGTTTCGCGCTCAGGTTAAAAAAATTCAATTGAATTTTAACAACATCTAAACATTTTTTAAAAAATGCTGCAAGTTATTTATTTCATAATTAAATTTCGATATTTAAAAAATAGTTATTTATAAAATGTAAAACTTTTATCAATAAAATGTTAGGCGCGGATATTCGACAGCAAAAAATATTCCCTGTAGTCATCTAGTCTGCATAGTTTATTTTTAGTTTTGCGAAATTGTTGCAGAATATGTGGAATAAAATTTTCTTAACAGAAAAAGAAAACAAAACTCTAGTTGCCATCCTGAAAACTTTGATTAAGTAGCAATTCTGAGCTTTCCCTCCCAGCATCACCCCTTCCACTCATTATAGACATTTTGGCGTTAATTCAGTGATCTGTGCTGATTAGTGGTGTACCGAGTAGTACTTTGGCCGAGTACTAAGTACCGAATGCCGAGTACCGAGTAGTTGTGTAATAAGAAAATAAAACACTGATGTGTGCGTAATGTGAGCTTAGGTGTACATATATATAAATATACCAATGAACAACTGTACCTGTGTGTACATACATATAATATACATATCCTTCTATAGTAAAAAAAAACTAGCCTTAAAAGGAATGACTCCTGGAATGATGCTGATGTGGAAGATTTCCGGAACTAACGAATCCGGGTTGTCCACTCCTTCCATGAGTCGAATAGACCAATCAGGAAAGGGCTATGCATCGCCATATGGGTTACCATAAAGAGAAGAAAGGTTGCCATCGCCAACAATCGCCAAGTTTGTCGCCAACTTGGCGATATATCGCCAAATTTGGCGACCAAAATTAGTTGTCAAAAGTGACGCCAACTTGGCGATAACTGTAATATTTCGCCAAATTTTTAATTTCTTTACAACATCAGTCGTTTGATACATCATTTGAGAGGTTTGCAACTGCTTATTCATTTAAAGGATATCTTGTGTGTTATCCCCCATTCTGTTCCCCAGGGGGGACACATTTTTAATTTCTTTACAACACCAGTCGTGTTACACAAGATTTGAAAGGTCTGCAACTGCTTATTCATATTATGGATGTCTTGTGTGTCACCCCCACACTCTGCTCTCCCCAAGGAAGGGACACATTTTTAATTTCTTTACAACACCAGTTGTGTGACACATCATTTGAAAGGTCTGCAACTGCTTATTCATATTATGGATGTGTTGTGTGTCATCCCCCACTCTGCCCCCCAGGGGGGCACATTTTTAATTTCTTTAAAACACCAATTGTGTGACACATCATTTGAGAGGTCTGCAACTGCTTATTCATATTATGGATATCTTGTGTGTAACCCCCCCCCCTCTGCCCTCAGAGGGGGCGCATTTTGTAATTTCTTTGAAACACCAATTATGTGACACATCATTTGAAAGGTCTGCAACTGTTTATTCATATTATGGATGTCTTGTGTGTCACCCCCACTCTGCCCCCCAGGGGGGCACATTTTTAATTTCTTTACAACACCAGTCGTGTGACATCATTTGAGAGGTCTGCAACTGCTTATTCATATTATGGATGTCTTTTGTGTCGTCTCCCCTCTGCCCCCCAGGGGGGCACATTTTTAATTTCTTTACAACACCAGTCGTGTGACACATTATTTGAAAGGTCTGCAACTGCTTATTCATACCATGGGATATTGGCGAGCGTAGCAAGCAGGGGTAGCCAATAATTTGGAATCGCGAAGCGATTACGCGGGGGGTTGGCGAGCATAGCGAGCAGGGGGGCGGGGCCCCCCTAGTATAGTATAAATAAATTAACTCATTAAATTTAAAATTTATTTAGGCACCTTTTAAAGACAATTTTTGACAATTCAAAACTAATAAAAAAGAGAATTGATACATAGCAAGTACAATTATTAACCAATATAAAATTAAAACATTCTTTAACCCTCCAATTTATTCCGACCATTGAAATCTGTCTATCAAAAATAAAAATGTTTATTGGTTACTGTAACAATTCATTGAATAATGCAAAACATTTCATATTTATTTTGTAACTGTCTGTACTTTATTTTCTTTTGATATTAAAAAAAATGTATTGGCTTTGCAGTTTTTTTTCATTTTTCATGTGTACAGATTAATTTATGTTTATTTTAAATTCATTATTTTTTTTAATATCTCTGTAAAAAACTAACCTTTTTCAATGAAAATTATAAATGTGGAAATTAAGAATGCATTAAAAAGCAAGCTCTAGAATTAATGAGTGCAGATGATCTAGAACTTGAAAATCCACCAAAGAAACAAAAAATACATCTGAGAATGCTAATGTAGGCGAACCAAAAGAGAAAATGCCAGCAAAAAGTTCATCTATTTTCTGGCAATGGTTTGAGGAAATTGCAAATGAGCAAAAAGATTGTGGCACTAGTGCTAGTTTGAAGAATTGGTACAAAAAGAGATACAGGCTTTCTTAACAGAAGACTTGTGTAAATCTGACACTCCATTTGCAAAATGGGAAAAAAAAAAAAAAAAAAAAAAAAAAAAAAAAAAAAAACTTTTTTTATTATGTGCAACCTTGCAAAAAAAAACTGTTCTTCGCAACTTCAACAACTGTTTATTCTGAACGTATATTTTCAGAGGCAGGTTAAATTTATAAGTAAAAGAAATGTCCTGTCTACTGATAATGTAGAAAGTTTAGCCTTTTTTGCACTATAATTTGAAATATAATAAATTTAATTATTCATTTTTATTGCATTTATTGTATTTTCAGTTTCTTTATCCAAAATAAGTCTTTTCTGTTTACCTATGTATCAAAAAAGTATTTTTATTTGTATAAATGTGAAATTTTATGATGGTTTTTGCTCTTAACTTTTTTTATATTTTCCAGACAGTGTTAAATACAAAGTAAATAGTTTTATGAATTACTACATTGATTGAATTATTACATATATTATACATTGATATTTGAATAACTTTTTACAGATCAGTTATAAATTCATATGCTTAAAAAATGAAATTCTTACAACTACTCGGTATTGGCCGAGTACTGAGTATTTACCGAGTACTCGGTACGGCTCTAGTGCTGATACAACAAGTGATAAATTTTATTTTAGTATAATTTGAATTAAACGCATTCAATATTCTTGATGCTGCTATTTTACGAGCTCAGGTATTTATCTAGATTTTTCAATTATTACTGAAACTCGTGAGAGTATTTATTAGATTTCTTTTAGCATAAATAATCGTACTTAGAAAAGAAGAAATGTTATATTTTTACACGTTACATTATTAATATGAAAATTATAATGATCAGCCAAACTAAATAATTAATTGTTCCGTATTTCGTCATAAGAATTCAGATAATGCATATATATCAGTGTTTAATTCAGGGAAGGAACTAAGTGGGTTTCTTCCCCATAGCAACGAGATGTCCCCCGGAAGATTTGAAATTTTGTGTTTTCAATGGACAAAATGTGCAATTTCCAATTTCCACCTCCGGAACCCAAGAAATCCCTTCCGAAGAAAATTGCCTGAATTTCAACTGTGACCGAAGAGAACTGGAAGCTACTACGACCAAGTCGTCATTCTTAAATAACGCTTAAAATAATGCATTCATTTAAAATTTAAACATTAATTGCCTAAATTTAGCATAAATAAATAAAAATAATAAATTTAAATGAAATTTAAATTGTAAAAATTCACAAGAATTTAGTGGATTTTAAAGCAAAATTTCAAATTTTCTCAAAGTAAAACAATTTTTGAATACGAAATTTAAAATTCCAAAACATAAATTTAACCCCTTTGCTTAATTTTCAAACTTATACCAGTGTTTTTTTTTGTTGTTGTTGTTGTTTTTAACAGAAAATTTTCTGTAATCGCAAAAATGCTTTAATTAAATAAAGTAAACTTTCCAATTAAAAATAACTGATGGGAATAACGAAGAAGTCTGAGCAGCTCAAGTGGAACGTATATATCAGTCGCTTGTCCCCTAAGGGTTAAACATTTAGCAAAAGTTTAATCAAAATTTAAATTTTCGCAATTTTTCAAAAAAAAAAAAAAAATATGTTTTGAATTAAAAAGAATACATTACAGCACCAATTATCCGAGCAAGTTGGGACAGACCCTAGTTCCGATAAACAAAAGTTCGGAAAAATAGACAAGCAATTTATGGCATGTTCCTGACTATACTAAAAAGTAAAAACTTCATAGGTTATCCTAACACAGGGCTGACAACTTCAGTTACTTTTGGCCTGCTTAATTTTTTTTTTTTTTTTTTTTTTTTTTTTTTTTTTTTTTTTTGGTATTTTTGATTTTTATCATTAATTTTTTAGCTCACAGGCTATCATAGCCTGAGAGCTTATGTGCCCGTCCGTTCTGTATGTATGTACGTAACGCGATAACTCATGATAAAAATATCGGATCCACTTGAAATTTTGTATATAGGTATATCCTGATAAGGCGCTTCCCTGATTAGTTTTTGGAGTTCATTCGATATGTATAACAGGGGGAACGGGGGGCTCATGCCCCTCCCCTTAATTGATTTAATGGGTTTTTCATGCAGAATTAACAGTTTTCGTTCAAAATTTAGATTAGGATCATTCTGATGAGGCGATTCCGTGACTGTTATTAGGTGTTCATTGAATAAGTATAAATAGGGGGAACAGGGGTTCTAATGCCCCCCCCCCCCCCCCGTTAGTTGATATAAATGGGATTTTCATGCAGAATTAAGTTTTCGTTCAAAATTTAGATATAGGATCATTTTGATGAGGCAATTTCGTGACTTTTATTAGGTGTTCATTGAATAAGTATAAGTAGGGGGAACAGGGGTTCTAATGCCCCCCCCCCGTTATTTGATATAAATGGGATTTTCATGCAGAATTAAGTTTTCGTTCAAAATTTAGATTAGGATCATTCTGATGAGGCGATTTTGTGACTGTTATTAGGTGTTCATTGAATAAGTATAAATAGGGGGAACAGGGGTTCTAATGCCCCCCCCCCCGTTATTTGATATAAATGGGATTTTCATGCAGAATTAAGTTTTCGTTCAAAATTTAGATTAGGATCATTCTGATGAGGCGATTCCGTGACTGTTATTAGGTGTTCATTGAATAAGTATAAATAGGGGGAACAGGGATTCTAATGCCCCCCCTTAATTTATATAAATGGGTTTTTCAAGCAGAATTTTCAGATTTCGTTCAAATCTCTGAATAGTTTTCGAAGTTTAATGGTTAAGTATAAAAGAGGGGGATAACTCTTTTTAAATTATATAAATGCTAAATGGGTTTTTATTAAGAATTATCTAATTTGCTCTGAATTTTGGATATAGATTTTTTATATGATAAAGCATGTCTTTGATAGTATAGGAGGTTCAATGATTAAGTATAAAAAAAGAGGAAAGGGGAGAGCTGTTTCCCCTTCTTAAATTTTTTTTTGAACGGAATTAACCCTTGAAAATATAAGGCTTTAATGTGCAATTAGTATTTGTAGCCTGTGAGCTCAATGCCATCAGTTTAACTGGGCAGTATTCTTTATTTCTCTCTTTTTTATCATTTTCTGGACTCATTGATTATAATTTAAGTAACGAAGCTTTTGATTTCTACTTGCTTCAACTAAGACATTCTTTTCAATACGTCACATCTCTAATTCTTCTTAAATACGTTAGTTGAATAGTATCAACGATCTTCTGTCGCTCAAGCCATTTCATAGCTGTTTCCAAACGTTCGAAGACTTCGTTATGTGATAGATCTGGATGGATTTCGGAGCATTTGTTTTTCTTTTCTTGAAATTATTTTTCATCATAATTTTCATCCACAGTCTCATCATCATTTAAAGTCTAATATCCAGGGTCAAGTATTTCGTTATTTAACCTCTCGTTAGTTTCCTTTTCTTCATAATTTAGGATTCTTCCAATTTCTTTTATTGTTTTACTTTCCTCATTTTCTTATCCCCTATAAGTTTTCTTTCTGGGTGTTTTTCCTGCTTTTTTTTTTTTTTTTTTTTTTTATTCCAAGCCAATGAATAATTGGGAGTTCGGTTAAAATTTTATTTTCTGAGAAATAGTCTGTTCGGAAAACTGGAAGCTCGGTTTAAAATATTGTTGAGAGAAATAGGTTGTTAAGAAAATTGGATTTCCGATAATAGGCTCTGTACACTCTCAGAAAAAACTGTAAATTTATGAGCATTTGCCCTTCAATTTTCACGGGCAATAGCCTTATTTGAAGGAAAACGGTCTGATCCACTAAATAAACGGTCTTATCCCTTAGATACTCAAAAAGTTAAGGGTAATCCACATGTTTTTACAGCCCTGTCCCATCATTAACAAAAAGACGGTACGTCGCCGTTAATTTTCCTCCGCTAGGATGCGCCCCGTAATTTAGTCATATTTCGACCGCAACCGTAACATGTTTTTCAACCCGCCAAAAAGGAAAAAGCATGGAAGATTGTTCCATGGGAAAAAGCGATTCTATGATCGTGTGGTGTTATGAACGAGTTAGTAAAATATGTTATTATTATTGTTTTTAAAAGTGTATTATATCTTTTTTAAGATAAAGGACGCATATAAACGCATAGTTTTATGTAATTTATGTTTTGCATTTGCAATTGTAACAAAACAATCATTAATCGCGGTATATATACCGCGAGTGCAACTTCAAATATTATGTTTTAAAATATCCTTTTAATAAGAGTAAATTTTACAAAAACGGTAAGATTTAATCATTTTGTAATTATTATGTGTCAGTTTTCTGAGATTATATATAATCACAGATATCGTTAGTTGCAAAAACATTAATTATGCCATTTATTCCGAGTATATATATTAGTTATCAAAAATTTACGTTGAAAGAATAGATATTACAATAATGCTTAAAAAAAATAAATGCACTATAACGATATCACTCTTATAATATGCAGAATGACTTTTTATTTATATTTTGTTACCTTCTTAATGATTGATTACATTAATTTTGTTTTGTTTTCTCATTTAAACATGAAAAATACAAGGTTTATGCTGGCACAAAAAATTCCTGCAGCAAAATGACAAGAAATGTTAATTCATTTTTTTAATTCATTAATAAATCTAAAATTTTTTAATTGTTTATTTTCGAATGTTTTCTATTTAACATATACGTGCAAGTTAAGAGTATTTAAATAGGGTAGATGTGCCAGTTGCCACTAATACACACTCTTAAGGGACGTTTTTTTAATTCATTTTTTTAAAATTATTTTTAATAGTTAAGCTATTCTATTTCAATTTTTTGCAATATTATGTTAATCTATTAACAATATTTAACCATTCCCATTCTTAGTTTTTTTTTTTGCTCAATATGAATAGAATTTAATTTTAACTAATATAAATATATCAAAAGCCTCCCGAGTCCAGCAATGGACATCATATTTATGATTGCATTAAGAACCAGAATTTAATGAAACAAGTAAATTTAACGACTAGGATACTAATAATTAATAAAATATTTGTGATAATCGTGTACTGTTTGCATCACTTATAATTAATAGAAGATCGATATTTTAATTTGTTTAGATGGATGGTTTAAAATATTAAACACTTAGGTAATTGAATTGAAACAATCAAACTATTAAACACTAGGTAATTGAATTGAAACAATCAAACTATTAAGACAGTGAGGGATTTTTTGAATATTAGTGTACAGTTTAGACAACTAATCTTCCAGAGGCTGTTTGATATATCATTTATAATAGTTAGTATTACAAATATGAAACAGGGTTCATACTGTGCTTGAAAGTACTTGAAAGTCCTTGAATTTTTAGGAGAGAAAAAAGGTCCTTGAAAGTGCTTAAATTTATTTAAATTTTAATGAAGGTGCTCGATTTTCGTTATTTGTTTTTATAGGTGCTTAATTTTTCTTATTCAGATGTTCAAAATTAAAACTCCAAGTGTTGAAAAAGATTAATTAATCACGCAAAAATATTTGTTCTGAAATAGTTTTCATGAAAAATTTCATGAGTAAAACTATACGATCCATATATTGAATGTTTATTTTAAAGTTTTAATTATTTATGTTAAATTAAGTTCGGTAGAATGTATTTTATTCTGCCACATGTTAGTGTAGTCCCTTCTTAATATGGGAGCGACACACAGGGCCGTAGCTAACGGGGCGCTATGGGCGGCTCAGTCCCCTCCCCCCCCATAAAATATTTTGAGCCCTCCTGGAAAAGATTCTAAGGTCAATAATTGAATTTCTGTTCCGAAAATTCCAATGAAATTCTGTTCAAAAATCTAATTTAGTTTTGTGATTCTTTCATAATTTTGCAGAATTATTAAACTGTATCTAAATAAGTGTTTCAATACTAGCTCATCCTATTTGCACATATGGAGATAATATGATGTTTAATTTTGCACCAGTTATACACTCAAAATTTTCATCATCATATACTTTTCTTAACATAGAATAAAATTATTACAACAATTTAATAAGAAACATAGTACCTACAATATGAATATGCATTAATTTATTTTTCTGCGTCAGAGAGAGAGAAAAAAAAATTGTGACCCCCCCCTACCCTTCACTTCTAGCTACGGCTCTGACGGCACAACACAAATAATATTCAAAGTAGAATGCAAAAAGATTTTCTTTATTTTTCAGAGCCTTTCTAATTTTAACTAAAATTAACATTTAAGACTTTGCTACTGTATGTTTAGCATTCGCCTGAAAATATATGAAAATGAATTTTTTTTTTCTCTTGGTACTTTTGTAATATAGTATTTTAAAAACACTAAAATTTTCATTTCTGGAAAGATGCTTGAAATTTGGGTTAGGTGCTTGAATTTTATCACAGAAAGATAGTATGAACCCTGATGAAATAAATGATATTGCAAGTTTAATATTATAATTTTATTTTAAATCCAAATAAAATTGCAGAACTTATGTTTGAGGCCACCAATTTGCAGATTTACTAGATTCATATTTACTAACTTTGGTACTACTAGGTTATCCTGTCAACCAAAAAATTATCGCCAAACTGTAAGATTAAATGCCATTAATGGTTGATCGTGAATGTCACATTCAATGACATTAAAAACGATTCACGTGTTTAAAATGTCATTAAGTGATTTTTATTTAGACTTTTTATTTGTATTTTTATTAATATTCTACTATTTATTTGTTTTTTCGTTTTTCAAAATAAAAATTATGTCAATTTGTATCATTTGGCTATTAGCAGGGTTGGTAAAAATCTGGGTTTTTTTGAAAAAAACCAAAAACCATGGTTTTTTTGGTTTAAACCAGGTTTTTTTGGTTTAAACCGGGTTTTTTTTAAATATGTTTTCCTGTTACATATACATGCATATTTATCAACAAAAATAAATATTTTTGAATAGATAAGTAATAATTTCATTTAAAAGTAATTCAAATCAATATAATTATTTAATATACAGTCAATTATGTAGAAAATTGAAATCATTTAAAAATTAAACATTTTTAGAAAAGGCTGTCTTATATTTCATAAATAAAATGTTCAACATAATGAAACATTGATACCTTGAAAATCTTAATGAACAATCTTTTGATTACTAGCACTATAAATAAATATATGATATAGATTCATATATAAAACTTCATATATATTATTTTCAAATGGTTATTCAAAATAATTGATTTGAAATACTTGTTATATGTGATGTCTGATTTTTTTGTTAGAAGATTACATGAATTATCTTTTATTAAAAAATAAAGCTTTTTATAAAGAATTTTTGGAATGATTTGAATTTAGCAGTAGAATCTTTACACACTTCAAGTATTGTGTATTGCTATTTGACACTTCTCTAAAACTAGCAGGTTAAAAAAAAAGCTGACAGCAAAATAAACAAAAATACCTATTTAACAGCTTTTTACATTATTGAAAAACATTGATCTTAAAATATAAATTAGTTTTATAAATACTGTCATTCACTAAAGCATTTATTTTAAACAGCCATCGGACTACATGCTTTATTATAACACTTAGTATTTTTAAATGTCTAAACTAAAAATTACATCTTTTTAGGTATTTTTATGAGACTTTTTTTCTATTGCGTCTCAAGCAAACCTTGTCTTCTCCCCCCCACCCCCTTTATGCCAATTTTCTGGGCTGATCTAAGAAATGGGCTTGGTTATGCAATAGAAGATTTAAATATATCTTTTGCATATTCTAGTTAAATGTAAACAGGTGCTTTACTAATGCCTAATTTTTCAATGTCTTCTTATTCGACTTCATATCTTGAGTTTCTTTTTTATTCTTAAAAGATAATCCCTCCAATCAAGAAAATTTTCTTTTAGAGCTTGACTGAAATTTTAAAAATCATTTTATATCATTATCTGTACATCTGCGTTTCTCAAAGAAAAACATTTTTTAAATCTAAATATTGCATATTTTTCATCGATTTTATCTTTGCTAAATTTACATAATTTAAGTGGTCTTTTTTTTAGAGCTCCAGATATTTCATCAATGCATGAAATTTACATTCCACAAGCATGCTAACATGACCTTGACAAGACTCACTATGTCTTATGGTGACTATTGAGACAAGACTTAAAAATAGAAATTGCTTTCATCCAATAATTTGAAACACTTAAATTACAAAAATGAGAAAATATTATATTAGATTTGTTCTAAAAAACCAATTGGTTTGAACTGTGCCAACCCTAGCTGGTAACAGAATAAAATCATAATGCAAAAAACCCAATCCAAATGTAGGAATTCAAGAAAAACAAAGGCTTATTAAAATCAATAACCACAGAACCCCCCCCCCCCCCAAAAAAAAAAAAAAAAAAAAAAAAAGCTCATTGCCAATTATTCAATAGCATATATGACAAAAAGAAATAATGGAGAAAATCACTTAAGAATGTCATAGGCTTTCTGGAATAATGAAATCCTTAACTAATCAAGCAATTTAAATAGTAAAAGTGCATTTTCAACTCGAGTCTGGCCTTCTGGCTATATATGGGCCTTAAAAAAAAAGAAAACTGATTAGTTTTTTCTAACCAGCTAATTTTAGAAAAATTAGTTATTCTGCCATGTAGATTTAATTATAGCTTACAAGAAAAGTTGAGTTGGTTAAAAATGTCATTTTAGAAATTTTTTAATTCATAATTTTTCTACAGTTTTGCTTGTAGCTTTTTTAAAATTTGGATTTTGCATATTTTAATAATGTGTAAAATAAAACATTTGGGTAAAAGAATAAAAAAACCATGTGAAAAAAAACCAGGATGGTTTTTTTAAAAAAACCACTTGGTTTAAACCAACTTGGTTTAAACCAAACAACCCTGGCTATTAGTTTGGTGATTTGTATAATTTGGCAAAACTGGTCGACGGGATAACAGAGTAGTACCCTAACTCTAATATATGGAGAATGTGTGTATTTCCTGATCAGCGTTTTTTCGGAATAATTGGTGGCCCCCACCTTATATCATAATTAAGGATGCATTGACTAGTGATTTTGGCTGAATATTTGGCCGACAGGTGAATTTTGTCGAAAAAGATTGAGAAAAATAATTAATTTCGCTAATAGATCATGGATAAATGCAAATTTCAATGAAAAGACTGGAAAAAGTGCACTTTTCGTCAAATGATCGAGGGAGAATGTTAATTTCTTTAAAAAATTGCAGAAAAACGTGAATTTTGTCAAAATGCTGCAAGAAGATACAAATTTCATCAAAAGTCCGTGAGGCCGTGAAAGTTCAGTTTTTTTCTTGCTGAGCCTGTAGCAAGTCTGAATAATGACTTTTCTTTAATAAGAAAGGGCTCAAAAAAGACCTGTCAGATTTACCTGAGAAGGTTGCTGTAGCTTTGTTTTATTTCTCTAAAAGCATGGAAAATTGTTTGAGACTATTCAAGGTAAAATGTATTAACTTTTTTCTAAATTTGCATAATTAGTTTTTATATTTTATGTATTAATCAACTCCTAATATTCACAATTTCGACAAGAAAATGTGCTGGTTATTTGATTATATTTTTCTTTTTCACGTATAAATTGAGTTACTATGTTAATTTATTAATGAATACAGGAATGTTAAAAATGAAACAAGCTTCTTTTTACAATAAAATATTTATAAACTTATCCATTTTATAAAGTAAATAATGTAAGTAAAATCATCAGGGTTGGCATTTTTATGACAGTGTGACGGTTTTATCCAATTTTAACAGTCATGTCGAAAACCTAAAATTGAGTCAAAACTGTTTAAAATTATTTTTAAGACAATATTAAATTAAAAAATTTTTAAAACTTGCATAATTTTTTTGACAATTTTAGACTTTATAAACCATTAATCCCGATTAAACTCAAAACATATTTTTGTTCAACACGTTACTTTATATTTATTCTATATTTTCTATTTTTAAATATAGATATGGTAAGCTGTAAATATGGAATAAACAATAATTAAAAGTATCTTTATATTAAAAATATTTTTAAAAAATCAAATGAAATATTTTAATTTTTAAAGATGAAAGTTCATGGTGAAAATACTTGTATAATTTAATGTGTAAAATTACATATGAATGATATACATATATTTATATAATTTTTAAATGTTAGTCCCATTCTAAGATTTTATCACATAAAATGATTAAGCTAAACTTACAGCTAAAAACTTGAAATAGCATGCTTAAATAAGGGAAAAAAAAGACTATTTTATAATTTACAAAAATAAAATTTAACGTAAACAAATTTTTCTTAATAATAAAACTAAAACCAACATAATAAAATGAAGATATATATAAATGAATATTGAATTTAACAAACTATCTTCTTTTAAATTATTGATTTAAAAAACATTTAATTATATTCATTTCATATTATAATTCATTTAAATACTCAGAGAGCATTTTGTATTCAAAGTATGAGCATTGAGCATCATCATCAGATGCGAGCAATCTTTCTTTTTTTAATATTTTATTACAAAAAATTTTGTTTTATACTATTTTACAATTTTCTGCTTTTTAACCCTCATGTTTTTGCAATTTCATTTTTACAGGAGGAAGTAAGTTTGGAAGAAGTTCTGGGAGATGAAAATATACCTTTATCTCCATGTATTGCTTCTTTTGGTGAGTGTGGGGTTTCATTTCTGTTACCTAATGTTCAAATTTGAATATTATGTTGCTTACATAATTTTTTTATAGTCATATGTAATCGCTATTTTTACTTTCTTTGATAGAGGAAAATATTGTAATCAAAAGTGGTTAGATATTTTGGGTGTTTTTTTTTTTGCTTTGTTTTTTAAGTCATGAAGACACAGGAAATTCTTTATTTCTAGAAAGCATGTATTAAATACAAAAATCTTATACTTTTATTAATTAATTTAAGATGAAAGTAATTTTCATTGACATTTATGTCAATAAATCAATGCAAAAATACAGATTTTTGCATTGATCTATTTGTATTATAATACAAATAGATCAATGCAAAAATCTGTATTTTTACTTCTGAGATCATATTATGTAAACCATGCATCCCATATTTAAAAGTAACTTTAATAAATTGTTTTTTATCTATATTCCCCACTAAGAACACATTTTTTTAAACAAATCTTTTACTAATCAAAGGATGCTGGATAACATTTTCAAGATAGCTATGAATCACTGTATAGAACATTTTATTCTTTGAACACTATACTACTACTGTTGCTAAAAATATTTAGCAAATGATTTCAATTATCTACATAACCAATTGTAATTATTTAATTTGAATATTTTGAAATGATGAAGTTAGAATACAAATATGAT
Source organism: Maratus speculifer (assembly GCA_964019185.1). Classification (NCBI taxonomy): domain Eukaryota; kingdom Metazoa; phylum Arthropoda; class Arachnida; order Araneae; family Salticidae; genus Maratus; species Maratus speculifer. Next base: position 203,433,740 of record OZ025295.1, read on the forward strand.
ATCCAATAACGTTTATTTTTATACACAAACATGCATAGTAAATATGTAATAGAATATGATAATTAAGGAAAAAAAGAAAAAAAAAACCTGGTTTAAAGAAAGAAAAATAAATGTTTTATTTGTGTATTTTGGAAAAAGGGCTCCCCCCCCCCTTTTTTTTTTTCTTTTTTAATCAACTCTGGCAAAAATACATATTTGCATCATGTTAGGAACTTACATTTAGCATTTTATATTGTTAAACCTTGGTATAAAAGGTCTTGTCATTCTTCATGTATTTGAAAATGCTACAATTAGCAACATCAGGTTATTCTGCATTTTTTACATTCTTTTTTATATTTGCTTGAATGATTTTTTTTTTTTTTATGTTCATTTCTTTCAACAGTTTCAATGATTAAAACCTCATCATTTTGACTCTGTAGTTATTTCATTATGTCATTGTCATTTATTATAAAGTATAGAACATCTGTCATTTATCAAGTTAACACAGAGAATAAACAAGGTAAATTGTAAACATGAAACTTGTTGCTAGTTTCTAAAAATACAGTAAAAATGTTTACGACAATCTGTACATATGTCACTAAAAAGAAATTGACTAAATATCTTAATTTAAAAAGAAAAAATGTTTTTCAATGTAACATCACTTTACCCCATGGGCCCACTTTCCCACATCTCACCTTATTAACCAGATGTAAATTATGTATGTGTATATCAGGGATGGCTTTTAGCCGGCAGAAAATGGTTTCTGCCATGCCAGTGGCAAAAAGTGGTTGTAACCGGCAGAAACTGGCAACAACTGTCATAAACTCATTTTATGATATAATCTGAGATTTTTTTAGTGATATTAAGATGCTAGCTAATATATAATTTATTCGGGATAAATAATAAATAAAATAGTGGGAAAAGTTTTAATTTTAAAAATATATTAATTAGTATTAGAATTTAATAGTTCTGAATCTTTCAAGAAGAATGATCCATGTTATTTGCAGATAATTGAAAATCATGAAAATGATATTAAGGATATAGCAGTTGTTAAAATTATAAATAAATATCATGATTTATAAAGAGTTAAATACTTGTTGCAACTGTTAAAATCTATTGTTGTTGCTTTAAATAAAACTAAAAAACATGAGTGTTCTGTTGCAGCTGCTCATAAAATTTACTCAATGATGGAAATATTATGGAAACACACAAATGCAAGATTCAAATCTCATTTAATTAGCTTATTCAATTCATCTTAAGTATATGGGATCAAAATTGACATTTGAGCATAAAGAGAAAGAAAATTGCTTTTTGATATTCATCTAAATTTTGTGCTGTATACAATAACCCCTTAGAAAAATAAGCTCCTTTCTCAGAATTATATATATGTTATGATGTTATGTACTTATATGATCCTTTTGAAACTTTTTGCTACTTTAAATAACATTCATAATCTTTATTTTAACTAAATTCTTTATACATTAAATACATGTGTGAATTATGAATCGCTACAGGTTAAAGTTCTTAGTTTCTGCCATGCCAGTTTTTACCGGTTATAACCGCTGGTTTAAACCATCCCGGCAGAAACTTGCCAGCCCTGGTGTATATACACACATGTGGCAGTTAACCTAAGCTAACTTCATGTGCAAATTTGTTATTCTTTCTTACACACAAGTATTTGGTATCCGTACTTGACCAAAGTAGTACGACTCGGTGCAAAATCAGTATATTTTACTTGTTTAACAACTTTGTCTCGCATATAATTCATGTTTAAAATTTAATTTTTTTGTTTCAGGTGATCCTTATCAAAATAAAAGAAATTGTATAAAATAGTGTTGCTATACCAGAATTTACGAATGTGAAAAGAGTCAACACTTTTTGTATTTGGATTGGAGTACTCAAGTGGTTGTCCTGCCACATTAGAATTTACGCAAAGGTAACTTATGTTTAAATTTTATTTATAAAGTCCATTATTTTAAAATTGTATTATGTATCATGTGTATGCATGTGTATACATACATTGTAGGATTGCACAACCTTTTTAAGAGAAAGGTCTCTTTCAAAAATTCCTGGGTGTTCGAAGGCCACATCAGTAACAACCTGAAAATTCTATCTCTGGGAGGTAATCTTTAACCTATAATTATATTTTTTAAAATGTGCTTTCAGATTGGTGTGTGTGGGGAGGGGGGGGGGTGCTTGGTTCTCCTATCCAATCAACAAATTCAATTCAGTTGGCAAAGATATATCAACAGTTTACACTTGTACATATAACAGTGATACAACAAGATTTATTTAGAAGGAATGATAATATTGTGGCTTTGTTTACTAAAACAACATAAGCATGAAAGTGGCTAGTGTAAAAAAAAAAAAAAAAAAAAAAAAAAAAAAAGTTTTATGAATAGAAAGGGTAGGAGGAGCTGATCAACAAAATTTGAGATTTTTCAAAGATTTTTAACAAAGTTCAAGAGCCACAGCACCATTCCTAATACATAGTATACATTTTTATTTATAGGCTACACGCTTAAAATATCCGATTAGCATTTTTTGTTAATTTCCATTCTCTAAAGAACAAAATTAAATGGAGTATCAAAAATGTGCATAGCTTGGGGCCAAAGGTTGTGCAGATTTCAGAATTTTGCAAGTTTTAGAGTTTTGAAAATTTGGTTTTTTTTTTTTTTTTTTTTTTTTTTTTTCCAACTTCTTTTTAACACTTTCGAACAAAATTGAAAATTGTTTGTGATTTTGGTTTGTCTGTCCAATTTTCCTCGCTCTAACTCTCATAAATATGTTCATATTATCCTGAAATTTTTAAAAATTTATTAATGTTTACCCTAGCACTAAGACTAACCTTATTTTTAGGGATGCACAACATGTGGCCCGCAGGCCAAAATTGGCCCTCGATGGGTTAACGTGTGACCCGCAAACTTCATCAATTTACAACTGGAAAAAATTGCAATTTTTGTGCATAGGTCGCAGAAAAAAATCCTAAATTTCGTTAAATTGCCGCGGTAAAATACAAAATTTCATCAGTCACTCAAGAATCTCAAGTTTTGGCGATTGAGCACAGAAAAATCATCAATTTCATTGATCAATTGCGGAAAAATAGCGAATTTCGTTGGTGAGGCTCGTAAAAATTGCTGATTTTGTCCATAAGGCTCGGAAAAAATAGCATATTTCGTCGTCAGGCACGAAAAAAATTTGCAAGTTTTTGTCGATCAGGCACTGAAAAATCGCGAATTTTGCCGATCGCGGATCGAACGCGAAAAGTCGCACATTCAATTGATTAAGAAAAAATCGTCAGCATAGGTAATAACCTGCATTAAATTTATCGGCTGCGGAAAAATCTCATGTTTTCTTTTCTCGGATTATCGCGTGAGAAATACGCAAATTTCGTTGAACCGGCTCAAAAAAGTCATGAATTTTGTCGATCGGGGACAAAAAATTGCAAATTTAGTTGATAAGGCATGGAGAAAATGCAATGCGATGATGTAAAGAAAAATTAAAAATTTCTACATCGGCTGCAAAACAATCGTGAGTTTCGATTTATCAAGAGAAAAAATTCATGACTTCCATCTTGTTGCATAAAAAATGGCAGAATTCATCAAAATTAGTTCAAGGTTGCGAATTTAGCTGCTTGGGCGTGGAAAAATACTTATTTCGTCAATTATCGCCGAAAAAACGTAAATGTCGACGATCGGACATGGAAAAATCACTATTTTTAGTCAACGGGGTCACGAAAAATTGCAAATTTCGTTGGTCAGAGAGAGGAATATCGAAAATTTTGTCAATCAGGCTCAAATAAAATCGCGAATTTCCCCAATCGACTTTGTAGAAACTGAGAATTTCATCGATGATTTTCGTAAAATTCTCAAATTTTGTCAATCGGATTTATAATAATCATAAATTTAGTCGATAAGGCTCATAAAAATAGCGAATTTTGTTGATAAGGTACAGAAAAATCATGCATTTCATCAATCTGGTCCTGAAGGAATGTGAATTTTATCGGTCTTGCGAGGAAGAATCGTGAATTTCGTCGATCAGTTATACAAAAATCGCAGATTTCAGCGATCGGCTTAGTAAAAATTGCAAATTTTGTTGATCGGGGGCAGAAAAATCGTAAATTTTCTCGATGTTTTTCATAAAAATCATGATTTTTCTCTATTAGCTTCATAAAAATCTAAAATTTTTTTTGATTGGATTCAGAAAATGGTGAATTACGTCCATCAATGTCGGAAAAATCGCGAGTTTCGTCCATCAGAGTCAGAAAAATCACGAGTTTTTTCGGCCAGACTCAGAAAATCGTCAATTTTGTTGACAAGCTCGAAAAAAGCATGAATTTCGTCGATCATGCAATTAGAAATCATGAATTTTGTCAATCAGATTTCTAAACTTCGTGAATTTCATTGATTGGCTTTGTAAAAATCGAGAATTTTGTTGATCAGGCAAGGAAAAAAATCTCAAATTATGTCGATCAAGAGTGAGAAGATTGCAAATTTTATTGAGCATGTGAGGAAAATTTGCAAACAATTTCATCGATCAGGTTTGTAAAAATCGAGATTTTCATCGATCGGCTTTGTAAAATTTGTGAATATCGTCGATGAGTTTCGTAAAAGTTAGATTGATCGATTTCGTAAAAAGTGCAAATTTGGTCAATCAAGCGTCAATAAATTGCAAATTTCGTTGATCAGGTGCAGAAAAATCGGAACTTCGTTGATCATCTACTTCCTTCTGCTTCATTGATAAAATTCACATTTTTTTCGGCACCAACCACTTTTGTTTTTTTTAGCAATTTTAATAAAACAAAATTTACTCTCCTGAATAAAACCGAGGAATACCATTACATCTAGAAAATAATCCTTGCTGTATGTGTTATATATACAAACATAAAAACTGCTGATACATCCTTACAGATTGAATTGGATTTTTTGATTGGGTTAATGAACTTAAAGGAATAACTTCCCCACTTTCCTCTGAAACCATATTTATCAGATTATAGGCCACAGATAACCTCATCGAAATATCTCCATGTTATTGCTGTGGCCCTCGACGACCTTTCATATTTGTAAGTGGCCCGTCTCTTGAAAAGGTTGTGCACCCCTACTATTTTTAAATGAAGTTTCTAGCATGATTTGTTTATTTACATCCACAGTCAAAAGTTTTCCTCTACATTATGTCTGGTGGGGAAAAAATGTTTCAAATAAATTTTAAGTATGTTACACCCTGTCAAACATTAAAATTTATCATTTACAGAGTGCACTAAAATATGCATTATGTTAAATGTGTGGTGAAAATGGTTATTCATTTACAGGGCTGCCCAAAACAATTCCATTACATAATGGGTAAAGGGGAGAGGAATTGTATGTGACATATTTTTATTATATTGAACTATTTCATGTATAATAAAATTTATATATCTTACTGAAGCTTAATATAAGTTATTTCATGCATAATACAAAGTGCATGGCATTTAGAAAGACATACATAACATTTTAAAATAGAATATTCTATCCGAAGTATTCTGTATCTTATTTAAATGGCTGATGGATGGATGAAATGCATTTATCTTTTATGATATGCGCTTTTAAGTTAAACTAAATTTATCCATATTATATGGTGTGTATAAATGCTATATTTGATATACAGGGCTATACAAAATAGCTCATAAAGCTTACTGAATGTGAGCGTGAATTATTTAAAGGTGTTTTTAAAATAAGTTATGCATTTTTACATTAAAAATAATCAGTTTACCAAGAAATTTTTTCTAGAAAATAGGTTAATATATACAAGGTCATGCAAATAATTTGATACATGGTTGCCTATGGATAATAATTTCTGAAAAGGGTTATTTTAGTACTTTTAGGAGTGTTTTAGTTTGGATTAAATTTTAGCTAAATATGGTGTGTAATAAAGGTACTAAGTAAACTACATGGTTGAACAAAAGTATTAAAGTATCTTTTCCATCTATTAGTATAAATTGCTGAAAGAGAAATTTTAACCTGTTAGACAATTTCTTGCTAAATTAAATTTCCTCATTATATAGTATGCTTATCAACAGAGAGATCAAATACAGGGCTGTTCAAAAATATTGGAATTCATATTTGGTTATGGGCAGTAAATTATTTGTCTAAATAATGAAGTTTTGCTCTGTTTTCCTATCAGTTTGTGTTAAAAATGATCTTATTTTCATTAACTACTTTTTGGAAGAATACTTTTTAATTGCCGATTTCATTGTTTACATTTTGAAATGCACACAGATTTCCTAAGATGCTGAATTTTTGAAGTGTCGAATTTAAAGATTGTACTGTAATATGCATTCAACTGGACCCCCCCCCCCTTTTTTTTTTTTTTTTTTTGTAGAATTAAATATATTTTTATGTCATAATTTTTTATCAAGCTATTTATCTTTTTAAGCTCTGTCTTCACTATAAAAAAATAAAATTTTATTTTGCAACTATGACCAAGTGCATGATAGAAAGTTATTTGAATTTGGCATGAAAATATGTATATATACAGCTTATTCATATATTTTATTTTGGAATAATTAGCTGTTCCATTTAGAGAGAAAGTAGATTTTACACATATTTAACATTGAATAAATTTAAAAATGTGTGAACGAGAGCTTCTATAAGAATAGTCTTAATTTATAAAAGGAAGCTTGTGAAGAAACTTTGAACATGCTTTTTTAAGATGCATGAGACTACATTTGATTATATACACTGGATTTTAATTTTTTTGTATTTTAATTGTTTGGCCTTTTCAAATCTGTGATTTTTAAAAAATTGTAAATATTGTTTGATGTTTTACAAAGAGAAGGTACAGATTTTTGTACCTTTTTATTTGTAAACATCAGAAAATATTTACAAAGTGGAATTTTTTAAATTTATGCATATTTGAAATTCCCAGAACACTAAATTTTTTTAATATTTTTTAAATTATACATATGTATTTCCCCATAAAAAATTTATAGTTTCACAAAAAGTTAAAGAATAAAATTTTATAAGTTTTTGTGTTCTTGAAAATATATAAATGAGTTTCTATTATCAATAAAGGAACAAGCTTGTGAAAACAGTAAAGTATTAATTTTTGAACACGTGGTTATTAATAGTGAAAAAAATTTAACAGATGTTGATAAAAATGCAAGGTATTACCGTTCATCATTTCTTTAATTATTTAAAAATTTATAAAGGGATGATTAAGTCAGACTATGAAAAAATATTTTTCAAATACACATTAAGAATGGATTAATAATGAGAAATGTTCATGTGAAACATTTCACAATATTAAGGCTCGACATTAGGCACAGAAAAAGACCCGGATGATAATGTAAAGTCTATGGGGGTGTTTTTTTCAAATATTTTGCTCAAATTTTAATATTTTTACATGATTTTTTTGCACAAGATAGCTGATGACGATCCACAACTGACCTAGTTTTTACTTTTTCAGTTTTAGTTTGATTTTTTTTTAAAAATTACTTTAACTTTCGAAACCGGTTCTGAAATTGAAACTATCGTAATATAAAAAATATAAAAGCAAAATCGAAAAAGTAAAAACTAGGGCAGTTTTGGATCGTACTCAGCTATCTCATGCAAAAAAAATCATGCATAAATATTAAAATTTGAGCGAGATATTTGAAAAGAACGCTCCCATAGACTTTACATTATCATCCGGGTCTTTTTCTGTGCCTAATGTGGGGCCTTAAGCCATTCTAATATATAATAAAATATATTGAAACATTAAACAGGGAAGAAATCTAATTCAAGATGTCATATTAATAGAAAATGTTTAAATCTTACTGATTTAATTATGTGTTACAACAAAATTACTTTTTTGTACTTGCATAATTATTTTTAATATGTATGTTTTGTATTTTTAATAGGGCTTTCTTTGGAATCAATCCAGAAAATGGATCGAAAAGCCAGATCTCATGAAAATGTTATATGTGTGATGATTTTTAAGTGACTTGTTTTTATATTCTATATGTATTCAGTTGTTAATTGTAAATTCATAAAAATAAAATTTATGTTTATTGATAAATTTTTGTAGTTATTGTAAGCAGATTATTCATTTAATCTTAAGTTCCAATTTCAGTTCCTAAAGTCAGAGAATTCAGCATAAATTTAAAAAAATGGGCAATTAATATGAAAGGTACTAAGTTATAGAATTTATAATAAGGTAGGAAAATGTCAGAGAAAATGCAACTGTCTAATTTTTACTGGTCAAATGGCCAGTCAATCTACTCCAAAACTGCATTATGATAGTATAATATTAACAAAATGATGTGATGCAAGGTAAGGGAATTCATTTAGGAAAAGAAATGGGGATTTTTAACTGCAGTATTGGCTTCCCAAATATGAATTGGTAATTGTTGTCTAATTTTACTAAATGACACATAGACGCCAATATATATATATATTATAAGCACGCATTGATAACTTATTGCAAATAACTGACTGTATTAAAGTATATTTTAATTGAAGCATTTATGTCTAATGATTTTGATACTAGTATAATAATTTGTCATTTTTATTGATGATGAACATTTTTTGTCCCTTAAAAAAACTATTGTACTTTTTTTAATGAATTGTTTAAAATACTTTGCAATATCTTACTTGCATAGTATAGCCAGCATCAAATTAAGGTTACAATTGAACAAAAGAAATATTTAATATCATTTGTATTATTATAAAATGTAGCACATTGCATATGCTTAATTTTTTTTAATGAAATTTCAGGAAATTTGCTAACATTTGGTTAAAAAAAAAAAATCTGAATTTAAATTGAATGCTACATTATTTATTTTCAAGTGAGCTTGGTCAATTTTGAAATTTAAAATTGACTCATAACAAACAGTATTATTTACTGTTGAATTAACAGTAATTACAAAATCCCTAAAACACCCATAAAACAAGAATAAATTTATATTTTAGAAATATCTCAGATTTATGCTATATAGAACTGCAAACTATTATAAAGATTCGTTTTATTATTTCAAATTTCTTTTTAAGTTTTCTAAATAGCTTGAAATACATTTGAAATTGTTTTGATTCTAAAAATTAGGCATACTTTTCTCAGAATCAATATTCACAGTATTAATGAAAATATTCTAATCAATGTGTAAAATTAAGTTTTTGCAATGAAGCTTTTTCCACAACATTAATGTATTGAAAGGGCTGTTTTTTAGATTATTATGTTCAAAATAAAATACAAAGTAACATTTGACTACATGTCTGTTGATTATGGAAAATAACTCATTTTGAAAACACTAAGTGAATCATTTCTGATTTTGATATGCTTATTTTCTATTCATTATTGTTATATTGGGTTAATGGAATGACTCTTTGCTTAATAACCGGAAAATGTTTTCAACAACTCTTGTGTATTTTATAGTCCAAGAGCCGACAGCAGTAAAACCTATGTTATCGAGCACAAGAAAAAAAACCTTTATTTTGTGGAAGAATGATAATAGGGGAATGGAATGATCCATGCCTGCTGGAAATAGGAGGTGCATAAGCCAAAAATTAATGCCACTAGTGGCTCATTCGTAGATTTATTATTGTGTTTTCTTGCTCTCAGTTTTCCATGTTTTCATACGGCAAACCCAATGTTAAACCTTTGAGTAAACCTCTAATATTAATTTTTGGCTTATGCACCTTTTCAATTCCGGCAGACATGGATCATTCCATTCCCCTATTAAACTGCTAAAAATTTGACCTTTTTTTGCTGCATCGTCACTCCCCCATTTTTATAGAATATTTTTTGATCCATGAGAATGCGCCATAATATGGTTAAGTAATAGTTTTCTATAAAAGTGGTGGAGTGACGATGCATTAAAAGGGTCATATTTTCAACAGTACTTCTCTTCAATAAATTAAAGGATTTTTTTCTTGTGCTCGATAATATGTTTTTGAACTGTCAGCTCTTGGATTATTAGAAGTGTGTGCTTCTTATGAACTTTTGATATGAACATTTTAGCTGGATGCCTGAAATACAAAACATCCATGAATAAATGTTCACTTGTGTTGAGAACACAGTATATTTTGAACAGTAGTGTGCAGTATTTTAAAATTATGCACCTTTAAGTTGTTACAGAAATGTAAGTTATCCCTTGCTTCTTTTTCATAATAACCATGTCTGACAAGTTTATCAAACTACATTGCTTTAAATTTAAAATTAAATCTATAAATTCACAATGAATGACTTTTATATTTTACTGTTAAACTGCCCAATTATATATTGTTTAAAAAAGAAAAAAAAATGCATGAAGGCTTTTATAAAGTGTAAATGAACTTCTATTATAACATTCCTCCAATATTTTAAAATATTTGGTTGAACTCTTATTATGTAAGTTCATTTTTATGTGAAATTTCCTGCTGTAAAGTCATGCTGCTTTTACCAAGAATATTATCTTTTTTGTAAATATATGGCCAGTCCATTAAATGCATGCTAACATATCATCAAATTATGTGCCAAGACCGTAAGATTATGGTTAAACATATACGATCACTCACTGTTAAATTGGTCTTTTTTACGCCCTAACCGTAATAGCACAGACCATAAAATTACATTCATGGACCGTAAGATTATGGTTAAATATATACGATCACGCACTGTTAATTTACAGTATTTTTTACGCCTTGACCGTAAAAAGGCAAACCATAAAATAACATTTAAGGACCGTAATTATACAGTTAATGCCGTATTACTTAGCCCCGTAAAATTACGGGCTGCATAAAATGATGGGCATGGAATTTTTTTTTACGGTGTATGGCTGGAATCTCTGCTGCCGGTCTCTGCCCGTAATTTTACAGGGATATTTTTAACAGTGTACTGTAATTGCTAAAATGTTTTTCATCAGATTTTGACCTTAAAACAACAAATAATCTATTAGAATAATAAAATCTATTCTGGGAGAAAATTTTAAAATTTTCATGCTCAGCAGCAAATGTGCTATCACTGAGCCCCCTAATCCGCTTGAAAAAGAGAGAGAGAGAAAGGGAAATTAAGGTTTTGTCTTAAAATCTATGGTCGTATGGGATTAAATTAATGCATTTAATTAAGATTATGTAAGAGTTTTTCAAGATTTTATGATTTGCATGTGATTGGAGGTATCCAGCTATAAGTATACAAAATATCAAGTTTCTAACTTACACAGTTCCCGAGAAAGAATTCTGAGAGACAAACAGAGGAGTGATACTTATAGAGTTTACTCAGATGAACGAAACCCCAAAAATTAATGTCAGCCTGGTCCGATTCGATACAGGAATGTAGCCATAAGTGCAAATAAGGGGGGGGGGGCATATTTTCTCTATCTCTTTTTCTGACAAATGAACACACAAACACGTTTAAGGCACTATATTTCTTATGAAACGGTTTGTAATAATTTCATTTTATGCTAAGAAAAGAACAGGATGCCGAATAAAAAATTCGAGTGTATAATTAGGGCAAAATTATACATCTTATTAGCTTCATATGTGCAAATAGGATGAGCGAGTGTTGAAACACTTATTTGCTCTTTTTGTACAAACGCTACAATTTTGAACTTCTGCAAAACGTGAGTAGTATAGTAATGAGGGTTCCACAACAGCCGGCGTTCGGCGTTGACCTCTAAGAGGGGTTGAAGGTCATCCGGCGTTCGAGCTGTAAGAGGGGGGGTGGGGTGAAGGTCATCGGGCGTCACGCAAGGTTAAGATGACGTCATCTTATAGGATGAGTGTGTTTTAGATAAGAATTTTTTTTTTTTTCATTTTAAGCGGGAATTTTAGGGAGTTAGAATTTTTTTTCGGCGTACTATAGTATGAGGGTGTTTTTTTTTAAATTTTAATGTGGGGACTTTAAAATTTTCGGTGCACTTTCGTTTTAGATAAGAATTTTTTTTAATTTTAAGCGGGAATTTTAGGGAGTTAGAATTTTTTTCGGTATACTATAGTACGATGATTTTTTTTTTTTTAATTTTAATGCGGGAACTTTAAAAATTTTCGGCGTGTTACAGTATGTGGGGTATGTTTTTCGATTGAATTTTGCTGTTGTTCATTTAAAAAGATAATTAAAAAGTAATTAAAAATAAAGAATGAAGGGACTTTTTTTTCTTTTCACCGTGTTCTTTGGTGAGGGGTTAAGCGGATATTTTGGGACACAGAATGTTTTTTTTTTTTTTTTTTCTGTACTATTGTACGAGTGGTTTTTTTATTTTAATGTGGGGACTTTAAAATTTTCAGTTTGGTGTAATTTAAGAGTTTATTGTTAGATTTTTAGCAGAAAGTTTGGGGAGATTGATTTTTTTTTTTTTTTTTTTTTCACTGTGTTTTAAATAGGGGGTTAAGCGGTTATTTTGGGGGAAATTATTATTTTAGACTAATCATACGCGAAGAATGTATATATATATATATTTCTTTTCTTTCGGGGGTTGATATTTTTATAAAGAACTAATTAAGAAGGGTTCATTCATGGTGAATTAATGAATTATTTTTTAAGAGTAATTTTGTTAAGATTGAATTATTTTTTCATTTTTTGGAGTTTTAAGCGGATATTAATGTTTAATAGGGAGATTTTAATTTTTTTGCAATGAAATTGACGTGCGCTCGTCGATCTAACCGTTCGGAGTTTTTCATTTTTTTCTTATCATGTGTGGATATTGGCTTGGATTATCTTAGAAAGTTCTGAATAACCTTAATCCCTGTCTGCCATCATAAATAACACATGCTGGTAATGGGAATTTGGGAATAACAATTTTGAATATTTATTTAATGAAGGAACTTTAAAATTATTTCGAGTGTTATTTTTAGTCAACTATGTTATACACTTGATATTTTAAAATAATTAAAAAATAACTTTAAAATTTGAATGAAAAAATATGTTTTAAAATGGGATTTTACGTGCTAGCATTGAATCGCGCTCGTCGTCCTAACTGCTCGGGATATGTGGTTTTCTTCATGCTGTGGTAAATTTAATTGAATTGATTATTATTATTTTGTATGTGTTGTATGTATGTGTGTGTATGTATGTTTGTGTGTTGTATGCATGTATGTGTGTGAATATATGTTTGTGTGTTGTATGCATGTGCGTATGTTGTATGTATGTGTATGTTGTATCTATGTGTGTGTGTGTATGTATGTATGTGTGTGTTGTCTGTATGTGCATGTTGAACATATGTGTGTGTAATTTTTTTACCGATAGGTGTGATCTTTAGCTGAAAGTGACCTCGGGTCAAAACTTTTACCCAGGAATCGCCACGGGGAGGCAGATCACATGATTCCCGTATTGCACACATTCACATATATTATTTCGAGCGATATTTTTAGTGAAACATAATATGCAATTGAATTTGTAGAATAATTAAAAAATAACTTTAAAATTTAAACGAAAGAATGTTTCAAAATGGACTAACATTTAATCGCGCTCGTCGACTTAACTGTTTGGAGTCTGTCGTTTTCCCTTAACCTTGGAAAACCTTGCGTCAATAAGGATATTTCAGAAAGACCCCCACTTTGGGTACTTTTTTAAACTAATATTTGTAATGAGATGTGTTCGCGCGCGTCGACCTAACTGTTTGGAGTATCAACATAAAATCAGCAAATTAATACAAAATATTTCAAATAGTAAGAAAATGATTGATTAAAATCACCAAGTAAGAATAAAAATACTTCAAGCAATGAGAAAATAAATGTTTAAAATCGCCAATTTAACATAAAATATTTCACACAATAAAAAACGAAAGATTAAAATCGCCAACTCAAAATGAAATCTCATGCAATTAGAATAAAAACATTAAAAAAATCGCCAAATTAAAAGATTATTCTTATCTCACAATAAATATTCTGAAAGACCTATTCAAAAATTCTAGTTAAAGTTTTTATTCAAAATTCAAATAAAACTCCTTAAGTTTTGACATGTCACTAAAAATTTAAAGTAAACATTTTTTGAAAGTGTAATTATCAAAGATTAATTTTTCTAATAATTAACTCGTGTAAAGATAGTTCAAAGTGCAATGATTCACCATTTGCTTTTTTAAATAATAGAATATATTATCTGTGATATAAACATCACGTTATGTAAAAAATATAAATAAATATTAGTAGTTTTAAAATAATTTTTATTCGAATGGGTAGTTTGATAAATTAATAACATTAGAATTTTTTGGATAAAAAAAAAAATAACGATTGAGGAACTAACCATTTCAAAATATTTTCTTGGCATAAATGAATTTAAAAGTATTAAAACCCTTTTCAAAATATTTTTATAAAACCAACTTTCATGCAATTCAAAAAGTTTTTATATGAAAATTGAATATTTTTTTTTTTCTTAAGAGAAATACTTTACATGAGTGAAAAAGTGAGAGTCAGTTAATTTATGAATCACTTTAAAATATTACCACACAATAAATTGTTTTGAAACTATATTCTTAAACATATTAATATTTAAAAGTTAAGTCATTTTATACATTTTATATTTAAATTATACTTACCAACATATGAATTCGCCTTTATTCCGCACTTTCTTGAAGAATAATGTTTGATAAACTCTTATCAACACAGCATGTTGTTGTGAATCACTAGCAAGTTAAGACAGGTATGATATGAATAATCGTTAGGATTTCCCCAAAGAGGTGAAGTCATTCTTATCAAACCCTATTCTGAATGAGAAATATTTCAATTGCAATTAACTTCAGATTTTGTTATTTAATAATTATTTTTTTTAATTTGACAATTTTAATTAATGTTTTAGTGAAATTACCTTTAAGATTTTGATTTTTTTTTATTGCTTATACTATTTCAAACATGTACATTCCTATTTCTAAATAGAAAATCATAAAAAACATATTTGAATGATTTTATTATTATTATTGTTAGACATTATATTGGAAAATCTTTAAACTTTTAGCTTTTATTATTATTATTATTTAGATATTAAGAAGTGACGAAGACCTGTTGAATTATTCTCATCTTAAAATTGAATAATATTCGAAGAAAAATTTATTCTGTTATCTTTTAATTTACCAAACATATATCTTAATATTCATTAACACACTTCTTATTTAATGAATAATATATTTGATGAATAATATATTTTATAATATATATGAGATTTTAATCTTTAAAAAAGAAAAAAAAATGGGTTATGTTATTTCATACACATACGTTCTTATTCGAAAATATAAAACCATAAAAAACATCGCTGGATGATTTTTTATTTTTAATTAGACATTGTATTGGAAAAGCATTCAAACTTTTCATTTTTATCCCATTTAGACTTCAAAAAGTGTCGAAGTTCTAACTGCTTTCAAAGACTTAAAACTAGTGATTTGGTGAGTCATACTTTCTGTGGGTTGTTTACAATTTTGGAATTATCTTAATTAATTACCAAACTACTCATTTTTTTTTAAACACCACACTAATCATTGCTCCTATTACTTAATCACGTAAATATAATTTATATCGTTTTTTATTATCAGTTTTATACTAACATTTGACACCTATACGTATGTGTTGTATTAATTCTGTTAGTTTTTAAATTTGTTATTTCAGGAATTAAACTAACTCTTAAGAATATGACTCGATGCAATTTACTCATTTTATACAAGTTAACTTTACTACTTGACAGAAATATATTCAAACGCAAAGCGATTTAACTTTCACATTTTTAAACTTATTTATATAATGTACTAACATTTATTCATAATATGCATAATTTTATTAAAATTACTGAAGAAAGTAAAATTTATACTAAGTAAAAATTTAAAACCACCAATTAAATATATTAAACAACAGCAACAAACTTATAATTAAGATATGAATAAATAAAAAATATTTGAATCACACAATAGTAAAAAGAAATACTTAATCATTCATAAAAATTCTTCCCTTTAACATTCGCATGTATGTTAGTAAAAATATAACACTAAAGTTTTCAAAAATATTATAAACATTTACAAATTAACAAGTAAAATTAGCTATTAAATATCAAATAATGGATATACACTTTTTACACTCACATCTTACAATGCACTTAGTAACCAAATGTAATGATTTTTAAACATGTCTTCTTAAATTTTTTACCATGAAAGACTATCACAGTTGAATATTTAGCTTTCTCTTCATAACTTTATCGAGAAATATATAATGCATACCACACGATTTCATTAAATGAATAAATCACAATACAATTCAAACTTCTCATTTTCAATGTTTTTTTTTTTTTTTTTTTTTTTTTTTTTATATATATATATACTAGTGTTTATCAAATAGGTGTTTATTCTGAACAATCATTACTTAGTTTATTGATGTAAAGATTGTGTTGAATGCTTTTTAAGTTAAATGGTGTGAGAGAAGGATATATTAGGAGAGAAGTTATTAAATATAGAGTCTTTAAAGCTTTCATAAATATGGAATTTCAGGAGGTGATTGAATGGTGCATTTGTCGCAAGGCGTTTAATTATGATACGTAATTATGATGCACATCACATCATGAGCAAATTAGGAAAATTTAAATCATGAATCGACCGATTTGTGTTGGGTTTGCTATTTTAGAGCTCTCCAAAGTACTAATGTATGACTTTCATTATAATTTTATTAAAAAAACATTTAAAGAATTAACTCGTAGGTTTCGAACCCACATTCATCCAATCATACTTCGCATTTTTAACACGCGACGCTAACCATTGGGCCATTAAGGCCCATAATTTAGTAACTAAAAAGTAAGAAAGATCATCGAAAGTGGTTACTTCACACATGCAAAAATAATTTTTATTGTGACTGAACATATAAAAATCACGAAGAAAAGAAAAAAAAAATCACATATGTTTTGGATTACTTTAAGATTTTATGAGTCACCTCATCAGTTAAAAAGACATAATCACTTCTTATGAATCACTACTTATGCTTAAATTTTCAAACACTTGCTTATATGAGATGTATTATATTTTAGTTTATCAGTGATAGTGTGATTATTTGTTAATAATTTTAGTGTCATTAAAAAAATTAAAGAAAGTTAATTATATCAAAAACACAAGTTCGTGTTAAAGGTTTGAACAAATTATTAAAATAATTTTACAAAACATATTTAATATAGGAGGACCAATTACACTGTTTGATAATATAATAAATAATAAATTCAGCTCATCAGTGTATACTAGATGTTAAATTTTTTAATTAAAATTCTTGTACTACTTACAACTAAAGTAGAGTTGATTTCCTACAGTTTCGAACAATAAAACTTGTTCATCATCAGGGAAACATTAGAAGATAAAAACTAACACGTTACACAGTTCACATAATACAATATTAAAAGCAAAAAAAACCCGCCTTTCTTCTGAAGGAAAATCGAAATTCGTATGTGAATACAGCCGTGGCGCCATCTACAAATTAAGAATTAATTTGATTAAATAATTAAATTAAATTAAGACCTTTAGAAAACTACATTTTAGATAACATACAACCTGCTCCTAGCATATGGATAAGATATGTAGATGACATATTTGCAGTTTGGGACCATGGTTTAGGATCCTTGAAGGATTTCCTTGAAAAAATCAATAGAGTTGATAAAAACATCCAATTTACTATAGAAATAGAAAATAATAATACTCTTCCATTCTTAGATATTCTACTGATAAAAGAAAATAACAAAATCAATAAAAAAGTGTACAGAAAGAAAGTAAAGCTAGACCATATTATACCTAAGGATGCAATAGCTCCATGGACTTATAAACTCAGTGCTATAAAATCTTACATCCATAGAGCATTCAAAGTATGTTCAGAGCAATACCTAGCAGATGAAATCAGTTATATAATTCAAATTGCAAGCAATCATGGTTTCCAGCCAAAAACAATATATAAGATTATTGATAATTTTAATAAACCAAATCTTAATCAAGAAGTAACCACCAAACCATCTTACAGAAAAATTATATACATTCCAATCATCTTTGAAAGGCTAAAACAGTTATTCAAGAAATATAATATTCAACTAATAGCATCAACTCCTCCTAATCTTATGAAAATAATAAGCAAGAAACTAGACCCAATAGACCCCATTAATTATGCAGGTGTATATGAAATACCTTTTTTGCTTAACAACAATCAACTCAAATATTACATAGGAATGACTGGTCGAAAATTCAGCAAAAGGCTTAAAGAACATAAAAGAGATATTAAGTATAATAAACCAAGCACATCCATATCAAGACTCTGTTCCATGAATGAAGTACAATCAATTGATTATAACAACGCAAGAATTATTTCCCGGCAAATGAACCCCCACAAGTCTAAAATTCGTGAATCCATAGAAATTATAACACGGAATAATCAACTATGTAATGATAATTTATCCTATTTTATACCTAGTGCTTGGATAGACTTTCTAAACACAGAAATAAAGTTCGAATGAACATTAATTTGATCTCTACACTGTAGATGGCGCCACGGCTGTATTCACATACGAATTTCGATTTTCCTTCAGAAGAAAGGCGGGTTTTTTTTTGCTTTTAATATTGTATTATGTGAACTGTGTAACGTGTTAGTTTTTATCTTCTAATGTTTCCCTGATGATGAACAAGTTTTATTGTTCGAAACTGTAGGAAATCAACTCTACTTTAGTTGTAAGTAGTACAAGAATTTTAATTAAAAAATTTAACATCTAGTATACACTGATGAGCTGAATTTATTATTTATTATAATTTTACAAAACTTTTCAAATTACTTTAAAATGTTTCACTAATATTTAGTAATCTACAAATTTTAATGTTCATAATCATTTATGTGACTTAGGTTTTCTGTTTTAACTGTTAAGTTATTAGATTCCCCCTTCATTTACATCTCATTGATATGTTTTAATCAACCAACCATTCGACTGTTTTCACAATCAACTAGTATGTGAGTTAGGTTTTCAGTTTTAATTGTTAAATTATTACATCTCCCCCCTCCCTTTCATTTACATCTCATTAATAAGTTTTCAATAACCAACCACCCAACTTTTTTTTCGTAATCAGCTGTTTATTTACCCTAACAACCAACTATTCATTTATCCTAGCAACCAAAAAGCTTTTATCTTCACATGAACAAAATTTTTAAGATGAAAGACTTGTCATTTTTAATCGAAAAAAACAATGACTTGTGTAATAAATTTTTTCCTTGCTTAAATGAAACCTTCGCATGTGTATGGTAAAACTTGGAAAATTTCATTTAATGCACAAATTTAAAGTTAACAGGTAAGGTCTTCACACATCTTTTAGTATTTTACTAACACTTTATCAAATATCTTTAGAAAAGAACAGAATTTTAAATAATTATTTTAATAAAAATTCTCTTTTGTAAGTGACATTACTAAACTTACTTGAAAAATTAACTTGGCAAAGCAGGTTTTCACTGTTTCACCTTAGTAATATTCATAAGTTTTATAGCATAATCAACTTGTTTGGTTATGTCCCAGCATGGTTTTATAAAATGTATCGAAAAAGACCTTTAATATTAATGTTTAAAAATATGCACTTAGTCTTTTAAAGGAAAATATTTTCACTTCTTTTATTTAAAAACATTTTTAAATAAAATTATTACAGTTGCCAATTTTTCTCAGTGTTATGAAATGTGCATGCAAAACTTTTTATTTATAACTTTCACATTTTAGTATTTCAAATTATTGTTTTCAAGGTGTACTAAAATTTGAAAAAATATTTAATTTTCATGCATAATTAAATTAAAATAGTTTAATAATAAAGACACATTTAACATTCTGTACTCACCTAATTCATCATCATCGCAAAAGCACGTCCAACACACTCCAGGGTTTAGGAAGAAATGAAAAAAATTCAAAGTCCTTATCAGAAAATGTTATCAGATAATCTTATCTTAAGATATGTGACGTCACAGAACATGTGTCAACTAATCACGTGATGTATATCACGTGACTAGCGCTTTGTATTCTAGATTGGTTCTTATAAAAATTCATTTATGAAGTAATTTAATCATTCTTCTTATTATTAATTAACTAATTAATTAAACTAATTAATAAGATTAATTAATTTAATTAATTAATTAAATATATCCTAATATATCCTTCTCTCACACCATTTAACTTAAAAAGCATTCAACACAATCTTTACATCAATAAACTAAGTAATAATTATTCAGAATAAACAGCTATTTGATAAACACTAGTATAAAAAAAAAAAAAAAAAAAAAAAAAAAAACATTGAAAATGAGAAGTTTGAATTGTATTGTGATTTATTCATTTAATGAAATCGTGTGGTATGCATTATATATTTCTCGATAAAGTTATGAAGAGAAAGCTAAATATTCAACTGTGATAGTCTTTCATGGTAAAAAATTTAAGAAGACATGTTTAAAAATCATTACATTTGGTTACTAAGTGCATTGTAAGATGTGAGTGTAAAAAGTGTATACCCATTATTTGAATTTTAATAGCTAATTTTACTTGTTAATTTGTAAATGTTTATAATATTTTTGAAAACTTTAGTGTTATATTTTTACTAACATACATGCGAATGTTAAAGGGAAGAATTTTTTATGAATGATTAAGTATTTCTTTTTACTAGTGTGTGATTCAAATATTTTTTATTTATTCATATCTTAATTATAAGTTTGTTGCTGTTGTTTAATATATTTAATTGGTGGTTTTAAATTTTTACTTAGTATAAATTTTACTTTCTTCAGTAATTTTAATAAAATTATGCATATTATGAATAAATGTTAGTACATTATATAAATAAGTTTAAAAATGTGAAAGTTAAATCGCTTTGCGTTTGAATATATTTCTGTCAAGTAGTAAAGTTAACTTGTATAAAATGAGTAAAATGCATCGAGTCATATTCTTAAGAGTTAGTTTAATTCGTGAAATAACAAATTTAAAAACTAACAGAATTAATACAACACATACGTATAGGTGTCAAATGTTAGTATAAAATTGATAATAAAAAACGATATAAATTATATTTACGAGATTAAGTAATGGGAGCAATGATTAGTGTGGTGTTTAAAAAAAATGAGAAGTTTGGTAATTAATTAAGATAATTCCAAAATTGTAAACAACCCACAGAAAGTATGACTCACCAAATCACTAGTTTTAAGTCTTTGCAAAGCAGTTAGATCTTCGACACTTTTTGAAGTCTAAATGGGATAAAAATGAAAAGTTTGAATGCTTTTCCAATACAATGTCTAATTAAAAATAAAAAATCATCCAGCGATGTTTTTTATGGTTTTATATTTTCGAATAAGAACGTATGTGTATAAATATGAAATAACATAACCCAATTTTTTTTTTTTTTTTTTTTTTTTTTTAAAGATTAAAATCTCATACATATTATAAAATATATTATTCATCAAATATATTATTCATTAAATAAGAAGTGTGTTAATGAATATTAAGATATATGTTTGGTAAATTAAAAGATAACAGAATAAATTTTTCTTCGAATATTATTCAATTTTAAGATGAGAATAATTCAACAGGTCTTCGTCACTTCTTAATATCTAAATAATAATAATAATAAAAGCTAAAAGTTTAAATGATTTTCTAATATAATGTCTAACAATAATAATAATAAAATCATTCAAATATGTTTTTTATGATTTTCTATTTAGAAATAGGAATGTACATGTTTGAAATAGTATAAGCAATAAAAAAAATCAAAATCTTAAAGGTAATTTCACTAAAACATTAATTAAAATTGTCAAATTTAAAAAAAAATAATTATTAAATAACAAAATCTGAAGTTAATTGCAATTGAAATATTTCTCATTCAGAATAGGATTTGATAAGAATGACTTCACCTCTTTGGGGAAATCCTAACGATTATTCATATCATACCTGTCTTAACTTGCTAGTGATTCACAACAACATGCTGTGTTGATAAGAGTTTATCAAACATTATTCTTCAAGAAAGTGCGGAATAAAGGCGAATTCATATGTTGGTAAGTATAATTTAAATATAAAATGTATAAAATGACTTAACTTTTAAATATTAATATGTTTAAGAATATAGTTTCAAAACAATTTATTGTGTGGTAATATTTTAAAGTGATTCATAAATTAACTGACTCTCACTTTTTCACTCATGTAAAATATTTCTCTTAAGAAAAAAAAATATTCAATTTTCATAAAAAAACTTTTTGAATTGCATGAAAGTTGGTTTTATAAAAATATTTTGAAAAGGGTTTTAATACTTTTAAATTCATTTATGCCAAGAAAATATTTTGAAATGGTTAGTTTCTCAATCGTCATTTTTTTTTATTTAAAAAATCTAATGTTATTAATTTATCAAACTACCCAATCGAATAAAAATTATTTTAAAACTACTAATATTTATTTATATTTTTTACATAACGTGATGTTTATATCACAGATAATATATTCTATTATTTAAAAAAGCAAATGGTGAATCATTGCACTTTGAACTATCTTTACACGAGTTAATTATTAGAAAAATTAATCTTTGATAATTACACTTTCAAAAAATGTTTACTTTAAATTTTTAGTGACATGTCAAAACTTAAGGAGTTTTATTTGAATTTTGAATAAAAACTTTAACTAGAATTTTTGAATAGGTCTTTCAGAATATTTATTGTGAGATAAGAATAATCTTTTAATTTGGCGATTTTTTTAATGTTTTTATTCTAATTGCATGAGATTTCATTTTGAGTTGGCGATTTTAATCTTTCGTTTTTTATTGTGTGAAATATTTTATGTTAAATTGGCAATTTTAAACATTTATTTTCTCATTGCTTGAAGTATTTTTATTCTTACTTGGTGATTTTAATCAATCATTTTCTTACTATTTGAAATATTTTGTATTAATTTGCTGATTTTATGTTGATACTCCAAACAGTTAGGTCGACGCGCGCGAACACATCTCATTACAAATATTAGTTTAAAAAAGTACCCAAAGTGGGGGTCTTTCTGAAATATCCTTATTGACGCAAGGTTTTCCAAGGTTAAGGGAAAACGACAGACTCCAAACAGTTAAGTCGACGAGCGCGATTAAATGTTAGTCCATTTTGAAACATTCTTTCGTTTAAATTTTAAAGTTATTTTTTAATTATTCTACAAATTCAATTGCATATTATGTTTCACTAAAAATATCGCTCGAAATAATATATGTGAATGTGTGCAATACGGGAATCATGTGATCTGCCTCCCCGTGGCGATTCCTGGGTAAAAGTTTTGACCCGAGGTCACTTTCAGCTAAAGATCACACCTATCGGTAAAAAAAATTACACACACATATGTTCAACATGCACATACAGACAACACACACATACATACATACACACACACACATACATACAACATACACATACATACAACATACGCACATGCATACAACACACAAACATATATTCATACACATACATGCATACAACACACAAACATACATACACACACATACATACAACACATACAAAATAATAATAATCAATTCAATTAAATTTACCACAGCATGAAGAAAACCACATATCCCGAGCAGTTAGGACGACGAGCGCGATTCAATGCTAGCACGTAAAATCCCATTTTAAAACATATTTTTTCATTCAAATTTTAAAGTTATTTTTTAATTATTTTAAAATATCAAGTGTATAACATAGTTGACTAAAAATAACACTCGAAATAATTTTAAAGTTCCTTCATTAAATAAATATTCAAAATTGTTATTCCCAAATTCCCATTACCAGCATGTGTTATTTATGATGGCAGACAGGGATTAAGGTTATTCAGAACTTTCTAAGATAATCCAAGCCAATATCCACACATGATAAGAAAAAAATGAAAAACTCCGAACGGTTAGATCGACGAGCGCACGTCAATTTCATTGCAAAAAAATTAAAATCTCCCTATTAAACATTAATATCCGCTTAAAACTCCAAAAAATGAAAAAATAATTCAATCTTAACAAAATTACTCTTAAAAAATAATTCATTAATTCACCATGAATGAACCCTTCTTAATTAGTTCTTTATAAAAATATCAACCCCCGAAAGAAAAGAAATATATATATATATACATTCTTCGCGTATGATTAGTCTAAAATAATAATTTCCCCCAAAATAACCGCTTAACCCCCTATTTAAAACACAGTGAAAAAAAAAAAAAAAAAAAAAAAATCAATCTCCCCAAACTTTCTGCTAAAAATCTAAAAATAAACTCTTAAATTACACCAAACTGAAAAATTTTAAGTCGCCACATTAAAATTAAAAACCACTCATACAATAGTACAGAAAAAAAACATTATGTGTTCCCAAATACCCGCTTAACCCTTATTTAAAAAACGGTGAAAAAAAAATCAATCTTCCGAAACTTTCTGCTTAAAATCTAAAAATAAATCCTTAAACTAAAGTTCACTTAAAATTTTTAAGTCGCCACATTAAAATTAAAAACCACTCGTACAATAGTACAGAAAAAAAAACATTCTGTGTCCCAAAATATCCGCTTAACCCCTAATATAAAACACAATGAAAAAAAAAAAAAAATCAATCTCCCCAAAATTTCTGCTTAAAATCAAAAAATAAATCCCTAAACTAAAGTTTACCGAAAAATTTTAAAGTCCCCACATTAAAATTAAAAAACCACTCGTACAATAGTACAGAAAAAAAAACATTCTGTGTCCCAAAACATCCGCTTAACCCCTCACGAAAGAACACGGTGAAAAGAAAAAAAAAAGTCCCTTTATTCTTTATTTTTAATTACTTTTTAATTACCTTTTTAAATGAACAACAGCAAAATTCAATCGAAAAACATACCCCACACCACATACTGTAACACGCCGAAAATTTTTAAAGTCCCCGCATTAAAATTAAAAAAAAATCATCGTACTATAGTATACCGAAAAAAGTTCTAACTCCCTAAAATTCCCGCTTAAAATTAAAAAGAAATTCTTATCTAAAACGAAAGTGCACCGAAAATTTTAAAGTCCCCAGATTAAAATTAAAAAAAAAAACACCCTCATACTATAGTACGCCGAAAAAAAATTCTAACTCCCTAAAATTCCCGCTTAAAATTAAAAAAAATTCTTATCTAAAACGAAAGTGCACCGAAAATTTTAAAGTCCCCACATTAAAATTAAAAAAAAACACCCTCATACTATAGTACGCCGAAAAAAAATTCTAACTCCCTAAAATTCCCGCTTAAAATGAAAAAAAATCTTATCTAAAACACACTCATCCTATAAGATGACGTCATCTTAACCTTGCGTGACGCCCGATGACCTTCACCCCACCCCCCCTCTTACAGCTCGAACGCCGGATGACCTTCAACCCCTCTTAGAGGTCAACGCCGAACGCCGGGTGTTGTGGAACCCCCATTACTATACTACTAACGTGAGCCTCAAAATTAAATTAGGTTTTTTAACAGAATTTTATTTGGATTTTCGGAACAGAAATTATTTTAATGACTTTCCAGGGGTGGCTCAAAGTGTTTTAGGGTGCCTGACCCCCCCCCTCACCCCCTGGCACCCCCTAGTTATGGCCCTGATTCAATATGAAGGAAAGGGCCTTGCAAAAGTTCTCGCACCCGGCCTCGCCCTTGTTAGGGACGGCGTTATAGAGTTTAATTTAAAAAATATACAGGGTGTCCGAAAAGTCTGGAAACGGTCGAGTAACTCGAAAAATACATATGAGATTGAAAAACGAAAATATACGTGTTAAATATTTTTAAATAAGCAACTCAGTGATACCAAATTTGACCTTCGCAACCGACCCCCCTGGGGGTCAGAGGGGGTCCAACTTTGAAATCTTAAATTATAACCCCCATTTTTTATTGCAGATTCGGATTCTACGGACAAAAATACGTAACTTTTGTATTTGACGTTTATTTCAAATCCTCTTTTATCACGGTGCAATTGAGCATATTAAATCGATACATATTTCGGTTTTCCCAACCAGGTTTTGTCTCATTGGCCAGAATTTTTGACGTCAAATTCCTCGTCTTTTGCAGGAATAGCGTTTCTTGAAAATCACCCGTGGCGATTATTTCGATAATGCCACGCTGTTAAAAATTTGATCCATTTGCTGTAGCGTCATTCAACAGCTTTTATAGAATATCTCCTTTATGACCAATGAGAATGCTCCATAACACAGTAAAGTAACCGTTTTCTATAAAAACGGTGGAGTGACGCTACAGCAAATAATTAAAAAAAAAACATACACCCACATCAGCCGTATTTAGAAACCATTCGTTATTTAGAAACCATTTACTGGATAAAATAAAAATCCAAATAGAAAACTAAATTAATATATTTCAATGAATTTTTGTAGAGAAAAAAAAAATCCTACACACTGTAAAAAATTTAACTTATTTGCTACAGCGTCACTCCACCGCTTTTATAGAAAACGGTTACTTTACTGTGTTATGGAGCATTCTCATTGGTCATAAAAGAGATATTCTATAATAGCTGTAGAGTGACGCTACAGCAAATGGGTAAAATTTTTAACAGTGTAGTATTATCGAAATAATCGCCACGGGTGATTTTCAAGAAACCACTATTCCTGCAAAAGACGAGGAATTTGACGTCAAAATTCTGGCCAATCAGGCAAAACCTGCTTGGGAAAACCGAAATATGTATCGATTTAATATGCTCAATTACATCGTGATAAACGAGGATTCGAAGTAAACATCAAATACAAAAGTTACGTAATTTTGTCCGTTGAATCCGAATCTGCAATAAAAAATGGGGGGGGGGGGGGTTATAATTTAAGATTTCAAAGTTGGACCTCCTCTGACCCCCTGGGGGTCGGTTGCGAAGGTCAAATTTGGTATCATTGAGTAGCTTATTTAAAAATATTTAACACGTATATTTTCGTTTTTCAATCTCTTATATATTTCTTGAGTTATTCGACCGTTTTCAGACTTTTCGGACACCCTGTATATACCACGGACAAAATTATAAGACAGCCTAACATTTTAATTAAAACACCTCTTTTACAAAAACCGTGATCGAACAGATGTTTTCTATTTATAAAGTATTTTACTGTATAATCATAATGCAATCGTATCACAAGACACAAAAATCTACAATGCTTTTTTTCCTTAAGAACTGGTTTCGTCAACAAAGAATGTGCCAAGAGCCACCAACTCTAATGCTCTTATTCACCATCTACCTCAACCTAGGAAACGTCGGTCGAACGCTCAAATGAAATTCATGATAACATTTGATTGGACATTATCAAGGAGACGTCCAATCAGGATTAAAGATGAATACCGTTTGAGCGTTCGACCGAGGTTTTCGATGTAACTCGGGGTCGAAGTAGTTGGTGAATAACAGCGTAATCAGTCAAATCCTTCTAAATTTTGTTGGACTGTAATATCACGGGCTTTTGAATGCACTGTTAAAAATATTGTAAAAAATTACCTCTGTTTTTAAAGACTATCTATTTTCTGACAAATGAGAACGCTTCATATGAGTTTAGGGAGTCTCATTGGTCAGAAAATAGATAATCTTTAAAAGCAGAGGTAATCTCGAACCCAAAAGATGTCCAGTTGCTTGTTTACTATTTGCGTTGCGATTGCGAAAAGTTAGATCAATATCCAGCTCAGATGCTGTTTTGCTGTTTTGCCGACATATCGGTGTAACAGACGATATTACCACTGTCAAAATATTTCCTGTGTAGAAAGATGCAATTCAATAGTGTTTCACCGCATATTATATGTTGGTTTCGTTTTTGTTTATAAATAAATAGGAATCATAAATTGATCATTTTACATTAATATGTTATCGTTAGAGACTTTAAAGTTTTACTTGAAATTTCAAGAGGTTTATTTGGAATATGCTTGTAAGTATTAGACGCTTTTTCATAGTTTTCTTTTTAATTATTTGATTGCAAAAATAATTGAGAAATTTACTTAAGAAAAATGTAATTTTGGATCTATTTTGATTTCAGTGTGAATTAAATTTGAATAATATAAGGTTTACATATAATTTTGTACTTGTTATATCCTGCTTGAAATGGTATAGTACTGCAACAATGTTCATAGTATCCATGCTTTGTTAGAAATTATAAGATATTACATATAATTACTCTTTGCAAATTTAATGCATAGTAAATTCCTTGAATAATTTAATTTATTGGATTTGACTCCTGCGTCATTCCATTCAGACCATTTAATTGATAAAAATCCATGTGTTTGTTTTTTTACTTGAATATTGTTGTAGGTGTAAATTTTCATTTTGATAAAGAAAAGAATGCGAATAATAAATAGAAAATAAGTATATATCTAAATCAGATACAGTGTACTGTAATAAAGTGTGGATTTTTTAAAAATATTATTGCAAATGCCTTTTAATTCCTTAAAATTTGAGCTGATCATATCCATTTTTCTTGTATAATTTCTGTCTTATCATAACCATTGCTTGATGCTTAATGCTAACAGTAGTCTTATGCACCTTGTATTTACAAGGTTACAATTTTATCTATTTTAAGTATTACTAGATACGTGGATATATATTTTTTCAAAATTAAAATTTTTGAAAAGTGTTTGCATTATATTATTTTAATGGAATAAAAATTCATTTCAATATTTCTTATTTGAGTAATCAAAAAGATCAGTTTAATAGTAAGTAATTATGGTACCTACATCGACCAATTTCGCGAAATTAGACGTAAATCTAAGCTATTTACCAAATTATACAAATTAACATAATTTTTATATTAAATAACAAAAGAATAAATAAATTAGTAAAACACTTATTAAAATACAAAGTGAAATTTAAAATCACTTGATGACGTAACAAACATGTGTATTGTGTTTAATGTCAAATGCATGCAACATTTACACTCATCCATTTTTGGCATTTAATCTTATGCAGAATGGTGATAGTTTTTTGGCTGATGGGATAATCAAGTGGTTCCATATTAATTAAATACTTTATAATCATCTTTCTTATTACAATTTGCATTAAATTAACCCTCATAGTGTGCAACAGTATTTTTGTCCATCTGTTTAATGATTATATGAGTATTTGTATTTGTTTGTTTTACATTATTATTTATTTTATGTATACTTGAAAAAGTCAACAAAGATAAACATTTTGTTACATCATCCTTTGAATTCAGAAAGTCATTGGCAAAAAGAAAATAATAATAATAATAATGTTTAAGAGCATATTAAACATAAAATGGTTAACATTTTTGAGTTTTTTTTAAATATCTGTCTAAAAAGTAGAGCTAAAAGATTACGGACCTCCTAAAGATTATGGTGCTGGAAGGTTTTAAAATAATGTTAGTTTTCAGCACAGTGAGTGTGTACATATATATATATTGCTTCTTTTTTTTTTTTTTTTTTTTTCCAAAATGTGTTTTGCATCATTCTATGGTAACTTATGTTATATTTAGATCTCTTTTCAGTTATTTTAGCATTACAACACATGCACAAAAAAATATTTTAACTGTAAATTTTGCATGGTTTGCAAATTAAACTTATTCAAAGCCCAATTTAGATGAAAATTATCTAATTTTAGTGTTATTTAGTAAATTTTGGTAGTTATATATATACTATGGTAACTGACATTGCTGAAAAAGGAATGTAAGTATCATTTAAAGTGTAATTTTCACTGTCATTTTTTAATTAATTTTCATCCAAATTGACCCTTAGATAAGTTTCATTGACAAATCATGTTTAATTTTACATTTGAATATTTTTTAGCACTACATTACTAAAATTACTGACAGTAAATTGCTCTAAATGTAATGTAAGTTACCATGGAATGACCCTTCTTCTTTTATGCTTTGGTACACTTTTCTAAAATTTTATTTTAAATAAACGCTTAACGTTCTAAAGCTGTGTAACTAACATGTCTCTAAAAATACCTAACATTATAGGTCTGAGTAATTTTTTTATTTATTTTTTTTTAATTATTTTTTTTTAAATAATGAAAAATATTTTCTTAAAATTTGTAGAATTTTCAAAGTCTTTTAGTAAAATATTTTTAATTTTATTTCTTTTAAGCTAAAATGAAAATTGTTTCTTATTATTCTCAAATAGTATGTTTTCTGACACTAACAACAAATTTTAAGGTTATAAATTCAAAAGGTTTTTAGCTACAGGCCAGACATTATTGATAAAAAGATTTCATAGAGATATGTAAAAGAGTAATTAATTTTTGAAAATTAATTTTTGCATGAAATATATATATATAATGTGTATTTACAGTAATTTTTTTCTTTTTCATTTCTGCCTCTAGTTTTAAGTAAAATACATGATATTAAATATTTCATAAAAATTGCTTCATTTTATTTGTTGAGATGTTCCTATGTGCCCTTAAAAGATTAACTACTTTATTTGGATCAAAGGAAGATGTGGATGTTTCATTGAATTGAGGTGTTTCTTTATTTTGCTGTTTGTGATGAATGCAGGTTTATAGTTTGAAGTTTCATTCAATATGTGCAACATTTTGTTAAGAGGCTACATCTGTCACCTGAAAAAGTCTACTCACCAATTCTAATCTTATGGAAATTTTTTAAAAGATATCTTGTTTGTCTTTGAGTATTTTTAAACAATTCTTTTTGCATTGATTAGTTAAAATCAGTCTGTACAAAGGTTGTTCTTTTACTTTTTTGATTTTGTTCCCAAATACT
The DNA here is from genome assembly GCA_964019185.1 of Maratus speculifer. Classification (NCBI taxonomy): domain Eukaryota; kingdom Metazoa; phylum Arthropoda; class Arachnida; order Araneae; family Salticidae; genus Maratus; species Maratus speculifer. The sequence continues at coordinate 203,464,288 of OZ025295.1, forward strand.
TTTAAGAAAGACACTTTCATTTTCAGAACTGGTTTCGAAAGTGAAAGCATTCTCTTGAAAAAAAATCTGTAAACAAAATCAAAGAGTAAAAAAAAAAAGGGACAGATGTAGAAATCAATCTTAGCTTTTCAATACAAAGAGAATTGTTTAAAAATATTGACATGCAAATGAGAGACATCTTAAAAAATTTCATCAATAGCATTAGCATTAGAGTTTTTCCAGCTGACTAAACACTCCTTCAGATGTGTATTTCAGATGCTTTTTCATATGCAGTATCGTGCAAAAGGAGCTGTCGCCCCGGGCACAAAAATTTAGGGTGTGCCAAATTTACACAACTAAAGCCATTTTTCGGATGTCACAAGAAAAAGTTGGGGGAGAGGTTGCCAAATTGAAACTTTGCCTCAGGCACGGTTTTCATTTTGAACGCCCCTGTTAGTATGTTTTGAAGTATACCTTCATAAGCTGTGGCAAAAATAATCTTGACAAAATATGAGAATTAAAAGTACCAAGTAAATTTTTATTTATTTGTTAAGTATTGTGTTATTCTAGAGATTTCTGTGATAAATTTGTGCATTTTTAGGAGAGTGAATAATAAAAAAAAAATAATGTATTGTGCTAGAAGATTAATATTGGAGGTATTGACAAATTTAAAATTGAAAAAGCTCTGAGATAAATGACAATTAAAAGAAAAAAATCCTGAGCTATTTGACATAGTTAAAATTTCAAAAATCTGGAACTATTTAACATATTTTAAAATTCAAAAATCCAGAGCTATTAGATAAATAAATAAATAAAAAATCAAGAGCTATTTGACAAATCTAAAAATTTAATAATTCAAATCTAATTGGTAAATATAAAAATTCAGAAACCTAAAGCTATAAATTTATGTAAAAACCCAAAAATTTTAAAAACCTAAAAAAAAAAAAAAAAAAAAAAAAAAATTGCTAAGCTAAATGTTTTAAATCGAAATCTTTTTACACGTTTTAAAAATTTGTTACAAAATGAAATAAAATTAACATGATGGAATGATTTTCTTAGCAAGTTGCTGAAAAATCAAATTTTTTTACATTCAATGTTTAGGTGCTGTGCAAAATATAACATTATCATTTTAGAGGGAGGAGGGGTCTGGCACATGATATTGTAAGACTAGACCCTCTAGGGGTAGGGGAGGGGGTTGTCTTTTGATATCAATATCATTTTTGATCCAATCAAAATTTTCTCTTTGTATTCGTAGCATGGTCTTTGGTGCAAGATAGCATGTTATCTTTTTTAGCCTGTTACTTATTTTTATGAAAATATAAAGTTATTTTTAAAATCACTAAATATTATGAAATTATTTAATTCTAAAATATGGAACACTCCAGCATTCAACATTCATATTTTCCTCATATGTCTATACACGTATAATTACGGTTCAAGAAACCACACGTGAAATATATTTGAAGTGAAGCTTGTGTTTACTAATAAATTAAAGAGAAAGAGAAGGAATGTTGTCCACTTGTTTTGTTCATAAGTATTTCTATCTGCCTCCCACAACTTCCTCTGTACAGGGCAAGTGCAATAGGACTTTATTACCATTGAATGCATTATGTAACAAAAAGCTATTATAAAATAGTAAGTATTTCTTTTAAGTGTTATTTGATACAATGTTTTTTCATGTGCAAAGTGATATTTTATTCGGCATTGATTTCTCTTTATTTGAATCATAAAAATATGCAAAAATAAAAAGGTAGCCAATTTTGTATATAACTTTGTGGGAAAAAAAATTTTCTAGAAAAAAATAAATAAATATAAAAAAAATATTTATACTTTGATAATGATATTATTACCGGAGGGTGGGGTGGGGGCTTTGTGGGATGATAACATATGATATCTGTTCTGAAGGACGGGAGAGGGTTCGAAATTACCAAAAAGTTGATAATGTTATATTTGCATAGTACCTTAGTTACTTTGTGAATGAATTTCTCGTTGGAACTATCTAACAAGGAAGGTCTCCATACGGGCATACTCAGAAAAATCTGAAAAAATTACAGAATGTCCTTCTCATATAGTTATATATGTTTATAAAAAACATTTCGGCGGAATCTCCTTGTAACGTCCGTAAAAAAATAATAAAAATTTCGTTTATTTGGCGATTTATCTCCGGTTGGCGAAAAAACGAAATTTTGAAAAATACGCTTTTACGCTTCGAATACTTTTTAAAGAAAAAACTTTCTATGTTCAATTTATTTAAATAAGTTTAGTTTAAGTAATTTTAGTTTTGCATTTTTACTTTACTTTAAGTGTAATTTTGTCATATACGTTTATATGTATTTATAACAAAATTAAATTAATATATTTTATCATTTAAAACACAATTTAAATTGATTAAAATTGTTCCAAATTGAAAAACACACTGTTAAAAATCTGTTGCATTTTGTTGCAACGCCCTCCTTTGCTTGTATAGAAAACGGTTACTTGGCCGTGAAATTTAGCTTCCTCATTGGTTGGAATAGAGATATTATATACAAGCGGTGGGAGTGCGTTGCAACAAAATGCAGCAGATTTTTAACAGTGTATGATACGGTCAATATTCGGTGCTATGGAGCATTCTCATTGGTCAGAACAGAGATATTCTATAAAAGTAGTGGAGTGACGTTGCAGTAAATGCTGCAGATTTTTAACAGTGAAGTCAATTAAAATCAATTTTCAGATTCGTTAAAATCGTCTGCTTTTGGCGAGGAAATGCACTGTACACCAAATCCCGTGCCGCTTTCAGCTTTTCACGCCAATTATTCCAAACTATTTTATTTTTTTACATATCTAATAATGTAATTCCGCCGCTAATTTTCACTGATCCTTTATTACCTACATGAGTAGTTTAATTCTTATTTTTTTCAAGAAATTCTGAGTATGCCCCCAATGGAGACCTTCCTTGTAAGTAATGAATCCTTTGCTTGGGTTGCAGCCATGGAGGAATGAGATAGGTGGAGTGGAAGTATTATGTCTGGGGGTGATGCTAAAAAAATAACCCTACATTAAGTACAATTAAGGGTGTATTTCAAAAAGAGATTTTCCACGTTCAACAGCTCTAAATTTTCCGATACATTTTCAGACTAATTTTTTAAAGTAGAAATATTAAACTTGCTGAGGGAATTTTTGAAGTGATGTACAATGTGCCGTGTAATGTAATTTTTCGCTGAATTAATTAGAATTTGATTTAGAAACAATTATTTTCTCTGTTCAATCATTTTTGCGGTCGCAGATCTTCCGCTTCTAAAAATTTGGTCCAAAACGCCGTTTTTGACAGCATTTTTTGCAACATTTTCTGCATTTATCAAAAAATCGACAATTATTACACCTTATGTAGTTTCTAAATAAGAGATTTTGAAAGTTTAGTGCATTTGAGAGGAAAAATGAATTTAAAAATAAATCTGAAAATAAGCAGTTTGATTCGAAATACACCCTTAAGTACCAAAAAAACCACATGCTTCGATACACCTATCAATTGAAACAGGTTTAAACCCGCATTTTTTCTCTCTCGTCTTTTAAAAAAGAACTAATTTATCGCTTCACCGGTAAGAATTTATCAATTATTTTATCATATGTGTTTTAAATATCAATAGAAAATTCTTTTAACGTTTTGCTTGAAAATATAACATTCTTTTGTTAGCATCTTAAAATCGTCTGCAGTAAGAAATCTATATTTTAGATTAATATTTATTACTTAAGTTTTCATACATGACTTTAAAAGAATGTTTTCATCATTATATTTTAAATATTTATTTACATGCAATTATTAAGTCATAAACATTTTTCATCTATGTTATAAAGTATTTAAAATCACATTAAATTAGGAAACTTTTAGTAATACAATTTTTAGTTCGTATCAAATGTTTTCAATATCTTATTTAATTTCAATTTGACATTTAATTATTGCTAATTTTCCAATTTCTTTTATTTTAAAAGCGAACATTTATTTTAATAAATAATAATAGAACAAAGACCATTTTAAGAATTTGCTATTTTCTTCTTAAAATGTGCTCTAGTTGTAAATCATTTCTTTCTATTCGTCTTATAATACAAAATCCCTTCTATGTCTTTTTGTTTGGGACATGAAAATTTGAGCGATAAATGGTTTCATATTACAAACCTTTTTTGAGGCTTACTTCACCTCCACCTATCTCATTCCTCCATGGGTTGCAGCACAATGTGATAGGAAAGAATTTCGCTTTTCGGATTCTACTATTTTATGTTGGCATGTCATAAAAATCACCAAATCGGGTGTTTTGCTTGTTCTAGGATTTTGCCTTTAGTTAATTATTTTATTTCAGTCTAAAAATTAAAAACAATAATAATAATAATAAACTGACGTTATTAATATTTAATTTAAAATTACTGGAAATCTTAATCAATCAATCAACCTGACAGTTTTAGGTTTCCATGAAAATTTCAGGCTATCAAATCTCTCTATCTTTTTATTAATTAGAATGATAATATATTTTTATTTATTTTTAAGAATCTTTTCAGGCTTTGGTGCAATTAATTTTTAAATTTTGGAAAAACTGACATCTTTTGATTTAAATAAACTTTCCATGTTGAGTTATTTAAGTTTTATAGTACCTGAAAAGATATCGCTTGTATTTTGCAATAAGGGCATAAAGAGACAAATGATTAATTGTTGAGGAGAGTCAAAACAAAGAATGCTTCACCCTGTAATTGCTTACTGTGTATGTAAGCAGAGTTTTCCCTAGGTTTAAAAGAAGGCAGGGCGCTACTGTTGTGGAAAGGGCGTTTTTGGATTTTTTTTAAGGGCACTTTTATAGAATTGAGACTAAAATCTTATTGCCTTTTTTGATGCAACCGACCGATTCATTTCTTTTTCTAGTAACAAGAGGGGAAAAAATCACAAAAGACGTCCATTTATCACGGGAAAAATCGTTTTTTGATTGAGGGGGGAAATCGTGAAATTTGTCAATCAGTTGTGCAAAAATCTCCAATCGGTCGCGAAAGAATCGCGGTTCAAAAAGTCATGGAAAAACGGAATCTTCGTCAAATAATGGAGAAAAAATCCAAAAATTTCGTCAAAAGATTGAAAAAAAAGGGGCAAATTTTATTAAAAGATCGTGGAAAAACAGCAAATTTTCTTAGAAGAGCGCGAAAAAATGACAAATTTTGTTAGAAAATTGTGAAAATATAGCAAAATTTGTTAGAAAATCGCGAAAAAATAGCAAACTTTGTCAAAAGACTGCAAAAAAATTGGAAATTTTGCCAAAAGATCATGAAAAACGCAAATGTCGAAAAGGGGCGCGAAAGAAAGCACATACAGTCGGCCCTCGTTAATTCGAACTCGTCGGGACCACAAGAAATGTTCGAATTATACGAAGTTCGAATTATGGAAAATATGAAATGAAAACATACTTAGTATGGTACTATTACAAAGGAATTGATGTTATAGTGTTTTTTTTTTTAATTTATTTCATCTGTTATCAATAGAATATGACTTAATACTAATTTCGAATATATAAATACATAAACTAATTAAAAGGTAAGAAACAAGCATGATGGAAAAAAAAAATTAAATTGTCATTGATGGACAAACGAGGCACTAAGAAAGTGGATATCAAATGCATTGGATTATATGTATACTCGTTCGGAACAATTTTCACAAAAATCAAAGAAAGAAAGTTATTCAAATGATCTGAAATTCGTGAGAAAGAAAAGAAACATGAAAAATCGGAATTATAGTTAGTTCGAATTAAACGAAGTCGAGACAAAATGAGTTCGAATTAATGAAAAAATTTTAAGTTATTCTGCCATTGAAAATTTCGGGACTTTATGTTTAGTTCGAATTAAGCGAAGATTCGTCTAATTAACCAGAGTCGACTGTAGTTCGTGCTGGGAGTGAAATCGTCCCCTCCCTTCCTCCACCTCTCTTTTTTAACCTTTCAAAACCTTTGTGAATTTAATTTTTTTTTCTTTTTTGCTTAGAATCACCTCTGTGATTTTGTAATATTTCCCCCAAAATTAAGAAAAATTAAAGCAGTCATTTCCGAAAACTTGGTCATGAAATGTATCGTAAATTTTGACAAACTATCGAAAAAAAAAATCGTAAACTATTGGAAAAAATCGTCTATTTCGTCATAGAATCGCTGGGAAAATGCGGATTTTGTCAATGGATCGTGAAAATAGCGATGCCTGTTCAGTATTTTTTTTAACTAAAAGGCAGGAGGGGCTGAGCGCTTCCCTGAAACCCTCTGGGGGAAACTCTGGTGTAAGCATCCTTGGGAGTAAAGTTTTAATTTTTAGGTACATTTCTAGGTATTCTTTACTTTTGCAAAAATTTATACGATTGGTAATAAGGACTGAAATCGTTTCATAAGCTCTTAATGCACAACACCTATGGTTAATACCTGTGTCTTAAGCTGCCACTTCAGTCAAGCGAAAATACCCATTCGCCAATGTTATGGAAGAAATTTATAAAGATATTTCAGTTGCATTTCAGTATTTTTATTTATTTATTTATTTTTATTCTTCTTCTGTTTTTTTTTTTTTTTTTTTTTTTTTTTTTTTGTGTGTGTGTGTGTGTGGGGGGGGGGGGGGGGCGGCATTGTATATATTGATATTGATCAGTACAAAGACCGATTTTTAATTTTGATTGTAGATATTTTTAATGAGGGCACTTTTATTTTTGGAACCGGTTTTGAAAGTGAAAGCATCCCCATAAAAAATTACCGTCACACAGCATTCTGTTAGTGCATGTAGGGTTAGTAAATATAGATATTTTCGAAAGTATAAGAAGTATAATATATTTTCAAAATAGTCCTCATTCATGGTTATAAATACTTCAGACCTAATATAAATTAGAAACTAAAATGTACAAAGATAAACTTTCTAATTTAGATTTACAGTTTCATCACAGTGAATTTTGTTTGGTTTTCTTCAATTTAGCAGACAAAATTTTAAATACAGATAAATCTGATCTTATCGAATTGTTAGTTTATAAATTGAAGCTTGTCTGCTTTTTCATTCCCTAATCTGTTGTGCAGTTAAATTGAGTAAATATTGTTTCACATAATTATTGGTTTTACATTTAAAAATTCAGCTTCAATTGTAATGCTTAGAAAATATTTTTTTCAGAGAAGGGGGGAGGGTTTAAAAAAGTCACTTCCAAAACAGAAATTTTTTATCTACAGAAAAAAAAAAAAGAAAAAAAACTTAGAAAAAATAATTTATTTAATTAAAAAAATAATTTACTAGTTGATTTTTTTGACTGAAATTATTAAAATCATCATATACAATATTTTTTAAATATCGAATTTCACAATATTTTAAAATTAAATATCAGATATATATCATGATATATACCAAGATATAATATCCATTGATATTTAATCACCGAATCCTTAGTTGATGTGTTCAATAATGTGTTGTTTTTATGGCGTTGGCATATATCCAAATGATTAACAAACATGTTTTTAAATGTGTTTTACAACAACGATTATTTTTTAAATATTCAATTATTAGGCTTTTTTGCTTGTTTAAAATAGCACCACTTGAATTTTTTATATTTTTTTATAGCTAGCTGTACCCATTTTATTTTTATTAAAATTTTAAATAGTAATTCCTTTTTCTTTTTTTCTGGCCTCAACAGTGGCCGAGAGGTTCTTCTCTCGAAGATGGGCGGTGCTAGGTTCGAATCCAATAGCGCCCGTCGGCCTAATCGTTCGAGGTTTTCTGTGGTTTCCTCCGAACCTTGGATTTCCTTATGTAAATACGGAGTTAAGTTCTCTTAGAAAAACTCCCACGGAGAACACCCACCCCTTTGGGCCTATATTTCTCGTGTTGATAATTGACCGTTATAAACACAACCAACAACCATTTTTTTTTTCTCTCGTCGTACGATTTTTGTATTGTTAGGGCTATGTTTAAAACATATCGCATGTTTTTTTTTTTTTTTTTTTTTTTATCCAGAAAGTTTAGAAACATTCAACAGCGATAAAGTCAATATAATACTTTGCGTTTAAAAGATTCAATGACCCATAGCATATGCAATGGAATAGTTTTGCATTTTTATGAATTTTCCGTTTGTTCCACTACACGCAGCGAGGCTTCACATAAACAAAGCAATTATTTATGCAGCTATCAGGATACAATAAAGTAACATTTTTAGATGTTTTTCAAAGCAAGTTTTGGAAAGGCCAGTTTATGAGATTACGAATGGGAATGTGTGGAATTGTATAATACAGACGCATGCGCGCATGACGTGCTCGACAAATTTTGTGCAAGATTCGGAACTTTGCAGAATATTTTAGGAAAGAAACAATTTTTATTTTTGTAGTTTTTTTAAATACCAAAAAATTAAAACTATCTCCCAATTTTTAGTACGATTTATTTACAGCACAATTAAAAAGCAAGGCTGATTTTCGAATTTTCTAGCCAAAAATTTTAAAAATTCGTCAGTCCAGAAGTTCGGACATCAAAAATCGCAAATTTTGACAAATGAAAATCGATTTCTTTAATCGTTTGCAGAGGAAAAAAAAAATCTCCAAGCTCGTCAAATTATTGCGGAAAACACGAATTTGCTCAAAGGGCTGCAAACAAAACGCAAAATATCGTCAAAAAGCTTAATAAAAAAAAAAAAAAAAAAAAAAAAAACCCGCAAATTTTGTCAAACGATCGCAAGGAAAATGCAAATTTCGTCAAAAGGCCTCGGGGGAGGGGGGGGGGGGGTGCGAATTTTAACAGAAAACGTGAATTTCAACTAACACTCGTGTAAAAAACGCGCTTTTCAACGAAGAATCGCGTAAAAATAAAACGTGCGTTTAGACAAATGACCGCGCAAAAAAACGCGAATTTCGTCCTAAGATTGTATGCAACAAACGCGAATCTCCCCCATGAAGCGCTTAAAAAACACGAATTTCGTTCATGTCAAAATAATATTACACATAATTTTCTTAAATATTAAAATAATTTGCAGAAAGTTTTTGACCAAATGTTTACGTGCACAGTCTGGGAATGTGTTGTTTGTTCTTTGACCACCAATATCTTTCCATCATCTATTCAATTTTCTGGACAATTTAAAGGAAAGCGCTCTCTTGATTTTTTTTTCGTGTAATTATTATTAAAACTTTTTAAGTGATGTGGTGTAAACTGATTAAAATAATAATATAAGTCTACTTTGTGCGCACATATATTACTGAGTATCTACAAACTTGCAAGTATGGGCGCCCATTTGGAGGAAGTTAGGATTAAGGCAGCAGAATCAATTTTTAGAATGTATCAGTCATTACATATCACACTAAAAAAAAAAATAAAAAAAAAAAAATTGTAATTTAAGAAATTACCCCAACCATTTGAAAAATGTTTCACTCGATACATTCATCTATCATTTTAAGCTAAATACCAGTTGTTTTATTGTGTATTATCCGTGCCACTGCTATAAATGACTTTATACATGCTGCAATTTGAAGGTACGGTTCGTTTAAGTTATATCACTCTATTGTCGCCAAGCATAAAAGTTGGCGACGAAAGAAACATTTCAAACTATTTAACATTGTTGGTGCAAAAGTAATCATTATTAAAATACAGCTTTGGCATATACTGTTATACTTGTAAGACTTTGGCATATATTGTTTGATTTTACAGAGCAGAATTTTGGTGATGGAGGTTTTAAACCAAAATCGATCGCAGCACATGCATCTGTGAATGGGTCCATCAGACATCGAATCAAAAAAGTTTTTTCCCAGTTTTTCCCAAGCCGATTGCTTTTTAGTTTTCTTTTTAGGTGGTGGAAAATCAAGAGTAATAGCTATAACATTTTCCGGCTTGTTAGAATCACTATTGGCACTCAAATTTTCCTGGTTAGAACCGACCGATAGTAAAACGCCATGGCTAGTGGATTGGTCGCCCTGGCGACATGATGTTTTACAATTAATCGGTTCGGCATTAAATTGCTTCCTTTTTCGTGATCGCCTTTCAACACGTAATTGGTTTTCAGCGGCTCAATAATCTTTTGATTTTATCATTTTCTGCATTGAAAGACGTTTTTGCGCCAAACCAAATACAGTATTACTCAGTTATCCCGTCGACCAATTTCGCCAAATGATACGAATCGCCAAACTAATAAGCAACTTATACATGTTGACTAAATTTTTATTTTAAATAGCAAAAGAAGAAATAAAAATCACTTTATGATTGTTTAAGTACGCGTATTGTGTTTAATATCATTGAATGCGATATTCACGTTCATTCATTTCTTTGGCTTCGGCTTTTTCCGTATCTGTTAATTTCCGTCTACCCATTTTTAAATTTGTTAGTTTTCTCCTTTATTACAATGATTTTAACCATTTTAATTTACTATTCAAATAAAAATTCTTCTAAAAGTAAAGAATTTAATTTAAATTCAAATAAAAACTCTTCTAAAAGTAAAGAAATTAATTTAAATTCAAAAGTGACCACATCATTCAAAAGTGGTAACATCATTCAAAAGTGGTAACATCATCGGGTCCATTCTCCCGAAAACAACAACCATTTTTCAAATGGTTAATAATAATTGCCTGAGCGAAGCGAAGTCTTTATACTCTTTAGTCTTTTAGTACGTAACGATATTAAAATTCAAAAAAATTCTTTCGTCAAGCAAATCTCAAAAAGTACTTGTCGGATTTTGATTCTGTTTGTACCAATAGGTACCTATGAAGGTAATCTGGTGAATGCACCTACTTTTAAAAATTAATTCCAAATAGTTTAAAAGTTATATTAAAAAAACTGATAAAAAAGCACAATTTATGTGCATACGTCACAGAAATTTGGTGAGCGTGATTTTCACCGGCTGGACATTTTCGTAGATAACCGAATCAGTACATGGAGTAAATAGTAATCATTTTCGCACTCAGAAATATTGAATGCAATAAAACATTTTAAAATTTAATCATGCAGGAAAATAAAACTGTTATTTTTTTATATTAAAAAATGTCATAAAAACTTTGATTTTGAGATTTTGTGATAATCTCTTAACAGCACTTTTTGATCGCTAAAAGAATGTTTTACATATTTCGCGTGTGAAAATTAGAAACAATTGCGTTTTTAAATAAAAAGTTTCTTTTATGACATCATTTTCCCTGTATATTTATTTTCATTGCATGTTTTCTTTTAACTTATATTTTGTTTGTGTATGGAAGTCAATTCTGGTCACTAATTTTTCGGCACGGATACCACAAGCGCATCAGATTTGGCGCAATTTTTTTCAAAGCCCATTTGGCGAAAACTCCCTTTTCAAATAACGCTTACATACACATTTTTAAATTATTTTCTATTTTCAAAAAGAACTTACAGTAAATAAAATAATAATAATAATAATTAATAACTATAAAAAGAAATAATTTATATAATTAAAAAAAGAAAATGAAAGTAAATAAACACTTTATGAGTAAATAAACAAATAATAAAAAAAAAATTGTAATTTAAGAAATTACCCCAACCATTTGAAAAATGTTTCACTCGATACATTCATCTATCATTTTAAGCTAAATACCAGTTGTTTTATTGTGTATTATCCGTGCCACTGCTATAAATGACTTTATACATGCTGCAATTTGAAGGTACGGTTCGTTTAAGTTATATCACTCTATTGTCGCCAAGCATAAAAGTTGGCGACGAAAGAAACATTTCAAACTATTTAACATTGTTGGTGCAAAAGTAATCATTATTAAAATACAGCTTTGGCATATACTGTTATACTTGTAAGACTTGGAGGTTTTAAACCAAAATCGATCGCAGCACATGCATCTGTGAATGGGTCCATCAGACATCGAATCAAAAAAGTTTTTTCCCAGTTTTTCCCAAGCCGATTGCTTTTTAGTTTTCTTTTTAGGTGGTGGAAAATCAAGAGTAATAGCTATAACATTTTCCGGCTTGTTAGAATCACTATTGGCACTCAAATTTTCCTGGTTAGAACCGACCGATAGTAAAACGCCATGGCTAGTGGATTGGTCGCCCTGGCGACATGATGTTTTACAATTAATCGGTTCGGCATTAAATTGCTTCCTTTTTCGTGATCGCCTTTCAACACGTAATTGGTTTTCAGCGGCTCAATAATCTTTTGATTTTATCATTTTCTGCATTGAAAGACGTTTTTGCGCCAAACCAAATACAGTATTACTCAGTTATCCCGTCGACCAATTTCGCCAAATGATACGAATCGCCAAACTAATAAGCAACTTATACATGTTGACTAAATTTTTATTTTAAATAGCAAAAGAAGAAATAAAAATCACTTTATGATTGTTTAAGTACGCGTATTGTGTTTAATATCATTGAATGCGATATTCACGTTCATTCATTTCTTTGGCTTCGGCTTTTTCCGTATCTGTTAATTTCCGTCTACCCATTTTTAAATTTGTTAGTTTTCTCCTTTATTACAATGATTTTAACCATTTTAATTTACTATTCAAATAAAAATTCTTCTAAAAGTAAAGAATTTAATTTAAATTCAAATAAAAACTCTTCTAAAAGTAAAGAAATTAATTTAAATTCAAAAGTGACCACATCATTCAAAAGTGGTAACATCATTCAAAAGTGGTAACATCATCGGGTCCATTCTCCCGAAAACAACAACCATTTTTCAAATGGTTAATAATAATTGCCTGAGCGAAGCGAAGTCTTTATACTCTTTAGTCTTTTAGTACGTAACGATATTAAAATTCAAAAAAATTCTTTCGTCAAGCAAATCTCAAAAAGTACTTGTCGGATTTTGATTCTGTTTGTACCAATAGGTACCTATGAAGGTAATCTGGTGAATGCACCTACTTTTAAAAATTAATTCCAAATAGTTTAAAAGTTATATTAAAAAAACTGATAAAAAAGCACAATTTATGTGCATACGTCACAGAAATTTGGTGAGCGTGATTTTCACCGGCTGGACATTTTCGTAGATAACCGAATCAGTACATGGAGTAAATAGTAATCATTTTCGCACTCAGAAATATTGAATGCAATAAAACATTTTAAAATTTAATCATGCAGGAAAATAAAACTGTTATTTTTTTATATTAAAAAATGTCATAAAAACTTTGATTTTGAGATTTTGTGATAATCTCTTAACAGCACTTTTTGATCGCTAAAAGAATGTTTTACATATTTCGCGTGTGAAAATTAGAAACAATTGCGTTTTTAAATAAAAAGTTTCTTTTATGACATCATTTTCCCTGTATATTTATTTTCATTGCATGTTTTCTTTTAACTTATATTTTGTTTGTGTATGGAAGTCAATTCTGGTCACTAATTTTTCGGCACGGATACCACAAGCGCATCAGATTTGGCGCAATTTTTTTCAAAGCCCATTTGGCGAAAACTCCCTTTTCAAATAACGCTTACATACACATTTTTAAATTATTTTCTATTTTCAAAAAGAACTTACAGTAAATAAAATAATAATAATAATAATTAATAACTATAAAAAGAAATAATTTATATAATTAAAAAAAGAAAATGAAAGTAAATAAACACTTTATGAGTAAATAAACAAATAATAAAAAAAAAATTGTAATTTAAGAAATTACCCCAACCATTTGAAAAATGTTTCACTCGATACATTCATCTATCATTTTAAGCTAAATACCAGTTGTTTTATTGTGTATTATCCGTGCCACTGCTATAAATGACTTTATACATGCTGCAATTTGAAGGTACGGTTCGTTTAAGTTATATCACTCTATTGTCGCCAAGCATAAAAGTTGGCGACGAAAGAAACATTTCAAACTATTTAACATTGTTGGTGCAAAAGTAATCATTATTAAAATACAGCTTTGGCATATACTGTTATACTTGTAAGACTTGGAGGTTTTAAACCAAAATCGATCGCAGCACATGCATCTGTGAATGGGTCCATCAGACATCGAATCAAAAAAGTTTTTTCCCAGTTTTTCCCAAGCCGATTGCTTTTTAGTTTTCTTTTTAGGTGGTGGAAAATCAAGAGTAATAGCTATAACATTTTCCGGCTTGTTAGAATCACTATTGGCACTCAAATTTTCCTGGTTAGAACCGACCGATAGTAAAACGCCATGGCTAGTGGATTGGTCGCCCTGGCGACATGATGTTTTACAATTAATCGGTTCGGCATTAAATTGCTTCCTTTTTCGTGATCGCCTTTCAACACGTAATTGGTTTTCAGCGGCTCAATAATCTTTTGATTTTATCATTTTCTGCATTGAAAGACGTTTTTGCGCCAAACCAAATACAGTATTACTCAGTTATCCCGTCGACCAATTTCGCCAAATGATACGAATCGCCAAACTAATAAGCAACTTATACATGTTGACTAAATTTTTATTTTAAATAGCAAAAGAAGAAATAAAAATCACTTTATGATTGTTTAAGTACGCGTATTGTGTTTAATATCATTGAATGCGATATTCACGTTCATTCATTTCTTTGGCTTCGGCTTTTTCCGTATCTGTTAATTTCCGTCTACCCATTTTTAAATTTGTTAGTTTTCTCCTTTATTACAATGATTTTAACCATTTTAATTTACTATTCAAATAAAAATTCTTCTAAAAGTAAAGAATTTAATTTAAATTCAAATAAAAACTCTTCTAAAAGTAAAGAAATTAATTTAAATTCAAAAGTGACCACATCATTCAAAAGTGGTAACATCATTCAAAAGTGGTAACATCATCGGGTCCATTCTCCCGAAAACAACAACCATTTTTCAAATGGTTAATAAATAAAACCGGGTTACCATCTCAGGTAAAATAATGCCATTTTAACGCCAATTATGTACCCTGGTGCATATGTGACATTTTTTCCCATTTTTCATCCGTTTCCTGTTGGCATACAACTTTGAAATATGGAGTATGTATGCATACCTGGGAGCAATACTGGAATTAGACATTGATTTTTTTTTTTTTTATTCGATCCAAAAAGGGGCAACGGGGCTATTTTTTAAAGTTTTATACAATTTATACTGCACAAAGGAGCCACTTACCTATTTCTATATACCAGAAGAAGTAAGTGGTATGTAAAAACAATTATAGTATACATAAATAAAATACTTGAGATAATATACTAAAGATATAAGTATCGGGTTTGGCGAGATTTTTTATGCCAATTAGGCGAAAACATCGTTTTGATTACCAGATGCATATAGCATGCTATAACAACACGTTATTTATTTATTTCAAAATGAAAAAAAAGGAATAAATGAAACATTTCATGTTATTAAAAAATATATAACAATCAATAAATGATAATATATTTAGAACAGACAATTTATTATAACATTTATATGATAACCAGCATGTTAGGCAACTAAAAGCCATTTTGGCACCAATTAGGTACATCGGTGTATATAGGGCATATATGTGCCATATTTATTTGTAAAACTGAGCATGAAAGTTTACCAGGTGTGTTTTCATAGGCGCTTATATCTTTTTGCAACATAGCGCACCTTTCGAAGCCAAAACTGCACAAAAGAAAAAATAATATTTGCAGCATTTTTTTAAAATGTAATGCACATTTTGTAATCAGTAGGCTCAATAATCAGACCTCGTTTTTTTTGCTTTAAAAGATGATATTTCATACGACGTGTTTTCGGGATTCGTCGTCTTTTCATATTTGATAGTATGTGTCTACTCGTTTTGTACCCTTTTTTGTAACTTTCTTCTTTATTAACAGCGACATCTGGATTTCCTATTTAAATAAAAATTCTTTAAAATACAAAGAATTTTGTTAAAATAAATAAATAATAGGAAATGCGGACATCTATTGCTCAAAGCACAAAATTTTTCCTATTAAGTTAATAAAAATCAGTAAAAACATAATTTTTATGATAATAAAAAGGTGACTTATGTAATAACAGAGTCATATATTATGTACGTTATGGATTAAGTATGAATATTTCAATGAAAAGTGATATTTCAAAAGTATTATGAAATTAGTTAAAAACCATTTATTTTAAACTAAAAGAATAAAAGATTTATATTTTTAATGAAATAAATGGGATTTGAAAAATTATTGGAAATTTATCACCATAGATGCATAGATGTATCAATATTACAATCAGTACCTTGTATGCAAAATGGAACAATTAGCAATACTTTTTGTACCCGAAAAATGGTCGTTGCTTTTTTTAAGGTTAAAAAGTAGATTACGAAATATTCCTATATAGAGATGCCAAACCCTCCTTTATTGCATAGCAGAATTTTTTTATAGGAAAAGCTATTTTTTAAATCCGCAGAATGTTCCAATTTAATAAAACATTTTCTGTATTAAAATACCGGTACCCAAAATGCCGGAGACTTGGCAGTTCTGCCTATAACATTTTAATTAATCACGGTACTTTTTTTAATCGGATTCAAATTTAATGAAGACAACGTTTTTTGGCCGAAAGCAGCTTTTTTTCACATGTGTAATCTACGATACAATTCCTTGATGTTGACTTATGAATGTTTTGACTTATGCTATTATTGCTTCCTCTCATTTATTTATTTGAATTTTAAATAAGATGATTCAAAATCGTGTTTTCTAAATGTACGAAAAAAATGCATTTCGAGAGAGGGCGAAAAGGACAATATTTGGCGATTTATTACCTGCGTTTGGCTAAGTGTCTTACTACCTTGTATTTAATACTCTTCACAATACTTCGCTGTTATATGGACTTGGCGCTTTTATAAAAAGTTTGACATAATTCGGGCTTAAGAAAGTGAGTTTTTTACTGAATAATACAAATAAATGAAAAATGAATACTAAGAAATACTAATAAAAGAAAAATGAAGCATTATATTGATTTATTGTCTGAGCGAAGCGAAGTCTTGTACTCAGAGTACGTAACGATATTAAAAGTCAAAAAAATTCTTTCGTCAAGGAAATCTCAAAAAGTACTTGTCGGATTTTGATTTTGTTTGTACCAGTAGGTACCTATGAAGGTAATCTGGTGAATGCACTATCTACGAAAAATTAGTTCCAAATAGTTTAAAAGTTATATTTAAAAAACTGATAAAAAAGCACAATTTATTTGCATACGTCACAGAAACTTGGTTTGTGTCATTTTTCACTGGCTGGATATTTTCGTAGACAACCGAATCAGAGTGCATGGAGTAAATAGTTGTCTTGACGAAGAGAAGACCAATACACATAGTACGTAACGATATTAAAAGTCAAGCATAACTCTTTCGTTAAGCAAATCTGGAAACATACATATCGGATTGCGATTCTGATTGAACCAAACGGTACCTATGAGAGTAACCTACTGAATGCACCTACTTTCGAAAATTATTTTCAAATAGTTTAAAAGTTATATTTAAAAAAAAAAAAAAAAACTGATAAAAAGCCCAATTCATTTGCATACGTCACAGAAATATTGTGTGCGTCACTTTTTACCGGTTGAATATTTTCGTTAGATTCCCAAATTTAAGCACATGGAGCAAGGAAAATACGCAAACAATTTTTAAATACAATTAATTATATTTAAACTTAAGAAACAAACTGAAAAATAATTTTGTTCTTGTTGTTAATTTAAAAGAAAAAAGTCTTAATTCTTAGTAACTTAGTATTTGAGATTTTGCGATAATTTTTATAATAGCACTTAATAGCCGCCATTAGCATATTTTATATTTCGCACCTTCGCAATGCAAATTGGAAACAATTATGTCGTGTTTAAAAAAAATATGTGCTGAAATAAAATATTAGTACTCCTTCGTTATCTCGTGATCAATTTCGCCAAATTGTACATATTCACATATTTTTTATTTTAAATAACGAAAGAAGAAATAAATTAGTGAAACATTGATAAAAATACAAATAAAAAGCGGTATAAAAAATCACTTGATGACGTTTTAAACACATGTTTACATTGTTTAATGAGATATTCACGATCATTCATGATTGGCACTTTATCTTATTGTTTGGCGATAATTTTTTGGTCTACAGGATAATCAAGTAATATCAAAAAAGGAACTATAGTTGAAGCGAAGAATAAACAGTTATAAGTAATAAACATAATAAAAAATATGAATATCACAATAAAGCGTAAATCGTAAAACACTTATAGCAATATTCAAAAACAACCTTTTTGATCAATTTGGCGGGAAAAAATCGCGCTAGCATGTAGCTTATATTTTTACTCATAAATATGACATCTGTGCCATATTTACGAGTAAAAATAAGCATAAACGATCATCAGGTTTGAAATCTCAATTTCTTAAGCCCAAACTGGACCATGATTTATAAAAACGCCAAGGTAAAGATATTATTTGAAACGTCATCATGAAGTTAGAGCAGATATATCATATACGCATCGGGTTTGGCGCAAATTTCGCGAAAATCATTTTTGAATGAATTTTGATTATTTTAAAAAGTAAGTAACAATTAAAAAAAGCACGATTAAATTTAGGTTATATAAATATAGAAAAAATAAGCAATTTATTAATAAACAAACAACAATAGCCAGATCATCATGCAAGGTATATAATGATATTTTGGCGCTAATTATATGGTAAAGTACCATATCCTGTTCTAAATTTTATGGCGAGCTTTTTTTTTTTTTTTTTTTTGTAATACTTGGTTATTTTATAGACCAATTGCGCCAAACTACACAAATCGCCAAACTGTTTGTCAAATTACATAAATTGACCTAATTTGTATTTTAAATAACAGAAGAATAAATACATTTTTAAAATGCAATAAGAAATACACATTAAAAGTTGAATTAAAAATCACTTTATGACGTAACAAGCATGCGTATCGTAATTAATGACAAGTGAAAGTAACATTTTCAATTATGCAGTATTGACATGTAACCTTATAGTTTGGCGATAGTTTTTTGATCGACAGGATAACCAAGAAGTACCTTTTTTTGCCATTAAATAAATGGATGTGGTTGTGATCTTTAGCCTATGAGGTTGCTTTTTTTCTGCACTTTCCAACAAAGCTGAAAAATATTTATGCATTCGGTTTGTCTATCCGTCTGTCCAAACTCAAACATCCGTAAATATACACCGATTTATATGCAATTGGAAACCTTATTTAGGGTCTCCTAGGCATGTTTGATATTGTATATGAAGTATGTGGGATTAATAGTTTATTTACAGGGGCACTCAAAAGATTTTCATTACAGTATGGTCTATTGGGGGAAATCCTTTGCAGAGTATTTTAATGAAATTACGCTACTGCAAATTTACGAAACTTATATAAACCACTGAATTTCATTACGATTAAGTTATAACAGGATATTCATAGCATTTTAAATCCAATTGCAAGGAACAAGAAATCGGTTACAATACTCTTTTTGAGCAATAATTTCTGGAAATGCGTTTTCAATTTCGGCGTGCGCTTTTAAATTTAACTGTTTTTTTGGGTGTGTCCCAAATTAATATAAAATATTTAGTAACTATAGTCGCCGTCTGATCCGTTCGTCTGTATCACCACATATTACAGCACAAAAACTATCCTACGGAATCGTTTGAAATTTTAAATATGTATTTGTTGCCGAATTTTGTTGAGTCGTTGCAAATTTTAATAAAATCGGATAAATTCGAATACAGGGACAATCAAAAGTATTTTGTTACATTACGGCCGATGGGATTAAATAGTTCCAAGCTCTTTTTAATGATGTTAAACCCATCGAAACATAATGAAATTGATATGCGTTTATGAAAAGCACTAGAATACATATTTTGTAGAACATGTCACGCAAAAATATTTATTATTAATTTATACGTCACCACAAAAGAATTCCATTATAAAATAGTATGAGGGGTGGGACAATAACTTTTCAGCTTTACTAATCTAGGAATTTTATCATAGAATCATTTTCTCAATTGCCACTGGCAGGCCTTTTAAATAATAACCTTTTTTTGGTAAAACGGCGTAACCGAGTTCACATTGGCGTATTTGAGCCAGCATGTTATGCTGAAAAAACATGTTCAGATTTGTAAATCACTTGTGATGACACTTTGATGGCTCAAAGCTTATGCAGACGAGATATTCAGATCTCGTTCATATCTTATGCTATTGGCATTGCCAACAGTGGAATAATAGTAAAAAAAATAGAGAAAATACGCTCTAAGCAGAGAGTATACGCTCAAGTTATAGAATATATACAAGAATGTATGTACTGCGGCTTTTTGAGAAACAGGGCGAGGGAGATAAAATGATTCTTAAAAAATCCAGAAAGTATGCGGCGTATACCTCTGTAAACTCTCTGCTACATTCATGATTGCCGATTCATTTTATTTTATGTATGCTAAAGCGAAATACAGCTCAATTTCATGGGAACTGGTTTAAAACGAAAACAAATCAGCGTATGTAGTGGCCAGCATGCACAACCCATTTAAATCAGATTGAGCATATCTGGAACACACTCGAAACGACAGATTGTATTCCTTTGTTGGAGTTTTCGGGATTTTTATGTATCTTTTTTTAAGTGAGACTACCTCAATTTTTTATCGAAAACCTCATCGCATACATTGAAAACAGATGTAGATATTATATTATTATATATATTAATTATTTTGTTCTACCTATTTAAGGGCACTACACACCATATAAAAAATCCCTCATTCTACTCAACCATCATGATTTGCGCCAATTTTATGTACTAAAATTGATGTGTATATTCTTTACGTCATTTCAAAGAGTTTAAATTCCGATACAAGATATTTTAGCGCTTTGTTAAGCTGTATTCTTCAAATTTTATACTTATGCGTGACTGTTTTTGTATAGTTTGATTTCCCATTTTTAACCGTGTATAGGAATTTGTATGTAATATTTTGCAAATGTACCATATTCACCTTGCTCTTTTTTATCATTTCAATTTGTGACAATATATAATCAATTAAAGATAGAATCTCTTTTTACTTTTAGCATATTATTTTAAAAACTCTGTTCTAAGCAATATCGCTCAGACTAATCCCTCTGAGGGAAGTCCTAGTGTATATTTAAAAATGCATCTGCTAGCACTAATTAGATAATTTATGTGTATATAATAGGAGATAAATAGCTTTTGATTCTTTATTTCTATGCTATAAAGCATTAACGTTTGTATGTTTTACGTTAGCATTGGGAGTACCTAGCCGATTTAAAAAATAATGTGGGCAAAAAATGTTGGTAACCATCTTTACTGCAAAATATACTATATTTTGCGTAGGAACAATAATCACTATCAATGCACGAGCAAAAAAAGTTCTAAAATTGAGAATTCTTTGATGTTGATATGACTAAAAATTTAAAATCTTTCTTTTTTTTTTTTTGTGCCAACATTTAAGATATAATATTCTGGTTATGAACGATTTCTAAAACATTCGACAATTTAATTTCACATATTAAACATTTTTTTTTCTAGAAAAAGTTTTAAACCCAATTTATTGAGAATATTGCAATTTCTAGGATACCGTTGGGGTCAGAAACTATAACTTTGGCATCACAGTAACTTATACGATGTAAGTGCTCGTTTAGGACAAATTTTTAAAAAAGGATTCCTTAACTCTTATCGACAACCTCATTGCATCCGTGGAAAACAGATATTCAACATTATAAACTATTCGGACGGATTTCACACCATATAAAATACACTCCATTTCTCTTCAAACATAATAGTTTATGTTATTTATAGTTTGTCAAATCGGTGCGAAGCTTCTGTTTATGCTCATGACATCATTTCAAAGAGCTATATTTCCAATATAGGAAAATTTGGTGTTTTATTTTCTGTATTACTTTTAACATTTTGCATATTTCCAATTTTATATCCATGCATGGTTTGATTTTCTTTTATAAAAATAGTATATGCAACAAGATTTTATAGTTCTACGATTCGATATGCTTATTTTCATCATTATATTTTATCACAATGAATGACCAATTAAAGGTAACATCTCATTTTCTTTACTTATCGCAAGTTATTAAATGTGTATTCTCAGCAATATCGCTCAGACTAATCCCTCTGAGGGAAGTCCTAGTTGTCTGAGCGTAGCGAAGTCTTATACTCAGAGTACGTAACGATATTAAAAGTCAAAAAGATTCTTTCGTCAAGCAAATCTCAAAAAGTACTTGTCGGATTTCGATTCTGTTTATACCAGAACGTACCTAGGAAGGTAATCTGGTGAATGCACCTACTTTCAGAAATTAGTTCCGAATAGTTTAAAAGTTATATTAAAAAAACTGATAAAAAAGCACAATTTATTTGCATACGTCACAGAAATTTGGTGCGCGTGATTTTCACCGGCTGGATATTTTCGTAGGTAACCGAATCAGTACATGGAGTAAATAGTAATCATTTACGCACTCTGAAATATTGAATGCAATAAAACATTTTAAAATTTAATCATGCAGGCAAATAAATCTGTTATTTTTTTTCCTATAAAAAAATGTCATAAAAACTTTGATTTTGAGATTTTGTGATAATCTTTTAATAGATTTTTAATAGATTTTTTAATCGCTAAACGAATATTTTATACTTCGCGTTTGAAAATTAGAAAAAATTACATTTTTTAATAAAATATTTCTTTTTATGACATCATTTTCTCTTTTTATTTGTTTTCTTTTAACTTATATTTTGTTTGTATGTGGAAGTCAATTCTTGTCACTAATTTTTCGGCACGAATACCACGCGCGCACCAGATTTGGCGCAATTTTTTTCTAAAGTCCATTTGGCTCAAATCCCGTTTTCAAATAACGCTTACGTGCACATTTTTAAATTATTTTCTATTATTTTCAAAAAGAACTTACAGTAAATAAAAAAAATAATAATTAATCCTTCTATAGTAAAAAAAAACTAGCCTTAAAAGGAATGACTCCTGGAATGATGCTGATGTGGAAGATTTCCGGAACTAACGAATCCGGGTTGTCCACTCCTTCCATGAGCCGAATAGACCAATCAGGAAAGGGCTCCGTCTATGCATCGCCGTATGGGTTACCATAAAGAGAGGAAAGGTTACCATCGCCAACAATCGCCAAGTTTGTCGCCAACTTGGCGATATATCGCCAAATTTGGCGACCAAAATTAGTTGTCAAAAGTGACGCCAACTTGGCGATAACTGTAATATTTCGCCAAATTTTTAATTTCTTTACAACACCAGTCGTTTGATACATCATTTGAGAGGTTTGCAACTGCTTATTCATATAATGGATGTCTTGTGTGTTATCCCCCACTCTGCTCCCCAGGGGGGACACATTTTTAATTTCTTTACAACACCAGTCGTGTTACACAAGATTTGAAAGGTCTGCAACTGCTTATTCATATTATGAATGTCTTGTGTGTCACCCCCACACTCTGCTCTCCCCAGGGGGGAGGTCACATTTTTAATTTCTTTACAACACCAGTTGTGTGACACATCATTTGAAAGGTCTGCAACTGTTTATTCATTTTATGGATGTCTTGTGTGTCACCCCCACTCTGCCCCCCAGGGGGGCACATTTTCAATTTTTTGCAACACCAATCGTGTGACATATCATTTGAGAGGTCTGTAGCTGCTTGTTCATATTATGGATGTCTTTTGTGTCGCCTCCCACTCTGCCCCCCAGGGGGGCACATTTTTAATTTCTTTAAAACACCAGTCGTGTGACACATCAGTTGAAAGGTCTGCAACTGCTTATTCATACCATGGGGTATTGGCGAGCGCAGCAAGCAGGGGCAGCCAATAATTTGGAATCGCGAAGCGATTACGCGGGGGGTTGGCGAGCATAGCGAGCAGGGGGGCGGCGCCCCCCTAGTAACTATAAAAACAAATAATATATATAATTGAAAAAAGAGGAAATGAAATTAAATAAACATTTTATTACTGAATAAACAATATTAGCAGGGGGAACATCTCAAATAAAACAACGCCATTTTGACGTCAATTATGTACCCTGGTGCGTATGTGACATAGGTGCTCATTTTTCACCCATATTCTGTTGGCATACAGCTTTGAAATTTGGAATATGTATGCATACCTGGGAGCGATACAGGAATTGAAGATTGATTTTAAAAAATCGATCCCTAAGTGGGGCAACGGGGGTTATTTTTTAAAGATTTGTGCAATTTATACTGCTTATACTGTTTTTTAAACTGCGTAAAGGAGCCACTTACCTATTTTTATATACAAGAAGTAGTAAGTGGTATGTAAAAACAATGATACTATGTATAAATAAAATACTTAGAGATATAAGCACCGGGCTTGGCGAGATTTTTTATGCCAATCAGGCGAAAACATCGTTTCGATTACCAGATACATATAGCATGGTACAATAACACGTTATTTATTTATTATAAAATGAAAAAAAAAAAAAGAATGAACGAAAAATTTTCTTTCATAAAAAAAAAGAAATGACAATCAATAAATTATAATATTTTTAGAACAAACAATTTATTATTACATTTATATGATAACCATGTCAGGCAAATAAACGTCATTTTGGCACCAATTAGGTACCTCGGTGTGTATAGGGCATATTTATTTGTAACCTATTTGCATATTTATTTGTGTATGAGCCATATTTATTTGTAAAAATAAGCATGAACGTTTACCAAGTTTGTTTTCATAGCCGCTTATATCTTTTAACATAGCGCACCTTTTGAAGCCAAAACCGCACAAAAGAAACAAAAATCAATATTTGCAGTAATTTTTAAAAAAAATGTAATGAACATTTCGTAATTAGTAGGCTCGATAATCAGATCTTGTTTTTTTTTTGCTTTAAAAGATGATGTTTCATACGACGTCTTTTTTTTTTATTCGTCCTTTTTCTATATTTGATAGTATGCGTCTACTCGTTTTATAACTTTTTTTTTTTTTACTTTCTTCTTTATTAACAGTGACATTTGGATTTCCTATTCAAATAAAAATTCTAAATGCAAATAATTTTGTTAAAATAAATAAATGAAATGCGGAGATCTATTGCTCAAAGCACAAAATTTTTCCTATTGAGTTAGTAAAAATCTGTAAAAACATCATTTTTGTGATGATCAAAAGGTGACTTATGTTATAACAGAGTCATATATTATGTACGTTATGGATTAAGCATTATTATTTCTCAACAAGTTATAAAAAAAAATAAAATGCGGACAGCTCAAGATCAATATTTGACTGAAAACATCAACCATTTTCTAAATGCTTCAAAAAATGGCCAATGCAAAGTGATATTGCAAAATTTTTATGAAATTAGTTAAAACCATTTGCTTTAAACAAAATAAATAAAAGATTTTTATTTTTAATGAAATAAAGGTGATTTGAAAAAATATTGGCAATTTATCACCATAAATCAATCAATATTACAATCGTTATTTGGTATGCAAAATGGAACAATTAGCACTACTTTTTGTATCCGAAAAATGGCCGTTGCTTTTTTTAAGGTTAAAAAGCAGATTATGAAATAATCCCAGACAGAGATGCCAACCACCACTTATTGCAAACCAAAATTTTCTTATAGAAAATATTATTTTTTAAATCCGCAAAATGTTCCAATTAAATAAAACAACATTTTCTGCAGTAAAATACCGGTATCCAAAAAGTCGGCGACTTGGCAGCTCTGCTTTTTTTTTAGTCGGGCTCAATTTTAGTCAAGACCACGTTTTTTCGCCAAAAGCAGCTTTTTTTCATTTCTGCAATCAAGATAAAATTCTTTGATGTTGAAATAAAATGTTTTGACTTATTATTGCTTCCTCTTATTTATTTATTTGAATTTTAAATCAGATGACTCAAAATCGTGTTTTTTAAATGTACGGAAAAAATGCATTTCGAGAGAGGGCGAAAAGAACAATATTTGGCGATTTATTACCTGCGACTGACTAAGTGTCTTACTACCATCTATTTAATATTTTTCACAGTACTTCGCTGTTATATGGACTTTGGCACTTTTATAAAAAGTTTGACGTAATTCGGGTTTAAGAAAGTGAGTTTTTTACTGAACGATACAAAGAAAAGAAAAATGAATACTAAGAAATACTAAGAAAAGAAAAATAAAGTATTATATCGACCTATCTTTATATATAAAAATCTTCTGTGCGTGTGTATGTAATTGAACTCCTCCTAAACGACTTGACCGATTTTGATGAAATTTTGTGTGTGCGTTCCTCTAGATTCGAGAATGGTTTAGATTCACATTTCGTCGAAATTGATTCAGTACTTTTTTAGTAATTAGGCAAAAACTAATAGTTAGTGATTTTTCGCTAATTAAAAGTGCTATATATATTAAAGAAAGTCAGGATTTCGTATTAATCATAGCACAAAAAAATCTACCATACCAAAAATCTTGAAAATTCGGGTAAAAATACTTCTTATAACATCGAGTGCCGCTAAAAATGGATTTTCGAAAATTCCACCCCTACGATGAGTAGAAAAAAGAACGAACTTTTAAAAAATTTCTTAAAAATCGGCTTTTGTAGTTATTTTTCATCTGATAGCATATTTTAGTGAATTTTTTCATGCTGAATTGAACGGTACTAAGCAAATTTGTTTAAGTCCAGTAGTTCGTGAGATAATTCACTTTTTCCTAATCTGGCGATGTCTTTGGCGCAAAAACCTGAAATTTTCAATGTTCATCTTTATATATAAAAATCTTCTATGCGTGTGTATGTCACTGAACTCCTCCTAAACGACTGGACCGATTTTAATGAAATTTTGTGCGTGCGTTCCAGTAGATTCGAGAATGGTTTAGATTCCCATTTCGTCGAAATTGATTCAGTACTTTTTTAGTAACTAGGCAAAACCTAATAGTTAGTGATTTTTTGTTAATTAAAAGTGTTGAATAATTTCGATAAATAGAGTGCGGACGGAATGTCCGAGCGGTCAAAGGCGCCAGATTTAACCTCCACTTCTCGCAGAAAGAGATCGCGTGTTCGAACCCCGCTTTTGTCAAAAGTGTATGCTTTACAGTAATATAGCCTGTATTATAATTTTGATTAACTGACTTCAGAAAATCGTTAACTTTTATCAAAAAAATAAACAAACTTTTACAACTTAAACAAAAATAAACTTTTCTATCAAAAATTGAACCGACTTCAAAAAATACTGAAGAGTGAAAAATAATTTCCTTACATAATTGTAATAAGAAATTAAATTAAGAGCGTAGTGTTTATCGTGCGTATCACTATATTTAAGTACATTTATTTGATTTTCTGGTGTCGGTGCCAGGAAGGACAACGTCTGTCGGTGACAGGACAACGTCTGTCGGGTCAGCTAGTGTATATTTAAAAATGCATCTGCTAACACTAATTAGATAATTTATGTGTATGAGATAAATAGATTTTGATTCTGTACTTCCATGCTATAAATCAATAACGTTTATGTGTTTTTGAGGTGTTATCATTTGAAGTACTTAGCCGATTTCAGAAATAATGTGGGCAAAAAATGTTGTTAATCATCTTTGCTGCAAAACATACCATATTTTGTGTTGGTACAATAATCTCCATCAATGCACGAACAAAATAGTTCTAAAATTTAGAATTCTTTGATATTAATATGACTAGAAATTTTATTTATTTATTTATTTTTGTGGTAACTTTTAAGATATAATATTCTCGTTATGAACAATTTCTAAAAGATTCGACAGTTTAATTGCACAAATACAACTTTCTAGAAAAAATTGAAATCCCAGTTTATTGAGCATATTGCGATTTCTAGGATACTGTTGGGGATAGAAACTATAACTTTGGCATCACAGAAACTTATAAGATGTAAATGCTCGTTCAGGACGAATTCTTAAAAAATGATTACTTAACTCTTATTGACAACCTCATTGCATCCGTGGAAAACAGATATTCAACAATATAAACTATTCGGACGGGTCTCATATCATATAAAATAGACTCTTATTTTCTTCGAACATAATATTTTTTGTTATTTAAAATTACTCAAATCGGTGCGGAACTTCTATTTATGCTCATAACATCATTTCAAACAGTTATAATTTCAATATAAGAAAATTTGGTGTTTAATTTTCTGTATTACTTTTAACGTTTTGCATATTTCCAATTTTATATCCATGCATGGCTTTGCTTTCTCTTTTATAAAAATAGTATATGCAACTTTATATAAAAGATTTTAAAGTTCTACGATTCAATATGCTTATTTTCATCATTATATTTTATCACAATGAATGACCAATTAAAGGTAACATCTCATTTTCTTTACTTATCGCAAGTTATTAAATGTGTATTCTCAGCAATATCGCTCAGACTAATCCCTCTGAGGGAAGTCCTAGTTTAAAGTAATAATTCAGAAATCGCACAAAAATAACTTATTAGATTTGACTAACATAGACACTAACATTAACATTTTAAACACAGAAATGTCAATAGTATATTGTTAAAATTTTGCTATTGCAGTATTCTCAAAACCTTTTTATCATTAATGGCTAATTTAAAAAATAAATCTTGATTAAAGAAAACCACTAATCGCTTCTCAAAATGTGTACAATAGGATCAAAAGAAATTTTTGGTCTCCTCAAAGAAAGCTTTATCTCCCCCCCCCCCCCCCACCACCACCAAGAAAATTCTGAATTAGCACCTCTGCTTACAAATATATAATTAATAATAAAAGATTTAAAAAATATACAGCAAAAATTAATGTAGTGCAATTACAGTCTGTATTAATAATAAATTGTTTATTTCATGATAGTAAGATACAATGCAATAATATTTAAAGCAGCTTTTTCATCCTCTTTTACAAAAGAGGGGAAAGTTCGGAATTTCAGCTTTCTAGTGCCTGACAGTATTTATTATAAACGTACTCTATGGCATAAAATAACATATTGTGTTTTTAAGTACAGTATTTCATCGCTTTTAAACTCCCGATAATCATTTACAGAATCGCCTTTTAGAATTTCGAGCTCAATTAAACAGCACATTTTGTTCTATTACATAGCTACTGAACCGAGCAGTACAAAGAGCTAATGAAATGCTGTTGGAACCGGAAAGAACAAAAGACTTCGTCATGTGTGAGGTATTTTTCTTTTCTCTCGAAGGCATCTGTTGAGCCAATTCTCGTCATTCTTTGCGGTGTCTTTTTTCCAATTAATATTCTTGTTCAAAGCAAATGATGCCACTTCTGTTAATTATAATTTATATTGTTGCCTTAATTTACTAAAGAAGAAAAAGAGAGGAGAGGAGGGGGTGCTTACATTGTGATTTCTTTTTCTCGATTTTTTAATTTTCCTTAACCTTTCGCCGGGTGCGCAAATTTTCATCACATGAGCGGGCGCGTGTTATAAATTGTACAACAGGTGAAAAATAATCAGTTATTGCTGCTTTAATTTAATTTTATAAATAATTTAATTTACAAATATCATATAAGTTATATCTGATAAAAAATTATGTAAATATTTCGCAATACACTTATTTTGTTATAACATACTAAAGCAGAAGTTTTGATGTATAAAAAGCTACTTGCTACTAAAATCAGAAAGAACAAAATTATAATGAATTACTAAGCAATAATTAAGTAAGTTCAGATTTACAGAATTAGTCTTATATTTCATCTATATTAGTCGTTTCCCATATTAAGCATATAAGATTTGCTTTTGTAAAGGCTATTTGCAGATAAACCTTGCACATTTCATGCACTGTTAACAGATTAAAATAACAGTGGCAGCTAATTGCGCATTCTGAAGTACAAATAACTTATAGGAACTGGGTAAATAGATCCAATAAACGAATACAAATAGTTATTAACACCCACTATGGCTTGAATTTTGTTTTAAAGAAAAAAAAGAAAGTGAATGTTGTATTTTTTACAACGGCGCGTCCGGCGGAAGGTTGATTCTGAAAAGAAAAGAGGAAAAAATGTATGATGACGTGAGTTTCAAAATTCGCCATCAATCCAGATTTTTAAGAATAGTTTATCAATCTATTCAATTTCTGAACCTGGTTTTAAAAAATACTACAATCTGGGGTGGGAAAAAAAAAAAAAAAAAAAAAAAAAAAAAAAAAAAAAAAAAAAAAAAAACTCATTTTATCGTGTATTTTTGGCACTGTTAAATTTTGGTTTACAATGAAAGCAGCCAGAGATTTTTCGCGATTTATCTAAATTTCATTTTCTGGATAAGGCAAGTTTTGAAACTAGTCCAAGAGCCGACAACACAAAAACCTATGTTATTGAGCACAAGAAATAAACCCTTTATTTTATGGAAGAGCAGTAATAGGCGAAACTAGTGATCCATGTCTGCCGGAAGTGAAGTGGTGCATAAGCCAAAAATGAATACCACTAGTGGCTCACTCGTAGGTTTAGCATTGTATTTTCCTGCTCTCATATATAAAATCCAATTCATTATTAATGAACGTATTTAAGTAAGTAGTTTTAGAGCATTATATTGTTTCAACGTCAAATGTTACATAATTTAAAAAATATATATATTAAAATTACTGTGTTATATAACTATTGTATAACTAACTATTTTACTCCATATATGCTTTTATGCACTAAAATATTAATTTTACATTTTTTGTAATAAAAATGCAGCAAGTTAATTCCGAGTAAGTGTTTTATATATACAATGAATAAAGAAACTAAAAATACGTTTTTATCTAAATCCAATGTTTTTCTCATAATTGCAACTAGAGATGGGAATGCTCGGGAAAAAAAACCGGAAAAATTGGGGGAAAAAACGGTTCTTTTCAGTTTTTTTCCGAAGGTTTATTTTTCAATTTTTCCAAACTGGAAAAATTGAAATTTCATTTGTAAAATAATATGTTGAAATTTTTGTAATAGCTACATTCTCATACTTTTAATTTTATTTATTTTTATGTTGAAAGGATCCTTCACATTTTTTTCTAGTTTGAAACACAAGACCCTTCTCAAAATTTCTCTTGAAAAATAGACATTTCAGAAGAAAGTTTAATCTCCCAACTGAATCTTTTCCAAATGCAGTGATTGAATAAAAAAAAAATCTCATGCCATATAGCAGCTGAATCTTATAAAGTTGTTTATATGTGTTGATGTCCGAGGTTCACGAAGCAGTTCTTTGGTGTTGTCAAGTGGAAATAAATTCACACTAATATATCTTTTTTGCGTTATATTAACAACTTAAAGAAACATTTAGTAAATTGAAAACAAGATACAGGAATGCAGTTTCCTGCTGCGGTTACTGGATTAACATATTATCCAAGTATGCGAAATCATAGCGACGAGAAATATAAGCACCGTGTGTGCTTTACAAAGACATAAGAGAAACTGAAGTAAGTTCGTTCACAGTAAAATATTGTCCTTGAAGTAATCAACAAAAATGATTTCACCATCATGTGCAATCAACTACTTATGAATTGCTTTAAATAAACAATGATATTATATTAATATCATTAATGTCACTTTTGAGTTATAAAGTAATTTACCCTTTATAATTATTATGGTTTTAAAGTAAACAGTTGAGTTAATTAATGTCACTTCTGAAATATGAAGTAATTTAACGTTTGTAAATATTACTGTTTTAGAATAAACACTCTAAACATTCGAACACACTCCCACCCTATCAGGCCTTAGTCCTGATATATAGGGAGGAGAGCTAATTTGTGTACTGGTCGTCTCAAATAAGATCCTTTACACTGTATGGTCACAACACGGACATGTCCGTCTTTTCCTGGATGCACCTCTTTTACCCGGCCCAATGGCCAAGAGTCTGGTGGCTGGGCATCATCAAGGAGTAGCACAACTTGTCCAGGTTGAAGATTACGTTGCTCGACTCTCCACTTTCCTCTTTTTTGGAGCGAGCTCAAATATTCCTTCTTAAATCGATGGAAGAATCCTCTTTTTAAATTTTGCAGCAGCTCCCAGCGATTTCTAGGGTTGCTCGTAATAGATGAGGTCTCTTCAGGTAGCGAGAAAATTACATCACCTGTAAGAAAATGTGAGGGTGTGAGAACATTTATGCAGTCACTATCATTGTCATTTAAATGTATAAGAGGTCGCGAATTCAGTAAGCCTTCGACTTGGCTAAGTAGGGTGGCGAGCTCTTCGAAAGTTAGAAGTGTCGCTCCTATTACTCTTTTGAGATGGTATTTCGCGGATTTTATTGCAGCCTCCCAAATTCCGCCAAAGTGGGGGGAAGAAGGAGGGATAAAATGCCATTCAATGGATTTTTCAGTTAAATATTGAGACATGATTTCATTTTTAGGAAATGACAACCATGCCCTCTGTATTTGGTCGATTTTTCTTGATGCCCCGAGAAAGTTCTTCCCGTTGTCACTATAAAGGTGACGTGGGGTACCTCTTCTTGCACTAAAACGTCGAAGAGCTGCTATAAATGCTTCAGTTGTTAGATCACTTACAGCTTCTATATGGACCGCTTTCGTAGCAAGACAAATAAATAAGGCAATGTAACCCTTAGTTGTTTTTGCACCCCTACCCTTGCTAAATTTAATGGATATGGGGCCTGCGTAATCAATTCCGCTGGCAAAAAAGGGGCGTTCAAGATTTACTCGAGGTTTAGGTAAATTCCCCATTAATTGGGGAGTTGTAATAGTTTTCTTATATCTGAAACATTTTAAACATCTATTAATGCATTTGTTGATGAGCTTTTTTCCACCAACTATCCAAAAAGATTGTTTTATAATGTGCGATAGTAGAGAAGGTCCAGCATGTAAAGTGGCAATATGCTGTTGTATTATCAATAGTTCACTCATTTTATGTTGTGATGGAAGTATTACCGGATGCTTGTGATTAAATGCTAACTGTGAATTTTGCAGGCGTCCTCCCACCCGTAAGATACCCTTAGCATCAATAAACGGATATAGGGAGTGTAATTTGCTTTTCTTAGCTAGAGGTTTTTGTTCTTTGATGCATTTTAACTCTTCTTTAAAGTAAGAACTTTGAATCCAAAGAACTATAATTTCTTCAGCAGATTTTGTTTCGTTAGATGTAAGTACTGTTGAAGGGATTTGATATTCATTAGCATTTTTGCATTTTTTAATGAATCTTAGGCAATATGCCAGAATGCGGATAATTTTTGAAAGTGAAGAGTGCTTTTGAAACAAATTATCTAGTACATCATTTGAAGGCTGCATGTGAAATGAAAAAATGGGATCCGATCTTTGCTCAGATTTGATTTGTTCATCGAATTCGTCAACATTTAAGTCGTCTTTCGGCCAATTAGATGGGTCTAGAAGTAGCCAGCTTGGCCCTTTCCACCATAGCTCGCATTCCGGCAAACCCTTTGGGTCAATACCGCAAGAAGCGATATCTGCGGGATTTTCTTTTGAGGGAACGTGTCCCCAGTGCTTCGTAGGTAAAACTTCTGTTATTTGAGAGGTTCTGTTCGCCACAAATGTTTTCCACTTGCGGGGGTGTGCGGATAACCATGAAAGGACTACTTTAGAATCAGTCCATGCAAAAATATCGAACTTGTAATTCTTTAGTGTGTCCATAACTGTGCGGAATAATTTAGATAACAAGTGAGCACCACAAAGTTCTAATTTAGGGACAGAAATTTGCTTAATTGGTGCGACTTTTGTTTTAGAAGCCAAAAGAAAAGCATTGGTTTTTCCATTGCAAGTTTGTCGGCAATAAATTGCGGCAGCATAAGCTAGTGTTGACGCATCGGAGAATCCGTGTAATTCGAAGGCATTCTCGGATGAAAGCGTAACACATCTTGGTATCGAAAATTGATTGATTTCATTGAACGAATCTTGAAATTTGAATAATTCCTCGGTTAGATGTTCTGGAATAATAGTGTCCCAGTCCCCTTTTGTCAACCACAGTTTTTGATAAAATATTTTTAAAGTTACAGTGCATGGGGAAATTAGACCCAGTGGGTCAAAGATTCTAGCAGATTCTGCTAAAATTTGCCTCTTTGTAAGAGGTGGAGTGAGATTTAGTGAAACCTTGAAAATAAAAGTATCTGAAGAAGAGTTCCAGCTTAATCCTAGAACTTTAGAGCTTCCGTTATCATTAGGAATTATTTCAAAATTCGATTCGGTATTGGAATCATCTTCAAACTCTCTAAGAAATTCCTTTGAATTTGAATTCCATTTTCTTAAATGGAAACCATGCGCGTGCAAAACATCGGTAATTTCTTTACAAGTTTCTATTGCCTCGCTAACAGTGTTTGAGCCTGAAAGTAGATCATCCATATAAAAATCGTTCTCTAATGTTTGAGAAATAACAGCATTTTTTGTATAATCATCAGCAATTTGTTTGAGACATTTAGTGGCTAGATAAGACGCTGGAGCTAGCCCATAAGTAACCGTTTTTAATTTGAAATTTTTTATTTCCTCATTAGAGTTAAACCTCCAAACTATTTTCTGATAATTTTGATCTTCTTCAGAAACTAAAATCTGGCGGTACATCTTTTCTATGTCAGCGCAAAAAACAATTTTCGGAACTCGAAAATTAAGTAAAATTTCAAATATGTCCCGTTGTAATTTAGGACCTACTCCCAAAATTGAATTCAAGGAATTACCTTTTGAAGTATTACATGATGCATCAAACACAACTCTCAACTTGGTAGTAGTACTAGAAGGTTTAATAACCGCATGATGAGGAAGAAAATATTGTTCGTTTTCTGAATCGTTAATGTCATTTTGTGTTATTAATTCCATATGGCCTAACTGTATATATTCGCGCATAAAATCCTTGTATTGCTTTTCGAATTCTGGATTTTCTTTAAATTTCCTTTCCATTGCCAACAAGCGAGAAATTGCGGCAGGTCTAGAATTACCTAATTCTGTCTTAGATTTTACAAAAGGTAATTTTACTACAAAACGACCCTCGGAATTGATTGAGTAAGTTTTCTGAAAATGTGATTCAACAAATTGTTCTTCTGGAGACAGAATTTGAGCATTATTATTGAATACCTCTTCCATTTCCCAAAACCGTTTTAATTCATTATCAATATTAAGTTCATAAATATGTAAATTATGCATTGAATTAGGAGTCGTGTTAAGATGCGGCATTTTTCCAGATACGAGAAAGCCAAAAATCGAATTTTGCGCAATTAAACTGCTCTGAGCACATGTTATTTGACCAGGAAGCAAAATAGAAAAAAAGTAATCTGATCCTAAAATAACATCAATTTTATTTGGAGTCCCAAAATGTGGATCTGCCAAGTTTACATTTTTTAAGTGTGAATAATGCTCTTCACTTATTTTCTCAGAAGGTAATGGAGCTGTTAATTCGTCTAAAATAAAAGCTTTCACTGACAACTTGCTGTCAGCATTATGAATTGATATAAGATCAATCATTACGTAACCCTTTGTTACTGCGATTTTTGAATTAGAAAGACCTTTCACGGGAAATCTGGCATTTTTCCTTTTGAATCCTAACACTTGCATGCATGATTCTGAAACGAACGTAGATTCTGAGCCACTGTCACACATAATTCTTAACGTGTGCTTTTGACCCATGCAATCATAAATATATACTGTAGCAGTGGGCAAAAGTGCGAAAGATGTTTGAACAGAATTTATTGAAGGAGAAACTTCTTTTTTATTATCATCAGGAATCGAAAGGTCCTCTGAATCAGATTTGCTTTTCCGACTCTGTTTTTCATTCGAACGTGAAGTTGACATCGCATAATTTTGTAGTTTATTCTCGCATAACAGCGTATGGTGTTTGAGCTGACAATGATGACAGCTAAATGTAGAATTACATTGATATGTGTAGTGTTTGTCAGACAAACAGTTGCTACATAATTTGTTTTTTCTCACAAATTGTTTTCTATCTCTTACATTTAATTCCTTAAATTTAATACATTTGTACAATAAGTGATTAGCTTTACAAAATAAACATTTGATAACGTTATTGGCGGGAGCTTTGTGAAAATTAAATTGTTTCTCTTTTTTATGTAACCCTGTATAATCATTATTATACAATTCTAAAGATAAACATCTGTCATTAATGAACTGAATAAATTGATCAAAAGAAGGAAAATCATCCTTTGATGAATATTGAGCCCATTCTTCACGTTTTTTATTATCAACCTTTTGAAGAAGAATATGAATTAACCAAATGTCTCTCTCTGATGCTTTAACATCGATTGATTTGAGAGCACGAATTACCTCGTCAGAGATATCTGATATATTGCGTAAGTTAAGTGCATTAGCATGAATAATGGGAGGTATATCCATAAATGTTTTGATAAGAGCTGCGACAATTTGTTTTTTTTTGTCGTATCTTGTCAATAATTTTTCCCATGCTTCTGCATAACTGGTTTCAGAAATGGGTATATGTTTTATAATTGAAGATGGCTCCTCACCGAGCAAACCTCTTAAGTATTGAAATTTTTGAATATTTGTTATACTGGCATTATTATGCACTAACGATAAATATAAGTCTTTAAATGACATCCAGTTTTTGAAATTACCATCAAATTGCTCAATATTCAATCTGGGTAATTTAAAATTATTAGTTGTATTAACTATAGGTAATTGTTCATTAACAACTTGAGAATGTGCATTCATACTATTTATAGAAAATTTTTCAAGTTCTGATTGCAGTTTGGCTTTGGTTTCATAATATTTTGTTTCAAATTCCTCCATTTCCGAGGATTCTTCTGGTAATTGTGCATCATATTTATCAAAATCGAAATAAGCTGTTTCTAATTTTTCTAATTTATTCAATAAATCATTCTTTTGAAAAACTTGATCAGCGTCAATGAAGTTCGTGATACGTGTTAATGCAGATTTAGCTCTGCCACGTAAATTTATTGCTGTCTTTTCTAAATCTTCTTGACTCATTATTAAAATAATGAGGGAACCAAGTTAAAAAACAAAGCCAAACTGATAATAAACCAAAATGTACTTATCTGAAACAGCTGGGCTGAAGGGTGCTCCTTTACGGCGACTTTGAAACGAAGTAATCCATAAAAAGCGATGTGTGCAGGTTATCTCGCCGGTGGTGCCTCCATAATGTTGATGTCCGAGGTTCACGAAGCAGTTCTTTGGTGTTGTCAAGTGGAAATAAATTCACACTAATATATCTTTTTTGCGTTATATTAACAACTTAAAGAAACATTTAGTAAATTGAAAACAAGATACAGGAATGCAGTTTCCTGCTGCGGTTACTGGATTAACATATTATCCAAGTATGCGAAATCATAGCGACGAGAAATATAAGCACCGTGTGTGCTTTACAAAGACATAAGAGAAACTGAAGTA
Source organism: Maratus speculifer (assembly GCA_964019185.1). NCBI lineage: Eukaryota > Metazoa > Arthropoda > Arachnida > Araneae > Salticidae > Maratus > Maratus speculifer. Next base: position 203,501,318 of record OZ025295.1, read on the forward strand.
AGTTCGTTCACAGTAAAATATTGTCCTTGAAGTAATCAACAAAAATGATTTCACCATCATGTGCAATCAACTACTTATGAATTGCTTTAAATAAACAATGATATTATATTAATATCATTAATGTCACTTTTGAGTTATAAAGTAATTTACCCTTTATAATTATTATGGTTTTAAAGTAAACAGTTGAGTTAATTAATGTCACTTCTGAAATATGAAGTAATTTAACGTTTGTAAATATTACTGTTTTAGAATAAACACTCTAAACATTCGAACAATATGTATGAATAACTTTATTAAAAATGTCTAAATAAGAACCTAAATATAGTATTTCTAAATCATAAATTCTGATTATATTTTGTATAAGTATATACAAGTAGTTCACAATTTCACAAAAACAGGATTACATGAAAAAAATCTAGATACATAATTAAATGCAACTTCTCTTTTTAAAAATTAATTCATGTGCAAAATTATTTCAATAACGTGCCGATTAATGGGAATGGTAAAATTAAAAATTTAACATAAAATTTGATGCATGCATTTATTACTTTCTTCTATCTTTACAATAAGTAAGTATAGAATTTGTGATAAATTTGACTTCCAGTTTTTGGTGGATTTAAACGTTATAAAAAAGTCCTGAACACGATTTGGTGGTTTTTGGAAAATATCTGTTACTCTGCGAGTCTGAATGTGACAAAAATTTTATGAGCACTATTTCAAGAACTGATGCACATAATTTCACAAAACTTTAGATTCAATTACACCTTGATATAAACTCGAGATGTTTAGTTATTAGTGTATATCGCCCAACCAATGGCGCTGCTATGCTGCGTTATTCACGATTTCCACTTTTCCACCGTAGTTCTATCTCAATGAACTAAAAGATGATTTTTCATCAAACTACAGATTCAGCCAGTTCCTGATATATATTAATTTTGTTTAGTTTTTGGTGTAAATTGCCCTATAGGTGGCACTACTATGTTGCATTTTTCAAGATTTCCTTATAGCTGATTAATTGAAAAATTTTTCAAGTTGTTGAATCTAAAATTGACCTCCCCTTTACCCCCATAATATACAATAATGTTGAAAAACATGGGCAATAAGCATTAAAAAAGTACAACTGCGAAAAAAGAAAAAAAAATCCATATTTTATTACAAGTAAATATGTTCCATATTATACTTTCCTTCTTGATTAAACTTTGAATTTTAGTAGTTTTCTAAAGCACAGTAGAATTTTATCTCTGCATGTAACTGCTTTTGTTAATTCCTCCCAAGCATTTTCTATTTGTAGTGTTCTGTTTTCATAACTTTTGAGTTCCACTCTTAGAAATATGGAATTACCATATGGAAATATTATTGAATATGGTTTCTTACTGAAGAATGGAATACCAGATTTCAGGATAAAAAGAGAAAAATTACGTTTAATTTAACTTAAAAAAAATATTTTCCTGGTTTCGGTGAGTAAAAATCTAACAGTTAATAAATCCTATGCTGTTTTTTAGTTGCAGACCTGAGTAAGCCAAACTAAAACTTAGTTTTGTTTAAATTTAGATTATAAGACTAGATCAAAATCATTTTAACAGAGATATGATAGAACAAACAATAGCATTTAATAAAAATTCTTAAGCTGAAAAAAAAAAAAAAAAAAAAAAAAAAAAAAAAAAAAAAAAAAACTAAATTTTTACAAGCAGGCTTTGCTTCTTTCTTTTTATTTTGTAATATAAAGTGAAAATAATTTTCTTTTAATACAAATAAATGGGGAAAAATGTTTTTTAATATTCTCTAAGAAAATATAATTTATTTGGGAGGAACAATCATAAAAAAACCAGTTTTTTTCCGCCATTTATATATTTTCCGGAAAATTTACATCTCTAATTGCAACCAAGATACACCACCCAAAATTTTAAAATGGCTACTAAGTATAATAATATAGAAACAAATATTTTTTATTCATTGAAAATTTTTAAATGATACCCTTAATAGAGTGATTTCGCAAAACAATTTCAAGAAATTATAACTTGTGGTTTTTTATAAGTTTATTTTTGAAAATTATGTTTTTTACCTCAGCTGTCGCTAGTTGTCTCTAAAATTAGCTTAAATCTCCAAATTTGACGTCATTTTCTCAAAAAGTAGCAAGTGTGAATTTGGGTAAAAGCATGCGAGAGAGAGAGAAAAAAAAAACAATTTTTTTATTCCGAATTTTTTTTTAAATAAATAGCCAACAGTATTCGGTCACAAATATTCGGCAGAGATATCCAATAAATAGATAGAATAACTTTCATCCAATTAACGACAGTATTTGATCAAAAAACAGAAGTGTCACTTACCAGATAGTGGCTGAATATTCGTTGGTCCCCAGCCAAGCATTATGGGTCGTTTAGAAAGATTTTCGTTTAATACTTTCGTGTCTGAATTTTTTTCAATTTTGAGAACAAAGGTAGTTTTATGTTAATAATGGCAGTACTAGCTATCCAAATAGATTTACCAAGGTTTAATGATTTTGTCATTACTTGAAATTTAACGATGTAGTTATTTTGCATACTATTCAATTCATTGCCATATGAAAATAGACCAAGGAAGAGTTTTTGAAGGCGTTAGAAAAATATCGAATTACAAGAAAATGTAACAGATATTACAACTGTCTAATATTTTTTGCTTTTTATCAATCGTGATTCCTTCAGAAACGTTACCAACATTTTTATTTTAAAAAGTGAAACATATGTTTAAAATAAAAGAATTGCCAACGATGAAATAGAATTGAACAAGTTCTTATTATTATTACTAACTGTCAAAACATAAACAAAATCATAATAAGAAATGCATAGACATTTACTACATGTAGATAGTATAACAAAAGTAGATGTTAAGACAGAATAATACTAAATGAAAAGACATAATATTTAATAGTACGCCAGACCCGAACGGGTTATAAAAAATCATTCAACATTGATTTTAGGTATCTTTAAGGGTTAATATCATGGATCCGAGCAACGCTGTGTTAGTCAGAAAGTTGCTAATAAAATGGGTCAGGGTCGGACTGGGCCGAGGAAAAGGGCACAGACCTTGGATTTTCAGAAGGCGCAAAAATATTTTACAAAATTCAAATCAATTTTACTTCCTAATGTTGTATTTAACTTAACAAGGTTTAACACATTTACATAACAACAAATATGAAAACGGCTTAACATTATATCTCCGCTATATTCCTGCTTATATTCCCCGTGTATGTATAAATCTTCAGAATGTTGCACAGTTTTCTAAAAGGAATCATATAATATCTAAAAATTGCAGCAAGCTAAACAAAAATTAGCCTATTAGTAGACTGATATTAAGACTATTACTTTCTTATTTATTCCTTTGTGTCAAACTTATAAGAATCATAGGGGAAAAGTTATCGCCCCTTCCCAATTCTTCGGCAAAAGACTTTATAAAATACATAAGTACCAATTAAACCGGGAGGTGATAGCACAGACAACTACCTCATTGGATTCACGGATGAAATTCTAGGATTAATTATATCTTGATATTAAAAATGCAATCCGTCTTCCAAGTCATATCTTAGTCATATCTATAAAAACGCAATTTTAGCAGTTCTCTCACACGTTTACCATTTTGTTTCCCTGCTCCCAATCTTCCATGTTTTCATGCTTTTAGGTGCAGGAAAGTACAATGATAAACCTACAAGACAACCGTTAAATGTTCTCCATTAAGATAGGACTTGGCAGACCGATGGTGCTTTAATGTGTAAATCAGAATTTAACTAACCCTAAATTTTCATCCGTGAACTCCATGAGGTGATTGTCTGTGCTGCCGCCTCCCGGTCTAAATTGATTGATAATAACATCGATTGTTAAATTCTATTTATAAATTTTGCTTTGGGAACTGTCTGTATATTAATAAATGCACGAACGTTGATTTTTCAAATGATAGCATCTATTTTTGGCACTTTTTTTGAATTCTTGCCAACCAAGAAAAAGATATAGAATCTTTAATTCTTTGAATCTTAATACAGTTATAAAACAAACAGTGTTAAAAGTTTATCCATAAAATTCGGAAAATAAAATGAAGATGTTACAAAAGAAGAGGGTAAGTGTGACCGATGATCGCGCATTGGGTTTCATTTAATATTTCTTTCAAAACAACTTATCCTTTGATTAATAAATCCAAAATGAACTGTTAACTTATAATTATTACATTCTTACATAGATGGTAGCTCCATTAAATTTAATTTTAAAATAATTATGAAAGAGAATTATTTATTTTAATCAAATTATTTAAACAAAATCCTAAATTCTAAATTTTTTGAGACTTATGTAAAATTTAAATTTCTAAAAACGAAAAAAATTGTTTAAACGAAATTAAAAATTTTGAATCATTAATAAATCGGAATAGCTTTAAAAAAATAAAAATAAAAATAAAAAAATAGTAAATGTGTAAAAAAAAAAAAGTGATCAAAAAATAATATAAACCTTTAAATTGGCAAGGAAAATAAATAAATAAAAAAAAAAAAAAACAAGAAATCCATTTTAGTATGAAAATTTCAAGTTCCAGTGTCTTGCTTGCGAGATGTTTTACATACGAGCTATTATGTCAATAAAAAAAAAAAAAAAAAAAAAAAAAAAATTTTAAAATTATCGTAAAAATGAACGAATGACATTTATAGAAGTGATTTAATTAAAATTATAGTATTTAAAAAATATATATATGATTTGTCGAGTGACACGAGGTATTCAACTGTAAGTATACAAAATTTGAAGTTTCTGACTTATACAGTTTTTATATGCGGATTCTGCGACATACAGACAGTCAGAAGACCGAGACGAATAGGGTTTAATCAAAACCCTTAAAAAGTATCGTAAAAAAAGTTAAAAAGTCACCAATAAAATTATACAGTATTTATAATAAACTTATTTTACATTAAAGAAAATCCTATAAAATGTTTCTAATATATTTGTACTTTTTTTCCCATGGTTTTTTTTAATAAAAGAAAAAGGTCACTTTAAATTATGGAAAGGCAAAATTTCGCTGTATCTCGAAAAATAATTATTCAAATTAGCTCTGTAAAGTTAGACATCGACGTTTTTAACAATTGTGGTGTGTCGTATTAAAAAATTAATCTAGGTCATAATTCATAATTTTTTAATATGAATTTATTAATAAATTTTAATAATTAAAAAATATTTTTGATTAAAGAAAAATTTCTATAAATATGTTTAAGTCTATTCAGTGAATTTCTTTAATAAATTAATAAAAATCAATCAGATGACTTTTATGAAGATATAAATTAATAATTTTTAAAGGGGTTTAACTTTATCATCTTCAAATGTGCATTTTTCTAACTCTATCAAGATTTAAAATAATATGGATAAGTAATGCAATTGTTTGGCCGTTTGGATCCAAGAAACTCAAATAAGATGTCAAAAATTGGTTTACTCTTTAAAAATTCAAAGTTGATACATGTTTTTAAATATAGACAACTGCGGAAACAGACATAATGCTTAATATGTTGGTTCCTATAGATTTTTTGACTCATTTTTAATGGAACTAATTCGGAATAACCGGATTTTGTGGCCAGCATTTTTTTAAACTAAAAATTCTGTTACATATTCTCAATATAATCATCCTTTAATTTATTAATACATTTTTCCGTGATTAAATTAAACATTTTTTAATTTAAAATACATACTAGGGTAGATGTGCCAGTAATGGACCCCCTTAAGGAATTTCTCTGAAAAATAATTTTTTATTAATAGTTGTAATTATTGTATTCCATTTTTTTCATATTATATTAACCTTTCAACAATATTTAACTAATCCCATAGTTACATTTCCCAATAGAAATAAAAATTTAATTTTAAATGATAGAAATATGTCTAAACACCCAAAAGCCCAGTAATGGACCACCTATGTTCCAGTAATGGACCGCCTACGTTCCAGTAATGGGCCCCCCCTATAAAAAATAACAGATAATTGATTTTTCAATTCTATTTTGCTCCAGAACTTAATGAAAGCATACTAATAAAACAAAATATTAAAACTTAAGTTAGAAACTCATTACATTAAAGGATTTATATTGAAAAAAACATAAAACAAAATATTTAAGTTATGAATTTATTATAATCAAGGATTTATAATGTGGATATAAAACAAAATATTAATGATATTATTAACTGTTTATTACATTAAAGGATTTATATTGTAAAGATATAAAACAAAGTATTTAAATTTAAAGGATTTATACGATAAAGACAATGTTTTACTGAAATCAAGTTTAGATAAAATAAGGCATTAAAAAAAGTCTCCAATCTTCATTCATATCATTATCTAAATGATGTGCTATGGAAGTATGAAATATAAATAACAAATCTTCAATTTTATCATCCCTTTCTGATAGTCCAAACTATTCAGTATGGAATTTTAGAATGCATTTAAAATGATAAATGTTCTTGCACTATCCAACCATTTTCAGATAATCATATAGTCAATCATTTTAGCACAGATTGATTCCACAATTTTCCTTCAGAGATGCTTATATGGATATATTATCACCAATGGAACAATCTCATTATTTGCTGAAAAACATCCCATAACAGTGATTTGTTTTTTTTTCGTTATTTGGTACTACATAATACACATCTTTAACTGATTTTGGTCCCAAAATTTTCCTTGTTTTAAGAGCACAAAAGAAACCTTGTTTTAACCTTATTGAAAATTCTCTCTGTATGCTTTAGAATTCGGAAGAAAATATTAATAATATCTTCTTCCAAATATGATTTTACATTTCTAAACCAACTTCTTTTGTAACGGCACATCTAGATTTTATCAAATGTTCTGCTTGTGTTTCATACCAATTTTGGATGACTTTTTAAAAACAACTATTTATAAAGAAATTGCCTTTATTAAATTCTAATAGTTAAAATTTAAGTATTAAATTTGATTATTTAGCTTTTCAGTTAAATCAAAATATTTTATCTCTACTGAAATAACACTTTTTGTACTGGTCACTTAGGTGGTCCATTACTGGAAAATCGCGAAATAAGCAATCCAGTAATGGATCACCCCTCCTAAAATCTTAAAAATAAATAAAAATTTTTTAATGGCCATTGGTACATTAAATTCAATGTTTTATATTGCTAACCAAACAAAAACATTTAATTTTTACGGAAAAATAAAAAAGATATAAACTAAGTAAGTAAAGTCAATTCTTAGCATGTTCATTAAGATTTTCAGTGAAAAACAGAAAAACTGTGAATCTTTATTTTCTGCTTCCTAATTGTTTTGACAAAAAGTGTAAAAAATTAATCCAGCTTATAAAGCATGCTAGGTGGAGTTCAGAAAAAAATAATAAAAGCTTAACTATTATTTATTATTTTTTTATAAACCAAAAAGTGCGAGGTGGCCCATTACTGGAAGGTGGTCCATTACTGGCACATCTACCCTATAATTTCTTTTTAATTATTTAACCACGGAAAGTTTGTCATTAAATAAAACGAAAATTACTAACCGAAAATTATGTTTAGATTTTGTTAATTAAAAAACGTTAACTGTTCCGTTTCACAAATTGCAGAATATAAATCCAGAAGTGCGATCAAACTTACATTTCTCGAAAACAAAGATCTTGTTTTTAGACCGAAAAAAGTAGCAGCATAGACAATCACCTCATCGAGTTCACGGCTGAAATTCAGTTAGTTGAACTTAATACGCATATTAAAACGCAATCAATCTGCCAAATCATATTCTTAGTAGAACGCAACATGAAAAAACGATTTTAGCGGCTGACTCATAGAATTACCATTATGTTTTCCAGCACCCAAAGGTATGAGAACATGGCGGACTGAGAGCAGAAAAATACTTTGGTAAACTTAAAGGTCAATCGCTAAAATAGGTTTTCATGTGTTTTCCACCAAAATATGACTAGGAAGACCGATTGTGTTTTAATATGGGAATCGGGTTTTAATTAATTCTGGAATTTCAGCCTCCAATTTGGTGAGATGGTTGTTTGTGCTGTGTCTCCCAGTCTATTCCCAATCAACAACAACAAAAATCCCGTTGAAATTTATTTTTTTTTTGGCTTTCTAATATATATATACAGGGTGATTCAGCTCGTCGGTGACAAACTTTAAGGATCGATAGAGCACACCTAGACGAACATTTTTGAATAGGGAATGTAGGGTCCCTGACGCGATGGTCAGGCGCTAGGCGCTTTCGAAAATTTGGGTGCCGAAATTCGAAACGTCATAAAAACTAGGGAAATGGTTAGATTTTCTTGCTTGTTGCGTCGAAATGATTCTGTTTGTTTAGACTTTCTTCAGTACCAATTTGATAAGCGTATCTCTTAAAACATGGATAGGGGGCGCTGCAGACTTTGGAGAGCTAGACAACAACTTTAAGCCCGTTATTTTGATAATTTAACTCATGCTCGCCAAAGTTTATACTCTAACTTAAAGTTTGAACCCAAAAGTAGAGCCCTGCAAAAAGCGTAAGAGCCGGAATAAAATGTCAAAGTACAGGGTGGTCGAAACTCGAAGGCTCCTAAGAGATAAACAAACAGATTTCTTGACTTATGGCATGCATTTTCATGATTCTGTTTGCTGGGGCTCTCTGAAACTCAGTTGAACGGTACAAAAAGAAACATCGATAGGGGGCGCTTTGGGCAAAAAACATAATTCGTTGACATTTCGGACGCTAACTGGAAACGGGGCGCTACGATCAGTTAGTAATAATGAAAACACATTTTCTGCTCAACACTTCTGAATAAATTTAGACCAAAAACATCAATGATACTGGAAATTTATTTACAAAAAATAACACTACAGAAGATGCTCGAAATTTCGACCTTGGGCCATGATGCAGGCTTCGCACCTCCGTCGCATTGAGGAGTGTGTGTTTCCAACAATGCCAGGAGTATCTCTGATCTGCCCTGCAGCTGCCACAATGCGCGCCACAAGTTCTTCAGCACTGCTGACAGGTGTATGGTATACCTCGGCCTTCAGGTAACCCCAAAGGAAGAAATCCAAGCAGGTGAGGTCTGGTGATCGGGCAGGCCAGTGAACTGGACCCCCACGCCCGATCCACCGCTGGCCATACCTTGCGTTTAGATGGAGACGCACGTCGTTCGTGTAATGGGCCGGAGCTCCATCGTGCTGGAACCACATCTGGCGACGCGAACCTTCGGGTACGTGCGCCTCCTCCAGAAGCTGCGGCAGCACTTGATCCAGGAAAATCAGGTAATTTCCACCTGTCAGCCGTTCAGGTAACAAATAAGGGCCAATGAGGCAATCCCCCAGAATGCCGGCCCACACATTTACTGAGAAACGCTCCTGGGCTGCTCGGCTTCTGGTTTCATGTGGATTTTTATCACACCACACATGACTGTTGTGGGCGTTCCACATTCCCTCCCGGCTGAAGGTGGACTCGTCCGTAAACAAAATGCTGTTTACAAAACGGGGATCCCTGGATCTCATCGCCAAGTACCATCTTGAGAATTCCACTCGAGGGCCAAAATCCTGCTCTCTGAGCAACTGCACCCGCTGGATGTGTTAGGGGTGCAGATTCCGGGAACGTAAGATGCGCCACGCAGTTGCTTGCGAAATGCCAACATGTCTGGCGATATCTCTCGTGCTAAGACCTGGGTTGTCCTCAACCAGGTTAAGCACAGCCTCTTCGTTGTCGGGGGTGCTCACTGATCGCTCCCGTTCAGGCCTGCCTCCGTCGAAAGATCCCGTTGTGGACAACCTCTGGTGTACTCGAGCGAAGAAGGCATGGCAGGGGATTTTCCTGTTGGGGTAACGCTCGGCGTACAACCGCTGAGCGGCTCGTCCATTACAACCAGCAGCGCCATACGCCAAATGCATGTCAGCCAATTCAGAGTTTGTGTACCGTTCCATCCTACTACCGATCTGCAGACAAGTAACCCGAAGCTTAAGTAGGTACCGCACGTTCAAAAGACGTGCCTGCGCATACAACTACGTCATCTCGCGTTGTCGTCTACGCATTACGTATCTTTTGCATATCGATATGGTACGATATCTTTTGCATAAATCAGCAAAAAGCACCTTATGTAAATTTTATTGCGCGCATTGTGCATGATTGAAACCAGCTATGTTTGTTAAAAAAAACAAACAAACTGCAGTTTTAATAGCTTCTTATGATAAGTAAATTACTCTCTTGTTTTGTTTCTAACTGATCGTAGCGCCCCGTTTCCAGTTAGCGTCCGAAATGTCAACGAATTATGTTTTTTGCCCAAAGCGCCCCCTATCGATGTTTCTTTTTGTACCGTTCAACTGAGTTTCAGAGAGCCCCAGCAAACAGAATCATGAAAATGCATGCCATAAGTCAAGAAATCTGTTTGTTTATCTCTTAGGAGCCTTCGAGTTTCGACCACCCTGTACTTTGACATTTTATTCCGGCTCTTACGCTTTTTGCAGGGCTCTACTTTTGGGTTCAAACTTTAAGTTAGAGTATAAACTTTGGCGAGCATGTGTTAAATTATCAAAATAACGGGCTTAAAGTTGTTGTCTAGCTCTCCAAAGTCTGCAGCGCCCCCTATCCATGTTTTAAGAGATACGCTTATCAAATTGGTACTGAAGAAAGTCTAAACAAACAGAATCATTTCGACGCAACAAGCAAGAAATTCTAACCATTTCCCTAGTTTTTATGACGTTTCGAATTTCGGCACCCAAATTTTCGAAAGCGCCTAGCGCCTGACCATCGCGTCAGGGACCCTACATTCCCTATTCAAAAATGTTCGTCTAGGTGTGCTCTTTCGATCCTTAAAGTTTGTCACCGACGAGCTGAATCACCCTGTATACATGGTGTCCGAAAAGTCTGGAAACGGCCGAATAACTCGAGAAATACATATGAGATTGAAAAACGTAAATATACGTGTTAAATATTTTTAAATAAGCTACTCGGTGATACCAAATTTGACCTTCGAAACCGACCCCCTGGGGGTCAGAGGGGGTCCAACTTTGAAATCTTAAATTATAACCCCCATTTTTTATTGCAGATTCGGATTCTACGGACAAAAATACGTAACTTTTGTATTTGATGTTTATTTCAAATCCTCGTTTATCACGGTGTAATCGAGCATATTAAATCGATACATATTTCGGCTTTTCCAATGGGATTTTCCCTAATCGAAACTGATTGGGCAGAATTTTTGACGTCAAATTCCCCGTCTTTTGTAGGAATAGCGTTTCCTGAAAATCACCCATGGCGATTATTTCAACAGTGCTACTGTTAAAAATTTGACCCATTTGCTGCAGCGTCACTCCACAGCTATTATAGAATATCTCTTTTGTGACCAATGAGAATGCTCCATAACACAGTAAAGTAATAGTTTTCTATAAAAGCGGCGGAGTGACGATGCAGCAAAAGGGTCACTTTTTTTACAGTGTACTTTACTGTGTTATGGAACATTCTCATTGGTCATGAAAGAGATATTCTATAAAAGCTGTGGAGTGACGCTACAGCAAATGGGTCAAATTTTTAACTATGTAGCACTATCGAAATAATCGGCACGGGTGATTTTCAGGAAACGCTATTCTTGCAAAAGACGAGAAATTTGATGTCATAAATTCTCCCCAATTAGGTTCGATTAGGGAAAATCCCGTTGGAAAAGCCGAAATATGTATCGATTTAGTATGCTCGATTACGCCGTGATAAACGTGGATTCGAAATAAATATCAAATACAAAAGTTACGTATTTTTGTCCGTAGAATCCGAATCTGCAATAAAAAATGGGGGTTATAATTTAAGATTTCAAAGTTGGACCCCCTCTGACCCCCAGGGGGTCGGTTACGAAGGTCAAATTTGGTATCACTGAGTAGCTTATTTAAAAATATTTAACACGCATATTTACGTTTTTCAATCTCATATGTATTTCTCGAGTTATTCGACCGTTTCCAGACTTTTCGGACACCCTGTATATATATATATATTTGTGTCTCAAGTTATTTCCTTAAAGAACGGTTTTAATTATAAGTGCGTTCAGGTCCCACTTTAAGAACACGGAAAAGGGAGGGAAGGGCAAGGTACTAAAAAACTGAAGGTCTCAAGACATGCAAAATATTTGGTTAAAATAAAAAAGATATTTTTCAAAGAAACTATGATAAAGAATCAGCCCAGGGCGCCGTGGCTACTAAAATTTTTCCTATGTGCATGTTTTCTCTCTCGGTCATTTGCAAAGATGCCTACATTGGTTTCAGATCCTAAAATTATTTCGATGATTTTTTTAAAAATTTCTTTGTTGTAATAAAAGATACCTCTCTTGTGATGTTTGTCTGTTAACTGAGGATTATTCCCTAAACGAAATCTCAAAAATTAGTGCACTAGTCAAAATGCAAGTCAATAATGAGGGGAAAAAATAGCGGAGCGGCTTAGGCCTTAGGGGCGTGAAGTTTATCCAGAACGAGGGCGCACCGCCCTCGGGCCGATGGGCCGGCGGGCCAGTCCGACCCTGATATGCATTTGCCCCCTCCCCTCCCTTCTTTTTTGTGTGTAGTGCAATTTACCTTATATTGAGATATTGGTAGTCGTAGTGAGAGCGTGCGTCCAGCTTTAGTGTTCGACTTCCAGTAACTTTTTTACTGCGAGATTCATCTCTCCATGTTTTCAAAAGTCTAAATGTAAAATTTTATCTTATTCCGTATATTGATTTTAACTATTGATCCCTTCAAACAGAGAAAGTTATTTCATAGCGATGCTGTATTTCAGCCGTTTTAATGTATCTTAATTATCTTCCTGTGGATTTTTAGTATGTGTGGTTGATTAAAGTATGACGTTCTTTTGTTGCGGAGGCAGCGCGACACTTTCAAAATGAGCGAACTTGTCTGAGTTATTTAAAAGCCGAGACTTGGCAGAGTACGCTGAATAACTTTCTCATTACTGGTATTTAAAAACTCGATTTTCACATATTCGACGTATGCAGAAATCAATGTGAAACTTTATGTTTGGAGGTTCATAGCGGTACTTTGAAGGTAATTATTTTAATTTTATTTTTGGCTTACTTCACGTTAAGTGGTTCCTCTCAATTCGGTGAACATTATTTTTTATTGTACGTTCATGCCTCACTTTAAACATAGGACACACCGATTTTTGATAATTTTCTTTTTAATTGTTTGAGAAGCTCCCGATATTCAGATAGTTCAATGTGAATATTAGCATAAAATTTTGATTTGTCTCTTTGTTGGCGCGTCAATTTTCGAAAAAATGTTACGATTGATTCGGAATTCGAATCTGTTGTAAAGGTAATAAATAAATAAATAATAATATAAAATAAATAAAATAACCATTTTATAGCAAAACTGAAAACGTTTTGTTTTCGCGGATTCCGTGCACATTCTAATAGACCGAGAGGCGGCTGCACAAACAATCAGCTCATCGAGTTTATGACTGAAATTCTGGAGTAATTAAAACTCGACTCGCATATTAAAACGCAATCGCTCTGCCAAGCCATATTTTGGTGGAAACCACCTCAAAATCTGATTTTAGTGGCTGACTCATAATTTTACCATTGTGCTTTCCGGCACTGGAACAGGGTCAAAGCTAAGGGGGCGCTATGGGCGGCTCAGCCCTCCTAAATTGTTTTGAGACCCCCCCCCCCCTGGAAAAGATTCCAAGGTCACTAAATGAATTTCTTTTCCGGAAATTCAAATGAAATTCTGTTCAAAAATCCAGTTTAAGTTTTGAAACCCTTTCATAGTTTTGCAGAATTACTAAATTGTATCTAAAATAGTGTTTCAATTTTCCCCCATCCTATTTGTACATATGAAGCTAACACGTTTAATTTTGCATCAGTTATATACTCAAAATTTTCATCATCATATACTTTTCTTAGCATAAAATGAAGTTATTACAACAGTTTAATAAGAAACAGTACCTACGATGTGAATATGCATTAATTTGTCTTTCTGTGTCAGAAAGAGAGAGAGAAAAAAATATGAGCCTTTCCTACAATCTCTTGAGCCTTTCCTATTGTTCACTTCTAGCTACGGCCCTGCACTGAAATGTATGAAAACATAGAGGATTGGAAGCATTGATTATGTACTTGCATGTCAGATATCTTCGTAAAAAAAAAAAAAAAAAAAAAAAAAAAAAAAAAAAAAAGCGCGTTATATGGTGAATATACTTAGACAGTGTTGATTTCAAAGGATGGTCCGGGGTAGAGAATGTCCTCCCCGAAAGATTTGAGATATTTTCAATTATAAACTAGTCGTTGGGGGCCACCGTAATACTTACCCATCATGGATATGTACATGAAAATAAAACATGTGAAACTATTTATACAATGCATTGCAATTCATAAACAAAATTTAAATATTGTTAATATACATAGTAATGCTAAAGAACTGCTGATGGACCAATTTCGACAAATTATATAAAACGCCAAACTACTCAAGTAGTACCGAACTGCGTAAAAGAAACATCCTTATAACTCCAAAAATAATAATTCTATTAACTAACAATTAACTGTGGCGGATTAAGCGTCTCATTTCCAATTAAAATATACTTCTGAATTGAAATTTGAATGAAATACAGGGTCATGAAAAATCGAAGAATGTGGAAAACAAGATTACAAATATCTCGGCAACTAATAATCCGATTGATTTCGTTCTATATGCAAAATGTGTGTTATTTTATTGCCTTTTACGTCCATTCCTTAGAACAAAAAAATTCGAAAATTTTTATATACCTTTCATCAGAACGAATTTTTCGAGAGTCCGAAAAAAATAGTTCCGGATAATCGAGGTTGCTCATATTAAATAGGGTTCGTCCCATTCTTACATACTAACTACATACAAAATTTCAAGTCTCTATCTCAATTTGTTCGAGAGATAGAGCGTTTACAGACAGACAGACAGACAGACAGACAGACGGACGGCAAATTTTTTTTTCTAAAAACATGTTTTTCGGAATCTCCACTATCTAAAACGTGTAAATCCGTCAAAAAATTTTTTTCGATTTTCAAAACGATTGCAAGACTTACCCTATACTACGTATGATGGGTAAGTAAAAAGTGCAGTTCACCTCTTTTCGGAGCCACAAAAATCCCTCCCGGAGAAAAGTATCTGAATTCAACACTGTGCCTAGAAATAGAAAAATATAGACTCAAATCATTGGTGCGTGCTTTACGCCGGGTTTTACGGTGTTTATTTTCACCCAGATGCGGGAATTCTCTGAAAGCAAAAAATAAATTTATCTTACTCCTTAAAAGAAAAAAAAAAAAAAAAAAAAAAAAAAACTTTCGGTTTTTAGCTCTAAGCCTCGAATTACAAATCATAACTTTATTCAAAATGAACAGAAACAATTATAGAAATTAAATGATTTTTTTTTTTTTTTTTTTTTTGGGTGGGGGGGGGGGGAGATGTCTGGCTATATTTAGAAATTTTCGAGACTATTTAGCCAAAAAAAGAACATAAGAGATCCTAGTTTAAATTGCAGTCCAGTGTTTCAATTGTAACTTTGAATGTACACTTGGAAAAGAATTAGCAACCAGATTCGAATGGTCACATTTATAAGTCCTTTTTATTTTTTTCGCATGTTCTCTAAGGTTATTAAAATCTCATTTGTTTCATATTTTGTTTCGTGTTGGAAAGATTTTTAACTTCAGTAGATATTTAATTTATCAGTACATCATTGCAGAAAAAAATTGTCTTTTATTTTTGGATTGCACGTAATTCTTTAAAATTGTTTGGGGTAATAATTCCCCACCTTTTCTGCACGTTTGAATTCAACATTCTTCTCACGTTTTCAATTCGTTGGGAATTAGCATAGTCTAGTTCTTTTCATATGCTGTTGGATGTATTTTTCTTTTTCTTTTTCTTTTCTTTTTTGTCTTTGGCAAGGTCAGATCTAGAGAGTATTCAAGGGATATAGGAAGAATACAATGATGCCTCCAAATAAGGGACATCTATGGGACCGGAAATTTTGTCCCTTAAATAGAAGTGTCTCTTATTCGGAGTTTTTATTTTTAATTAATCGTCCAGAAGGATATAAAAATAACAAAACATTAAAGGTGAAGTTTAAATACATTCGAAGTTTATAAATCTTATACTATAATGCGAGCAAAAATTGTGCGTGTGTGACTGCGTAAATTTTATCTCAAAAACGGCTCTAACGATTTTCGCAAAAAAATTGGATTTTACCATTTTCGGGCACGAGAAGACCATTGGGCTAGGTCACATGTTCGAGAAAATTCGGTTAGTGGGTCATTTTTGGGGTCATTGTGGGTGATGCTATTTTTATCTAGAGATTTTCTCAGGCAATTTTGACTAAAAATTGCATTCTATGGTTTTCGGGCACGAGAAAAACATTGGGCTATGTTACATGTTCGAGAAAAAAAAATTAATGGGTCATATTGGCTCATTAAGGGTCTGGGTCAAGCTATTTATATTTAAAGAACGGCAGAATCTCGAAATTTTGCCTGTAACAGTTTTTTGACACGAGAAAGCTAATGGGCTAAGTCACACGATCGAGAGATTTCGATTATAAGAGTCATTTGTGGGTCATGATGGGTCATAATGGGTCATGGTCAAGATATATTTAAAGAACAGGTGGATCGATTTTAACGAAATTTTGTATACAACATTTTTTTGGCACGAGGAAACTATTGGGCTAGGTCTCATGTTCGAGAAATTTCGATTACTGGGTCATTTTGGGTCATAAAGGGTCTGGGTCAAGCTATTTATATTTAAAAAACGGTTTGATCGATTTTAACGAAATTTTGTATACATTTTTTTAGCACGAGAAAAGTATTGAGCTAGGTCTCATCTTCGAGAAATTTCGATTACTGGGTCATTTTAGGTCATAAAGGGTCTGGGTCAAGCTATTTATATTTAAAAAACGGTAAGATCGATTTTAACAAAATTTTGTATACAGCATTTTTTTTTTTTTTTTTTTTTTTTTTTTTTTTATTGGGGGGGGGGGGGGGGGGGGCACGATAAAACTATTGTCGGACTCCGATTTCTTGGCACTTCGAGCGGAGAGACTCGGACGGTTCTATTCTGGATAATAGGTAAAACGCTATAAGGCACAAGGGAGAATGGCACCCATAATTGGCGCGCTAGCTTAGATAATGACAATCATGAGTAGAAATGTACTTTGTGAAAATGTATTATTTATAAATGTGTTGTTTAAATGTGGTCATTTCAAACAGCAATCTTTTTATAAATAATTATGATATTTTAAAACTTAAGCAATGCTTCTGATAACAAAAATGATGATAATGATTATAGGAATGAAGTGTAAAAGCACGTAGCCATATTTCCAACAATGGAAATTCTTTATGTATAAAAATTAATGCAGACCATTTCATAACATTTTAATATGAATTTATTAACAATTTTACAATTGAAAACTGTAAAAGCACATAACCGTATTTTCAACAATGGAAATTCTTTATCTATAAAAAATAATGCAGACCATTTCATAACATTTTAATGTGAATTTATTAACAATTTATAATTAAAAAGGTGTGTTTGAATTTTTAAAAATGTCTACCTTAAGTTTGTATGTATTCATTATGTATACATATATCTGTTGTTTGTTTATTTAATGCATTTAAAATATCAGACCTTTATATAAATTAACAGCTATTACACGTGACTTTATTCACATAACATTAAAAAAAAAAGCCCATTAAGTACAAAAATTCCCTCACGATAACTAAAAAAACATATACAATTAACTCTTTATCCCATTTACAGTAGATAGAATTTCTGATGATCCAAGCATTCATATTTTTGTTTTTATGTATAAGATAACATAAATATCTTTCAAGAGTTCCAAATTTTATGCACTTTCCCTAAGATTAACTGAAGTATCTATTTATTTCCTTCCAATTTTATTTTATTTGTCTCTATTTTCTATTTTACATTTATTCTATTCATGCATGTTGTCAGGGGCGTATGAAGAGAAAATTTCGCCCAGGCAAAGTTAGAAATAGCCGCCCCCTCCCCTCCCAACTTTTTCTTATGACAGTAATGACATCGGTAGTATAAATTTGGCGCCACATAAATTTCCGTGCCCGGGGCATATCCCCTTTCGTCCACCCTTTCGCACGCGCTGCATGTTTTGATATTTTTAACCACATATACATACATTTAAAAATATATATACAAGTATCAGAAACAGATAAATTATTAATTCAGATTTTTTTAAATTGATTTTTCATAGTGCCTTTTTAAAAAAGTGAGGGGCGGAGACAGAATTTTGTGTTTAAATAATGATGATAGTTTTGTAAATTTCACACAACCGATGTCATAACCAAACCTTAATCCTTAATAAAAATTACATGCTAAGTATTTTTACATAGACTTTTAAATTTGATTGGAATCAGTATGCTGGAAGATTGTACGGTAAAAAGATATTAAAATGAAAAATTATGTAAAATTGTCTTATAACGCGAAATTTGAAGCTATTACTACTGAAATACTGTGACTTCAAATAAGTTTTTTAAATTCTTATAAAACAAATAAATCCTGAGTTATAACTAATTCTCTCTCACTGAAGATTGATGAGAAATTTGTTTACGTTTTAGTTTTCTGCCGAAAATTCTGCAGGAACGAAACTGTCCGTATTTCAAAAGTCTCATTTCTTCTTTCGGAAATTTTTAACATTGTTCACTGATTTGAATTATAACGGCTCAAGACGTGAGTGCAAATTATAAAGTATGTAGTACACATAAAACTAAACTTTAACGGCGTTTTCACGTGCTCAATAAAAGCTACAGGTAATAGAAAATTTTTAGTTAGAAAACGCAGAAGTATCTCGAATACTTGTTTTAAGAAAGTTCTAATTTAACAGATGATCAAAATTTTAAAAAGTTATTTTAAAAGATAAAACGTGATATGCATACCTAAAACATTTTTTAATAAGGATTAAGTTCATATAATTAAGAAGTAATTCTGTATCATTGATGAATTAATTGCGTCCTATTTTACATGAAAGAAAAGGTTTTGGTCAAAGGTACAGATAGCCAACTTGGACTGTTATAAAACTAACTGTTAATCAATAATGTCTATTTAATAAGCACGTATCGTTAATTAATAATTATGTACATTTATGTATGCATTAATCACTTTTTATTCAATTGAGTTTTCTGCTGAAAATAGAAAGATTTCCGATATTCTGTTTCGGTTTCGTAACTTTCAAAATCAGATTTCGCTCCTTGGAATGAATGCTTTTCTTATTCTTTGACATTTTGTCAAGATGAATATGTGGGAAAAAAAAGGTAATAATAATAATAATAATAATAATAATAATAATAATAATAATAATAATAATAATAATAAAGGCAAAGAGAACGATCAACTTCAGATACAAGCATATGCTACGATCTGAAATAGTTGTCAACTGAGATAACGGGAGGTGTAGATACTTAGTACAGATCCCGATTTCAGGTATTTGGCGGATTGACCGTTCGCAAATTATGCACTTGTACTTGGAAACCTTTGACCCTGGAACTCCCGGTCAGGAATAGATTCTTCCAAGGTCATCTGCCAAGAAATCAGAGCTAAACAGTATTGGGCTGGATCACATGTTTGAAAAATTCAGATAAGTGTTTCTTTATTGGGTCATTATGAGTCAAACCAATTTTATCTAAAAAAAGGCTCTAACGATTACCATAAACTAAAATTTTCAAATTTTGTATTCCACAGTTTTGGATTACAAGAACACCATTGGATTAAATCACGTGTTAGAGAAAATTCGTTTAGTGGATCATTTTTGATTTATTGTGGATCACGCTAATTGTATCTAGAAAATGACTTGCTCGATTTTGACTAAATTTTGTATTCGATAGTTTTCGGACATGAGAAAATCATTGGGCTAGGTCACATGTTCGAGAAAATTCGAGTAATGGGTCATTTTGGATTATAATGGATCAGGGTCGAGCGAATTATATCTAAAAAATGGCTCAATCGTTTTTAGCAAAATTTAATTTCGTTGCCCAGCCAAAATTGTATCATCTGAGATTACTTCTTTATCATGTCAAAAATGCAACGTCTTTTGATGGCCTTCTGAAAGTAGAAGGCATCCCTTACTCAACCTACAAGCAAGTTTGCCTGGCTCGAGGGTTGACTTATGATGACCAAAAGTGGGTGGAAGGATTACGCGAATCAGCGATTTCCAGAACGCCGAGGGCCATGAGAACACTTTTAACCCAAATTCTAATACTGGGATCTCCGGAAAACCCAAAATGTCTTTGGGAAATGTTTCAAGAAGATTTGGCCCACATCGACGGATACCCCAGCGAAATAATTCAGGAAAATTTCACCGCAGATGAGTCGACTCCTGTTGGACAAAATATGTAGGGCCTTCTTCAAGGAAAACAAATAGAAATCGCTGACGCCATCCTTCGGGCAACTGAGGATTTAAACCCTGATACGAGATGTTTTTTTTATCGATGGACCCGGTGGCACCGGCAAGACATTTATCTACAAAACACTATATCACATACTTCGAGGTCGACGTCATAACATAAAATGTATGGCTTTCACCGGGATCGCTTTGATTCTGCTTCCAGAAGGCCGTACTTCGCATAGAACTTTTGGTCTCCGAGTTCCTCTGTCTCCGGATGCAGTTTCAAATATCAAACCTGGAACAGTAAAAGCCACCGACCTCGCAAAGGTTGATGCTTTTCTAATGGACGAAGCACCCATGCTTCCTAAATATGGATTGAATAATATGGATCAGCTGCTACGTGCCATCGGAAACAAGGATTTGCCTTTTGGCGGAAAGATTATGGTCCTCGGCGGAGATTTCCGACAATGTCTTCCTGTTCAGCCCCGAGCAAACAAGAGCGAGCTTTTGGACCTCTGCATCACAAAAAGCTATGCTTGGCGGCATTTCAAAATATTTTCACTCACGAAGGACATGCGTGTTGACTCAGAAGAGCAAGAATTCGCGGAATATCTCTTGAAGCTGGGGAACGGAGAAATTCCTACAAATTCAGTGGACGAAATTGAACTTCCCGAAGATATGCTTTCAAAAGGAAACCTAATACAAGAGGTATTTGGGGATTGCATAGCTGCTCAAAAATACGAAACAATGAAAGACAGAGCCTTCCGAGAGAATCTATACTTTACTATAGCTTTGATTCAATAAAAGATCAACCGGAGGGAGCACTAGAGTTCACCCCGGAATTTCTTAATACCGTAGACATTGCGGATCTTCCGCCGCATATATTGAAGCTGAAAATTAATACAATAATAATCTTACTGCGGAACCTCGATGTATCAGAAGGGCTGTGCAACGGTACACGCCTGATTGTGACGGAGCTTTGTAATAACATTATCAAGGCCAAAATAATTACTGGCAAGAATTTCAGCCACGTAATTCACATTCCAAGAATGACACTAGATTCAAGCAAGGGCCATCTTGGATGTACTATGCAGCGCCATCAATTTCCTGTGAAGGCCGGCTTTTGCCATCACTGTCTACAAAGCTCAAGGGCAAACATTCGATTTCGTGGGCCCGGATTTAAGCGTCTCCGTTTTTATGCACGGAATGCTATTTGTTGCTTTCTCACGTGTAAAAAGGCGTTCAAGTCTAAGGCCCGCCACAGACTAGTGAAACATGCGTCAAAAATCGTGCGACATGACGCAGTCAAACCGGTTTTTTCTTTGTTACCAGGGTGAAATTGTCGCATGTCTCACGTTTTTTCGTTCAATGTTTCACTAGTGTGTGGCGAGCCTAAAAGTTCTGATTCCAAAAGAAAGACATCGAAGAACTAAAAATGTAGTATGGAAGGATGTTCCTTCGTTGTAAATATTTAAATAATGTAAAATTTAGAAATATGTTCATAATATTGATATTTATAGTTTCTATAAATAAGAATATTATAAAATAAATTATTTATAGCAATAATAGAGCGAGAATTTCATTTTATATAAAATTTAATACAGAGTATACTTTAACCGAGCATGGCTCGGTGTTCCCCGCTAGTTACATTAATCAGACACAAAAGGAATAGAGGATTAAAATTTTCAGTTGATTACTAAATTATTAAATGATTTGTAGAATAATTGATTTGTACTTTTTATGCAAACTGTGTACATGCAAAAAGTATTGAAACATTCAAAAGAATGTCACTTGAAGTAATCAGTCAAAAGGATTGTTTTGAAATTTTTAATTTTTCACTATAAACTTTCCAAGTGTTCATCATTTTGACATATTTACAAATTCATTTTTTTTTTAACGGAAAGATATAAAATGGGAACATCTGACTGTGGAAGTGATTTGGAATCGAACTGTCTTTTGAATTTTTTGATAAATAAATTACCT
This sequence comes from Maratus speculifer, assembly GCA_964019185.1. Classification (NCBI taxonomy): domain Eukaryota; kingdom Metazoa; phylum Arthropoda; class Arachnida; order Araneae; family Salticidae; genus Maratus; species Maratus speculifer. The sequence continues at coordinate 203,523,605 of OZ025295.1, forward strand.
ATTGAATTATAAGTGATTTTGATCACGTGACAAAGACGTTTTTCACCCGTTCTTGAGTAGTTATTCTTCTTTCGCGTAGAAATTTGGTTCAAAGCGCGCACATTGACAATATTTTCTAAAAGATCTATTGCATTTACAGGAAAAAAAAAACCACAGTTTAATTACATAGTTTCTGAACAGCAACGCCTTCTGATTTCAGGCATTTCTGAATAAAACTAAATTGAAACTTATGTCATAAAAGTTGCTCTTTCAGATTTGAGAACAGCCTCAAAGCATCTGTAAAGTTCTTTATTTCAAAATTTTCTTTTAGTTTCCACTTTCAGAATTATCCTCACAATTTTCAGCATTTCTTTCAATGGGGATAAATGCACTGAAGTAGAATCAGAAATAAATGCTCGTAAAATGTGCCGTTTGTGTCTGTATCAACATGGCTGTCTGTCTGTTTGATAAATTCACAAAAATCTGTATTTTCAATTTCATCACAGACTACTTCATTATTCATACTTGCCAAGTTTTACACATTAGGTGTAAAATTTACACATTTGGGTTGTTTTTTACACTTTTACACTTAGGATACTTTTTTTTTTTACACATTTTTGCAATTTTTTTTTCCAAGATCTATTTTTCCCCTTTAATTATGAATTATTTTCTAACCGCTTTAATTATGAATAGGCACAGTGTGCCCAACCTGGGCGCACCTAATTTTAATTCCAAACTTGTAATCGGCACCAAGAATATTTTAATGAAATTTTGTTTTTACAATCAAAGCTTTAATTAAAGAGTTCTTAATTTCTAAAAAAAGTCGTTTATAAATTTTGATGTCATACAATAATTTCTCACTTTAAGAACACCATTTGCTCATGACAGAAAAGGTTAAGGGTGTATTCGAAAAAATGATTTTCCACCTTCAACAGCTCGAAATTTTCAGATACAATTTGGGACACATTTTTAAAAGTAGAAGCATGAAACTTGCTGAGGGGATGGTGCCGTGTGATGTCATATTTCGCTGATTTAATTAGAATTTGATTTATAAGCAATTATTTTCTCAGCGTGACCCTTTTTTTCGTTCGCAGACCACCCGCTTCGGAAAATTTGGTCCAAAACGCCGTTTTTGACAGCATTTTTTGCAATATTTTCTGCATTTATCAAGGAATCGATAATCGCGGCACCATGTATAGATCCTAAATAAGAGCATTCGAAAGTTTGGTGCATTTGAGAGCAAAAATGAATCTAAAAATGAATATGAAAAAAGGCAGTTTGCATCGGAATACACCCTTAAGGGGCTATATTTATTTAAATATATTTAAAAAATGAGTTTGTTTCATTATTAAAAAATATTATAGAAATTTTAATTTTCATTGTGTGTAAATATAACTTAGTTTTGAGTAATTTTGCCCATATTTTCTATTAAAATGTTAGAATTAAAGAGCTGTTAAAAATTAGTGATGCAAAAAATAATGGTTTAACCAAAAGACTGAATAACCAAATATTCAGTATTCCTTTCGGTATTGCTTTTGACAATGATGTTTTAGTAAAGCAAACAAAGTTACTATTGCCAGCCAAAATGTTTAATACAAAAAAAAAAAAAAAAACCTAATTTATCATTGTGTATTTAAAAAAAATTCTTATGTTACTTTTTTAAAAATGTTTATAAATATATCAGTTACGTAACATTAAAAAAGTTTGCACATTTGTTACAAATTTATTAAAAATATCGCTCACTTGCTCTTTTAGAGTACTTAATTAGAAATTTTGTTCATGTTCTGTTTCAAATATAGCCTTTAAAAATGTTTTTCATGTGCTATTTTATAAAAATTCATAAAAAATGTCTTCACGTATTGTTTTACACATTCGAATTTTCTCAGGTTGACAGGTATGCTATCTGAAATGCAAAAACCAGCTCCTTTAATCTCATTTTCAAGTGTTTCTTATTCGTTGTATTACACTACACGTCGTATACCTTGAGACTGGACCGGAAATTTTGTCCCTTAAATAGAGGTGTCCCTTATTCAGAGTGTCCCTTATTTGGTGGTTTCATTGTATTAGAATTTTCAGTGCATTCATTCATTTCGATGTTTTTAATTTTGCGAAAATATCCAGTTAAGCTTTTTTAACATTTAGAGAAATTATCGATAAACTAATTAATTACTATACCGCTCACTGGATCATTCATTGATATAATTAAAAGATAGTTAGAAACAAATGTTTGTCTTCGACGTAGTTTTTAAAAATAGTTTTTTTTTCTTTTTCTTTTTGAACCAAAAAAGGTGCTTTTCAAATTTTATTTTTCAGCGCCCTACAATGCTAAATTTTCTGAGCATTTGCACATTGCTTTATAGTGTACCAGGGATTATGGATTTAAGTATTAGACTGGGAGGCGGACAATCGCCACACTGGGACACAGACAATCACCTCATCGAGTTTACGAATGAAAATCTAGAATTAGTTAAATCTCGATTTGTATATTAAAACTCAATCGGTCTGCCAAGTCGTATCTTGGTGAAAAACGCCTAAAAACCCGATTTTAGTATAGGTTTATCATTATGTTTTCCTATTTCCAATCCTCCACATTTTCATATTTTTGGTCGAAGGAAAGCACAATCGTAAACCTACGAATCAACCGCTAAAATCGGTTTTTTAAATGTTTTCCACCAATTTATGACTTGACATACGGATTCGGTTTTAATATGCGAATCGAGATTTAACTAATCCTAAATTTTCATCCGTGAAATCGATGAGGTGATTCTCTGTGCTGCCGTCTTCCGGTCTATATGCTACAAGGTTAAAAAAAAGCTTATGTGTGATGATGGGATGGGGGGGGGGGGGGTTGCTTTATAAGGGCTGTTCTAGAACATTAATTATCTGAAATTTCTACGCTTTTTTGAATAAAAAATTATTCCATGATATATGTCTTTAAAGAAACAATATTAACCCGTCAGCACATGCACCTGTATTAGTAGATTGGATTCACAATTTAGTTGGGGTAGAATTTACTCCCAGCTCTTGTGGTGGCGGGTTAATATATAAAAAACGGCTTTATATTCTATAACACTTATTCCTTTCAGCACATGCATGGGTTCTTTTCAGAAAGTGTCATGTCAACACTAATATATCATCTTGTTTCCCAAAAAAGTGTTTGAAACATAACATGCTTAATAATTCCAACAAAATAAAATTAAAATAGAATAAAAATCACTGCTCTGGAACCTATCACTTATGCCGATGATGTATTCAGATAATAAATATTGAAGCTACGTGCCATGGCAGCAGCTGTTTGGATGGTTGCCAGACGCTTTGGTTTACTGAAATTCTGGAATCGCCCGCGAAATCCATTTTTGCCGATTTTTCCAACTGTGTCACTGTTTCTTTCTTTCTTTTTTTTTTCTTCTCCCACTCAGAGAGTTTATTTGCTATTTCTAGATTTCAGTTGCATTTTTTGTGTGTGTGTGTGAAGGGGGGGGGGGGGGTAAATACTTAGTTTATGTTTTACCTTTCTGTTCCACATTTCTTATTTTTATTGAATATAATTTAGATAAGTGTTTACTAATATTTCAAGTTGTATAGGGATGTTAATCTCTCTTTCTCCCCGCATATTATTTAATTAAAATCACCAGAATTGAATATTTCCAACTGAACGAAAAAATGCCTAGGCCGAGAATCTAATAAAAATCTTTTGCTTTACATCGCCAATGCTCTACTGTTTAAGCTAACTGGGTTGACTTCCTGCGAGCATATTTCGCTCAGATAACCTTATTTGGTAATAGCATCTGCTCTGTTATGTAGACAGCTCAATAGAATAAACCGCAGGTAAAGGAATTCCATATAAATGGGCATGCCGATAAACTATTATTTTAACACAATCAAACTAATTGGTAAATTCCCAAAGGTTCCCGAAGGATCTGAGTTCGATTTCCGACCTGATCAGTTGGAAACCTTCAATTCGTATGATAACTTTACCAATCAGTTTGATTGTGTTAAAATAATAGTTTATCTACGTACCCATCGTTTATATGGAATTATATCGATCTTAAAGATTTCCGAGTTCTTTGCATCAAATCAGACCAGAAAGAAAATCCATGCATTAAAAATAAATAAATAAGTAAAGACTTCTAGAGATCAAAATTTAGATCTTGAGTAAATCCTGTTTGGGGGGGAGGGGGGGAAGTAATATCTAGATCAACACAGTTTCCTTTCAGTGTACCAAATAAAAAAAGATAATAAAGAAAATAAAAAACTGGATTTTTATAGGGCAAGATACAAAAATATATTTTTCATTGTAAAAATTAACAATAAGTTCAAATTAAAAAGATTTATGAATCTTGGGTTGTACATTAATTTTTACACACACACACACACACACAAAAAAAAAAAAAAAAAAAAAAACTTTAAATAAGTGTTTGTGTGAATTTACAGCTCATTCCTATTATTAGTTTTTGAGATGTACATTTCAAAATCCTTAGAAGTTTTACTTTTTGAAGTCTAAAAGGACCGTGTTGTCTCTTTTTATCACTACATTCACTGAAAAGAGGGAAAAACCGATTATATATATATATATATATATATATATATATATATTATACAAATTATAAATAAACTTAATTTATTAATATATATATATTAATAAATTAAGTTTATTTATAATTTTTACCGATTATTTATTGAGTGATTCTGGTACATTTTAATTTCTAAGTAACTTCCATTTTGTTTTAGTCGTTGCTAAGATAAATAATCTTTTAAATGTACATCAAAACCAGGATTGACAAGTTTCTTCCACTGTGGAACAAACCGGCCGGAAGAAATAGGTTTCTTTCGCAATGGAAGAAATGTAGGAAACTGTTATTCTTTATAAATTTACCACATAACTTTCAACTTTATAAGGCACATGTAATACATGTGTGAAAGAAAATTATTTTACAATTGTGGCTGAATGTGCTGTGTTCAGATTTAAAACTAAATTATTATATATAAAAAATAAAATTTAGTGTACTTATAATAACTGATATAAAAGATGCAGTTTCATGAATTATTATTAATAAAATTTCATTTGTTATTTCAGGAATGAAAGTATAACATGGGCAATTTATTGCGGCTTTTATCACGAGATGATAATCCGAAATATGATGTGTTTGTTGACTTTGAAAGTAAGTCAGTGAAATAATACTTTATGTTAGGATTTGTCATGTATGTGGATGCATTGTAAATTCTTGTACAAAAGTATTTTAAAACTGTTTTTAAATTGCATGGAAAAAATTTCTTATTTATCTTTGAGTAAACTCAAGCATCGCCAGTATCAATTAAACACTTTAATTTTTTTTCTATGGAATAATTTTATTTGTTATTGTACAAACTAAATTTAAATTTAAAACACTAAATAAGGGCAACTTCTCCAAAAATAAATTGACAGCCTTAGTGTGCTCTAAAATGACTGCGCTGACACGAATAAACTCTTGGTTATTGGCAAATCCAAAAACATTTGGTGTTTTAAGTATGTAAAAAAAACTTCCTGTCGATTATGACCAAAGCAGGAATGTCTCTGGATAACTGCAGATGTTTTCATAATATTCATTTCAAAATAAGAAAGTCAATTAAAAAAAGAAAAGTGTAAAATTCTCCTTTTAATTGATAATTGTTCCGCGCATCTCAAAATCACTGGACTTTCATCATTAGGATTAACAAATCATCAAACATCAGGATTGAATTTTCTTTTGTATTGTATAGAAATAAAAATTACATAAGGCATATATAATAAAGTGAGTATACATGATTTTTATAATTTTTTTACGAGCACCCAATTATAATGTGCAAATATCACGGGTCTCTTCATGCTCACCATAATTATAGGCGAGTTCGACTGTATTATTATTTTGAAATTATAAAATTCTAAATGATCAACAAATATGAATGAAAATAAGAAAAACTGCTTGTTGACAAAGATATGGGCCATGTTTTTTTCTTTTTAAATTTAAATTCACAGCCAAACATATAAATTTCTATCAAAAGATGTATATTTTTCTGGAAACATTTAATCATAAAAATTTTACATTGAAAAAATACATTTATGACTAAAAGAGAGAAAAAAATATATTTTATGATTTTTGCATTTTGGTAATGAAAAAGTATTATCCTTTGATTTTTGATGACTATTACAAATATATTATGTAAACTGTAATTTAAAATCACATTTAAAACATTACATCATGAAACAGGAAAAAGTACATGTTGCAGTAAATATGTAACTAATGTATATACATAGGTATTATGCAGAAAATTATGTTTAATTCTACAAAACTTGTTATAAATTATTTTTATGCATGTATGTTACAGAGTAGAAAACTTATTTATGTATATTATTCTTTACCTGATATAAATTTTGTGATTTGTAAATTATTTTCTAATTATTCAGTAATAGAAAATTTTTAATGATTTTAATCTGCAGAATTTCTTTAAGTAAATTGCAACTATTAATTTCATTAATATAACTGTTTTTGGTGGGTAGGAAGGGGGAGGGGGGCTACAAAATTATTATATTAAAATTCAAAATTTTGTCTGCATGAATATAATTAAAATATGTTGTACCACAATATTATACATTCCTTACATTTTAATTACAATAAGAATTGGAAAGAAATATTCATTTTATATGCAAAAAAAAGCATAAAAAAGTTATAATTTCAACAGAAAGATTTTTGGTTTTAACTAAATGTCGATAGATGGTGGCTCCTAACAAATATTTATCAACAAAGTAAGTCAATGTGTGAAAGCTCTTGATAGCTGGTTATTTGTTATTTATAACTTAAAAAACCATAATTGGATAGTTTTTAGAGCTTTTAAAGGAAATGAAGAAGAATAAATGTGATACAAAGCGGATTATGCATATGTTTCCATAGATTCTTAATTGGAATATACACTATATTGCCATTGATTATGGGACACTTGCGATTTTAGACATTTTACTAAATATCTAGAAAAATACATGAGGAATCATCTCGAAACTCTTAGTGTATAAATATATTAGTATACGTCATACATCTCCGTGAAGAATTTTTACCGAAACGCCATAGGGGACCGTCAACAAATTAAAAAAGAATGAATATCTTTTGAATAACCCTGTCAAAACTAATGTAGCAAAAGCGCTCAAACTCTAGATTATGATTGAATGCCTTATTGTAATATACTGTGTTCATTTTTATGCAAATAGCATGCACACTCGCAGAGTAATTAAGGTTTTTATAAAAATGGTCCCAAATTTTTCCAAGTTTTTCCATTATAATTTTCAGAGTTCTTAATATAAAATAATATTTTTTTCAGAAAATATGACAAACAACAATGCACACAGTACCCTGTAATCAGAATTAAAAAATAGTAAAAATTGTATGAAAAATGAGTAGGTTTACTATATAATTTTTTACTGCGCATGCGTCAAAGATATCAAAATTTCATTTGCATATTATGTTAGCTAAATGTATAGAGCAACTTTTGTAAAAGTCTCAAAATCATAGCTTGAAAATTCTGAAAGTAATCGTCTATAGAAAAAAGACAAAATCCGTTGTTTCCAAAATGAAGCAAAAAAATGAGGGATTTTATCCAAATGCAGTAGTACATCCCATATTGTGTATTCTATATTGACACTAATCAATGAATATATGGATACAGCCCCTCTTGTTTTTGCTTCATTTTGAGAATAACGGATTTTCGACTTATTCAATTGACGATTATTGTCAGAATTTTCAAGTTCGGATTTTGTGACTTTCACAAAAGTTGCTCTATACATTTAGCTAACATAATATGCAAATGAAATTTTGATATCGTTGACGCATGCACAGTAAAAAATTATTTAGTAAACCAACTCATTTTTTATGTAATTTTCATTATTTTTTAATTCTGATTACAGGGTACTGTGTGCAATGTTTTTTGTCATATTTTTTGAAAAAAATAATATTTTATATTAAGAACTCTGAAAATTATAAGGAAAAAACTTGGAAAAATTTGGGATCATTTTTATAAAAACCTTAATTACTCTGCGAGTATGCATGCTATTTGCATAAAAATGAACACAGTATATTACAATAAGGCATTCAATCACAATCTAGAGTTTGAGCGCTTTTGCTACATTAGTTTTGACAGGGTTATTCAAAAGATATTCATTCTTTTTTAATTTGTTGACGGTCCCCTTTGGAGTTTCGGGAAAAAAATCTTCACGGAGATGTATGACGTATACTATTATATTTATACACTAAGAGTTTCGAGATGATTCCTCATGTATTTTTCTAGATATTTAGTAAAATGTCTAAAATCGCAAGTGTCCCATAATCAATGGCAATATAGTGTATACTTACACCTAACATAGCTGCAATATGTTCATTTCTCTGGAGGATAAGATACCCAGAATCGTCACATTAACATATTATTTAAATAGATTAAAAATTTTATTAAATATTGTAAACAAATATAAATATTATAAGTAAATAATATAAATATTGTAAGTAAATGACTGCATTCTTGTCAAACATTGTGGAAAACTGAATATAAAAAGATTTGTTCAAAAAGTTCTTGAAATTAATTCTGACAAACTTAATATTCAGTTTACAAGAAGAATGGATGGTATGTTATTTATACGGATTGAAATGAAAGATGTATCATAACTTGATTCTGACCAAATGGAAGCTATTCTTCATCCATGTGAATTTCTGAGACAAATGGTAGAATTACAAGTTTTGTGTTTAATTATGATTTTACATTTGGAGTTGAATAAATTATTTTCTTATTTTTTAATTAATTTATATTTATTTATTTATTTATTTATTTATTTATTTATTTATTTTTAAGCACAGAATGAACTTTCAGACTTCTAATATTTTAAACTTTCTACAATAAAAATTTAAATTGGTCATATTAATGCCAGGCCTATGTTATAAAAATTAAGAGTATTAATTTCATTGACAAAAATAATAAATCATTGATCTTAATGTTAATTTGGTTCTTATGTAAAAGTGTTTTGTTTATTTTACTCCCAAATCTATGACTTGTGTCAAGTATCCTTACACATTGGGATACTTGACTCAAATTGAAAATTTTTAATATTCATTTTTACTACTTTTTATAATTAATATTTCGAAATAATAACAATAAATATTATGTGATACTTCATTAAGTATATATAGACTGCATTTACACACCCATAAATAATGTAAAAAAATAAAAATAACTATCTAAAGCTAACAATTGGCCCAAGTATGTCTAGTTTCCCCTATATTTTATCCAACATTGTGTAGTTTCTTTGTGAAGTAAATTACACTATCACTTTTATTTTTAATGCAATAGCATTTTACTATATTCATTTAAGTATTTATTTTTTGTAATTAATTTTGTTAATATATTTTTTCTTTCCCCTAGATGCTCAACCTACTGAAATAGAACGAGAATCATATGAAATTGTGGATGAAGTGTTACAGTATTCAAAAGATATTTTATTAGAATTACAAACCTATAAAGGAGCTGTGAATGAAATAAGAGAGGTATTTTTATTTATTTAGCATTGCATAAAGAAATTGCTTTGGATTTCTTTTTTTACCCCATTTGTTTTTGCCTTTTTTCATTTTTTTCTATTATTGAGTATAAATTATTATATAGTTTAACCATTATTATCTGAAAACAAGTAAGCAGTAAAAAATAATAAAGATCTGTTATTTTGATAAAGTTATCAATTAAGGTTCTTATGCTAGTATTCCAAAGTGAAAAAAAAAATTAAAATTTATTCAACTTTGGCTCAACTATAGAATTTTTTTCCACAATTTTTTTTTGTGTAACAATTAGCATTTATATAAACTCTATAATGTGCATACATCTAGTGAAACTTAAAAGTGTATATCATATTTAAAAACGCATTTCATCGGCCGGAGACTAAAAAATTGTGAGTTTTACCGATCGGATTCCAAAAAATCCGAAATTTTTTTGATTGGAGACAGGAATATTGCGAATTGTGTCGGTCGAACGCGGAAAAATTGATAATTACGTCGATCAAGCTACAATAAAATCGCAAATTTCGTCAATCGGGTGCGCAAAAATTGCGAAATTTGTCTATCATACGAAAAAAAAAATCGCGAATTTCGTTGATTGGACTTGTAAAAATCACGAATTTCGTCGATCAGGTGCAGAAAAATGGCGAATTTCATCGATCACACGCCGGGAAAGTGTGAATTTCATTGATTATTCGAGGAAAAATCGCGACTTTCGTCGATCAGCTTTGTTAGAATCTCAAATAACGTCGATCGGCTCCTCAAAAATAGTGAATTTCGACGATCGAAATATCGTGAATTATCTTGATCGGCTTCGTAAAAATTGAGAATCTTCTTGATCAGGAGCGGAAAGATCCTAAATCTCTTAAGGCTCGGAAAATTTGCAAATTTCGTCAATCAATTGCAGTAAAATTACAAACTTCATTGATTGGCTTTGGAAAGTTCGCAAATTTCGTCGATCATGCGAACGAAAATCGCGAATTTCGTCGGTCATGCGAAGCAATATCGCGAATTTCACTGATCGGCTTCGTAAAAATCGCTTATTTTGCGTACAAGGTTCGTGAAAATCATGAGTTTCGTTTATCAAGCGCGGTAAAATCGCGAATTTCGATAATCATACGAAGGAAAATCATAAGTATCGCCAATCGGCTTCGTAAAAATCGCTAATTTTGTTGACAAGGTTCGGAAAAGTCGTGAAATTGTCGATAATTCCAAGGAAAATCGCAAATTTTGTCGATCATGCGAAGGAAAATCGCGAATTTTGTTGGTTACTTTAAGAAAAATCGCGAATTTTGTCGCTCAGGGGTGGAAAATTTGAAAATATCGTCGATTAGGCGCTGAAAAATTGAAAATATCGTCGATTTTGCGCCGAAAATTCGGAATTATTGTCGATTAGGCGCCGAAAATTCAGAAATATCGTCGATTATGCGCCGAAAATTCAGAAATATCGTTGATTATGCGCCGAAAATTCGGAAATATCGTCGATTATGCGCCGAAAATTCGGAAATATCGTCTATTATGTGCCGAAAAATTAGGAATTTTTTCAATCAGGTGCAAAAAAAACCGCGAATTTCGTCAATCAGCTTTTAAAAAATCATGAATTTCTTCGATCGGCTTTTAAAAAATCATGAATTTCTTCGATCGGCTTTTTAAAAATCATGAATTTCTTCGATCGGCTTCGTAAAAATTGCGAATTTAGTTGATCAGGTGCAGAAAAATCGTGAATTTTCATGATCTATTTCATAAAAATTGTGAATTTTGTTGATCTGGCATGGACAGATCGTGAATTTTCTCGATCAATTTCATAAAAATTACAAATTTCGTCGATCAGGCGTGGAAGAATTAACGTTTTATAAATCGAGGGCAGAAAATCGGGAATTTCGTTGATTAAGTGCGTAAAAATCTTTTTGATTGGCTCCTTCGTTCATAAAGTTCACGTTTTTTTGGCACCAATCATTTATGCTTGTTTTTTAGCACTTTTAATGAAACAAAACTTACTCTCCTAAATAAAGTCAAGGGATATTTTTACATCTTGAAAACGATCCTTGTTATATTTGCTATATAATAAAAACATAAGAACTGTTGATGTATCTTTACCAACTGAATTGGATTCTCTGACTGGGTAAAAGAAATTAAGGGGTAACCCCCTTCACACACACACACTTCCCCCTTAGAAACCATATTTTTTATCCGATTATAGGCACAGATCACCTCCTCTTAATCAAATTCTCTCCATATTATTAATGTGGCCCTCGACCACCCAGACATATTTGTATGTGGCCCTTCTCTTGAAAAGGTTGTACACCCCTACCATACCACAGTATTTCTAAATCCATGTATAGCAGCTACTTTCTGAAAAGTATGTAACAATTAAAAAGAAAAAAAAATATTGACACATTTCTTTGATTATAAAGGCAACTGGAATATGTAATTAGAAAATAAAAATTAATACATATTTTCATACTGCATGCCACATATCTATTTACAAGATCTACATATTTACAATATTTAACCAGCAGTAGAAGAAATCCCGTGGGATAATGCCAGCATGTGTACATTTTTACAACTATTTCACCTTCCTGCATCACAGAGGAAAAACTCTGTGGTGAGGGGGGAAAAAAAATCAAGTAATGACATTAAATTTTGTTGCCGGCTTAATGCTGCTACCACTTCTAATAAAGATTTAATATTTTCGTTATACATGTACTTAAAAATCTGCAAAAATAATAAGAATTCTATCAATTTTTTAATGAAGAAAATTATTCAATCATGTTCAATTTAATTATTTTATATATTGTATTTCTAAATATGTGTGCTCAAGAGCATGCAAAAATGATAGAGGTCTGTTATTTTTGTGGGAAAAATGCAGAAAATTATTCAATCATGTAACATTTAATTGAATTAAAAAAAAAAAAATTATTTGTAAAATCATTTGAGATTAATGTTTGTTTATTTATTGTAGCTAAAAATTATATATTTTTAATCTTTCTTAATCATTTCTAAACACAGTAATACCTTTGTCTCCAGCAATAATGCTCTTTTCTCCTGAACTAGTGCTATTTCTCAGTAGTGTTCTTTTTTTCCTCCCTATAAACAGATTTTCTTTTCTATCTGATAACCGCTACTTGTAATTATCAAGTTATAAAAGTTAGTTTAAAATATGATCTTTGAATATATTTTATGAAGATGTTTTATTTTGTTGCATATACTTGCCAAGACTGTTTTTAAAGGTTCTCTTCTTTTTGATACTCTGCCCCTTTTCTCTTACATTCAAATATCTTTCTTGTTTTCTTGAATATATAAAATTTTTCTGTAATACCAGTAATGTTGCGACTTTATTTAGCACACAGTACAAAACAGGAGTGCAGGAAGTGTTTTTACTTGCAACATTTCTCACAATCCATATGAAAAATTTCTCAAACTTTTACAATATGTTATAGGCTTACATAAATTCTGTATTACCATAGGTATAGAATTTTTTTCCTCCCAAATTTCTCAACACATGTGTCAGTACATTGACGCAGCCAGAATTTGCTTGTAGGAGGGGGTTTTGAGTATCTGATGAAGGTGTTTGCCAGTTATTTGAATCACCAGTTAATGGAATCAGTATATTTACTGTGTATCAAATCATAATGCATTTTTTCCACAGTTACATTGGTCATGTTTCATTTAAACAGCATTTACAATGTTAGAGTTAGAAAACATAAAAGCCAGGAAAAGACAGTAATGAACCTACGTGTCAACCACTAAAATCGGTATTTCAGGTGTTTTCCACCACATGACATTACATGACATCAAATTTAGCATACAAACTTCTTGAAAATTTTGTTAAAATATCTTTGTTATCGTTAAAGTTTTCTAAAAATATCTGGGTATGAATTGAACAGGAAATCATCATTCTTTTAGCATAAGACATCTAAAAAAAGGTGACTCAAAAAAGTTTGTTCAAATATTCAATTTTCACTCAACTAATGCATGTAATATGCTCTTTCATAGTTTTAAGTAGAATTTTTGCCATTAAATTGAACCACTATGTTAAATGGAATCTTATTCAACAAAGCAGTAGATTCAGAAATACCAAAATGTCTAGCTATTAAATTTGGTTTTTGATTCATATTAGCAGCAATTATAGTAATCTTTCTTAGTTCTGGGAAGGGTTTTAACCCCAAAACCTCCCCCTTGGCTGCACCACTGCGTGAATACATACAATATATATTTTTCTAAAATTGATTTTGTAAAGGTTGCAATATGGATCTCTTTGTTTGTAGTGAAAATTTTCCTGTCTTTGGTAATATGTAATTCATTGTTAAAATCTAAACAAATATATATTTTTCCTGCAAAATTTCCCAAGATGGTTAAAATTTCCCCTGATCGTAGACTGCCGGATCAGACATATTCTGCACCCCTAGTATGAAACACCTTGCTTGATTTTTCACCAATTGTTGGTGAACCAGCAATGATAAATGTAAATGATGGTCCCGATGAAGCTTATTAATGCCTATCCTAATGGATGGTGCCTCTTTTGTGGGCACCATTCGTATCACTCCTGTTCTGACTCCATATAACACCATAAATCTGTGAAAACATAATCTGACTTAATTTTTTTTGTAATTGTAATGTAAGGAAAAAGCCCAGGGTGTCATTGTCAGCATATTTGGCTTCCATGACAACTCCAGTCTGGAAAGGGTTGAGGTAGAGTGCCTCAGTGTACTCTTTGAAGTAGAGTGCCAAACTTGCTTGGAAACTAATCATTGAGGGTCCTATATTAGGATAACACTTGCATGCCACATGCCACCTCAGTGGCCATAGTAAAAAAACAGAGCTGCACTCTTAAGTCTAGGATCCTTAATATATCATTGAATTACAGATTTATGTTTTTTAAGATGGCCATCAATTATACCTGTTAAAACAAAATCCTGTCTAAATTGATTTTTTTTCTTTTGTGCTTATTTACTTTTCATAGGTTTTATTATATTTCAAAAACTTAAAAAAAATCATTCATTTGTCCTAAATTGACATTTGTTATATCTCTATTAAAAAGGTAACACATATGAATTAAAAAAATTATGCCTGTTTATTTCTCTCTCTCTTCGTAATTTTATGCTTTGTTTGGTCAAATGATTAACACAGAAAATATGCAAAAGGTTCATAAATAAATATTTAAAAACATACTAATATATATATATATATATATGTGTGTGTGTGTGTATGTATTTTTTTTTTTTTTTTTTTTTTTGTCATTGCCCATATATTACTTTTACAAATTACTGTGGTGTAAATATGGCACTAAGTTAAGTTTGAAACTTAAGTATTCTTAACTTTGAAAATTGAACGTAACATTGAAAATTTTGTTAAATGGTGTTTGTTTGCCCCTTATTTTTTCTCTCCAAATCTGACATGCATACTTTTGTATCAAAATCAAAACATTATTTGATTTTTCAGGACCTAAATAAGAATATCTGAAAATTTTATGTGTGTAGGAATAAAAAATGTTTTTATGGTTGTGTTAGAAAATGCTGATCTGAATTTGAATGCAACCATGTGTGATATTTTATAAAAGGCTTTCAGTAATGTTTTATTTTTGTCTGAATATTTTTCAAAATTAAATTTCCATACAAATATTTAAAAATCAGTTATGCATATAAATTTAAAATTTTCATAGATTAAATCTACAATATTAAGTTATTTAACATTATAAATTATTTATATTGTAAATTGTTATTTGATAATTTTTTTTTAATTCCTTACATTGCTGAATGTTTAATAAATGTTTTCTTTTTTTGTGAGCAAATATTTATGTTTTCTGTGACTTTCTTTCAGGCTATTACGAATCCCCGTAATGAGTCATATCAAACTCGAGCCTGGGAAGCTGTGTTACCCTTAGTCTCCAAATTAAAAAGATTTTACGAATTTTCTCAGCAAATTGGTAAGGATGTACTTCCAGTAAATTTATTTGATATAAAATCTTTTTCTCTTTTAGTTCATTTGTTTATTGCTATTTAATTACTCTGACCAATCTGGTATGTAATTTTTTTATTACATTGTTCATTCAGCTATTACCAGAAAAACCTCTGTAAGCAATTTGTGAAGAAAAAAAAATGCTATTTTTATATTTATTAAAAATCATTTCTTCATTTAAAAACTATAAGGTTGTTATGTTGATGGAGGATATATCAGTTTTAACATTTACTAGCCTGGATTGAAAGTGTGACAGGGATATTTAGCATCATAGTATTTTTGATGTGTAAGCAAGTTTATTAGAATCTGCTTTTAGCTTTTCAGAGACAACTGATGTTCTGCTTTATAAGTCCATTCAATTATTTTATCTTTTTACTCAGCTCTTTTAAAGTGCTCTGCTAAATTTAGATGGGTGAATTTTCGACAGATAAGTTAGCACACGAAAAAAAATATTGTGTTTTAAAATTATTTATGATTACTATGTTCTTTGGGTCTGCTTTTAGTTTTATATGACTGTTAGATGTCTTTAAAAAAATCCCCTTCCATACAAAAACATATATTAATCCTCTGTAAGGATCTTAATTACCATGGAAATAAATTATTCTATTTTGAGCCTTGATGGTATATGAATAAGAATGTTAACCATACACATTTAGTACTTATTTTGTCTTTCATAGTTTATTGAAGCACTTCTAAGGGTTAAGACAAATAATTTCTATACAGAATTTCAATTTTTCTCATTGAAATAAAACTTTATCCATAGTATAATCAAATTGCAAAAACTCTACAGTATTATAAACCATCACTAATTACCCAAATTATTTAAATAAATATATAAAACAACAATACACAAGATGAGATATTCAATTAACTATCTTGATAGTACATGTTTTAGTTTTTTGTAAAATGCACAGACATCAATGAAATTAACTGCTTTTGGAGTAGATTATAACATATTCTTATTAATAGATGAGTTTGCTATTATGGCTGCTTGAAATCATTGTTCAAATGAGTAGTATATAAAAGATGAAAAAGGTATATGACTAAATTTTTGAAAACATTATGACTTTTATCAATTTTTTGTTATTGCTCATATTTTGTATTTACAAATTGCTGTGAGGAAGTATGGCATTAAGTTAAATTTGAAATTTAAGCATCTTTAAGTTTGAAACTATCTGATGCTCTGTAAATGTGTAGGCTGTAGATATGTAAAATTTTTTGTATAGTTATGATTAATATATTTGACTTGAAAAATTGCCTCAATATATCTTACAGCTGGTTTATTCTATTGTTTTTCCCATTTATATGATGTCACCTGCTCTATTAATCTTTGCATAAGTTATTTATTTAAATACTTATTATTTAAAATAGATCTTTTTGGGGGTTTTTTTCTTCTTTTGTATCATTTTATGTTTTGATAAACCAATGTAGTTTGCACAAAATGCTAAATCAGTTTCTGTGCTAAATAAACAATATCTAAGTTAATGTCAAGCCAAATGTATTAATTTAAGTATTTTGCACTTATGGTGGCTTATCTGACATTTTTACTCAGTACAGTAATGTAAAGTTTGATTTAGTAAATATGATAATAGTGCTTGTGGTTTTAAAGGTGTAGTATAAAGAGTTTTGACACATGTTTGCTTGAAAAATTGCAATTTTGTTTTATGAAAATTATAAATAATTTTATAAAAAAAAATTTCATATTTTATAAAATTGTCTTAAATAGCAGATTTCGTCTTTCTATTTAGTGAATTTAAACAAATACTTTTTAAAATTTATCTCAAAATCCATTATATATTATTATTTTTTAAATCTGCTGTTATTTTTAAAGATTTATTGTTGAATACGATTTTTCTGTTAAAAGTACAGGAATCTTTTGTATAAAATGCATAAATTTGTGCTTCTACTTTGAAAGAATAGCAAGACACTTTCTACTTCTATGCCTTGTTATTACTTTTAAAGTAGAAGCATGGATTTTTTGCACTTGATGAAGACTAAGTTCTTCTAAAAAGCCTTGCATATTTTTAAACTTCATGGTGTTCTACAAGTTTTTTAACGTTATACAAGTTAATCATCTGAGAAGATTGTAACATCATTCGTATTGCCTATTGAAATTGAAGACATATTGAAAAATATGTTGGCTATTTTATATTAATTTTGGTGTGTCTCATTATTTTATCTATGAAATAATATATTTTTAATATGCTTGGAGAAATAAA
The DNA here is from genome assembly GCA_964019185.1 of Maratus speculifer. Lineage (NCBI taxonomy): Eukaryota > Metazoa > Arthropoda > Arachnida > Araneae > Salticidae > Maratus > Maratus speculifer. The sequence goes on from OZ025295.1 coordinate 203,541,297, forward strand.
AGAATTGCATAAATCTAATAACCACTGGTGACTGAATTTTTTATTGAGGCAAGTACATCTGAGGCAAGTACACTGAGCTATGAAACATATGCAGAAAACTTTTATATATTTTTGTCATTGCCCATATTTGTATTTTTTAAGAATTATGAGGTAAATATGACACTAACATAACAATATCCTAGAGTAAACTTTCCTGTGCTGCATATCTTTCTTAATTTTATAAAAAAAGTTAATGTAAAAATGCATTATAACAATGATATATTTTTACAGTTGCATAAATTTTTCCATAACTGTTAATTTATGACAGTATATTGCAACTAGTTGGCATTTATGATTTCATCAAATTTTCTTAACTTTATGTACAGAAGCCAGTGTGATAATTCTTTGCTGATGTTTTTTTAAATATGAAACATAGAGGTTAGCTTCAATTTCACATGCAATTTAAACTAGCAGCATAATTCTGTTCAACATAGTTTAATTTCTTCAAAGCATTGATTCATTGATGAACTAAATTAATTTTTTTGTATTGGGATTTGCTAAATGCAAGTCAAGTCTGATCTGTAAAATATATCAAAATGATTTTATTACACACACAATTAATTGAATACTTTCATATACAGTAAAAATCTTTAAATAACAGACATTTTGGGACTGCAGAATTTGTCTCAAATTTTGAAGTAAAAGCATATAAATATATAGGTGATGAAGAAGAGGGATGCACTAAATATTCATTATATATTCACTATTTAATCATACTACAAGAATATTTGGTTAGGCTAAATATCAAACTATTCAGCATGTTGGATATTTGATTTGGCTGAATATCAAAATATTCAATCAAATCGAATACTTAAAAATCCTTGTAAAAAATATATTTTTTAATTTTATGCAATATCTAGTTTTAACTGTCATTTTTAATAAAGATATTCAGAATAAGTAGAAATAGAATCATATTTAAATAAAAGAGAATGATTTTACCTTATTTATTTGCTATTTGAAATGTATCACTTTAAGAAAATTAATCATTTATGATGATCTTCATATTAATAAGTGATGACCTGTTTCTTGGTTTTTCACAAACAGGATGTTTCCAAACAAAATAGAAAAAATTTCCAGGCATGATAATGGGCATCAATACAGACAATATTTGTCCACAAAATCAGGATCGCAACCCACTTATTCAGCCAAAAATGCAGTGTATCACTCCAGATCAAACTTGGATTTTCTTTTGTTACTTTATCAATAATGAAGATATTGTAACTATATTTTCAATAGAATTATTTCTGTTAAATATGATGACATCACAAAATGTGCTGGAATTGCCACCATTTATATCTAAACAACACTGAACTTGTCATTCCTTTCTTTAGAATCCAACTTACATTGCTTATACTGTGTCTTTGGCTAAAATTCAGTTACTTCCAGTGATACCACCACATCTCATACAAACAAAATTAATGTATGGAAATTTCATTCAAATTGCTTCATTATTGGTTAGATTGTGAAAGAAAATTCAGTTTTCTCTTGCAGTACACACTTTACCTATATTATAAAGGACAAACATGTCCATATGCAATGCTCGTATTATTTTGAGATTGATAACAGCAGACAATTAAATTTTTTACAAGAATTTTTTAAAACTTCTAAACATTGCACATATAAAATTTTCACATTGTTGAATAGGGAAAAAATGTACTTTCAAATGAAATTCATTTGAAAACTGTATCAGAATTGATTTTGAAAAATGTATCGCTATTTACTAAATTTTTATTATTTTTAAAAAGATTTTCAGGCATTGTATTTTTAAAATCCATGTTTACTGCATGTAGACAGCTGTATAAGATAAAACTCTTTGCATTTAAATTAATATAAATAGCTCAGCATTTGATTCCAGCTTAATTGACACAGCAAAATTTATATATACACTAACCAATAAGATACAATTTTTAGATATGTGATCAAACATATGCACGTAACGACTTAAATCACTAAGATTAATAGAATAAAAAAAGGGCTGATTTTAAATAGTGATCTTTAATAATTTCTTTGGCTGTTAGCATCTGGTGTGAGGCCAATACAAAACTATCGCTTTTAATGAATTTCAAAATTTCATTTAAATTAATTAGTATTTTTCATATAAATATGATTTTTGGTATTGTTAGTTCATATTCAAAAAAAAAAAAAAAAAAAAAATGTATATTAAATGTAAAAACTCTAATATAGTTATCAGTTAAATAAATGGTTTTCATCTATATTCTGTAACCCGGGAAGCATGGGTATATCCCCTTATATTTTTAATGGAATAAATGAATTGGGATGTTTCTTGTACAAAATATTTTTGTCCCATAATGTTATAATTTCTCATATTTATGGGGAGCTTTAACATTATAGATTACTACATGTTTTAGATTACTTTATGTATGCAAGCCATAGAATGCAGAATAGCATCAGGATCAGCCTCTTCATCCAAGTCTAGTATGTAGAAATAAAATGCAAGTCTGATCCTGGCCCAAACCAAGTATGCAGAAATAGTTAAACCCTGGTTCAGACATAATGCACCTATCACTGCCGAGCTCTGTGCTGGACATTTACTACTTCTGTATTCATGTTGTCAATTTAACATTGGCCCATGCAACTTATTTATATTTAAGGGCGTATTCAAAAAAACACTTTTCCACCTTCAACAGCTCAAAATTTTCGGATACAATTTCAGAAAATTTTTTAAAAGTAGAAACATGAAACTTGCTGAGGGGATTTTTGAAGAGATTGTATAAGGTGCCGTGTGATGTCATTTTACACTCATTTCATTAGAATTTGATTTATAAACAATTACCTTCTCAGTATGACCCCTTTTTTTCGTTCACAGATCTCCCGCTTCGGAAAAGTTGGTTCAAAATGCTGTGTTTGATTGCTTTTTTTGCAATGTTTTCTGCATTTGTCAAAGAATCAACAATCACAGCACCTTGTGTACTTTCTAAATAAAACAATTTGCCAGTTTGGTGAGTTTAACAGCAAAACTGAAAATAAATCGGAAAATAAGCAGATTGAATCGAAATACACCCTTAACCGCGCTTTAGTCACATCCATTGAAAATTGGTCACATTTTATTTGCTTAGTTTGACTCATTTTATGTTTGGCAGATTTTTTTTTCTTTTTTTTATCTGCTTGACCTAGATTATTTATTTTTTCATCAGCCCAGTCTGTTGGATTTTTTTTTAACAGGCTGAGTTAAGCACGGTCCCAGGTTTGTGCAGACCTATATATAGTAGATGTAATGCATTTTCATAGTTCATTGAAACATACGAGAGAACCAGTGTTGCTCACATCTAGCATTGAGACCTAGTACATTTTGTAACCCTATGCATAAAAGTTAACGAACCAATAAAAATCCTTGGTTAAAATAATATTTTATGCATTTTTTATATTTTAATTTTTTATTGTTGGATTTTTATTTGTTTATTTCATGCCAAAAGTGAATTTAGTCACCAAATATGGCACTACAAAGTTTTCTTTCACCTTATTTTGGAGCTACAACATTTGGCTAGGGTTTCCGGAAAACTCTCCTACTTTTTCCCTGCCAAAAGTCTCGAAAATAACACTTTTCATAAAGTTATGCTGCTGCAAAATAAAAAAATATGACTTTAACAGAAAGTTTTTTGCTTCCTAATTCGATTCAAACTTTGATTTCTCAAAGTTCCTAATATATGGCTTTAAAATGCACCAAGTCTCAATAATAGGTGCGAGCAACACCAAAATTGGTTTCCTTGTTAGATGTTTGGTTACTTTTTTCATGTTCCATGGAACTTTTTCATATTCCATGGTTACTTTTTTCATGTTTCATTCTCACTTATCTTTGATTACCAATTCTCCTTTTTTTTCTTCCCTAATAGTATATGTTACATTTTTTAGTTTATTTGCTTTGCTTTATGAATTTGTTTTATTATTGTATATAAATATTTATAAATGTTCAGTAATTTTGTAAAAATTATCAATTTGACTATTTTTAAATTTTAGATGATGTAGTTCCTCGCATTTTATGGCAATTGTGTTCAGGACCTTTACCTCCTGCTCAACACTTGCATACTCAACAAGCTCTAGTCAAACAGTTTGCTGAGATTTTAGATTTTGTTCTCAAATTTGATGATCTCAAGGTAAGAGAATTGCTATGTTCTTTGCTTATAATTTTTTCTGTAGAAGAGAAAATACGTTCTGAACTGTGTTTATTATCATGAAATTAATCTTTTGCAATTCATTTTTATGAATTCTTTATAGTTAACCCTTTTTTGATGGGAGCCTTTCATGAAATGTTTTGTCACCAATTTTTAAAAACAGAAATTTGTGTCATATTAAATAGAGAAATTGACCCGATTAAATAAGGCAAATTTTACAGTATAGTATTCATGTAATAAATATTCAATCATTTCACTGTTGAACATTAATTAAAAAACTAGTCGTTGGGAGCCGCCGTAATACTTACCCATCATGAATATTTATATGAAAATAAAACATGTGAAAACTATTCATACAATGCATTGCAATTCATAAACAAAATTTAAATATTGTTAATATACATAGTAATGCTATATTAAAGAACTGCTGATTACCAATTTCGACAAATTATATAAAACGCCAAGCTACTCAAGTAGTACCAAACTGCGTAAAAGAAACATCCTTATAACTCCAAAAATAATAATTCTATTAACTAACAATTAACTGCGTCGGATTAAGCGTCTTATTTCCAATTAAAATATACCTCTGAATTGAAATTTGAATGAAATACAGGGTCATGAAAAATCGAAGAATGTGGAAAACAGGATTACAAATATCTCGGCAACTAATAATCCGATCGACTTCGTTCTATATGCAAAATGTGTGTTATTTTATTGCCTTTTACGGCCATGCCTTAGAACAGAAAAATCCGAAAATTTTTATATTCCTTTCATCACAATGAATTTTTCGAGAGTCCGAAAAAAATAGTATTGGATAATCAAGGTTGCTGATATTAAATAGGCTTCATCCCATTCTTACATACTTAACTACATACAAAATTTCAAGTCTCTATCTCAATTTTTTCGGGAGATAGAGCGTTTACATACAGACAGATAGACTGACAGACAGACGGACGGACGGCAAAATTTTTTTCCTAAAAATATGTTTTTCGGAATCTCCACTATCTAAAACGTGTAAATCCGTCAAAATTTTTTTTTCGATTTTCAAAACGATTGCAAGATTTACCCTATACTACGTATGATGGGTAAGTAATAAAGGTTTTAAAAAATTATAATTGATACACAATTTTCAATTGACAATGATATTATTAATTTATGCATACAAGTATTTTTATAAAATAAAAAATGAGTCTTGGTATTGACCCCAAGTTCTTGGAAAAGCAAGCATGCACTGTATCCACTGAGATATGACCAACTTGGTAATTTTGTCACAAAGTAAGTATTTAACTTGTGTTATACTATTACCTCCCCCCCCCCCCTCCTTTGTTTCTCAAGTACTAAAGAAGTGTTGTATAAAATCCAATGAACCTGAGACTAAGGGGCTTTTACCCTACAATATATATATATAAAATAATCAAAATCTGTGATTATCAAGGTTGGCCCTCTCCTTGTTAGATAAAAACCAAGATTAAGGTTTACAGAACAACAGTTAAAATGCAAATTTTATTAAACTATAGGCTCACTGTGAAGCAAAAGTGTTTAGTTGGTAAACTCCTGCTGAAAAAAATTGATAATTCAAGGAAGTAATTTATATTTCTTGTCATTGAATTCAAAATTTTTGTAGGTATAATTTTGTTAATATGATTCTGGGAAGTTCTTTTTAGCTTTTGTTAGACATTAACAATCACAAGCACAAACATCAAAACGAATTATTCAGAACATATAATTCTTGAGTATTTAATTCAAGAAAGAGGCATTTACACTTCCTGGCCAAACTAATTTCCAGACGCTTCTTAAAACAATTTTAATGCATCGCTGAGTTTCAGCGCTGACTGCCAATGGCACCACACCTTGTCATTCATGTGATTTGCAACATCTGCAAACATAGCAATAAATTTATGCAATGAAACTTCACATTAGACAATCTTTTGGAATTCAATATTTAATGTTATTTTATTGTAAATAAAGTTGCACTTTTTTAATTGCATTTTGTATTTAACTAATCTTTCTCTAATAATTGTCTCATACTAATTTTGAAATTTTTTGGTAATTCACTTCTTCTAATTCTTCTCCTTTAAACTTTGTTACTTAAAAACAACAATAATAATAATGATTGATTGTAAATTCAATCTTTTTCCTTCCTATTATCAACAAACTTGAAAACTATAATGACACAAAATAATTATTGATTGATAATAAAAGGTTCCCCTACACCCTCTCTTATATGTGATTTTCTTTCATTTATTTTTATTTACTTCTTATTTAGACCTTACCCCCTTTATTTTTTTTCAATATATATTTTTGCAATTTCAGCATTTAAAAAAAATATAATAATAATAATAATTAAAATTTTAAAGCATTGATTAATCAAAAAGTATTATTCTAATTAAGCATTAATAAAAAAAAATCCAGGCCAACTATAAAGCATCTCTGACCTATTAACGTGAGTCATGTTCTTAGCTCAAAGTTTAATCGTAGCGCATAGGCTACAAGCCCCTGATCAATTAAGCAGTTTCTTTTGAACATAAGTAATGCATTTAGCATAGTTTTTTCTCATGATTTTTTGTTTTTTAAGAATATGTATATACTTTTAAATGTGTTCATTCAGTTTTTATGTGTTTAATGTTTCCTTTGTTTATATTTTTTTAGATGACAAATCCAGCCATACAGAATGATTTTAGTTATTACAGAAGAACAGTTAGTAGGTTACGGCTAGCTAATCAGGTAATTTTTATATGCAAATTCTAAGAAAAATGTCCATGAAAAATAAATGTTATATTTAAATCATAATAAAAACAAATATGTTTGCTTTTTAATTGTAATTTGATAATTTTTTGCTTCATTAGTTGTTTAAATTTATAAAATGTTTGAGAATTTTGTCTTTTGTGGTGTATTGTTTGCATTTTTTAATTTAAATCCAGTTTGGTTTAAATCTTAATTTAAATCTTGATTTAAATAAGTTTTCTTTTTCTTTCTTTTCTTCTTCTTTTTTTTTTTTTTTTATTTCTTTAAACAATTATATTTGCAGTAAATACAAATCAAATTCATTATTTATGTTATAAGAATGGTCATCATTCATGTTAGGTTAATAATTACCTTTTAATAATATTAAATAAGACTTTTATAATTTCAAAATACAGTAGCCTCCTACTTAACCATCCTAAACAAGATCAAAGGTTAGATGGTTAAGGGAAAATCTGTTTAAACCAAAGAAATAATAATAATAAAAAATTTATCTGTGTAATTTATTTAATTAAACACGTACGATGCATTTAGCTTTTCAATTTTTGTAGTTTTAAAAAAGTACATATTTTCTGTATTTTTTGAAATGAATATTAGTTGTAATAACTGAATTGAAAGAAAAAATATCATTATTAATGAAAAATATTTGATACAAATTAAATTGTTGAAAATTGTGTCACACACTTTTGTAAGTGAAATTGTTCTATATTTTGTAAATTTAAGTTAATCAATTATAAAGATATCAGTCAGCTTTTTTCGTTGAAGATAAGATGCTGACATTTTGCCATATAGTCTCTTGTAAGTTTATCCAAGGAAGCTGTTAGCTATTGTTCAGCATAGCAAGCTTGATTTGTTTTAGCCATTTAAATGTAAAAAAAATCATGCATGCAATATATGTATCTTTTGTAAAAATGATATTTATAATATAAATTTTATATATAAACTCTATATATGAAAATAAATTTAAAAACTTTGTGTATAGCTTTTTGAGAACTTTAATTGATAAAAGAAGTTTTTCTTAATATGTGTTTTAAATTTTACAGTTAAAAATCAATCACTGAGTTACTGCAATTCATGTGCTATAGAAGGTAACTTTTTCCTGTATTTTGTTAGCTCAAAGGGCACCTGACCCTGTCATTGAGTTCATACAAATGTGGCTGTTGATTCATAACCAGTCCTTCATCAATTTGCGTTAAATTATAATGGCATTTCTAGATTTTGTCGTTGCTGTGTATGAAAGTAAATGATCATATTTGTAATGATCAAATTGATGATCAAATGACGATATTTGTAAATGATCATATTTTCTCAATATTAATGTCATTTTCTTATTGAAAGTGGGGAAAAAAAAAAAAAAAAAAAAAAATTGACTTTTTAGGGTGTAAGACTTTTAACTTCTTAAGATATAAGACTTTTAACTTAGGAAAATTTTAACTTTTTGAGGGTGTAAAAATCCACAGTTTCTCACCAGTAAATTTTATTAATTTTCTTCATTTAACTTTTATTAACATTCTTACGACAAATTTAGATGAAATATTAAGTGAAAAATAACAAGTAAAAATGAGTAGTGAGATAATGTCCACTTGTGCTTAGATTTTCACACTCATACTCTTTGCATTAAAAAATTAGACAATTATTATTTTATATATTCATTTAATATAAAGAAATTAGCCATTTCATAAAAAGTTTTTATAAATTTACTTCATAAATGTGTTCCATTATGATTTTATATTTTATCTATATACAAAGTATATGTACATATTGTTTTATTTTATGCATCATAAAATATTTATTTAATTGTAATGTTTTAGGAACCAATAGATGAAGAACTTGAAGTGCCGAATGAATTAGCTAACAAAATGTCACTTTTTTATGCCCATGCAACTCCTATGCTAAAAGTTCTGAGTGATGCAACTATGCGTTTTGTTGCAGAAAACAAAGATCTACCCATTGAAAACACAACAGAAACACTGGGTACAATGGCAAAAGTTTGTCAACGTATGATTGAAAACAGGTATCATCTAAAAAAAATATTTTACCTACTGTTAAAATCTAAAATTTACCAAATAGTAAAGAATTTCTTTCATCTTTGTTGAAAATTTCCTGTTTTTATTCTAGGTTGACCTTAGGTCTATCATGCTTTTTAGATTAAAAAATAAAAAATGTACATATGTTGGTGGTTATATTTAATCTGAAATGTAACTTATGCATTGCTGAGTTTCTGTACATTAATTTTCTTTCTTTCTTTCTTTTTCCTCTCTTTCTTTTTCTTGTTGTTTGCTAAGGTGAAATTTGTTACTTACACAATAAATGTGTTAGATTTATATTGATTGTGTATTTATAAGTGATATTTGAAGTTTATATTGATTGTGTATTTGTAAGTTTTTACTTTTAGTTATTAATTTGGATTTATATAAGTTTATTGTATTGCTTTTTTTAATTTTTAGAAGGTGTAAAATAGAAATTTTAAAAACAGTAAAAATGTTTTAGTAGACTATGTACATGATGGTCAATGGAGCCAAAACTTATTAACAGTCTGGTCTGATAACATTTTATTACTGCTTTTAAGGTTTATATTTTATACCTTTTAACAATTAAAAGGAGTACATTATTACAGGGTGATATATTTTTTATGTTGAATTTATGCATTTTTAGTTGAATTAAAAAATATATATATACCTGTTTTATTAAAGATTAAAATCCATATTTATGACTTTTTATTAATTCTGGTTTGTGCTATACAAGATTTATCCAATATTTCTTATGTTTTATGTTATTAAAAAAAAAAAAAAAAAATACTTTTTTTTTTTTAAAACTTATTATCCTCTTTTTATCTTTACAGATTTATTTGATCATATAAATTTATGCAGTTTTCAACTTATTTATATTTTTTTTTTGTCAGATCTAAAGGAATGAAAAACTGTTTTAGATTAGGGTTATAGATATGGTGATCTTAAATTTTTAATTGTTGTTTAATCATTAAAGGTACTAGGGATATATCAGGGCTTCCCAGGTTGCAGAATGTTGGTGAAAATCATCATGTATATTATTCAAAAATTCTTTTTTTCTCTGCATATACTAAAGGCACAGTGATAAGTAGAGTGTTAAAAAAATCATTTTTTAATGATTAAATATATACAGGGTGTCCGAAAAGTCTGGAAACGGTCGAATAATTCGAAAAATACATATGAGATTGAAAAACGTAAATATACCTGTTAAATATTTTTAAATAAGCTACTCAGTGATACCAAATTTGACCTTCGAAACCGATCCCCTGGGGGTCAGAGGGGGTCCAACTTTGAAATCTTAAATTATAACCCCCATTTTTTATTGCAGATTCGGATTCTACGGACAAAAATACGTAACTTTTGTATTTGATGTTTATTTCGAATCCTTGTTTATCACGGTGTAATTGAGCATATTAAATCGATACATATTTCGGCTTTTCCAACGGGATTTTCCCTAATCGAAACTAATTGGGGAGAATTTATGACATCAAATTCCTCTTCTTTTGCAATAATAGCGTTTCCTGAATGTCATCCGTGCCGATTATTTCAGTAGTGCTACACAGTTAAAAATTTGATCCATTTGCTGTAGCATCACTCCACAGCTTTTATAGAATATCGCTTTCATGACCAATGAGAATATTCCATAACACAGTAAAGTACACTGTAAAAAAAACTGACCCTTTTGCTGCATCGTCACTCCACCGCTTTTATAGAAAACGATTACTTTACTGTGTTATGGAGCATTCTCATTGGTCACAAAAGAGATATTCTATAATAGCTGTGGAGTGACGCTGCAGCAAATGGGTCAAATTTTTAACAGTGTAGCACTATTGAAATAATCGCCACGGGTGATTTTCAGGAAACGCTATTCCTACAAAAGACGAGGAATTTGACGTCAAAAATTCTGCCCAATCAGTTCCGATTAGGGAAAATCCCATTGGAAAAGTGGGAATATGTATCGATTTAATATGCTCGATTACACCGTGATAAACGAAGATTTGAAATAAACATCAAATACAAAAGTTACGTATTTTTGTCCGTAGAATCCGAATCTGCAATAAAAAATGGGGGTTATAATTTAAGATTTCAAAGTTGGACCCCCTCTGACCCCCAGGGGTTCGGTTTCAAAGGTCAAATTTGGTATCACAGAGTAGCTTATTTAAAAATATTTAACACGTATATTTACGTTTTTCAATCTCATATGTATTTCTCGAGTTATTCGGCCGTTTCCAGACTTTTCGGACACCCTGTATGTATTTATATATGATTTTTTAAATATATTTTTAAAAAATCAATTTGTACTTTTTACTTGAATCAGATTTTTTTTTAAATTTAAATCTGATTTTTATGATTTTTTCCGTGTTAAAATATGGAATAGCTACCAAAAGTTTTAGGTTTCCATAAAAATTAAACATCTAAATGCTATCATAACCTACATTTTCAAGATCTAATTAATTACAAATGAGTTTATCCAATCATATGCAGAATAAATATAAAAGTAACTAGTTATATCTGAAAATCTCAAAATATTAAACAGCATTCAAAAAAAGAGCTTTTTAATCTTAAATTAATTTTTGTATTTGGTGTATATGAGTTCACAAACAAAGAAATAAAAATACAAACATTTATTCAGATTCTACCCAAAGACGCTCTTTCTATTCTAACATTTTTATATCAATTTGTTCTTTTTCTCTAAAATTTCTTTTATAATAGTTGTTGAACAATTGTTTTTTTTTTTTTTTTTTTTTTTTTTTTAGCTTTAATTTCTATAAATTTAATATTGCAAAAGTAGAATGAGAAAATAACACACTGACTACTCATTATGGTAAAGCATAAAAATAAATAAATAATAATTATTCAAAATTGGCCTGGTGTGCAAAAGTTGCATATTTTATCACTTATTATGTAAAAAAAAAAATAAAAAAAAATAAATAAAATAAAAATGCCTCCATCTTTATGCATTCCAAGGAGCGCAACACACACAAAAATTTTAGCTCAGTTGAACTGAGCATCATTGTACTAATTCTCCCAAATTTTTGATAGCTATAAAAATAATTTGTTTTTGGCCCATTGTGGATACAATATTATCATGTTCCCTTACCATATGTAAAAAGATTCAAATCAGATACGAATTTCATGTGCCTCAACAGGGTTAAAACTTTATAAAATCTGATAAAATTTGACTTCTTTCATTTTTGCTTGATGATACTGTTACATAGTAAAATCAAGATTTATACCAATTTCTATTAATTTTGACTACAATATGATATAATATATGTTCATTTTGCATATTTATATTTAATTCGGAGTTTTAATAAGCTCTATATAATTATAATACAAGTAATACAAGTTTTTTAACACTTTTAGTTTGTACATTGTGATCACGTTTTTTGTATCTAAAGTCTCTATCCTGGGATGTAACTAAATTTGAATTCAAATGTATCCACCCCATCTTTCGCATCTACATATTGCTTCAGATGTCTGTGTTACAAATTTAACAGTTCTCTCAGTTGTGTGTGTGTGATTTGGCAATTTCAACAAGCTTCAACAATTTCAGTGCCTACAGCTAGTGCACCATTCTTGAACCTTTCAAATTCTTCTATCATCAATCTGCTGGTAATTGGGGCCTCCATTCATTCTTTCATTTGTGTCTTTAATCTTCAATTTTCATCAGTTAGAATGACATAGTCATCTGCTGCAAAATTTATTTTTGGAACTTTAAACTTCCTTAACCTCTTCAGTCCTGTGACAAATATAATGAGGGACCACAAAGACCTGTTTAAAATTACTGTAAAACATCTCCAAAGATGTATAGGCTATATACTCACGTATAAGTCGACTTTGCGTATAAGTAGATCCCCTATGTTGTTAAAAATAAAGAAAAATTCACAACTCGCGTATAAGTCGACCCTCCTCCAAAAGAAAAAAAAAATCTATTTTTTTTTTCTCATTTTTTTATGTGAGAAACATGTTACTTATTTTAAACTTCCTTTTTGCTGAATAAGTCGTTTTAACATAAACTTTAATCAGTTTTTTAGTAGAGATGTGTCATTTGTTGAGGAACAACTCAAAAGGAAGGATTCCGGTAGTGGAACTAAAAGAACAATTCCAGTCTGTAAAAAAAAATACGTCTTTTTTAGAACGATTCTGAAAAGGAACGACTTCGTGGAATCGACCTTTTTTGGAACAGTTCCCTTTTGGGAATCTTCGAATCCTTGGAATCGATCCGAAAAGGATTGATTCCTCGGACTCGTTCCGAAATTAAACGACTTTGAAAAGGAACAATTCATCTGACTCCTTGCGAAATGAAACGACTCTGACAACGCCTTTCAGAATCGTTCCGAAAAAGAACACCACTCTGAATCCTTCCAAAATGACATAAATCACACACTTTTTTTTTTTTTTTTGTTCTTTGCAACAGGGTTTGGTAGATTATTTTTTTGAAAAATAAACTAAAAGTGATCTTAAATTCAGAACCGTTGAGGTTAGAAAGGTTCCGGATTTTGGATTTTGTACTCTACAAACACAATGTGCTGCTGCAGCACCGATTCACTAGCAAACTATTTTCCGATATTTTATTTATAGATTTTTTTTTTTTTTTTAGGTCTCGCATATAAGTCGACCCCCCCCCCCCCTCCACTTTGAAGTTCTTTTTTTGTCTAAAATTTCTCGACTTATACGCGAGTATATACGATATGCACACATTTATTAAAAATGTCTTGAAGAAATTTCAAAATTCTAAAAACATTTAAGTTCCTTTAAAAGGTTTCTTTAGTGTCTCCTACAGGCAACATCAGGACTGAGGAGATTAAATTCCTGTTTTGTAGATGTCTTTGCTACTGGCTTTGACATTATCCATGATGCTGATACTTCTAAAGTAGTAGTCAGAAATAAAGTAAGATAGGAACATGAGAAATTACGGTACGATAAGTCATCATCGCAGTAGAACTTTTGATTAACTGCTGCCTTTTTTTTTTTTTTTTTTTCTGTAGGAACAATACATTGGTTTTCAAGAGAAAAAAAAAGGGGGAGGACCTTCCAAATCATTTTAAGAAAAGAACGTGTATAACTGTTACAAGAGTCTGTTTCTATTTATACTGAAAATTTTTTCCTGCTAATAGTATAGATTTTTACATTAAAGAGCAACATTTGAATAGAAAAGAAATAATGAATGATAGTAATGGTAGGGTGTGATGGCTCTAACATCAATACTGGTGTGGGTAATGGAGTATAAGATGTTTGGAAGTTAATTTGCAACTTTTTAATGTGTTATCTGTATGTAGTAATAAATAAATAAGCTGCAACTCCATCATTTAATTCAACATCTGGATGGAGAGACTTCTGGGCAAAACTTTAAAAATCGCATTGTGGCATTTGCATTGCTCTACATATCTTATACTATAATGCGAGCAAAAATTGTGTGTGTGTGTGTGGGTAAATTTTATCTGAAAAACGGCTCTAACGATTTTCGCAAAAATTTGGATTTTACCATTTTCGGGCACGAGAAGACCATTGGGCTAGGTCACATGTTCGAGAAAATTCGATTATTGGGTCGTTTTGGGTCATAATGGGTCAAGATCAAGCTATTTATATCTAGAGAACGGCTGGATCGATTTTAAGGAAATTTTCTATCCAATCGTTTTTTGGCACAACAAAACTATTAGGCTGGGTCACATGTTCGAAAAATTTCGATTAGTGGGTCAATTTTGGGTCATTATGGGTCAAGCCATTTTTATCTAAAAAACGGCTCTAACGATTTTGACCAAATTTTATATTTTATCGTTTTGGATTACAAGAAGACCATTGGGTTAGGTAACATGTTCGAGAAAATTCGGTAAGTGGGTCATTTTTGGGGTCATTGTGGGTCATACTATTTTTATCTAGCGATTTTCTCATGCAATTTTGACTAAAAATTGCATTCTATGGTTTTCGGGCACGAGAAAAAAATTGGGCTAGGTTACATGTTCGAGAAAAAATTTCACTTGGTCATATTGGGTCATTAAGAGTCTGGGTCAAGCTATTTATATTTAAAGAACGGCGTGATGGATTATAACGAAATTTTGTATGTAACAGTTTTTTGACATGAGAAAACTAATGGGCTAAATCACATGTTTGAGAGATTTCGACTATGAGGGTCATTTGTGGGTCATGATGGGTCATAATGGGTCATGGTCAAGCTATATCTAAAGAACAGGTGGATCGATTTTAACGAAATTTTGTATGCAACATTTTTTTGGCACGATAAAATCATTGAACTAGGTTACATGTTCGAAAAATTTCGATTAATGGGTCATTTTGGGTCATTAAGAGTCTGGGTCAAGCTATTTATATTTAAAGAACGGCGTGATGGATTATAACGAAATTTTGTATGTGACAGTTTTTCGACATGAGAAAACTAATGGGCTAAATCACATGTTTGAGAGATTTCGACTATGAGGGTCATTTGTGGGTCATAATGGGTCATGGTCAAACTATATCTAAAGAACAGGTGGATCGATTTTAATGAAATTTTGTATGCAACATTTTTTTGGCACGATAAAATCATTGGACTAGGTTACATGTTCGAAAAATTTCGATTAATGGGTCATTTTGGATCATAAAGGGTCTGGGTCAAGCTATGTATATTTAAAGAACGGCAGGATCAATTTTAACGAAATTCTGTATGTAACAATTTTTAGAAACGAGAAAACTAATGGACTAAGTCACATATTCGAGAGCTTTCGATTATAAGGGTCATTTGAGGGTCTTAATGGGTCAAGGTCAAGCTATATCTAAAGAATGGGTGGGTCGATTTTAACGAAATTTTATATACAACATATTTTTGGCATGAGAAAATCATTGGAGTAGGTCACATGTTCGAGAAATTTCAATTAGTGGGCCACTTTTGGGTCATTCTAATTTTATCTAGACAATGTTTCGCGCAATTTTGATTAAATTTTGCATTTTATCGTTTTCGGTCACAAGAAAATCATTGGGTTAGGACAGATTTTTGAGAAAATTTGATCAATGGGTCATTTTGGATTATTAGGGGTCAGGGTCAAACTAACTATATCTAAAAAACGGCTCAATCGATTTTATCTAAATTTTGTATCTAATGTTTTTCGGCATGCTAAAACTAAAGAGCTAGGCCACACGTTCGAGAGATTTCGATTATAAGGGTCATTTGTTGGTCATAATGGGTCATGCTAATTTTATATAGAAAAGGGTACTCACCATTTTGACTATGCATTGTATTATATCGTTTTTGAGCAAGCGAAAACCATTTGGCTTGGACACATGCTCGCGAAAATTCTATTAGTGGGTCATTTTGGGTCTTAATGAGCTAGGGTCATTCTAATTATATATAACAACGACTCAATCAATTTTACCCTAAATTTTTAAACAAAACGTTTTTTGTCACGAGAAGACTATTGGGCTGAGTCGCATGTTAAAGAAATTTATATTAGTGGGTCATTTCGCTTCATTGCTGAATGCTGTCAAGCTAATTTTACCTAAAAAATGGCTTAAACGATTTTGATTCAATTGTATATTCTACTGTTTTTGATTACCTGAAGACGATTGAGCTATGTCACATGCTTGATCAAATTTGATTAGTGGCTCGTTTTGGGTAATACGGGTCAGGGTCACGAGAATATGGCAAAAGCCAATAACTTGGTGATAATTAACAAAATATTGGCGACATATGGCCAAAAAATCGACTATAAAAATTACGAAAACCAAAACACGTATTTGGAGCCAAATGAAAAGAATGCCTCCAAATTTGGCTATATCTAGCAAAAAATATTGTCTTTCAGAATGTAAAGAATTTTTTTATGCATTCTTAAGAGGATTCGAGATCCATGGTTAAACCAATCAGAGTCGAGCTAAAAAAGTGATTTAGATCGATGTCCTTTCGTTGTAAAATTTAAAATAAAATAAAATTTATAAATATGCGCATAAAAACATAGTTTTCTTATTGATTGTTTTTCTAAATAATACTATTATAAACATGTTTTACAGTAATAATACAGAGTTAATGATACAGTGAAAATACTATATCGAGTTGAACACAAAGTTAATTTTGACCGAGCTAAGCTCGGTCTCCCCTGCTAGTAAAGATACTAAGAGCCAATTCAATTTAGCAATAACATTGTCACTGAATGTATTATGTGATAAGTATTTATCTATTTTTAGTTACTTTCTATGTGCCGCCATCACCTGGATAAAAACATAAAAAGTATTACTCGCGTCAAACACCAAATAGGGGAATGTTTTGCTATTTTTGAAATTAACCGTCTACCATACTATTTATATGCATAATATTGTTGGCTGGTCATTTTTTTCTATCGGTTAGAGTCGAAATCTCACTGCAATTTTTAGTATATATTTTCCCAAATGCAAATCAAAGGTAGCTGTTTTGAATTTTTATTTACACTGCTAAAAGAATGTCTGAAATTTTTACTTATGTCGGAGACATTTAGAATGTACTATTTTATTTTTAATACTTTTTGTAGTGGATAGTCAAATTTCTAAATTAATTTATTTCAAAGCATGTTGAAAGAACAGAGATACAGTAAAGGGTTACACATATATTTTTCAACATTTCACACCAAATCTATTTTGCTAGCATTTTTTTTCCATTTGGCTACTGTTTTTTCTTTCTTATTTACCAAATCACTAATGTTAGTCAAAAGACAGTGAGAACTCTGCACACAAGCAACTGAGAGAAATTTAAATTTGTAAATTGAATTTGTAACAGAGAAGTAATATGTGGATCTGAAAGAGGGGATAGATACATTCGGACTCAAATTGAATCACATCCTAAAATAAAGACTTTAAATAAAACATATGTTTTATCATATTGCACTCAAAATTAATAAAAAATTATATAAATCTTGATTTATATTATGTAATAGTACTTTCAAGCAAACTTGAAATAAATCAAACTAGTCAGATTTCTTAAAATTTCAGTTGTTTTGGGGCACATGAAGATGATATTATAGTTATTTGAATTTTTTTACGTATGTTAAGGGAACATAATAGTATTGCAACCACAATAAGCCAATAACAAATATTTTTTTTTTTCCATAGCTATTAAGATTCGGGAATTTTAAAATTTCTGAAATGTGAATGAAATTTGCATAATTTAGCTAAAATTCAGGGATTTTCTGCCCCATGGGGTGCATGAAGACGTCATTTCAGAGGATGGAAATTTATATTAATTAACATTCTGAATAAAAATTGTAAATATTATAAAATATATTGTATTGTAAATATTACAAAATCTTATATTGTAAGCATTCATTATAATTTCAATTGTATTGTTACATTTGAATTACTGTTTAAAAGCGTAAAAAAAGCAATGACCAGAAACATGCAAAATTCTAACATCTGTACAACCTCTGGTCCTAAGCTGTGCAAATTAAAGGGAATTTCTGTATAGTGATATATTTTTGTTTGTACAATATAATAATAGGTTTTCAGAACAGTCAGTAAAACTGAAAGTACATTATTAAAACCAAAATATAATAGCATTGTAGTTTGAGAAACTGAAAGTGTAGTTTTAGATCCAAGGAATAAGAATTCATTTAAAGTCGCAACAAATTGTATTGCATTTGATTTTCAACTTGTACAAATTATAATTAACTTTATAATTCTCTTATTGTGATAACTTTTAAATTATGGATCAGGTATATTGAAACTAACTTTTGTGTATATGGGTGATTCTCAAAATAGGGGACAATTTATGTCTTTCGGCATATAAAAAAAAAATTGAGAGGTTTTCTGTCATGTTTTTATATTTAGATATGTTTGTCTTAATATTATTCATTATTTGCACTCAAGAATTACTCACTTTTTAGTTAAAAACATCTTAAAATAACAGAATAAATGTTCAAAATGTCATTAGCATGGATGTCCACAGCAGCTGTGCCTTATATATACTAGCTTTTTCAAGAGTTAATATCATGTTTATAAAATAAAACAAATGTTATATTTTCTTTAAATTAATCAAGGAAAGGATTTATCCAATAAATTTCTTTTTAAAAATAAAATTATAGTACATAAAAAAAGAATTAAAGTTTGTCCTCTATATTCGATTTTCAAAACAAGGTCATACTAAAACAGCTGGTTATTAATCAAAATTTCATTTACACATATGACAATAGTTTGAAAATATAAAGTTTCTCCATGGCAACAAGTAGTCATTTTAAACCAGCCAGAAAATAGAAGCATGTATTGTATTTTAAGAATAGAAGTTGAATGTTAGGGGGTTACATCAATTGTATGTCATTAGAATGGATAATAATTTTCATGTTTATTTTATAGTTAAAATTTTTATTTTATTTATTTGCATAGAACTTTTGTGTTTTAAAAAGCCCCAGAAAGGAATATTGCATTGTGATTATATTATGGCTCATAATCTTATTTAAATTAAAATTTGTCATTAGCATGGGCAGATATCAGTGTCATTAGCATGGTTTTTCTGTCCATGCTAAAGACTCCTATGTACATAAATGTAACCAGTGCTTATATTGTATCCTTTATAAAGTTTAATTTTACGTAAAAATTTAGGTATTACATTTATTATCCCTAAAATATGCATTAAATCTGTAGGAAAATCACTAAGACAGCTTCTTACATTGTTAGTGTCAGAATGTTGCTCATGTAACAAAATTTGCTCTTTGGTAATGTTTTTATTCTCCTTATATGTATATATGTAAAAATGGAAACCATTTGCTGAAAAAGAAGGCTAATAAATATAGAAAAAAAATATTTAAACAGGAAGAAAATAAAAATTTCATAATATATTTATTCCATACAATTCGTTTTGTCATTAGCATGGCTCAAAAAATACTAATTATTTTTTTAAGTTAATTTTTAAATATTTAGCTCTGCTGACTACATGGAAAGTATACCTAATACTATATTAACAACACCTATTTTTTTCAGAAATTTTGCTAACAGTAATTTTTTTAAGATTTCATTTTTGAAATCGTCCCCTATTTTGAGAATCACCCATATATATATATATATTTATATATATATATATATATATATATATATACAGTGGAACCTGCTTAAAGTGACAACCCTCGGGACCAGCTAAAATGGTTTAAATGCTATATAGAGGTGGTCACTTTATGAAGTGTCTTTGAAAATCACACATTAAATTTTTTTGTGATCTCAAAAAATAAAACAAATTAAAATAAACATAGGAAAAGTGCACTATATTAAGTAATGAATTGATTAATTAACAAATATAATTATTTAATTACTAATTTAAAACATACTATATAGAAAATAATTAACTTAAAATTCATCTTCCTTTTGAATTCAATTGAAGAATTATGGTTTATACATTTTATATTAGATTCCTTATTCTTCATATTTTAAGCAGAAAAATAACTGTATTAAAAATAATAATTTCAAAAACTACCAAAGCAATAAGATAACTACAAGTTTCTATACATCTAAAATTTAATGTTAAATGTTACAAATCTTGCGAGCAGTATCAGAGCAATGAAAGAGCATGTACAATTTTATTATTAGAATTTCTGAGAACGTATGTAAAAAAAAAAACCCTTTTAAAACAAACCCGAACAATTGCCATTTCACTTCCTCATATAAACATACATACTAACATGACTTAGCAAATTGGTAGCAGGCATTCTTATCCTAGGATCCGTCAATATGTGTGGCAGATATATTCCTCATTCTTCTCTCCCTTTGGAGGAAAAAATGGGAAAGGAAGGTCACCTTGATGAGGTGCAAACATCTTTAAATTAAAGGACAAATTAATCATTTTGCAGGGGTCATTATAGGAGATAAATTCCCATGAAATTATGATTAGATTTAGATGAAAATAGAAATTTTGGAAAATGGTCACTTTAGTGTTTTAGTTTTAAAATTTTCGATATGCAGAAAAATGGATGGTCACATTTTACAGGTTCAAATAACATTGACAATGACAAGTTATGTGGTCACTTTATACTATAGACAGGTGGTCACATTACCGAATAATTCTCTTATTATTTAACATGAGACCGAGTAAAATTTTGCAAAAGTGGTCACTTTAACCAGGTGGACACTATATTAAGGTGGTCACTTTAACAGGTTCCACTGTATATAAAAATTTCTTTTTCAAATTGGAAGTTCTCATTTGACACAGTTTCATTGTAAGTTCAAGTTCTTGAACACTAAAATTACAAAAATGTTAACAATCAACTCTTGTAAAAGATTTACTGTAGCTACTTGTTGAAGATGAAAAAAAAAAAAAAAAAAAAAAAAAAAAAAAAAAAAAAATCTTTAATTTGAGTTGAAAGTCTAAAAGAATTTTACAGACAAAATTCAGTATAAGATCAACAAAATACATAGAGTGGTAAAATAAAACTTGATAAACTAATTTAAAAGGATTTTGAAAAGTGGCACTGTAATCAAGGCTACCTTGTACCAAGATCTGATTGAAATTGAGTAAATACTAATTAATTTTGTGCACTTGTTACTTAAAATCTTGTTAACTAAAAGAAAATAATTTATCATTAGTTGACTTTTTTTTTTATAATGGTGTAAATAAGTTAATCTATCCATTATCATGGGTACATTTATTTACTTACTTATTTATTTTAATCATTAGAATCATAAAATGTTGTAATATAAATAGAGTAGTTTAATATCAAATTTTGTCTGTATGTATGTAATCTAGAAACGTAATAATAATGCTTAATGTTATAAATGCTAATTTATCGAATTTGTATTTTTTCACTAAGCTTATGATATTTTCCAGAGAGTTCTGCAGTCGTTTTAGGAATGAAGAGACAATTCTGTTTGTTCTAAGGGTCATGGTGGGTCTCATAATTCTCTACGACCATGTTCACCCTGTAGGAGCCTTTGCCAAATCTGCACACATAGATGTATGTACTGTCTGATTATTGTTTTTTATTTCTCTCTCTTTATATATAAACAGTCGAACCTCCTTTCACATATCAAAATTTTCTATGTATTGAACTCTTAACAAATCTCCAGCTTCATTACATAGAAAAACTTTTTCTATATATAAAAAAAACTCTATATCTGTTTTTTTTTTTTTTTTTTTTTTTTTTTTTTTTTTTTTTTTTTTTTAAACACATTGTGAAATTTTACAGCCTTAACAAATTCCTGAAAGTCAATGATAAGTTAATTGTTGCTGGTTATCCTATGGAGGAAGATATACTGAATTCCTTTCATAAATCTGAAAAATAATCAAAGAACTAAAGGAAGTAAAAGAATTTGAAAACATTTCCAAACCATCTAAAAAAGAAATCTGAGAGATGTTTGATGTAATATGTCATGGACTTCATTTCATGGAAAATGTTCCTGATGAAGTTTTTACTGAATTGAATAAATGTGAACATTTCTTTGATGAACGTTTCACAAAACTGGCTATTCAGCAAGATATTCATAGTTTTTTTTTTTTTTTTTTTTTTTTTTTTTTTGACAGAATGTAATTGTGATCATTGTAACTACTGTCTGGATTATTGATATTATAAAAAGTGTGCAGTATTCAATAAATCTTTCATAATAATTCATTTTTTACTTATTAACTTTCATTTATTGTGATTCACATATAAATTAGAAATGAAGTTTCATGTATGAAAATTAACTTAAGTTTTTATGTTTTAGGAACAATTATGATAAAATTCAGATCGCTTCTAATATATCAAATTTATTTCCAGCAATTTGCTACTTAGATGCATGGAGGTTCGACTCTATGTATATATATATACATACATACCTTTGAAATCAAAATATAACAAACAAGCTGTTTCCAAGAAATTTGACCAAATCCCTTAATTTTCTCTCCCTGCCCCTCCTCTCTCTTTTTTTTTTTTTTTTTCAAATATCTTTGTTTTAGTAAAACTTCTCTCTATCTGTTCTTAATTTTGTTCAACAAATCCCTACTGTATTCAAATTATTATTTATCTTTAATGAAATATATTTTTTTTTCTATTTTATATGAAAGTGAATTTCCCATCAGTTTACTGTGGATGATATAAAGATTATATAATATGTGAGTATTGTTAAGACCAAAGATTTTGAATTAAATAATGAATATAAAAATGAGATAAAAGTAAGAAATAAGATTCTTCCCATAAAAAAATTAGCAATACTCAATGATGCTATGTATGTGTCATAGCACATAAATTATGCCAAAAGTTGAAAATGGGATGCATAAAAGTCTTATGTATCCTTTAAGATGTGTTTTTTATTCTGCAGTATCATATGTAAATTATCCAAAAAATTTAAAGAAGAAAAAAAACTAAAAAATATATCTGTTATAAAAGACATGTAATTTTTATCTGAAACACATAAAAGTTTTAGTTAATCTTTTCGAAAATTCTGTCAGACATATTCCAAAAAATTGTTTACTCCCTCTACATAGGTGTAACCAGCCTTTTGAATGGAGGAGGGGGGGGGGGCAAAATTTTTAACCTGAACATGTTGGGTACAAACAATATTGTATGTAATAAAACCTTATAAAACGGAACCTCTTAAAACCTATTAAATTTCCATTTTAGACAGGTTTTTATTTGCTGAAGGTATAACTGTATGGTACTTCTTTTAAAACGGACCCAAATGCAATTTTTCATTGCACGAAGAAGGATGAGAAGTTGCTCAAAACTAAATCTAATGGATAAGAAAAAGATATATAAACACAGATAAAACATGGTAGATATAAAACAAAGGTATCCGTAAACATAAATCTGTAATTATCACAAATTTTCATTTCAAACAGTAATGAAATACTAAAATAAATAAACACGACTTTAGTTCTCCCGTCATTTTGATCAAAGTAACAATAAAATAACTTGTAAAAGGAATAAGTACGCAATTTAAAGTAGAAAAGAGTACTTTCAATCTTTTCTACACATGAATAAATAAATATTTCCGGTAAAAATAAATTAAAGAACCAAATTAAAGTTTTTTTAATAAATAAAAAAAGAAAAAGAAAATGAGCCTGTCTCCTTTTTATAACATGTTCTTTTTAAAAATGTAAAAATATGGCTGCAAAAAATGAAATTTAACCAACCAACAGACCATTCCCCCTTAGAGATGAGTTCAGGCTCGTTTTCTGGGGCCCGGATCTGCCCGAGTTCGACGGTTTTAAATCCGAGCCTGAAAGATTTTTTGTTACCAGAGCCCGAGCCCGATACCAAAAATATTCAAATGGTATTTATGATAGTAAAAATTTATTATTATGTTAATTGTTTATTTTTTTTAATTAGTATTGTATTATAAATTTATTATTATGGTATTAAAAATTTCTTACACAGATAAAATTGTTAAATGAAAATTTAAATGCAATCTTATCAAAATCCGTATCAAATAAAAATATAGTTGACTCTTAAAATTAATCTCAAAATTTTCCCTAATTTAAAAAATAAACTTTATGTACATGTTTGTGACTTAATGAATAAATGCATGAAATCTGCAGAAACTACTATTTGTAATCTGGCGAATCGAATAACATTTTTCAATTTTCTGCAAAAAATGTGCATCTTTAATTATAACCTATTCTTTTGTCATAATAATCTTCTGTGATTGATAGGTGCCTGAAAATCAACATAATAATTATGTTTACTTACGCAGGAAAGTTGACTTCGAAAATGTATACCGTCCTCAGCATGAGCAGACTTCATGTTGACAAATAGGTCGAACAATCACTAATTTTCATATGAAAAACGACTGTGACTCGTACATAATAGAAGATTAAATAATTTGCAAACCTCCAGCTAACTTTCGTCTGTTAATCACAGAAGAAAGTACTATCTTCATGTTATGTAACTAAATAATAAATAAATAAATAAATAAACGATCCTATTAAAAAAATATGCTAACGAAAAGCCAACTAAAAGCAAATTTATATGTGAGTTTATTTTGATTAGCGCCATTCAGTAGGTCGTCGTCAAAATTATGTAAACATAAATCTGTAATTATTACAAATTTTCATTTGAAACAGCAATGAAATACTAAAATAAATAAACACTACTTCATTTTCCCGTCATTTTGATCTAAATGACTTATTTGAAAAGGAATAAGTATGCAATTTAAAATGGAAAAAAGTTAATTTTTTCTACACATGAATAAATATAATTTTTCGGTTTCAGAAGAAAAGAGCCCAAGTTCGAAGATTAGAATAAAAATTGAGTCCAAGACCGTATCAGACCCGGGCTCATGCTCGGATTGAGCCCGTGTCATCTCTATTCCCCATATTAATTTGAATTTTGCGTAGCATTATTTCTCATTTTCAAAGGAAGCAGATTTGTGAGGCCCCTCCGTTCCCCAGGCTAATCACACGATGGAGTTATCATTTCACATCTGTATTTCCTTTCAAATTTTTCTTTTGCTCCTATCTAGACCTTAGATTACAAAAGCAAAGATATAAATAGTTTCTATCCTTGTTGAGAATTTACGCTAATTTCTTATGGAATTGCAAAAAACATGCATGAGAAAGAATGTCATTAAAAATACTTCTATAAACAAAAGACATGAAATTGGGATTAAAAAACCAACTTTTTGATTTTTGAATTATTATTTCTGTTTCCTAATTAACAGTTCCTTTTTTTCTGCATTCCGCAATGCATTTTTTTTTTTTTTTTTTTTTTTTTTTTTTTTAAATGTATACATTTACAGACGAGTCTGTTCTATAAATAAAGAAATGAAATTTGCAGGTATGGCTATTATAATGATTTGAAATCAAAAGGTGTGTTTTGTTTTTCAATAAAGTTTTAGATCTTGAATTATAATGAATCAATGCTTGGTAGTAATCTTTCCTAGCAAAAATCAGTGCAAGACACTAAAATTGACTTCATTTCATGAAAGATTCTTTGTTTTTTAATAGCATCCTCAAAGATACATAGGGTTGCAGCTCTCTCCCCTCTCTTATGAAATTATTTTAATGAGAGAAAAAAAAATGTATGAATTAATTGCAGGAATAGTGTTTTCAAATATGTTTGGCATTTTCCAAATGATTTATTTAGACATTTTTTACAATAATTCAGCATTCTGAATGCTTTGAAAATGTTTCAATATCTATGTTGCATTTCTTTTTCTGTCAGGCAACAAATTAACCATTCCTTTTAATCTCATATTAATTAGATTAATAATTATTAATAGACAGTGATTTCACAGTATATCCAAAGTGGTTAAAAAGCACTGATTGGTTACATCTTTCTTTCCCTTCAAAACTAATTGCAGTGAATTGAAAAATGTGCTTATATTATTTTTATTTTCTTTTTGAGATACTTTTTTTTTTTTTTTTTTTTTTTTTGTCATTTAACAGAATAGTTATTATTAAGTCAAAGATATCTGCAACACCACAATGTAACATTCTCAAAAGAAAAGGGGTGATGGAGTTGCAGCTCTCGTTCACTTCTGAAATACTCACAGTTAAATGTAAAAGGGCTGATTTTTTTTTCCTTTTTGAAATATATATATATTTTTTTTTCTGTCATATAATGAGTTTTTTAATATGTCAGCTCCATATTCCTCTTCAGTTCTGAAACCAAAAATACTTGAGACTGCAAAATACATTTTAAAATTATTGGAAAATGGAACCAAACATGTTTTAGTAGATAACTAATAATAAATTATTAGCTCTGAATTCCAGAATTTAATTTTGAAATTTTTGTATTTATAAATTTTAGGATATCTAAAATTATTTATACCCTAATTTCCTGTGTATAATCTGTGGATCAAACAATTCTTTTTCGACTCAGAAATTTTATTTTCTAATTGAAGCCAAATAATTACCATGATGTAAAAAGTCACATTTAATTTTCAAATATTTCTGGGTCGAAAAAGAATTGTTTGATCCACGGATTATATGCAGGAAATTATGGTACTGAAAACTTGGAAAAGTTGGGGGTGAAAGAAATAGAAATTTACCATTCCTAAAGAAAAGTCAGTGAAGCTCAAAATTTCTGAGAAAATGTCAGATAAATTTGAAAGTCCCAAGAAAACTTTAGATTTTTTTTTTCTAATTAATAGATTAAAGATTTGAATTTGCAATGTCGGGAAATCTGATTTTTCTCTTCATTAGTACTGTGAATAGTATTTCAATCTTTTATTTATATCCCTTCAGTCCTTCCTAGTAATTCAGAAATTCTTTGTACCAGCTTCACAGAATCTTTGTACATTTTTTTAGGTGATTTAACTTGTTTATCTTGGTTTGGGGACTGAACATGTGTTTTCTTTTTATTCAGTACTAGATGACTTGCTTGGCATTGTCCAGACCTGTTATAATAACCTTAAATGAATCTTGAATTTGTATGATCTTACATCTTTAACACAATTTTGTTTGAAAATGCCATGCCTTTTGAGGCTATCCAAGAGTCCACTTTTTTTTTTTTGGGGGGGGGGGGGTACCTTTATATGAATGGAATGTCTTCTCAGGCAGGCCATGTCCGATCAATTGAAACAAATTATAATTGGAAGGGGCAATGTCTTGTGAATACAGTGGGTGAAGTAAGATTTCCCATTTAAGTATTTCCAAGTAGGTTTTCACTAATTTTGCAATATGTTATTGTGTCTCTGCTCATATAGCATTTGTTTTTCTTCCAATGCTCTAATCTTTCCTCCAATGCTTCTTTCAATGTTCTCTAATGCATTTTTTTCTAACACATCATTTGTATTCAATAATGACCTGATAATTCCATTTAATTTGAGCAATTTACAGTAAACAACATGTGGCTTATTCCATCAAATGCACTACAGAAGCTGTAACCCTGGATATTCAGTTTAACTGGCAATGTGAATGCACGGCCAAGCTTACTCCACAATTTTCTATGTTTAGGGTTATCGTAGTGTATCCACTTTTCATCGCCAGTCACAATATGATGCAAAAGATCTTTCCTTTTCTGTTCTTGAAGCAGTTATTCTTCTGTGAAAAGATGCTGTTTGGCTTTCCTCTTCTTCAACTTGTACGACATCCAATGTCTTTGCCTTAGAATAATTGCTAATGCTTTCAAACATTTCGAAACTGTTGTGTGATCACCTGCTAATGATTCTGCAAGTTTAGCTAATGTCTGACATGAGTCTTCATGAAGTAATGCCTCTAATTCTTTATCTGCAAACTTTTTCAGTGTTTCAGAACATTCTTTATCTTCAACATCAAAATCATTATTTTTGAAGCATCTAAACCAATCTGTACATAATGTTTATACTTCTGCAAAATTACATATACTGAACTTCAAGCTTGCTTATATTTTTAGGTAGATTTCGTATGAAATACTACCTATTGCATTGTCTCCCATGTTGGAATTTCTGAAAAATTTTTGCGGATCTACACGAATCATGACTCCTAGACCCCAAAACTACCATCAGTAAAAAAGTTTATATATATATATATCTATCTATCTATCTATCTATCTATCTATCTATCTATCGGTGTATATCACTTTCTTCTAGACACGATAACTTCCATAATTATGCTCAGATCTTCATCAAACTTTTACATAAAATCAAGGGGCATAAAATCTCGGTTAAGTTCGTTAATGGGCAAAATCGGACCAAGGGGGTGGAAGTTAGGAGGGTTTTTGTGAAAACAGAAAAAACGCGATAACTTTTTAATTAAAATAGATATCGAATCAGTTTAAAGTTTATATTACTTCTAAAAAATGAGGAAAAAGTTTATGCGTGACAGATTTTTGATAAAGTTAAAAGTGGGCTCAAGGGGCGAAAAAAACATGGTTTTTGGGAGAAAAAAATTCATAACTTCGTCAATTCTCAAGATATCAAATCCAACTAAATTTTATATAAATGTACTCAATATTATCTAAAACTTTTGTATTTACAAGTTTTTGATAGGACCAATTTTTACCGATGAAAAAAATTAAAAACGAAAAGAAAAAGGGGGGAGGAAAAAGAAAAAAACCCATAACTTACTCAATTCTTAAGCAATTAAATCTAATTAAATTTATTTTACATCTTCACAATAATATCTACAACTTTTATATTGACAAGTCTTTCATAGAACCAATTCTTATAGCAAAAATAAATTAAACGAAAATAGGAGTTGGAGAAAAAACCTCAAATCCAAACTGCTTATATTCTGACTCATTTTAAAATTCATTTTTGATTTTAAACGCATCCAAATGACAGATCCTCTTATTTAGCAACTATATAATGCGACGTATTGAAAAATTTTTTGATAAAGGCAGAATATATTTTTAAAAAGGCTGCCGAAAAAGATATTTTGAACAGATTTCCCGAAGTTTTCATCATTAAAAAATTCATTAAGTATAACAAATTGCGTTTTTTATGAGTCATTTTTAAATTCATTTTTGTTCTCAAACCCATCCAATTTACAGGTCCTATTATTTAGGAACTATATAACTTGACGTATTGGCCGGTTTTTTGATAAAGGCAGAATATATTTTTTAAAAGGCTGCCAAAAAGGGTATTTTGAACAGAATTTCACGAAGTTGTGATTAAAATTTGAGGAAATTTAAGAAATTGCGTTTTTACCGAGTCATTTTTAAATCTTTTTTTGTTCTCAAACGCATCCAATTTACAGGTTCTCTTATTTAGGAACTATATAATGTGACGGAGTGGCCAGTTTTTTGATAAAGTCAGAATATATTTAAAAAAAAAGGCTGCCAAAATGGGCACTTCGCACAAAATTTCCCAAAGAGACATGATTAATGAACTGTGGGTATTCAAATAACAAATTGGTTATTTTATGACTCATTTTTAAATCCAATTTTGCTCTGACACACATTCAATTGACAGTTTTTTGTTACTTAGGAACTATATAATGTGCGTATTCGTCAATTTTTTGATAAAGGGTGAATATATATATTTTAAAAGCTGTCAAAGTAAGCACTTCGCAAAAAAATTTCTCAAAGCGATCATGATAAAAGAATTGAGGTTGTATTCAAATAACAAATTGTTTATTTTATGACTCATTTTTAAATTCAATTTTGCTCTCAAACGCATTCAATTGACAGTTATTTGTTATTTAGGAACTGTGTAATGTGCCGTATTGGTCAGATTTTTGATAAAGGCTAAATATATTTAAAAAAAATCTGTCAAAGTGGGCACTTCGCACAAAATTTCTCAAAGCAATCTTGATTAAAGAATTGTGGATGCATTAAAATAATAAATTGGTTATTTTATGACTCATTTTTAAATTCAATTTTGCTGTCAAACGAATTTAATTAACAGTTTTTTGTTATTTAGGAACTATATAATGAGCATATTGTTCAATTTTTTAAATAAAGTAAAAAGTATAATTCGAAATATATTGCCAAAATGGGCATTTGAGTAGAGATAGGCATTTTTTTTTTTTTTTTTTTTTTTTTTTTTTTTGAGATGAAAACTTTTTGAAATCTACCTCCGCCTATAGGCCATGCCGAAAGGGATTTTTTATAGATGCATTACCATCTTAAACTGTAAGTATGCAGTTCTGGTAGTGTCATTTATTAGAAAATGTTGAGAATTTATTTAACCTCCTAATAGTATAATTGTCAATAATTGAGCTATGTATTTGTTGTTTACTCAACTGTAAGGGTTTTATTTTTATTGCAGTTCATTTTTTGTTGGTTATTATACTTTTTATAAGCAGTAAAAACTAATCTTTTTTTTTTTTTTTTTTTTTTTTTTTTGTGATAACACAACTTTTGTAGTTAAATGGGAGAGGTTGGTAGAGCTAAGTTCAGCTATTACAAAATTAAATGAGAATATCAAGCATTATTATGCATAGATTAATAATAATTTTATAATTGTAGTTTATAATGGCAAGTTTTAATTTAAAAACTGCTTGTAGACAATTTATTATAGAATTTTTTAAGAAAATTCTCTTTTTACTAAGAATAAAATTTAAAATCCTGATTTATATGTATAAAAAAAATAATTTGTATATTTGTTCTTAGATGGAAATCCTATTTAGTAAATATTCTTACAAAACATGTTGTAATAAAAAAACATTTCTAAAACATGCTCTCTTTTTTATGTAATATATTATTTTGTAATTCTTCCCTTTTTTTCCCCTCTTTGTATCTTAGGTGAAAGGTTCTATAAAAGTACTGAAAGATCAACCACCCAATGTAGTAGAGGGTCTGTTGAATGCATTAAGGTAGGATCTGTTACAACCCTATTTTTCTACAGTGCCATTCTGCTATTCCATTTTTGACATTTTTAAAGAGTTTTTTTGTTTAATTTTCACTTTTTCTCTCTGGACTAACCTTGAATTCATAGTTATGATCCTTCTCTAAATTTATGGATGAATTAATCTTTAACATTCTCTTTTAATCTTTAGGTATTTAAAAAATTGCAAGTGAATGGTGCATTTGTAGTTTTTTTTTTAGTATAACATTATTGGTATTAAAGTAATAATAAAGTAAATAAATAGAAAAGTTCCAAGTATCCTGGGTGGGGAGGGGGGGATGTCTTGATTAGATATGCTCTTCACCTTCAGTAATATCTCCATCTTACAGTAATGGCTAGTTTAATTTTATATTTGATAGCCTTAGTGAGCAAATCAAAGTGTAAGCATTCTTATAAACAGTAATTATGTGACTGTTTTCCAGGTTTTGTATTGATGTACTTGTGCTACACTTAGTAAGTTTTTTCTGTTAATATAAATGTCGCTGATAATTTTACTATCATTTAAATGTAATACATGACAGCAGTTCTCAGTGCTTACTTATGGTATTTAAATCATTGCTTTGTTTTAAAATTTAAGGCAAATAATATCTTACTTTCTTTTTATAATTTTAGCAAATTTTTAAATTCAGTATGTTTTAACCTCTTAAAAGTATAAGTTAAATTAAATATTATATTGTGATTTTTTATATATTTCGGACATATTTCTGTAATGCTTTATTATAATTATGTCGTGTCATTATGATATTTGTTGTAAATCCGTTAATACCTTAAGGCTGTTCTGAAATCCAAAAGGTCAAATTTATGATGTAAATTTTTATTAACTTTTGTTCGGAGATGCATGAAACTGGCAGGTATTGTTATTAAGAAACTATGTAATTGAAAGATTTTTTTTCAGGAGTGGGGGGGGGGGGGGAGTGTAAATACAATAGATCATTCCAAAAATACTCTCAAAGTTGGTGTTTTGAATGGAATTTTATGACGAAAGCAGAAAAACAGTTATTAGAAGGGAAAAAAAACACGTTGTCAAATGATAAAAAATACTTATAACTCAACAGGTAATTTATTTATTAAAAAAAAAAAAAAAAAAAAAAACACAATCCAATTTTAAATTGTTTCCATAATGAGGTCTGCCAATTTTATGTTTAAAAACATGTATGTCATTATGGCAGAAAGTTCTGCTCTCGTTGAGTAGTGAACTTGAAAACAGCCTTAAATTGTTTTGTTTTCTATTAAATAGTGATAGAACCTTAAATGTAGTACTTTGTATATTAGATTTCTGATTAGTTTTTCCACTTTCAGATACACTACTAGGCATTTGAACGATGAATCCACACCAAAGCATATCAAAAGCTTATTAGCATGAAGAAGGAATACATGGGTTGATGATATATGGAAAGTTAGCATTTTCTTTTTGCATTTTTTTTCATACAAGAAGCTTGAGAAAATGTGATGTGAAATAATGTGACATCGGAAGGAATAAAAGTCGAGAATCATGCTCAACTTTGCAATATATGGATGCTATTTTTTGCTTTTACATCCACTTGAAGAGGAAAACATCACAATATGCTTGTGGCCTTTTTGTATTTTATGAAACCGAGAATATTGATTTTTCATATATTCATTGGACTATCTTGAATTTTATGATATTTTAAGCTTTAAAAAATAATAAAGGGGAATGTTCATTTTTCTTTACAATTTGGTTTGGCGCAGCATGTCCCTAAAGCGACTTTGTGCCATAAAACCCCATTCAACCAAGCAACCAATTTTACAATTTGGTACACTAATCAATTTTGAAGAGTTCATGTATATTATATATTAGCGTTCTTTTAATATATAACATTTGCAATAGTTTTTTCAAAGCTTGCCATATAATTGCCATATTGCTGTTTGTTCAGTATTATTATACATAAAAAATGGTCTTTTTAAATAATTAATTGATATTTTTATATGAGATCATAGTATAAAATGTATTGAGGTTGAACTTTTGAACTGATAAAAAAAGACACCATAAAAATTATTGTATTGGAATAAATTCTGCAAATAAGCCTTATAAAACCAGGTGCTTGTTTTGTATCTATGTGAATTAAAAGTTAATGTATTGTTGTAAATAGTTAACATACTTCATTGTAAAAATCTTATGTTTTAAACTTTAAGTATAGTTTACTTAAAACCAGGGGTGTAGAAAATGTTTCTTCTCCCAATATTTCCCCCAATCCGCATGAAAATTTCCCCAAAATTTTACGGTATGTTATAAGTAAATGCTGCATTACCATAGGTATAGAAAATTTATTCTTCCGGTATTTCTCAATTTATGCGTGAGTATATGTAGCAAAGGCAATGCTGAAATAAAATAAAAATTTAAAAACAAAAAATCTAAATATTACAGCAAATTTTTGGAAAGGTTGCAGCAGGGTAAGGAAAAATGTGGTTTGTGTGTGTGGAGGGGACGGGGATCCACTTATAGCACTAATAATGTGTTTTTTTTCGTGATTCTTTGACAAAATTAGTAGTTGAAATTTGTGGTTTTATGGTGATTTGGTGACAGTTGGGAGGGTTTTTTATATTATAACAAAAATTCAAGCTATTTTGCCTATTTTAACAAAATTTGCAGTTGTTTCATGTTTTTTTAACGGAAACTGTGGTTGTTTCACGATCTTTTGGCAAAACTTGCGTTTATTTCGCGATCTTTTGACAAAATTGACGTTCTCCCATAAAATCACGATTATTTCGGCCTCTTTTGACAGAATTTGCAGTTGTTTTGGAATATTTTGATGAAATGTGCATTTGTTTTGAGAAAATTCGAGTTCATTTTGCGTTCTTTTGAGGAAAATTGCGGTTCATTTGCAACATTTTAACAAAACTTGTTTATCGCGATCTTTTGATGAAGTTTGCAGTTATTTTGGGATATTTTGACGAAATTTAGTGGGATTTTTGCCTTTTTGTAAGTAAATTTGTGGTTATTTTGCGATCTTGTGATGAAATTAGAGTTTTTACTGCAATTCTTGAGTAAAATTCCCAATATTTTTATGTCCGAATTTTCAGATTGATGACTTAATTTTCGAAACCGAATGCCTTAAATTTTCGGAAAATTCAGAACAGAATCACCCCTGATATACGGTACACATTATTCTGAGATTGATTTTGTGAAGGTCGCCATGCATATCTTTTTCATTTATAGGTAAATTTTTCCATCTCAAGACACTATAAATTCCTTGTTAAAATCGAAACCAATTGTATATATGTCTGAAAAATTTCCCCGAGTAGTTAAAATTTCCCCCGATCCTAGATCGCCGGATCGGACATATTCTGCACCCCTGCTTAAAACTAATTTTTCTTCATTATGTATCCATATGAAAAGGGATAATTAAAAAAATTATCCCTAGTACCTTCATGAAATACTGTAGATTTTATGTGTTATTATCTTGAGAATTTACACAAAATAAAATTGTTTTTATTGTGGTAATATTTTTAAATATTTAATTTTACTAAAATAATAATATTACAAATTTTCTGAAAATTTCTTTGAGTTTTTAAACTTTTACTTTTTAATATAAACTTTAAATTTTAATGAATCCTTTAGATAAAAAAAAAATATGTATAAAAGGTGACAATTAAAGTTCAGATGGTTAAAGCTCGATTGAAAAAAAAGAAAATCTGTCAGATTAAACTTAAATTGATTTAGTATAAACTGTATTGATGTATGAGAAGTTCACTAAAATATATAGGTATAAATAAATAAAAATAAGCATTACCAGTTTTTATCATCAAATGCCATTCATATTAAAAAAATTTTTTGAGTAAAATAACCATGGCATGTACAGAATATTAACAATATGGATTTTTACTAAATTTTTACATCTATGTTTCAAACAAGAATTTCAAATTTTTCACTTGTGGTTTGTGTTCTCTTGTAAACAATTGTATAAGGTTCTGAAGTTTTTATCAATCAGAATCATTTTTCAGATTTCCTGTGTGTGAAAATGAAAATCATTGAAAGAGAGTAAAAATAAGTTTGAATCATCATAAAGTAAATTGCATTTACACCAAATTTGATTGAGTTCCGTATGCAAAATTTCTGTGGTCAGTATTGAATAAATCATGCTCAAATGTCATCCTGTGTTTTGTTTCAGTAATTATTTTAAATCAATAAAGTTAATTGTATATAACATCTTTCAAAAATTGTGCTTAAATTTTTTATAGATACTCTTAAAAACAGAAAAATATCATGTATATTAAGTACTTAAGGTAAAAAAAAAAGCTAATTCTATGAACATAATTGAGCTTGAAAAAATACTAGAGACATGTTAAATGATTTCTTTTTGATGAACTTATTAAAAGGAAAAGTAACGTGATATCCATATGAGTTGACTGCCTTAATAAATTGATTTAATCACTTATAATTACTGGTTACTTTTTTTTTTGACAATATAATTTCTTATAAAAAAAAAAAAAAAAGATGGCAAGCTTTGAAATGTAAGCTAAAAATTACACATTTTTAAAAGGGAAAAAAAATAGTTATATGATGTGACAAAAATGGGAATTCCCCTTTATAAATTTTTTTATATTGTTTTCTCATTTTGTTAAAAGTCAACATTGAATTTTAGTCTCATGATACATTTCTAATGCATTTAATAACAGAAGAGATCTTTTGTACTAAGTTTTTAGCGATGCAGCTTATGATAATGCTCTCAGCACTGCTTTGTACATGTCAAAAGGGTTTTATATGGGTTTAGGCTGTAGATTATAATAATTCAATTATCAGATATTATCACATTATTTGAATTCAGTTCCTGTAATAACAATACATTATGTGCAAATATTTGACCATGTATACTTGATTTAAATATATATTTGTTTTTTAAGAATAATTAATGTTCTGTAAGCCAAAAATCTAAACTGTTCTGTAAATGTTTTTCAAAAATTATCTTTAATTTTTAAATAGTTTTCTTATGAAGATGAGATTTTTAGCTTTATGCAGAATTTTATCATGTAACTTTTAAATTTGTTTTGAGGATAAAGAAAAAAAAAAAAAAAAAAAAAAAAAAAAACATTAAATGAAAATTAAAAGAGAAAAACTAATGACATTCAGAGCTATAAAATATTTTTTTTTTTTTTTTTTTTTTTTTTTTTTAGCCATGCATAACATATTTCATTGTTCTGAGGTGTTTTTAAATACACAGCTGATTCTAGAATCAGATCTCTGTTTTTGTCAGGTGTGATAAAAAGATTAGTTTAAGCTTAGTTTTCTCTTCTTGTTTTAGAAGTTGCACTGAAATTTAGAAATATGGCAGACTCAATTATTTGTCATTTGTTGGTCTAAACCCACTCTGTTATCAGGCATTGTAAAAGCTGTCTTCTAAGTGCAGAAAAATGGACCATACAAGATATGTTATATTGTGCAGTTTTTTTTTCTTAAGATTTCGATATTTCTTATGGTTAGAAAGAAAGTGTAATAATGATTTTTTGTCACATTCAAATAGATCCCTCATTTTTTGTTTTGTTTTTCAACAACCTTTCATTGTCTGACATGAGTTAGATTAGTGAGTTTCTGCTCTCTGAAGTCTTAGTACTGTAACAGTTTCACTTTAGATTGTTTTGCTAAGAAATTTTTATCAGATCACAATTTTGTCTTTCATATATTTTAGTACAAATTTTTTTTAATCAAGATTTTAATAAGTACAATAAAAATCTAAGCCCATCTAAACCTCTCCTGAAATAGAAAAAGCTATGAATGTGCTTCTTGTGTATATTTGCATACAATGAGCTTCTTTGTGCATCTCATTGTCCTAGTCAAAAATCATTTTCATCATTGTGTACAATGATCACTGAAGTCATGCTCCGGGTATTTTTTGACTACTGTTATGTCTGCAGTTAAAACAGAAGAAATTATTTTTGTTCTGGATTATCAAGGTGCATATATTGGTATTCAAGTGACGTCATGTCCTAGGGTGTGTGTTCAGAGAAAATGTCAGCTGCATGTGAACTATTTATTCTTGAATGTTGTGGAAATAAGAGGCCTGCTTTTCATAAAAAAATGTTTTTGATTTTGAGATGTCAATGAAGTTTTAAAATTTGTTCTAACTGCTTTTTATCTGTGCTGTTTTATATAACATTATGCAGATTCTTAAAAGAATTTTGCATCAGTTGTGAATTATGTTATTTTCTGCATAAAGTTGTAAAAATGTGTACTTTATCTTCAGTCATATATTTTTGGTAACTTGAAAGACATTCTTAGTTCATCTTCGCAAGTAGTCTTGCACGAGGATGAATTGGGTTATTATTTAAGATGTGATATTAATTTTCAGAAGTGGAACTCTTCTGCAGCAGATTTTCTCCTTTTTTTCAATTCCCCTACTTGTGAAATTCCTATTTTCCTACCTTTTGTCTTTCTCCAGCATGCTAAGTTTATAGTTTTTGAAATTCTTTTAATGTAATTTTTTTCTCTCTATTTGTTGCTATGCAGTAGTAATATATCATTTAGAGATGCATATTATTTTGAATTTGAAAGCTTTATTTTAAAATTAGGAGGGTGTTTTACATTATTTAGAAGAATTTTTTCTCTTAAATAATTCTAAACATCAAAAGCTAAATTGGTAATCATTGTAACAATGGCCCCCTTGTTAACTTGGATATATTTTCATTTAAACATTTAAAATCATCCAAATTCAAGCGTATTTGCTGTTGAAGGATTTAATAATCAATTATCCCAATCTGCAATAACTTTGCTTCTCCGTCTGTGCTTTTTAGCTTATAAAATTTAATTTTAAAACTGTAATTTATAATTTTAATGCTGTATTGTAATAACTATAAATAAATGTTCAATCACAATCCCCTCTCTTTTTTATGCAGGGGAAAAAAACTGCTGCTATAAGAAGACAAATTGTAGCATCCCCCCCCCCCTCTACAGTTTAGCTGTTTTCACACTACTTCATTTACAAAATTTTAGATAATGATCTTTTTTTTTCAACTTTCTGATTTAAAGAAAAGTGGTAACTTTATTCTTTCATTGTAATTTTCTTCTATAAATATTTTAATAGTTATTAGTTTCTGATATTTATAAAATCATTAGAGTGTTTTAATTTGAAGCCAACCAACAGAATATATCTTTTACAGTTAAAAGTGTTATCAAGAAAATTGATATAAGGTATCATAAAAGTATTATTACTTTCCCCCTCTTTAACATTTTGTTGTTTTTTTATCAGGAATCTATTTCAGAAATTTAGAATTTCTAATGTTTTATAAGTAACATTTTAAATCAAGATTTTTGTCAAATTTAAGCAAAATCTGCATAGCGTCTTTTCTGGATGTATGTTGAAGATGAGAATTTAGGTGAATTTTGTACTTTTTTGTAATAGCTTTGTACTTTGCTAAAATAATTTTCATATGTCTAAAGCATTGTTGAAATATTATATAATTTTATTCACCAATAATGCAAGTTTCCATTTTTATCTTTGGGTAAAAAAACATATATGTATATTTGTTTGTTGATTTTTTAAAAAAGTCTAATAAAAAAAAAATAATGTCTAGCTGTGACATGAAATATGAGATTAAAACTGTTATTATTTTATCATAGATTAATTTTGTTGGCATCTCAAAATTTATTGTAATTCCAGCGTTTGATTTTCCCCCTCTGAGAATTTTCTATTGTTTGACTTCAAAAATTTTGCAGTCATGTGTGTATATAGTATCATGCAGTATAAGGCAAACAGAGTTCTTAAATGTGATTAATATGTTCTTTTGTATAAGTTTAGAAATCTTCTAAATTGTTAAAAGATTTGTGGTTTTATTATTATCTATGCTTTATCATATACTTTTTGTTAAATTATAAATGTTATAATGCTTAAAAGTATATGATTGGTTTCTAAATTAAAAGAGAAAAACAATGACCTTCTTTTAAATAGTCATTTGTGATACTGATGTGTGATTTGTGATAAAGTAAGTTAGATTGAATAATTTTATGCATACTTTTTCTTCTTCTCTCCCCCCGCAGCATATATATATATATGTTTTTTTTTTTAATATCTTTTTTTAACCTTTTTTGTTAAAAAATAAATTGTTAAAATATTTTTGCCCTTTTCATTTTCCTATTCTTTGTAATAAGAAATTTGTTGCTATGACAAAAGTATAAAGACTAGCTTTAATTTTCCTTTTTCCTATTTTGTTTTCTGTTTGTATTTGCTTCTGGCAATTGATATAATGGTTAAATAAAATATTATGTCCCACTTTTTTTTTTTTTCTAGACGTAATTAGAACTTTTATTTCAGCTTGATTTCTTTTAAATTTAGTAATTCATTCATAAGCTGCTAAAGTTAATCATTTCACTATTATTTTATTATTTATTTTTTATTTTATTGCTAATTGTTTAGTAGTTGCTATTCTTAAAACAAGATTCTTTGTACTTTTTATGTAAGATAGTGAATTATATTACATAAATAGCAAATTTTGCATTTAAAAATATTTTGTGATTTTTTTTTTCCTTTGTACTTAGAATATGTATATTACGAATTATATTTTCATGACATTTTAGACTGGTAGAGGAAATTATGTTTGTTTTAGTGGATTTGCTTATGCAATTTATTTTTCATATAATTTATTTAGTTGCTTGGATAAATAATTCCACAAATTAATCAGTCGAAATTTCACGGTAATTTTTTATCCATAGAATTTCACTTCAGTGAATCCATTTTTTTTTCTTTCCCTCTCTTTTTTAAGAATATAATGATAGAAATAATCTGCCTTTTACTTACAAATTCATTTTAAATTTACATTTACTTGAAAATTGTGTTGTTTTTTATTATTGTTTTTATCAATCACAACATTTATCAAAAAAATTGTTTTAACAGTGTTAACTTGTGTATTTTTAAAATTTCTGTTTCGAAATAATTTAAAAAGTTGTTAAGAAATTTCATAATATGCTGTTTTCTAAAATTTTTTGTAACTCATATGCTGGCAGGGATAGTTTATTTTAAAAGTTGAGGTAGTTTATATAGTTTCTTTTTTCCGTGAATTCCTATTATGAGTGTTAGAGAAGAGGTGATATAAGTTGAGTCCAAAATAGGCTTGTGCCTTATTTATACCATCTTGGGGTTAAGGTTCAAAGTGATAAAAATTTCTATTCACAAAAAGGAAATTTGCTATTTGAAAAACAAGAAAATAGTCTAATTTTCTTGAAATTTTTAACAATTCTTTAAAATCCAGTTTGAAACAGAATTTAATTGCTGTTCATGGGATATAAAGAAAAACATTACTTTGAAACCTTTTGGTGTTTAAGTTAGTAACTGGAAAAAGCCATGGGATATTCCTTATCTACCATTGCTTTCATTTTGAAGCCCTTTTTAGTTTAAATAGGAAAGATAATTCATGTTTTTCTGCCATAATCTGCAGATTTTGTTAGATTTGAATTAATATTTATTTGGATTACTATTTATATATATGTGAAAAGAAACTTTTTAATGAAAAAATAATCTTTAAGCAATTTTTAAATGTTATTAGAAAATTTCTACTGTGTTACATTTCAATTTATTGGGCTCTAAATTTGTGTGAAGAAGGGATGCATTTCTGGGAGGGGGGGGGGGAGCACTTTGCTTACAAAACACACACACACACTCATATATATTAATCAATCACTGTTTTCTATGTTATTCTTAGAAATTATAGACAATAAAATCTCAAAGGTACTGGTCATATTCTGGTCATATTGTACCTGACTACTCAGTACTCTAAAGTAGATCTACTTCACTTTTAAAACAAACGATTCTTGCAATGACTTTATTTATACATTATATATTTTTGGCTCTAAACAAATATGTTCATTTTGCTTAATGTGTGTACTTATTCTTTTGAATTGATGAGCTTATTTATTTACTTTATTTTTTTCACTAGTTTTATTTTCTTCTTTGTAATGTATTTTACCATATGTCTTTATGTTGACTTATCAGTCTTATTTGGAAAGTGGTTATTGAAACACATTGTTCAGAAATCATCAAAATATTTTTCATAAAAAGCATTTTTGCTATTTATTTATTATAGTTTTATATATATAAAAAAAAAATCTTTTTAATATGTATTTTAATTCAAATTCACTCATAAATGTTTACAAAAGAAAAAAAAAAAAAAAAAAAACTGTTAAGGGTGTATTCAAAAAAATGATTTTCCACCTTCAACAGCTAGAAATTTTTTGATACATTTTCAGGCTAATTTTTAAAAGTAGAAGTATGAAACTTACTGAGAGAATCTTTGGAGTGGTGTACAAGGTGCCGTGTGATGTCATTTTTCGCTGGATTAATTAGAATTTGATTTATAAGCAATTATTTTCTCTGCATGACTCCTTTTTTCGTTTGCAGATCTCCCGCTTCAGAAAATTTGGTCCAAACTGCCGTTTTTGACAGCATTTTTTTGCAACATTTTCTACATTTATCAAAAAATCGTCAATCACCGCACCTTGTGTAGTTTCTAAACAAGAGATTTTGAAAGTTTGGTGCATTTCAGAGCAAAAATGAATTTGAAAATAAATCTGAAAATAAGCAGTTTTGATCAGAATACACCCTTAAATTCTCCAGGATTTTTAACAAAAAGCGTGTTTGCTATTTATTAACTTGAGTATAAAAATTTTATATAAATATATAAAAAATTTAATATTGCTCTAATGTAATCATCACACACAAATTATTTCTTTTTTTTTATATGCTTTTTATTTTAAAATCTATAATAAATTTTTTCCACTCTCTATCAATTTAAAATTTGTAGCTTTTTTTTTTTTTTTTTTTTTTTTAATTTCTAAAGTTCTAAAAATTTTAAACTTAATCAATTTTAACTTTCAAATGAAATAATGTATGTATGAGTGAATTTCAGATGAAATACTACTACTTTGTTATTTTTAAAAAAAAGTTTATATACTTATTTTAATAAAAATTTCTCTTTTATTATTTCAAATTAAAACACTATTTTCTTTTTTTCTTTTGGTACTACGTAATCTTATGCCAGATATTTTATAAATTTTTTTGTTATTTTTTCACGGTGACAATTTTCTAATATTTATTGTGTAATAAAGTTTTAATTTAAAAAAATAGCTAACTTTGTAATGATATATACCGAGCTTTTAAATTACATAATGAAATCTCGGAAAATGTTGAAAAGGCATTTTCCTGGGAAATTACATGAGTTTTCTGTTTTTTAATGATCTTAAATTGTATACTTGTTTTGGTAATTATGTGATATATATTTGATTATAATGTTCCCTGATAAACATTCTCATCTGAATTGACTAACAAATTATCCAATCAGTTAAATCTTTATGTGTTCTGCTTATTTATAAAATTGAGCTTATGTTATAAAATAAATTTTTGTGTAGCTCATTTGAATTATCATATAACAGTTTTGTAGCTTTTTCTTGCATAGATTGGGGGTTAAAAAAGAAAAGGGTATATTATTTTACTCCAATTTGGTCTGAATTATTGTGGTGATTGTTTTCATATGTCTGTATATATATTCATATATATATATATTATATAGATTATATTTTTTGTTTTAGAGGACCTTTCAGGATTCTATAAATTTGTTATTTTCACCTAAGACAAATTATAAGTCATGCTTTTTATTTAATTATATATTTAAAAAAAAAGGTTAAAAAGTAAGACAAAATGTGTCATCATCATCATCATAAGTAATTTTTAATTGTGCTGAACTTTATTAAAATTTTTGTATATATTAAATTTGCTTGTATAAATTTCATAAAATTATTTTAATCTTATGTATGTATATATATTTAAAGGCGGTTTACAGATTAATTTTTAAAAGTACTTTTCTGAAAATATGCTCAAATTTTTATTTTATTTGTTACTTGAAAGTATTTCCCTCAACAAATTATCATCTTTTAATGTTTTGTCAATGCATAAATTGACCTGCTAAATTTACCATTGTTTCTTTCATAAGTTAATTAATTATATATATATATATATATTTTTAATGAAATACATATTATTTTATTCCATTATATCTTTATACCTATTTGCTGTTTTTCAGTGTATAGAGATTAGAAATTGTGCTATAATGGAATGAAATGATTATAAAAAGTTGTATTTCATTAATTCTTCTCCGAGATTCATATAATAAGTTACAGCAACTAATATTTTTTTAATGAAAAAATCCACATTTCAGTCTAAAGAAAAATACTTATTAAAAACATTCGTTACTTTTTTGCTTTGTGAAATAAAAGAATAGAAGCAATTTTTGACCAATAAATAAATTTATTTTAAAGGTAGTATGGAAATATAGTCAAGCTTACGATGATTAACCTGCCCCCCCCCCCTTATTTTGCCTTTAACAAAGTATTTTTCTCAAAGGTGCTTTATTAATTATGTAAAACAGATTTTGTTGATTTTATTAGATTTATGTTGAAATGCTAACAACTTCCAGATAGTTTTAATGTTAATATATTATGTATTGACATGTTTAGTTACTGTTGAAACACTCAATGTTGCTCGCAATTAATTTGCATCTTTTGGAAATAGTTTATATGCAAGAAAGCTCTTGTTACTTTTTTATAGCCTTTTGCGATGGTTAAATTTTTGTAATATTTTAATCTGAATTCATTATATTTTGTTGCTCATACAGATTTATTAAAAAATTACTGAGTCATAACCATGGAACTGTATATGTTAGTATTTTGATTAGTTTGAAATATGTATGAATGTAGGGTGAGATCTTAATAAAGTGCCAATAATCATCTTGCCTCATGGTGAGAAATTTGTCATCAGTAAGCAATTTATTCTAAAGTTTGTTTCTTTATGTATATTAAAAATAATTTTAAGATAATGCAGGCAAGAAGGAGAAAGATAACTAACATCTGTTTCCAACCAAAAAAATAAAAGAAGTTTTTAATGTAAATAAATAAATGTATCTTAATCTGATTGCAAATTGATTTGTTCATCCTCCTTCCTTTATAATTGACTATGTTTAGCAGGCAAGATGTATTTTCATCCTTCAACTGCTTAATATAGTTTTAAGCCCCACAAAAGAAGTAATTCTATCTCCTTTTCATTCCAATTATAATTAAATGAATGAAATAATCAAAAATACAAATAAAAAAATTATTGATATTTTCCAATGAATTTTCATTGATGAATGTTATAATATTTATGTGACTAAAATATTACTCCAAATTATGAAATATTCTTAGTATTACTAAATGCTGTCTTTATTAATTTTAGAAAGTTAGTTATTCCTCATTTAATATGGTTTATTTATGTGAGCTATCTGCTTGTTTAATAGCTAAGCATTGGCTAACTAATCAAGAGATGTTAAATTTGGATGTTTATAAATGTTCACCCTTAAACAGGGCATCTTTTTGTGTTAACTCCTGTGTGAAAAATATGACAATAATGATCCCTTCCCTCAAAAAAGCTATCAGCATACTAATATGTTCCATAGCATCATACTAATATATTTGGTAACAAATGATGTTTTTTGAAACAGAAAACTATGTGATATATTGTTCCTTGTCTCTTTGTGATTAT
The DNA here is from genome assembly GCA_964019185.1 of Maratus speculifer. Taxonomy (NCBI): domain Eukaryota; kingdom Metazoa; phylum Arthropoda; class Arachnida; order Araneae; family Salticidae; genus Maratus; species Maratus speculifer. The sequence continues at coordinate 203,585,856 of OZ025295.1, forward strand.
TATTTAATTCTTTTTCTTATTTAAAACGTGTTTGATTGACTTTGATGAAATTGCAACAGTGTCCTAGAAAATATTGATATGTTGACAACAATGCCAGTAACTCTGCATTGGGTGGAATATTTTGTGTCAGGTGTTGTGACTATCAGTAGAAAGCAATACGTTTAGCTACCAATGCCTCTATTTGTATACATTTGTAGAAAGTTTGTACACAGGGTTTGTTCATATGTTTAGGTGTAACTTTGCTGTTTTAGATTGCTAATGGTAAGCTAGAAAGGTTTTTACTATCCTACAAAAAATGCAGTTTTGCTGACTCAACACTAGTCATATTTTTAGTACAATTTATTTTATTTAAGGTGGAGTAAGTAGAATTTTTAAAAAATGAAATTTAAAAGTAATTCAATGAGGTAAAATTGGATATTGGCTCTTTTATTTAAAAATGATCTCAGATCTGCTGCTTCTATTAAATTTGTGTGATGTTTAAAAGAAGTTTATTTTTGTTGTTGTTGTTCAAAGCATTTTATATCTATTGGACTTCCCTCATAAAGTAATTTTTATTACAGTTCTAATTATAGAATTGAGCATTTATTGTCCTCATTGTTTATTTTTAAATCGCTGTTTGCTTTCAAATTTCACTGATGTATAAATACCTATTTTTAAATGAATCACAGTGTGAATATAAATAATATACATACTTATATATTTCTTGTATAAATGGGAAAAAATTGTCTATAACATTGTCAACAAAAATTTACTTTTCTCTTTTTAATATATATATGTACTTTTTTTTTACTAGATGCTTCTAGTTTTTATTGAGTTGTTGTACTTATATGGTTTATTGTACAAAATGACATTTTTTTTTTTTTTGTTTTTTTTCTCTTGGCTTTTTTTATTTTTTACATTTTGTTATTAGAGATCTTACTTGGTGTTCACACTTTATTGGTATAAGTTGTAGGAACTTCAATGACTGTAAATGAAACTAAATTTTGTTGAAAAACTCTTGATGAAAAATAAAAATGTTATTAATAGCTTTTTGTTAATCTATTTCTTTTATGCTGTAAAATATTAACTTAAACGAATTCGCTACTTTAAAAAATATTAATTTTTTTTTTTTTTATCCTAAATTAATCTAAGTAATACACTAAAAAAATCTTTTACAACATAAAATAGAGCTATTTTTATGAACACTTAACAATTTCTTTTTTTTTCATAGAGCAGCGCTTCCCAACCTCTTTTCTTTAACCATCTCTTCCTCTGGTTCTTTATTCCAGACTATTTTCATTTCTCATGAAAGTCCCCTATTGCGCTCAACTAGATAATGCAAACATATACAGTCAAGTCTCTATATAACGAAATCCACCGTTCCAGTAAAAAAATCGTTATATAGAGAAATTCGATGTATAGAGCAGGGTTGGGTTTCTGACGTCAGAAACTGGTTTTTGACATGACAAGTGTCAAAAACTGGTTTAAACCGTCAAAAACTGGTTTAAACCGTCAAAAACTGGCTTAAATCGTCAAAAATGTGTAATGCGCTTTAAACATTTTAAGAACAAGAGAGAAACATTGAGTAATTTTTTATTTAAAATTAATTATCTGTAATATTTCTGTAATTTAATTACAAAAAAAATTAAATTACTTTAATTGCAATAAAACATTGTTTTTTAGAATGTTCAAACAGAAGAAAATGATTTTGTACAGTTAATAATCTGAATCAATTTTACCCTATCCTATAGCACTTAACCAATTTAGCACATTTATTTACACCCAAATGGTTTATGAGTTTAGAGTGTATAAAGCCAAAGTTACAAAATACTCTCTCAATTGGTGCTGAGCTAGCAGGGCTCGATAGCAGAAGCACTGCTAGTTGAGCAAGTTTGGAGGCAGGCCAAATTTTCAGATTTATGACATTTTTTTTTCTGGAAATGATAATATGCAATACAGTAAAAGTGAATTTTTAATATTACATCTAAAATTGTATATTTGAGACAGATGTTTAATGTGAAATTTTACAGATCAGTGTAGTATTTGAGGTTTCTGACGAGGTTTTTGACAAGAGGTTTTAGCCATGACGGTTTAAACCACGGTTTTAACCGGATAAAACCGCACACTGTCAAAAACTTGCCAACCCTGGTATAGAGAATGATGTTAAAAATCGTATTTAATATGTGAAATTTGAAAAAATATTATTTTTGATCTTTTGAATTAAGAATTTGAAGTGTTTAAAAGTAAATATTAACCTAACATTTTATCTCAATTATTTAAGCTGTTTCAAAAAAGAGAACAGATATTTATTTGAAAGCTTAATGAAAATCAAATAAAAAAGACTTTCATTAATTTCAGATGAAGAAATCTGTAATTTTTTTTTAATTTTAAAATTGTTACGCTCTCAAAAAATTCTCAAATTTTACCAAGGAATGAAAAATTGTACTTAACATTTTCCTCCATTTGAAGGTCTCTCTTATGTGCCTCTCATTGATTCCTCTCACATGTGTATCAATCCAATTGACCTGTTTTGAGAAAGGTGTGGGAGGTGGGATGAATTCGTTGGATTTAAAGAACAAGGAGAGAATTAATATATATATATATATATATATATATATATATATATACAGGGTGGTCATAAAAAAACTTTGCCGATATATGGAGCTCTAGCGGCCAATCCGCTCAACCGATAGAGGTGAAATTTCAGATATAGCTATTCAGTGGTACGAGCTCGAGATTCTGTGAACGGCAACAAAATGGCGCTCACGGTTACGGTTATAGTTACAGAAACTCTAAAATTTCCAATGGCAACACCCATTTTTTTTCATTGCAAAATGCTCAGCGCATGAGAAAACCCTAAAGAGCGTGGGAACCGTACGTGTATTGCAAGAAACGGACATGTTATGCATGCACAAAAAACTGTTCTGTGAATCCTCCCCCCCTCCCCCCCCCATAGAAAAAACTCGATTGGGGCGCAAGAAGGAAATTTGCATATGACACAGAGTCAGTACACTAATCTCTGATTACAATACAGATAGGAGAAATTAAAACTTTTATTTTGATTACACATTTTCCACGTGGGTGCCATCACAGGCAATTAATGGTGAGCTATATCTGAAATTTCATTTCGATCGGTTGAGTGGACTGGTCGCTAGAGCTCCGTATATCGGCAAAGTTTTTTTATGACCACCCTGTATATATAAAACTCAGCACTGACGATAAGTCAAAAATAAGTGATGGAAAATTGATTCCATATGATTTCGAAGCTTTTTAAAACTCTTTTTTATGACCAATTTGTGAAAAAATTCGTTATATGGAGATAGATATTTCGCTATATAGAGACTGTTTTTAATATAATCATGCGAAAAGGGGACCGTTCCTACTAAAAATTCGTTATATAGAGAAATTCGATGTATGGAGTTTCGTTGTAGAGAGACTCGACTGTATATATATATTTTTTCATTAGTAGTGTTCCTATCACAATTATATAACCAATACAAATTGCATTGTCACTTCTAAAATTCTTTGTGACTTTACTAACCATTTTTGTGATTTCTGCCTTTATGATATTATATCGTAATAATAATATATTTTCCACAGTGAAAAAGTAAGAATCTGTATTATAAATAAATATTTTCTATATCTAACCATTCAATCCATATACTTGAATGGTTGGACAATTTACAAGATAATTTTTTAGCTAGACCATGGACAATATTTAATTTAAAAAGCGTGGAATATATTTAATTTATTTTCAATCGTTATTTATTCCAGTTTTTCATATTCATTATGTTGGTAATTTTATTTTCTATTTACATTCTGAAGATGACTCGATTAAAAAAAGTTGAAACATGTAAATAAAAATTTTTTAATGTATTTTAAAATGTTTTTTATTAATACAGTAATGTCTTATCAGCAAAATATTTATTTATAATATAGATTCTTAATTTTTTGTTGTAGAATATATATTATTAATTTTACAATATAGTTATTAATGGACGTAATCAAGACTTACTACTGTTATTTTTTATTATATTAGTTTTACATAACCCAAGCAATCACGCCACCTTGAAAATTGCTGCTACAGAGGATGGAATCTTTTAATGTGTTAATTTCATATTGTATGTATTTAAAATTTCATTACCTTTGGCCTTTAATAGCCACAATCACATGCTGATAAACATGTTTTCACATTAAGAGGCTACTTTAATCCGTTAAAAGATCCGTTCACTAATGCTAATCCTGTGGAAGAAATTTATAAAGATAACTGCATTTCAGTATTTTAAGTGATTTTTTGGGTGGGTGGGGGAGGAGCATTAGATAATTGAGATCAATCTGCACATTGGTCATTTTTTTCTTTTTCGATTTTGTTTGCAGAATTTTTAATAAAAATGTTATTTTCGGAACTGGTTTTAAAAATGAAAGCATTCACATAAAAAATATCTGCAATCAAATAAAAAAAAAAATAAAGAACGGCTAGTATATCAATATATCTCAGGTCAAAAAAATTCATTTTAAATATTGGAATGAAACTGAGATATATCTTTATAAATTTCTTCCATAGAGTTAGCTTTAGCGAATGGGTCTTTTTGCTTGATTTTGTAACCTCTTAAGTGGTAAACATCATGCGTTTTTGTTTTGGTTAGCTTTAAATTGGATTTTATAATTTATTTTACAGAGAAGTTTTAAGATTTTGCAATAGTCATTGGGGAGGGGGGGGGGTAGATTTTCTTGTAAAACATGAGATGTGACTATAGGCATATAATAAGTGGTTAACATATACCTTTGTTGAGTATGCATTTTTACCCCCCCCCCCCATTTTTTTTTTCAAGTCTAATGTAAGCCTTGACATTTTTTTTCTCATTTTATTGATTACTCACTTACTTTATATAACCATGCTTTTTTACACCTTTTATAAATAATCAAATCAGAATATTTCTTTTTGTAAAGCACAAATACATAGCCTTTGATCTATTTATTTATTTATTTATTTTTTTTAGTGACATTTTGAAGAAAAAATAATTTTAATGATGCAGATGATAAATAAACTTATTCCAAATTGATGACAGATAAGTTTTATTTCTTCATTTATATTTAAATCGTAGAAAATTTCAAAATCATTACAAAAATGTGTAAACTACATGTGTTTATCTCTTTTCTAGTGTTTACAATTTCAATAAATATTCTTTCAAATACAAAATCGAGAGGGGGGGGGGGTGGAAGGACAAAAATTAGGGGAAGAAAAAGGAACAGTTAAAAGAAAAAATTATTTCTTAAAAAGACATTAAACTAAAATGCATTAATTTTTTATTTGTAAATATACAAATAAATATTGTATTCATGCTACATGCACATAAAAATTTTGTGGCATTATCTCCTGTTTTTTGTTTCAACGTGTTTTATTGCAGCAAAGTTCTTTGATTCAGTTTGAATAGCTATGCTATTATAATGCTGAAATTTTTATCTGTGGATGTGCTTTTGTGATTTTTGTTCATATAACTGTAATACTTATTTCTCCATATTCCTGTGCATTTATTTTGCAATAATTTTGCATTATTAGGTACTTAGTTCAGCTTTTTCAGTGAGATTCAACTTTTTCATGCATGTAAAATTTTATTCTCTGCTCATCCATCAGCTTTGCTAAGATTTTAATACTTAAATTGGAAAATTTAAGGGTGTATTCGAAAAAACGCTTTTCCACCTTCAGGAGCTCGAAATTTTCCGATACAATTTCAGACACATTTTTAAAAGTAGAATCATGAAACTTGCTGAGGGGATTCTTGAAGGGACGTATGAAGTGCCGAGTAAAGTCTTTTTATGCTCAATTCATTAGAATTTGATTTATAAGCAATTAACTTCTCTGGAAGACCCTTTTTTTTGTTCCCTTATCTCCCACTTCGGAAAAATCGGTTCAAATTGCCGTTTTTGATTGCTTTTTTTTGCAATATTTTGTACACTTATCAAAGAATTGACCTTTACGGCACCTTGTGCACTTTCTAAATAAAGGAATCTGCGAGTTTCATGTGTTTGAGAGCAAAAGTGAATTCAAAAATAAATCGGAAAACAAGCAGTTTGAATCGAAATACACCCTTAAGCTGTTCTGTAATCCAAACTGTCTACATTCCAGCATAATCCTGAACTGATTCTGTTATCAAATATATCAAATAGGCAGATACTTTTATTTAGAAACTATGTAATTGAACAGTTTCTCAAATTTTTTTAAAGATCATTGAGGATATTTCAAGATCATTGAGCGTATTTTGAATCCTGTCAATGTGTAAAAGGAAAAAAGAAAAAAAAAAAAAAAAAGCCATCATGAGATAATAATCACATCTGATTCAAGATGTAATTTATATGTATCAAGAAAAATAACTGTTGAAGTACAAATCAGTAATCATTCCTGTGGGTGTGATTGTTTTATTTTAAAAATGAGTCTGTAAATGTACCAAAGTTTTGCGCTATTGGTTGGGGGGTGGTGGGGGGGGGGAAGGGAATTTTTAAGATATGTCTTAAGACTCTTCTCAAATTCTGTACTTAACAACACAAAATTTTCTGCTACGTTTTTAAAAATAAAAGCCTTAAAATTGGCAATACTGACTAATGAACCAATTTAAAATTGAAATAAGTTTTCCATTTTTTGATAAACAAATTACTTATTAAGTTATGAGTGATTTTTGGTCATGTGACTATTGGTTTCTCTTCTTTCTTGTCTTGGAAATTCGGACTTAAATGTCATCTTTGACAATATTTGCTGAATAATCTTATGTGCTTACCAAAAAACGGAAATAATACTTTGATTGCATAATTTCAAAACAATAATGCCTGCCAATTTTATGTGTTTTTAAACAAAAATGAATAAAAATAGGTGTCTAAGTAGTCCCTTTGGATTCAAGATAATAGTTGAATGTCACAAGAATGACAAACCCTATTCATTTAATGTGGATACAAAGCAATTCTAAAAAATATATACTGAGTTTTTAATACATTTATAAAAAATTACTCTGATTAATTCGGGCTAAATTCACAGTCTCACTAAAACATATGGGATAATTCACATTTACATTTGTTTTGGTTCTCATATAAAATAGTGTAAGATTTATGCAAATGATATATGATATCGGAAGAAAATAGTAAATGAAAGACTACTTTTATGTTTTGATGTTTTATTATTCTAAATGTTTTCATATTACTGAAATTTTAAGAGACATAAAGGAACTTAAGTAAAAGGCATTATATATTCAAATAATTATTTTATTGGCAAAAAACACTTTTCATATTTGTAAAAGTTACAATTAGTTCTTCAACAAATTTTAAACTTGTCGACACATTATTACTGTTCAAAGAACGTGTTCATTGGTTTACACACACATGTTCAATTGGTGAGCCAACCAAGTAGCTCCAAAAAAGAAAAAATAATATCACATCAAGAGACGAACACTTGAAAAAGTCTTCAAATATCACATGACTTTGGGAGATAAAGTATAAAATTTGCACACACAGGAATTTCCGAAAGAGTATCTTTCCTCCTATCTGTCGACACTCATGCGACATTTTCCCCTTTAACAGTAGAAATCACTTTGGAAAAGTATAACCTATTGTAAACTTATTGGGATTTTTTGGGTGTAAAACATATTACTTAACTATGTAAACACAAAATAAATTTTGCAAACACATGCATGCAAATTTCAGGCAGTCTAACTCAGATTCTATGTAACTCAACTGTTTCTTTATTTGCTATCTATCTGTAAAAATAATGTTTTTCAATAATACTTCCAATATTCAAATTTTAAGTAATCTTTATTGTTTGGAATCTTCTAAAATTTCTTACATTCATGCATTGATAAAAAATATTACACAATTACATTTTTTTTCCTTTTAAAAATGTATACTTTTACTAAAAAATATCAGTTTATTTTGCCATATTGTTAATAATATCCAGGTCACTGTTCCGGTTCAGAACAAGGTCATAAAGAAATTTTTTTGTAAGTATTATAATTGTATAGAAAATACTGTCAAAGTTGACGTGTTGAGCAGAATTTCTTGACGAAAGCAGAAAAAATAGTTATTGAAGAGAGAAAAATACCTTGTCGCATGATAAAAAAAATGCTTAAAACTTGATAGGTAGTTTATTTATTGAAAAATGAAGAAATCATTTCCATTTCAAATCGTTTTCAGTCAGGTTTACCAATTTTATGTTTTTACTTTTAAAAATATGTATTTCATTATATCAGAATGTTTCGCGTTTGTTGAGCAGTTAACTTTAAATTCATATGTTAATTAAATGCACCTTTTCTTACTCTCACTCGATCACCACAAATTTTTTTTGTATAACTTTAAGATTTTTAATAACTTTAAGACTTACTTTCAAATGAATTAAGCATTTTTTAAAAGAATAAATACTTAAATTTTATTATGATTGGTTTAAAAAAACTTTTATGTTTTTTTTATAATAAATAAATATATTTATGCAAATTTTGTTTTATAAATAATGCATATATGTATTAAAAAAACCCCATGAATTTTCAAAATTGATTTCACTAGTGCAACTTTATTGTAGATAAAAACTATAGTTTTTTAAGGCGGGGAGAGGGAGAATTGTTTTAAACAATTATTTTCCATATACAGCTGAATGAATAAATACAACAGGTATGAGGGCTAGAATTGGTGAGTTTATTTGGGAGGGGGGGGGGGGGAATCTGCAGAATTTTGAAAAAAAAAAAACACTTTATAAGTGGCAGATTTTCATATAACATCATCAATCAGATTTATCTATAATTTTATATCAGTTTCTTGTTATTTTTTTAGGTAGATTTTGATTTTTTTCCCATAATTTCTAATTACTTCATTATAACTGATAATAGTTTTCAAATAATAAAATAAAATATATTTCAAATTATGATTTTACAAATAATATTTACTCTCCCTACATATTATTTTCTCTTTGGGAGGACTCTTTTTTTTTTTTTTTTTTTTTTTTGACCGTGAGTGAAATAATTTTTATGGAATGCAGTACACTTGTTATTGTAACACCTTTCTTAGCTTAAAAAGAAAAAAAAAAAAAGCTCTCAAATGGCATTTTCAGAGTCTTAGTGCTGTAAAAAACATGTATAAATATTTAAATTGATGTTTCATCAATTTCATGATTCAAACATATTCAACCTTTAATCCTCCTCCCCTCTTTAAAAAAAAAAAAAAAAAAAAAAAAAAAAAAAGACGAATAAATTAAAGAGTTACACTGTATTAAATTACTCATTAATTGAGCAATAGATGCAGTCTCTCAAATGCGGTTAAATTTTTTACCTGTTTGAAATATGAGGCAATGTAAATCCAAAAGTGTTCAAAATAAGATAGGAGAAATTCTATGCTAATGAAATAATCCTGCTATTTATTTTCAAAAAGTTAAAAATTTTTTACACGACCTTTAAAGGAAAGGCTCCATACGGACATACCCCCGAAAAATCTGAAAAAATTACAGAATGTTCTTCTCGTGTGATATATATGTTTATTAAAAAAAAATTCGGCGGAACCACCATTCAGTATCCGTTAAAAAATAATGAAAATTTCGTTATTTGGCGATTTATCGCCGGTTGGCGAAGGAATGTAATTTGGAAAAATACTTTGTATCAAATATACTTCAAGAAAAAAAAAAGTTTAATGTTGAACTTGTTTTGATAAATTTAATTTAAATAACTTTAGTTTTATAAGTTTTAATTTGTTTTAAGTATAATTTTGTTATATCGATATTTATATGTATTTATATTCAAATTTAATCATCAAAATTTGAGATTTAAAACGAAATTCATAATTTAAATTAATTAAATTTGTTTCCTGCTCAAAGTCCATTTGAGAATTGTCAATTAGATTTTGTTGCTATGGAAACATGTGGCTTTTATTTTTGAATACGCTTAAATTATGTATGAAGATAATTTTTCTCAATATGATTTTTTTTAATCTATGAAAACATTTTTTCCAGTGATTAATTAAATAGCTACTTCAACAAGTAATATATATATGAAATACAATATGTATATATATCATGTATACAATATATTAAAGTATCTCATTGTTTATGTTTAAATTCATTAAATACGATTTACACGCATTCTAAATATCCAACAGTTTTGAGTTGCATAATAATCGTTTGCTTTTGGCGAGGAAAAGAGCTGCCTGCCAAATCGAGTGACTCTTTCGTCTTTTCACGCCAAATATTCGAAACTATTTTATTTTTTTGCATAATTTCTAATGTGATTCCGCCGCTAATTTTGACTGATCCTTTATTACATACATAAGTACTTTAATTAGTATTTTTTTTATAAAATTCTGAGTATGCCCAGTATGGAGACCTTTCTTGTTAGACGAAATTGGCTAGTTAAGGGGGGGGGGGGAGAAAGAAAGAAAAGAAAAAAAATTCTTTTGCACAAAATTATTGCAAAAAGGTTCAAACTCGAATCTGTAAAATTGAGTGCGTTCTTAAATCAAGAGAGGCAACTTTGTGATATAAGTTTTAATTCATTTTTGTTCGGAAATGCATGAAACTAGCAAGTGTTGTTATATAGAAACTTATCTAATCGCACTTATTTTTCTGTTTCTGTGCAAACGGAATAGATATTTCAGAACAAGCCGCCAAAAATATTTTGAGCCGCGTCTTCCGACGAAAGCAGAAAAAACAGTCGACGAAAGGTAGGAAATCGCGCGATCACGTGATCAAAATAGCTTATAACTTGGTAGATAATTTAATTATCTTAAATTGGAAAACTGAGTTCGATTCGAAACTGCTTTCATTAACATCTCGTCCAATTTTATATCTTTCCGTTAAAAAATGAATTTGTCAATGTGTCAAAACGTTCTGCGCTTATTAAGCTGAACAGTTGAGGACACCCTTTAGGCTGCTTGTCATCCAGTTTCAGAATTCTCCAAAGTAATGTTAAATCTATTTGCAATTAATGCATTCTTAAATTTCAAATATCTCCTGAGGAAATCAATATTTTTAAACTCTTTTTTTTTTCTTTCTTTCTCGTGTACTTTTGTTAAAAAATCTCTTTTTCACTTTAAGTTGTTAAAATATTTTTAAAATCTTTGCTGAATTTTATGTGAAGTGTTTTAAACGCATAAAATATTAAAACTAGCATAGATTTTAGAAATATTTTGAGACTCAAGAAAAAAGAGACATTTTAAGAAGAGTACACAGAAAAAAAGAAGTTTAATATTAATTTCCCGAGGAGATATTTTAAGTATAAGAATGCATCAAACTTCCATGGACTTAACATTACCTAGGGGAATTTCGGAAACTGAGTGATGAGCAGCCTTAATGCTAAAACTATTTTGAACAGGGACTAATTATCAAATTAGAAATGTAAGTCTGTGAAAAATGCAAGAAAAAGTAGACATGTAAACGATAATACACAACTAATACAAAAATATAAGTAATACAGAGGAAAATGAAGGACAATACCTTAATTAAATAAATGCCAACCGAACCATTTGATATGAGAACCATCAGGAATTCTGAATGTGTAATTGTTTATTTAGATATCCTGTACTCTGAAGCGAAAGCTGGGTTCACGGAGCTATCATTCCTGTTTATTTAGATGTATTTATGGCGCAGTATTCACAATTTGTTAATATATATTTAGTTTATCTGATTGAAGCCGTAATCAATTACTATATGATCTTTCACCAAATGTAGCATTTTAAATGGTGCAAAAATGTCTGGTTTTTCCTTAAATATAATGTTTACAATGTGGGTATGCAGTTTTTTTGACTTGCTTTTCGTTATTATCACATAGTAGAAATTAGAGCACATTTTAATCCGCTTGAGACTATAGGTACATACATACATCTCAACAAAGTATTTACGGGATTTGTTTTTGGTACCAGTAATAAAGTAAAATTTACCTTTATTTAATTAAAACATTTCCGTAATTAATAAAATAAAATTAGCTATTTATCAAAAAATGACATCAGCCGAATAAAATCGATGTAAAAGTTGCTGATCCCGAGTAATTTAACCTGTTTGGTATACTCTGTATATATAAATATTCGCTGTCATGAACAGGGCCGAAACTATAGGAAGGCAGCGGGGACATGCCCCGGGCGTCAGGCGAAGGGGGCACTAAATGAAGATTTTGTTCGTCGATTTTTTCTGTTCTAAAGTTTTTAATAAATCCATATCTGACAAAGCCCATATCTGACTCAGTTCAATAAAGCATATTTTATGATTATATATTTTAAATAAGTCAGCTATTTGAAACTCAATAAAATTACCTTTGTAAATTTAGTTTGCGTAAGAACAGGAGGAGGGGGCGCAAATATTTGCCCCGGATGCAAAAAAGACTAATTTCGGCCCTAGTCCATGAAATGTTGTAAAATGTAGGTAATTCATTGTTCGAGTAATTCTTTTAAAAGAATAAGAAAAGAAAGCACAAGCATAGTTAAATAATGAGCAAAACATCAAGTAAAACGTTAGAGTTTCGTTTTTCTTGGCAGTGTGTCATGGAATTCTATTACCTTTTCCAAAGAAAATATTTACTCTTTTATTTCCATTAAGAAAGATGTGATAAAAAGAATTCCGTTTAGTAATTGTGGCAAAAGAAGGGGTAAATGCTCAAATTTTTAAACCCTGTTTCTTTTCAACTTTCTAAGCAAAAGATTTTTAGGCTATTTATAAAATAATTTACATCTCTATATAAATAAAATTTTTAGTCATTATAATTACAAATGTTTTTTATTTCCCCCTCCTCAAATTGCAGAAATGAATAATCTATAGATGGTGTTCAGGCATGAAAGAATTCCTCCTAAGGAAGGAATTCCATCTTTTTAAAGCAATTTTGGACATGCTTTGGATTAATGCAAATATGCAAAGAAAACTTTAGCAGAATAATGGGGAGAGGGGGGGGGGAGGGAAATGCCTGTAAAATTTGGTAATCAGACATTTTGTGTTCTCAAATCCTTAAGATATGTCCTTGAATTGCTGTGCAATCGAAATATAAAATGAAAGGTGAGCTCATATCATATAAGATTCTGAAAGTCGAGTAAATGAAGTTATTCAAAGTGTTTTTCTGGGATATACGTATATATTTTTTTAGACTTTAAAAATTCAAAGCGAAAGGTAGTTTCTTTTTGGAAATGAATATTTTGTATTATTTATACAACACTTTTGGGTATTTTCTGCAATACCGTTCAAAAAAAAAAAAATTTTTTTTTTTTGAAGCGAAGATCAAATTAGCAGAGGGGTTGTTTTCTTTTGTAAAAGGGTTAGAGGGGGGAGGGGGTAATTTTGACAGCTAAACCACTCAGAATGATATTTGTTTTGGAAAATTAATGACTGTATTTCATAAGTTGATGAGATATACAGTCGGCTCTCGTTAATTCGAACTCGTCGGGACCACAAGAAATGTTCGAATTATGGAAAATATGAGAAGAAAACATGCTTAATATTGTACTATTACGAAGGAATTAATGTTATAGTGTTTTTTAAATTTATTTCGTCGGTTATCATTAGAATATCACTTAATATTAAATTAGAATGTATAAATACATAAACTAATTAAATGATTAGAAACAAGCACAATGGAAGAAAATTTTAAAGCGTCATTGATGGACAGACGGGGCTCTAAGAAAGTGACTATCAAATGCATTGGATTATATGTATACTCGTTCGGAACAATTTTCACAAAAACCAAAGAAAGAAATTTATTCAAATAATCTAAAATCCGTAAGCAAGAAAAAAAAAATGAAAAATCGAAATTATTTTTAGTTCGAATTAACGAAAATTTTTAACGTTATTCTGCCATTGAAAATTTCTGGACTTCATATTTAGTTCGAATTAAGTGAAGATTCGAATTATCCGATTTCGAATTAACGAGAGTCAACTGTATTTTAATTTACACATTTAGCATTGTTAATACTTTCTATATTATATATATTAAAAAAAACTATAATTATACTTGCAGTTACATTTAATTTTATTGTATAAGTATCTGTTAAATTTTTGGAGTTTTAAACCATTTTACAGATGGAAAAAATGTTCCACCTTTTTTCTCATTTGCTACTTTCAAGCCTGAACTGTTTGAAGTTTTAATGTCTCGAAAGTAATGAGTTCCAAGCTTAAATTTTGGCAGTGTCTCATAATAGATGCAATTAGGTTTAAATAAAGAAATAAGATGTTTGGGTATTTGAAACCTGAATAAGTAAAACATTTGAAACTTTACATGCATGTGTAGAGAGAAACATTACATCTTAATTATATAGTTGAGTACCTTAGAGATTTAAACTCGGAACCTAGCTATTTTAAGTAAATTTCTATAAATCGTTTTGGATTGTATTATTTATAAAGGCATAGTATTAAAAAAAAAAAATTTAAAAATTGTCACATTTTATTATCTAATAAAATAAATGAAAAGAATTAAAAATATCATGCACACTGGATAATTTCGATCTTAGACTTTTTTCGAATATTTAGAGAAATATTTGGCGAGTTGTTCTTGTACTGCGGGAATGCTTTACTGGCATATTTTAGGGAAGATTTAGTGATGAGGGTAAATAGGAAATAAATAACAAATTGAAGAAGAAAGATTATATTTGCAGTCACCCTGTATCTTAAAAAGTTGAAATAATCTGTAGTTGTAATCGGTGGCGCCAACTGTTGAAAAACATTGGGTTGGCTCAAAAATATCGGGAGGACTCAAAAATATTTTTGTAAAATGGTGCGACCAGTTTGTTTTACTTTAAAGGATTGACAGACGGTGAAAAATAAAAACGTTCAATCAAGTTAGCATGTTAAAATCGCAATTTTCTTAAATTATATTCGTTGCGTTTCTCCTTATAAGGACACTTATATTTATTGTATTATGACATGAACATGACTACAAATTAAATTAATTGAAAGTTAAACATGGAGCAAAGCATTTCTGTTATTTGCAACACATGGCCATTGACAAAATAAATTTTATTCTAAGGAGAAATATGAATAATAAATTAATAATGAAATAAATTACTAGAATAATGAAAATTGGGTAAGCTGTGATAAAACATTATTCGGTGGGCTCGGGCCCCAGGGCCCCATATAAGTTGGCGCCACTGTTTGTAATAAATTATTGTATGACCCTTTTCGAGTGTTTGTGTAAAAATAGCACGTATGTAAAAATATTCATGTGGCAATATAAAAGTTTCTTTTGGGAAGAAAAGAAAAGAAAGAAACTTTTTTTTTTTTTTTTTTGACTTTTTTGTTTATTTATAATATGCAGGATAAACCAAATTTAATGCCCGTTTCAGTGAACTTGACAAAATGCATTAGAAGCATTACGCTGCAGTTAGAAATGGATACATAGAATATTCAATAAGATGAGCATTTGAATGGCAACTCGATTACGAATTACCGAGACCAGTGACGATATTCTTTGATATAATTGTGATTTATTTCCTTTTGACTGAGAATTTGGAGATTTTGTCAGATAAACATTTTAGACATCACATAGACATCATTTTAGGCTATTCAGTTTATTAACAATGATATCATAATTATCAACATATTATTTCAGGCTATTTATTCAGTTAGGCTATTGGTTTCTCTTTATGATTATTTCTAAATTTGGCGGGTTAAATTTAATTGAAAACCCACCATGTTATAAAAAAAAGTGGATTTTTTTAAGGGAATTTTTTATATTTTCATGAATGTATGTGTTATTTTTGCACAAATATCGCAAAAGGCCTGTATATTAATTTACGACTGGATCATTTTCAAACTTTTTTGGTGCAAGGGGACTACAAATACAATGGCTGATTGGTTAAAGAACTGTTCAGTTTATGAACAGATCGGTAAACGAACACTTTTGAGAGAGATTCTTACATTCGGATAAACACATCATGAAACAAAGCCAAGAAAAAGCCGTGTCTCATTTCAGATTTACCGAGCTGTATTTATTTGCATTTTTTGTCGATTTTAGAACATTTTAACAGTTCTATGACCCATAGTAGGATTTAATTCATGGACTACCGGGTTGAGGGGGGTCTACATTTTAGGATTCCCAAATTAGAACGAACAGATCAGAATACATTAATTTTTATAATTTATATCTCTTTTTGAAGAAATTAATTTCATTGAAAATTAATAATTTTAACTGAAATGTAATTCACAAATTGTTAACAGGTTCTAGGCTTGAGTTTTATAGTCCTGCAGTAAACACGATCTTTTAAAGGAATACTATTTTTTCTAAAGGTCAGAGTGACAAATTAATGCCATCTTAATTAATCAATCTAATCCTAAAGGTTTTTACAAGATCATGTCATGTGATTTTTTACATACACCACGACGCGAAAAAAGTATAAGTGCAGATTCCCAAAATTTTTAAGGAGCCAGTGACTCCTAAGCCCAAATATTCCAGGCGTCACCAGGGCTTAATACCTAAGAAAAATTAAGAAATCACATGAATTTCCTCAAAAGTTCGCAGAAAAGCTAATTTTATCAAAAAATCGCAAAAAACACCGTGACTTTAGTAAAAGAATCGCTGAAATGATCACGGAAAAAACATGCAATTTTCGTCAGATCATCGTGAAATAAACGTGAGATTCTCGTCAGAGGAATGCGGAAAAGAGGCGTTTTTTCGCCAAGTGATTGCAAAATTCACCAAAGGATGGCGATTTGGACGCCAAAAATCAGTCGCCAAGTCAAAAAAAATTAGTCGCCATGAATCTGTATTTATAAAATAAAGCCATCAAAATACAACTTCTCCTTATTAAGTAAGGACGTATGTTAAATCTATATAAAGGGGAAATTTATCTTATTTTCTATACATTATTTAGTTTTTAAGAAAGAATTAAAGAAATTCTCATACAAATCAATATAAAACCTATGGTCGATGAACGAACAATTCCGTTAGCAAACACTCTTCTGGAACAGAAGAAGTTCGTTAACCGATCACCCATTGTTTCTATTTCAATTTGTTTATCTACTAATTGCATTCGTAACTAAATCTTCATAAAAAATATGAGTTAAGCAACTTGTTCTTTTTCATTTCCGAAGTACAAGATCAATTCGTCTATTATTTTTCTAGATATTCTTCAAAGCCTCTGCAATCAAAAATTTCAGGTGCCTGTGGTAAAACAGTGTATTTTACTATTTGATAAAAAGCGGCAATTTTTTTTTAATGAATTTCTTATAAATAAGACAATCCAGGTAAAAATGAAATGAACTTAAAGTTGCTGGTCCCCGAAGTATTTGTATTTTAAAACATTGTCTAACGGAACTCTTGTGATTTTAAAAACAGCAGTCTTTAAAAAAATCTTTGTTTAGTAATTAAAGAAAGATAAAGTTTAATTAAAGAAAAATGAAGGAGGAAAATGCCTAAATGGGTGCATTAAATAAATCAAAAATTAAATAAAATCAAAAATTTCTTAATAACATCATAAAAATAAAAAATGCTTGAAATGAAATCATGCATTTTTTATTTTGATAACAAATCTTCATTGAAATCACTTCAAATTATTCAATTTTTTCTCATTCCGAAAATATTTTCATTTTTTGTAAAATTACCGTGGTTAAAATTATAGTGATTACTGTTTTATTTCTTCATTTTGCCCCAAGTTCAATTATTTGTTCTAAAGTACCCCCCCCCCTCTGCTTTCAATGGTTTATCATTTTCTTAACAGTAATTCTATAGTAATAATAATAGTTTATACTGTCAGCAGAAGGATAATGCTACATTGCTGTCATGCAAAAAATATAACTAATTAAAAGAGTATTAGACAATGGAGCTATAAATGCAGTTTGGATACAACGAAAGATAAATATTTATAAATCTACTAATGCAATACCGTAATAAAGAACAGAGGTAAGTGATCCTCCAAAACATTTATCTCTTTGTGTAGTCCACCCTTTATATATAAAGGGTGGAAGGTATCCCTTCATCAGTGACCAATCAATATTTTCTAAATCATAATTTTTAAAGTTTAATTATAGAAATGTCTAGTTATAAAAATGTTGTTTTTCATCATATGAAAATCTATTTATGTGTGAATAAAAGTTTTTATAATGATCTCTGGATCCTCTAAGTTATATTTAGAGAAGAAAGAAGATAATCCATGCTTTAAGAAATAACATGTAAATTTTCCTTTTTTGTTTGGCCAGATTTTACCGAGTTAGTTGAATAATTTGAATTTTTAGCGTTTTCTTTTGCTCAAAACGAAAAAATGCGCTTGTACTGCGCTTAAATTGATTTTTAGTAATTTTAGCTCATTTACATGTTTTCTAATTATTGAAGCATTGCGCGAATGATAACATTAATGTAACTCAACTGCATATTTTTATTTTAAATAACTTATATAATAAGTTTAATTAAATAGCTACAATCAAAACAAAACTTGCATTGTTTCAATAATATTAAAATATTTCGTGTGTCGACTTTCAACGGTATCTAATGGCTAATTCCTCAACCATTATTCATAATATTTCCAATTATAAAAAATGCTTTAAATGAGGTAAAAAAGAATTTCAAAAACGATTTGTGTCAGTAAAACAATTTTAAGAAAATTACAAATTTAATCTTTTATACGATCTCCAGGTCTCATAAGTTATATTTATTAAAAGTATCCTATTATATTAAGACGTACGACAAAAAAAGTGACATCCTTCTACGATTATAACTGGCTGAGTAAAAGCTGTTTAAAGATGAAGTATCTTTTTTGCTGCAAATAGGGATCATTCACAAATTTACTCGAAATATAAATAATCGTCAGATAGAAATATATATATGTATAGCTGAGAGAATAAAATAAACATTACGATATAAATTTTAAATCGATTTTCATTCTGCGAAAACAAAACACACAATTTGTTACTAAAAATAGCGAAAAAATAACAGAATTTATGTTAAATGAAATGATGAAAAGTAAGTGTCTCAATTTTATTCAAAATGATACATATTTTAAAATACTATTAGATTATCTAATTTAAAACTTAATAAAAATTAAAGTTATTTGAAAACTTGCTCTAACCGCTTCCTTCGGCTGCAAGGCATAAATGTGCATCTTGAAATAAATCCATGAAATGCTTTAAGCATTTTGTGTACGATTTTTCGAAGCATGGAACTTTCTTTTGTCCTACATGTTAGTGTAATAGAAAATTTTTTACTAATTGTTGCACTTATACTCTAAAGCGAAAGCTGGGTTCCTGGGGCAATCATTCCCCATTTATAGGACCTTGGGAGCGCATAAAAATTAAATTTCGTAACTTTATATAAAAAAATGTTTTTATTGATCCAAAACGATTGTTAAAATTAATTTTTTACCTCATTTAAAACGTTTTTGTAATTTAAACTATATGTTTATGTTTAATTGTTTAGGAATTAGCCATTGAACACCGTTGAGAGTGGACACAAACTGACCCTATATAGCAACAAACAAGTTTGTACAAACATATATTGTAAGGCTGTACTCAAATCTAAACTTCTTATTTTCGGATTCATTTTTAAATTCATGTTTTGTTCTGAAACGCATCCAATTGGTAGGTTCTCTTATTCAGAAACTATATAATGTGCCGTGTTAGTCGATTTTTTGATAAAGACAGAATGTATTGCAAGAAAGGCTATCAAATTTTGAGAACTGAATTTTCCGAAACAAGAGAGCTGGGAAGGGTAAATAAAAGGGTCACACTGAGAAAATAATTATTCATAAATCAAATTTCAATTAATTGAGCGAAGAATGAAAACATACGGCAGCTTATACATCTCTTCAAAAATCATGTCAGAAAGTTTCATGTTTTTATTTTTAACCGACTTCCAAAAAGGAGAGGAGGTTATCAATTCAACGCGTATGTATTTTTTTTTTTTATGTATGTTCTCCGATTACTCCGAAACTATCCAACCAATTAACTTAATTTTGGTGTTAAATGAGAGAGCTTGCTCTCGAATTGGTACCACTTCCGTTTCATAGAAATTGGTTCAGTACTTTTTTAGTAATTAGGCAAAAACTAATAAAATTAATGATTTATCACAAATCAGTTGTAATATGGATGTCGAATAAATTAACCGATGCCAGGATGGCCGAGCGGTCTAAGGCGCTTGATTTACGATCTGGTTTTCGAAAGGCATCGTGGGTTCGAACCCCACTCCTGACATACGTGTATACAATAATCTTTTCCGTATTATAATTTTTAAATATATATTTAACAAGTTAAATACTAATTATGCTATTAGGAATATTTTGTATTTAACCGTTACCACAGAGTATCAGAGATTTTTTATTAACTCAATACTTTATCAGTGAAAGAGTACTCAAAAAGAGAATAGACTTGCGAAAAGTAACATGACATTGAATAAGTCCTCAGAAGAGAATGAAGTCCGGACAGCCGAGCGGTCTAAGGCACCAGATTTAATCGCTGGTTTTGTAAGAGAGTGTCGGTTCGAACCTCACTCCTGACATATGTGTATAGTATATAAAAAAAAATTTCCGTGTTATATACCTTTTTAAGTGACTTCAAAAAAGGAGATTATGTTATCAATTCGGCGCGAATGTATTTTTTTCCTATGTATGTTCACCGATTACTCCGAAACTATCCAACCGATTAATTTGTCTTTGTGTTAAATGAAAGAGGCTACTCTTCCATTGGTACTTCTTCCATTTCATTGAAATTGGTTCAGTACATTTTTAGTAATTAAGTAAAAACTAAAAAAATTAGTGATTTCTCGCAAACTAAAAGTAACATGGACGATGACTAAGCTCGCCGAGTGGAGTGCAGTCAGGTGGCTGAGTGGTGTAAGACAGCAGATTTGATTTCTGGTTCTTGAAAGAGATCGTGGGTTCGAACCCCACTCCTGACATACGTGTATGGTTTACAGTGATTTTTCCCGTATTATAATTTTTATTAACTGACTTCTAAATATCGTTAACTTTTAACTAAAAAGAGAAAAATAAACTTTTCTACCAAAAATTGAACCGACTTCAAAAGCTACTGCAAAGTGAAAAATAATTTTTTTACAGAATAGTATTAAGAAATTAAATTAAGAGCGTAGTATTTATCATACGTATTATTATATTTATGTAGATTAATTTGATTTTTTGAAGTCAGTGCCAGCCAAGCCAAGTTCAAAATTAAAATTAATTATCCAATGCAAATCGTAAAAGAATAAAGTTAAATTTTTAACTAAATATTAATCGTAAAAAAACTCGTAGATACTTGGATGCGTGTCTATTGGAAAATTACATGTAACTTGGCTTGCCTGGCACCGACTTCAAAAAATCAAATTAATCTACATAAATATAATAATACGCATGATAAATACTACGCTCTTAATTTAATTTCTTAATACTATTCTGTAAAAAAATTATTTTTCACTTTGCAGTAGCTTTTGAAGTCGGTTCAATTTTTGGTAGAAAAGTTTATTAAAAATGAGCCTGAAATTTTTTTAGAAAATTTTGAATTGTTGAGCGTGGAAAAAAAAATATTTTTTTTGGAGTACAACTCTTAAATAATATTTATTGAAGGATCAAGATATTAAACCATTTCTGGAACTGTAGTCAACTAGACATATTCGTTTACTCTACATAATGTTGGAATTTCCATCAAAATCTGGTTAACCAATTTTGCAAAGTCACGGGAGCAAGCTATACAAAATAACCATTTTGGGAAAATGATTATAATCTATATTTATAACTCCATCATTAGTTTAAAACAATGCCATTCAAACTGAAGAATTGCAAAATCTATGAGACAAAATTAATAAGTATAATAGAATTATACACACTCTCTTTATTTGTTGTACAACCTCTTTTCTTTGGATTGCCAGAGAGTTTTATTATTTAAAGCTATTTTCACTAGATATGTACAAGGTAATAAACAAACACCAATGGCTGAATCAGGTTGGTTTAGTTCAGTTTGACTCATCACTCGGTTAACAATATTGGTAGTCAACCAAAGCGCGATTTTTTTTACATGGAACGGCTTTGCACACAGACAGATGCAATTGGAAACAGGATTGATTGAGGATTCAGGTATACTGCTTCAAACTTGGAACAAACAAGCAACGGTACACAATATTTTTTAAACACAGATCTTCAGAGTAGGAACTTTTTATCTAACAGTGTTCTTCCCAAAAAACAGTTATACATTTATAGCTCCAATTTGAGTTTTGTAAAACGATGAGCACAAAATTCCATGACTTCCTTTTTCTTGTGAAGATAATCACATTAGAGTAGTGATGGGCGATATCGATTTTTTAAATCGATTTAATCGATACTACGGCCAACTCGATTTAATCGATACTTTAAAATTTTTAATCGATTTCTCTGAAGGTAATATAATGTTCATTTTCCTTCAAAAGTCGAAGATAAAATAGACGGATGTGCCAATTCCAAAATTTCAGTTTATTAGTTTCTAAGATAGAAGAATTAAAGAAACCTCAGAACCCCCCCCCCCCCCCCCTTGCAAAACAGCGTTTTTTTTTTTTTTTTTTTTTTTTTTGAGTGATGTACACCAAAAATTGATCAGGATCAATTTTTATTAAGTACCAGCTGAATCAGAATTTTGATGAATATCCATGAAAGCGTGAGATACAGCTATTGCGAAATCATAAAAAATGCAGCATATCAGCGTCACCTGCTGGGCAATTTACACCAAGAACTAAATAACACTAATCTATGTCAGAGATTTACTGAATCTGAATTTTGATGAAAATTCGTTCTTGAGATAGCGCTATTGCGTTAATCATGAATAATGCAGTATAGCAGCGCCATCTCTTAAGCGATTTCCACCAAAATGTAATTAGCATCAAATAATATCAAGGACTAATTGAATCTAAATTTTTATGAAAGTCCGTGCATAAGTTCTTGAGATAAAGCTAAAATGGAAACAGGGGCGTGCGAAAATAGAACTGCGCCCGGTTCAAAGTTCCAATTTAGCCCCCCCCCCCCCACTAACTTTTTCTTGTGATAGACTAGAAGTGATGTTAGTAGTAAAAATTTGGCGCCCCCTAAATTTCCGTGCTCGGAACGACCGCTTCCTTTCGCCCCCTTTCACATGGCGCTGAGTGGAAATTGTGAAAAATTCAGTATAGCAGCGCCATCTGAGAAGCTATATACATCAAAATGCAAAAAACATCAATTCATGTCAAGGACTAACTGGATCTAAAATGTGATGAAAATCCGTTCATTCGTTTATCAGATATAGCTGTTGCGCAAATCGCATAAAATGCAGTATAGCAGCGCCACCTGTTAGGCTATATACACCAAAAATTAATTAGATTCAGTTTATATCAAGGTCAGACTAAATCTAAAGTTTTGTAGAATTCCGTGCATTTGTTCTTCAGATAGAACGGTCAGAAATTTTTGTCGTATACAGACGCACAGAGTGACAGACACACACACAGACAGATATTTCTTAAAAAACATGAAATCGTGTTAAAGACCTTCTAAAATATATAAATCCATCAAAAACGGGAAGTCAAAATTTTTCACGAATCTAATACTCTCTTCTTGTAAAGTTACAAAAGAAAGTAAAAATGTAAAATCGATTCTGCCCGTAAGATCGGTCTTTAGATTCGATGTCGATCTTTAGATTCGATGTCGATCTTTAGATTCGATGTAGATCTTAGATTCGATGTCGATCTTTAGATTCGATGTCGATCTTTAGATTCGATGTCGATCTTAGATTCGATGTCGATCTTTAGATTCGATTTCGATCTTTAGATTCGATGTCGATCTTAGATTCGATGTCGATCTTTAGATTCGATTTCGATTTTTTTTTTCTTTCTAGGCTAAATCAGTGTTGAATGCAGGTATTTTTTTGCGACTCCGGAGAAAGGCATCATGTTTTACAGCTCTGTAAGAGAGGGGGAATCGCAATTTGTGCACGGGTGCCCAGAGAGGGGTTTGGTGACGCAAGATGCGTCATACAATTTAGTTTTTTTTGGGGGGGAAGGAATTTGAGAAAAAGTACATTTTTTTGGGAGGGGGGGGGGAGATTTTTAATTTTTTAATATTTCAACATTTAATTCCAGAAATGTTCCTATGTTTTCTTTCTTTAAATTCTAGATAAGGGCAATAATAGCTCATTCTGCTATTCTCATTTCGCTATCTCTTGAATGTGCAGTAGATTATAAGTAGAATATAATTTACAATTTGTATTATGTTTGGGGGGGGGGGAAATGTTAAAGTATGAAGGGTTTTTTTGGGGGGGGGGATGGTCACCACTGGGGAATCGCAATTTGTGCATTAAAAAGCATAAAATCTCATAACTTCTGGGGGGGGGATAATCCCCTGCGGGCCAACCCATTAATTCGACACTAGGTTAAATCGTTATATTTTTCTTGGGGGGGTTTTTCTTGATACAATATGTCTATTGAAAGCTTATGCTTCATACATTACAAATCTAGCAAAAGAAATTTTCTCCCATCATTTCAGGTCACATTACGGACCCATAATGTGTTAAAATTTTAATTTTTCAAACTTCTTCAAAAAAAAAAAAAAAAAAAAACATTGATACATATCAGCGAAACTGGGGTTCGAACCCGCAATCGTTTGATTGCACACGTAATTCCTAAGCTTATTGGTCACCGAGTACTCAGCAGCGCTATTATTTCTTTAGATTGTCATCTTTAAATTCGTAATATCTTTTGAATGGAATGTCCGATTTGAATAATTCAAAAAGTAATCTACAGATATTGTAACAGGCATTAATACAAAATGATTTATTTGGATAAAAATTAAGGTATCGATAGTATGGTCTAAATTTGGTTGGTGTATTTATCGCGTTTTAAAATGTAGGAAAGTAGTTATAGTGAGTTAACTACAATAGCTGGACATATGGTATCGCGCGTTTTTTTTTTTTTTTTCTTATAGACATTAATATTTTCTTTAATATTATAGAACCTTTTTTTATTCATTTAAAAGTATTTCCTGGCGATTCAAAATTATATATCCTAACGATTCAAAAATGCACACGCAATTGTTCAAGGTTTCACTTCTATCGGCACTGTCAGTGTGCCACTATTTTTTTTTTTTTTTCATGTTCGCCCGTTCTACTCCCCCCCCCCTTCCTCATCAGTCTTAACTTACAGGTTCGTTCAAATTATGATTGCGATTTAAAAAAGTCTAATCCTCGTTCTATTTTGTTATAAATCCATATTTTGAAACCTCAACAAAAGATACATTTGGGCCGGGGTCGCCCTTCTGTCCGTTTGGGATTCACCTTGCCCCCGTGTGTGGGGGGAATATTTTTTGTTTCTTCCACACCATCTCATGTAACATATCGTTATAAAGCTTTTATCTCCTCGTTTTTTTTCTGTTACTACCCCTCTCTCCACCTAGTTACATGCTCTTGGCACTTTTTATAGTTTCAAAGAGTGCATGTTCCCCGCGGGCCACTCCATGAATTCAACACTAAGTTAAACACTATATTTTTGTTTAGAAGCTCAGTTATTTGGGTTATTAGTTAATTATTTTTTTTCAAGTTCGTCCGTTCTAATCCCTCGCCCCCCCCCCTCCCCTTCCTCGCCAATCTTTACTAAATGGGCCGTTCAAAGTATGCATGCAATTTTTAAAATGTCCAATTCTCGTTCTATTTTATTGTAAATCCCCATTTTGAAACTTCGACAAAAGATACCTTTCCGTCAAGAGTGGGGGTTACCTGACCCCTTGGGAATGGGGCATATTTTATGTTCTTCCAAACTATCTCGTGTAACATTTGGTTGGCATTAGAAAAAAAAAAGTTTTTTTTTGTCTATACTCCTTGTTCCCCATCCTAGTTACACGCTCTTGGCACTCTTTATACTCGGTTTAATGCCAAGTTACTCAGTGTTGTTATTAGTTGAGTTATGTCTCTTAAATTTGTCAAAGTTTTTGCGTAAGTGAAAACCATAAGTGACAATCATTTTTAAATTTAAAATTCTTATTATCCGACTCTAAAATCTGCAATAGCTTAATTCTATGCCTCCCTAAATGGGGATAGGGGGTGGGAGGCTGTAATTATGGTCTTGCTGATTGTCTAAGTTTTGGAATTAGTAATTTGGATCTTCTCTGTGTGAACCTAAATATCGAAATATCGATTCTATTATCGATTCTAGAACTGAGAAATCGATTCTTTTTATGATCGATGTTATTTTATACGATATCGATTTTAATCGATTCTCAAAATTTCCAGAATCGCCCATCACTACATTAGAGTTCATTCATCCTCAAGCATTGCTTTTATAATTAAATTCGAGAAAACCACAACTTGGTTCATATGCAGCCTGAAGCTATATTGTTAAATTTGGTGAAAAACAATCTGAATTTCTTCCAGACTTTGTCTGGAGAAATTTCAAATCGGAGAAAGATAATTCTGATTTACATGGGCGTAAGCAGGAAGGGGCGGGGGAAAGCAAAGGAGGATCAAGCTCCAATATCTTTGAAAATATTAGGTATAACTTGAAATATTAAATGGCATGGATACCGACAGAAAACAATCTAGAGAGGCAAGACTTCGAAATAGACTTTGGAACTACCTGAGGTCCACAGCCAAGTCCGCTTTTTTAAAATGCAAAAATAAGCTAAACTCGATTTTTTTTCCAGAATTTCTTGTGCATGAATATTTTTATACATGCCAACACAAAAACAATGAAAATAAATAAATAAATCAATCAATTTCTATCAACATTTTACAAAATGAAGAATTTGAGCAGTTCATTTTATTTATTTATTTTCTCTCTGTGTGTGTGTGTTATTCGATCCTGCTTCCTTGAATTCTTCGTATAAGATAAATTTGAAAAAGTGGTTCAAGGAAATATTATTACTTGACAAAAAATTCTTAGTTTACAACGGTGTTTAATTATTCTAATGTCACTTAGAAAGAATAAATTTTATACGCATTTTTTTTTTTTTTATTAATCAGAAATAAAGAGAACCTATGCAACGAAAATAAATTTGCGCCTGACGAAGAAAGGCAGATTTTTCGCAGGGCCTAGTTAATTTAAGGTGGTGTTTTATGGTGTATTTTTTATGGTGTGTTTAAGAATTTTTTTTATCTCTTTATCGAGCTTATTTAATTAAATTTCGAAATCCAGGGAGAGGCAATGACTCTCCTGCCCTCCTTTGTCATCACGAATGCCAGTGTACCAATTTGGTACCATAGACCCCTGCGTACCCCACCACCTGACGAAAATCCTACGTACGCCCATGCGGATTTCCATTTTTAAAAATCCCATGATGGTTTATTAAAAAAATCACAGATTGCTCATAGAACTTGTCATAAGCTTTGGTAATCGGCCACCATCCGCAGTTCGAGGTCACTCATGCTCGACGGACTTAGTTGGTGGGGCATGGCGTCGATGGAAAATCGGAACAGTTGTTGCTGAGGTGGTTGCTGCTGCGGTGGGAGTTGTTGGTGACTGGTGGTGGGTTGGTGGTCGTTCGCCAAGTGGTGGGATTCGGACTTGACGTCTAGCCGATAGAGAGAATCGTCCGGCGATTTCCGGCTGTTCGAGTCACCGTCTTCATTCGAGGAATCACCGCTGCCTAGGCCACCGGATTTACAGCGGTCACCGCCTAGTATGTCCCTGAAAGAGAAAAAAAAATCATATTATTGGTAATTATATTTTAAAAAACAACTGCGAAAAAATGACACATGATATTATAGAATTATTCCAAATTCAACGAAAACAAAACAGCAAATGTAAAAAGATGCCTTTAAGGTAGACTTCGTAAGAAATATTATCTATTACATTCTCCTCTATAGTGAAATTTCTGAAAAATTTTTGCAGATCTACGCCGATCATGACCCCTAGACTTCGAAAACACACCCATTTAAGGGTGTATTTCGATTCAAACTGCTTATTTACCGATTTATTTTTGAATTCATTTTTGCTCTCAGATACACCAAACTTACATCTCTTATTTGGAAAGTACACAAGGTGCCGTGATTGTCGATTCTTTGATAAATGCAGAAAATATTGTAAAAAAAGCAATCAAAAACGGCATTTCGAATCGATTTTCCCGAAGCAAAGAGATCTGGGAACGAAAAAAAGGGTCATACTGATAAGGTAATTGTATATAAATCAAATTCTAATGAATTGAGCGTAAAATGATCTCACACGGCACCTCATACGTCCCTTCAAGAATACCCTCAGCAAATTTCATGTTTCTATTTTTATAAATGTGTCTGAAATTGTATCGGAAAATTTCGAGCTGTTGAAGGTGGAAAAGCGTTTTTTCGAATACACCCTTAAGGGTGTATTCGAAAAAATACTTTTCCACCTTTAACAGCTCGAAATTTTCTGATACAATTTCAGACGCATTTTTTAAAGTAGAAACATGAAACTTGCTGAGGTGATTTTTAAAGAGACGTATAAGATACCGTTTACGCTCAAATCATTATAATTTGATTTATAAACAATTACCTTCTTAGCACGACTCCTTTTTTCGTTCCCAGACTTCCCACTTCGGAAAATTCGATCAAAAGACCAACTTGACTGCATTTTTTGTAATATTTTCTGCATTTATCCAAGAATAGACAGACACGGCACCTTATAAAGTTTCTGAATAAGAGAATCTGCGAGTTTGATGCGTTTGAGAGCAAAAGTGAATTCAAAAATAAATCGGAAAGTAAGCAATTTGAATCGAAATACACTCTTAAAAACTTTATTCATCTATCTATCAGCATTACTTTTTTATGGATACGATAATTTCCATAATTCTGCACAAATCTCTTCCAAACTGACACATAAAATCAAGGGGCAGAAAATATCGGTCAACTTCGTTACTGAAATAAATTAAACTAAGAGGATTGAAACAGGAAAGGGTTTTTTAAAAACTGAAAGAAAAAAAAGCTCAAACTTTTTTATTACAATGCCTATCAAATCAGTTTAAAATTTCTATTACTTTTAGAAAAAGTGCCAAAAATTTATGTGACAGATTTTTGATAAAATTACAAATGAGCTCGGACTGGAAAAAAAAAAAAAAAAATATCAGGAACTGTAGATAACTACAATCATAATTATAATGCCTACATTCACAATTTTCTTTATTAAAAATACCAATTCTAGGCATTAGTTTTAGATCTTTATAAAAACAGCAGATAATTTTATTTATCATAAAAAATATCATATTTATTTATCATATTTTATGATAAATAAAATTATCTTCTGTTTTAAAAAGATCTAAAACTAATGCCTAGAATTGGTATTTTTAATAAAGAAAATTAAAAAATAAAATTAATAAAATAAAATAAAATAAAATAAAATAAAATAAAAAAGGTTTTTAGAGATAAAAAATTCATAACTTCGTCAATTTTCAAGATATCAAATCCAACTAAATTTATTATAAATCTTCTTTATATTATCTACAGCTTTTATACTGACAAGTTTTTGATTGGACCAACTCTTATCGCAAACAAATAAAAAACGAAAACGAGAAAAAAGGCAAGTGAAGAAGGAAAAATTTCACAGCTTCGTCAATTCACAAGATATCAAATTTGCTTAGATTCATTATAAATCTTCTTAATATTACCTACAACTTTTATATTGTCAAATTTTTGATAGGACCAATTCTTACAGCAAAAACAAATTAAAAATACATAGTGAATGACGAAAGAAAATATTGTGTGTTCAAATCCAAATTTGTTAATTTTTTTACTAGTTTTTAAATTCATTTTTGCTCTCAAATACATCCAATTGGCAGGGTTTTTTTTTTTTTTTTTTTTTTTTTTTTTTTTTTTTTTTTTATTCGGAAACTACACAGTGTGCCGTATGGGTCGATTTCTTGATAAAGGTAAAATATATTTTTAAAAATTGCTGTCAAAGTGAGCATTTTGAACCTAATTTCCGGAAGTGATAGTGCGGGAAACAGAAAAAAAAAGGGATTCGGACTGAAAAAATTGTTTAGAAATCAAGTTCTAATAAATTAACCCCCCCCCCCCCCCAAAAAAAAAAAAAAAAAAAAATGCACAGGTCGCTTTTCAAAAATCACGTCAGCAAGTTTTATGTTTTAATTTTTAAATGTGAGTCTGAAAATGTATCAGAAAATTTCTAGTTATTTAGCGAGAAAAAATATTTTTTTGGATAGCGCTATGATTAGTGATAGTGATAGTGATTCCGATAAAAGCAGCTCTTGCAGAAAAATGACGTCAAAAACTCGTCAAAGGTGGCCAGTTATATTGTTAAACTGGGTTTATCTCTAATTATGATTTAGTTTTTTTGGTGAAATCAGTACTTTGATATCTACATACGCCTGAAGATCGAGCCGGCAGAGATTTTTATTTCATTATTTTTTGCAGTACGTTTCTATGTTTCATTCCTGGTTTTTTATTAGTTTGTTGCTTATTTAATAAGATTTTATTACAATGTGATAAATATTTGTTAAATATTCGCAATTTAAATATATTGTCATTACGAAATGAGCAAGAATGCTAAGTGATGCACACACAGATTTATTTAAGAAGTTAAGGGTGATCTTAAATGCAACTTTGTGACATAAGTTTTAATTTATTTTCATTCGGAAATGCATGAAACTAGCAGGTGTAAGTATTTAGAAATTATCTAATCGCCCTTATTTTTCTGTTTTTTATAAATGCAATATAATTTTCAGAACAAGCTATTAAAGTTGGCGTTTTGAACCACATTTCCCGACGAAAGCACGTGATCGACATCGCGTATAACTCGACAGGTAATTTAATTACCACATCAAATGAAAAACTCAGTTCGATTTCAAATCGCTTCCGTAGTCAGTCCTTCCATTTTCGTATCTTTCCGTTAAAAAATGAATTTATAAATGTGTCAAAACATTTTGCGCTTGTTCAGCACAGCAGTTGTGAGCAGTCTTCAATAGATATGAAAATAATAATAATAATAATAAAAAGTATATATTTTTTATTTAATACTACAATAAGTCTAGGACAGTTTTCCAAAGTTTCAATTCAATCGGAGTAAAAGTCTAGGAGAGAGAGCCAGTGGAAATTCCCTTCAAGACTAGACCGGCCAGAAGTAACGCCGCTATACAGGGTATTCCAGGATTATGGTGACAAACTTTGAGAGGAAGTAGGGAACATCACAAGGATTCAGATTTGCACAGCAACCCATGATCGGAAACCCTTTCCTGGCGTAATAGTGACGACACAAAGCACAAGAAAGAAATGACATGAACCGGGAAAGGCAACATGTTTATTATTCTTAGTGCAGCAAAAATGCCTGGAAAATGCTGCGAAACTTGTTGCATGCATCGTAACAGCTGCTGGGTAAGTCTAGGACACTCCCGGCATTTTTGAGAACATCAGATCTTCTATGCGCCGAAGATGCGCTTCCATGCATCACGGTCCGGGGTCGTAATTTCGAATAGCTACTTTTATGACAGTCATTTTTCTTTAATGTTCTTTTTTCTCTGTTTTTTTTGCTGTACTAAGGATAATAAACATGTTTTGTCTTCTTATTCGTGTCATGTCTTTCTTGTGTTTTGTCGTTTTGTGTCGTCACTACCGCGTCAGGAAAACGTTTTCGACCACAGATTGCTAAGCAAATATGAATCCTTGTGATGTCCCCTACATTCCTTTAAAGTTTATTCCAATAATCCTGGGACCCCTATATAGCTTTAAAAAAAATCTTTCTTTTTTAAAGTCTGCGGATACGATTTCTCAAAAACTAACCGATCTACACCGATCTTATTGAAATTTTGTGCGCTTTTTCAAAATAAGTTTGACTAGTGATTGAACGAAGATTTCTCCTTTTTGTTCCGATAATAATTTTACAAAGCTATGCGTAGAGTAAATTGTATTCAAAACTGAACAATTTCGCTTACAACTCTGTCAAATAATCAAATTTAAATTTTTACTTAAATCCTTTCTTCGGTCACGAGCTATACTAACAGATTTTTTTTTCTTTTATTTGTTCGGATGTTCTCCAACATTTTTATTAAAAAAAAAAAAAAAAATGATTACATAGTTTCTTAGTAAAAAACACATGCTAATTTGATACGTTTGTGAACAATAATGAATTTAAAAAATCGTAGCCGGTTTGGATTTCAGAATACATATGCTTTTTTAAAAAATCCGCGACGAAAAAATTTAAATTTTAAATTTTTCTTCCGATCTTTCTTTTCACAAGTAATCAACGAAATAAAGTGGAGACGCGACAAAAGCAACAGGTGGAGATGAATATGTCAACGGTGCTCACTCATGACCTCTTACTTCTAGATGCACTACAGAAGACATGAAATACGAAAGGAAGCGCTCACATCATAAAAGATACCGTCTAGCAAAAACCTAGCGAGTTTTAAGTTTAAAGATGGTTCTCAAATTCCCAACTTAACAATAAGAAACCTCTCAACAACTTTTTTGGCTCATTTGTAACGTAAAGGTACATTTAAAATTTTTTTGATAAATAATGTATATAAGTTATAAGCGGTTTTTGTCACTTGACGATAAATTTTCCCCTTTTTTCGAAAATTCGCCCCTTTTTTTTTTTTTTTTTTTTTTTTTTGATAAATGAATTACATTCTGAGTTATGAGGTATTGTTGCGTCATAAAGTAAATTATTTTTCTTTCTCGCTCTGTCGCGTCCAAATATTCGGTTACAAACGCCCACTTTAGCACTATTTTCTGAAAAATCTTTTGTCTTTACCAAAAAAAAAGAAAAAAAAAAATGGGAACAACTATTGATTATATAGTTTCTGAATAAAACCAAACCACTTGTCAATTTCAAGATTTTCCGAACAAAAACGAATTAAAAAATGCGTCAGAAAGTAATCCTTTTTCATGCTGAGAAAAACCTGAACACATTTCTTATAGTGCGTTTTTCATCCCAGTGCAAGCTGTGCCCACCTGTTTTGGTCTTATAATGTACCATTTCGAAAGGGAGAAATTCATTTATTATTATTATTATTTCAACACGAAAGACATCACAATCACCACCGGCGGGGACAAAGATCCTTCAGTCGTCATTTCATAAGTTTCCGAAAAAAAAAAAAAAAAATTAAAAAATGCATCATAAAGTAATCCTTTTGGATACGGAAAAAAGACTAAACACATTTCTCGTAGGATTGGTGTGGTCGTAAAAAAACAGAGGGTATTCGCTCTAAGCTGAGGATATACGCTCAATGCAGAGAGTTTACCCTAGGTTGTATATACTATAGCTTTCTTGAGAAACAGAGGGTATACGCTGTTCCTCTAAAAAATCCAGAAGGTATACGGCATATACCCTCCACTACATTCCTGCTCATAGCGCGTTTTTCATCCCAGTGCAAGCTGTGCCCACCTGTTTCGGTCTTGTAATGTACCGTTTCGAATGAGAGGAATTCATTTATTATTTTACTTATTTATTACTATTATTTCAACACGAAAACATCATCGTCACCACCGGCGGGGGCAAAGGGTCCTTCAGACGATTTCTCTGAAAAAAGACCTCGGCCGTTATCTTCTCTCGCGGGAGCTGGGAGAGAGCGAAAAGATTGATAGAGCACAGCTGTTGCCCGTGCTTCCTGCTTTCGCATCATCCCACCGCTTGGGATGGAAGCAGCCAGCAAAAACCTTGCAGACACGCAATGTTGGCAGCAACGCAACAACACAACACAGCATCCTCCACGGAAGACTTTTTTTTTTTTTTTCAATTCTCTCAAATCGACGTAAGCAAAAATCCAAATGACTTCATCTCACACCGATTTAGAGATAGCGGGAAGAAGAAACGAAGACGTTACCTTACAAATTGAGGAAAAGGGAAGAAAAATGATGTATTGTCCGATGAAGTCATACGAGAAGTAACCACTTCTATGACTTTGGGATTTTTTTTATCATCAAAGTTTGATTTTTTTTAGGAATGATTAAAAAAACTAATTATAAAGATGAGCTATATCACAATTGTCACATAAGTCTTATAGACTTATTTGATAATTATCACAATTATCAAATAAGAAATGGAGCAGTATAATAAATAAATATCTTCTGCATAACTCAAGTTATTCTGCATAATTTTACTAAATGAGTACAGTTTTTTTTATATATGTAATACATGTTTATTAATATCTCTCAGTATACGTAACTCCTTTTTTTAAAAGAAGATTTTTATATTTTTTCTTATATAAGAATTTTTATATGTTTATTGTTTTAATGCCGATGATTTTTTAAAATCCGAAACCAATCTGCCATTCTTCTTTAGATACAATTTTTTACTTACAATAGGTGCCAACCTAACATGGATTATCCGTAATACGTGCGTTAATTTGAGCCTGGTTTAATGAGTTTCGAACCAGAAATTTTTCAAAGAAATGAAATTAAGTGTGTTCCATTAACAATTTTGGAATTGAATAAATAAAGATTCATGAAATATATTTTCTGGTTAGAAATGACGTTAACCTGGATCAAACTAAACCAGGTATTACGGAAGTTTAGTTAAAAGTTGGCAGCTATGACTTACATTCTTCGAGATCGTGTGAAAAACAGCTTCCGATTACAACTTCTTAAGTCCTTAGATACAAACATATTTCACAACATCCTTATGCTAAGTAATAAGGTGGAAATCTTTAAACGTATATCTTTAGTGGCTGTTCACAAATTCAATTTTATTAGTCAATGCAAGAAATTTGCAGAACTTGAAAAAACTCGTTTTTTTTTTTTTTTTTTTTTTTTTTGTTCTTTAAGTCTAACCCGCTGGACCCAGTAGTCTAAAGCCCGGGTTTTTCTGAAAAAAAAAAAAAAAAAAAAACCTGGTTTTTTTTGGGTTTTATCAAAGTTTTCTATAGAACTCTTCAAACTTCTAATTTGCATATACATAATACCTAAATTTTTCATTTATCAGTGAAACAAGAACTTAATTTTGCATTAAGTATGGATTAACAATAAAAATAAAAATATAAAAAGAAAAATATAAAGTATATTTAAAATGATTATTTTGTATCTCATGGGACTAGATTACTGTAAAAATGATATTATGCCAAGTACAACTGAATTTCTTTATATAAATTTTACAGACTAATAATTTATACCATTTCTTTCATTTACTTCAATCAGAAATCAGTTTAAAACAGCAAGACTTATGTGTATATATGTCGCATTTTCATGAAACGACAGACTTCAAGGGGATGAGTTTTAATTACGATTTATTTAAATCATATCAAAATCTTTTCGCAAGTCTTTACATCATGAGTTCTGGAGACCAAGTGCGTAGATGTATAATGGAAATCTCTCATCTCCCGCGGGTTGCCAGTTAAAAAGGCCATGTGTTTTACTTAAATTAATACGATAAACTTAGGTTTCTTGTTGCCCTGTAAAACCCGTGATTATTAGTCATGGGGCCCGTATCCACATTGAGGGGCGATTTATTAAAAAAGTAATAAATAGGTCTGATTTTTTGTATTTTCTTACAATTTCCCCCCCTTCCAGACAAGTCTCCGGGAATGGGCCGGCTTCCATCCATGATACTCACCTGAAAAGGGTAAACAATTTTTACATTAAGTGAGCTAATGGGAGATGAGTTATTTCTTTCGTATACTTAACAAATAATAGAATAACAATAATAAAATATGTAAAAATATCATATCTAAAAACAACACTATTATGAAATGTACCATTATACGCCATTGAACATGATAAAAACAATTGTATTAATAAATGCAAAACACTCAGTAAATATTATACATAGAATAAGATAATCAAAATAAGAAATATGTTGCAGATGGATTCTGAAAAGTCCAATGTTATTTACATTTTCAATTTTGTATGGAACTGTCCTGACGTAGTTCAGGAAATAGTACTTTTACACATAACACCATGTTCACAATGCTGCAAAAATAATTTAAAATTCAAATATTCATAATAAATCAAAAAGGTAATTAAATTTCCAAGTATTCATAATAATGCAAAACGAGATCAGATATAATATAATATCAGTTCATATGATACCAACTATTTCAGTTTGTTGGTGTAAGTAGTTTAAATTGATTACTAGGAAAAAAGTATCTTAGTTTGGAAGCGTGTATTACTTCATAATCCTTTTTTGTAAGCCAGTTAGGCTTATTTATTTTGAAACTTACATTGGATAATTTTTCCATAATTTGATATGGACCAGAAAAAATCGGACTTAACTTCCGAGTATTCGGATAGTGAAATTCTTCCACTATGACAAGGTCACCAGGTTTAAAAGGCGCTTCCACAAACTTTAAATCATACCTGACTTTATTTTTCAAGTGATGTTCACTTGTTCTTTGGAAAGCCTCTTTTCTGGCTTCCTCTACAGGGGGATAATAATTTTCATTGCCTAATACTGATGGATAAGGTAATTGGCCGAACATTAAGTATGCAGGAGGGGACTTGGTTACTGAATGAGGTGTGTTATTGTACTCATTAATTACTTCCTGCAGAATTTTGGGCCATGGGACGTTTGAAGGGGTAGAATTTACTTTAAGTCTTAGTCGGGTGCAAATTGACTGATTCACACGCTCATTTTTCCCATTACACTGTGGTCTATGAGAAGAAGTAAGTAATTTTTTTACATTATGTTTATGTACCCATTTACGAAGTTTAGACGCTGTAAACGCAGGATTTCTATCCGTTAAAATTTTCTTGGGAAGTTGAATATTAAAAATCTGTTTAAGAATATTAATGTAGACTTCAGTTGTAACATTTTTAGACGCAAAACCCCAAACATAACGAGTAGCGTGATCAATAGCTATGTGCATATACCTTTTAGATGAATTATAATAGTTAAAACCTCCTACTGAATCTAATGAAATTATATCGAAGGGTAATTCTGCAGGTGGTAATGCCTCCAGAAGACCAAATTTTGGTTGGTGTGATTTTTTGTTCAGTTGGCAGACCTCACAATGCTTGACAAATTGTGTAATATCGTGGGTCATGCTGCTCCAATAGTATTGTGGGGAAATTAAATTTAACATTTTTTGGATTCCGGGATGGCCAAATTCTGAATGGGTATTTATTAGTAATTTCTCTCTCAAGGAGAATGGTACTACAATTTTTTGAAAACCCTTTTTGCGAATTATTACAATGTCATTAACTTTTTGAAATTTAGGCCCTGTTATATTATCTAATTGTTGGTGTTCTTTAATTTCATCTGACGTTAATAAATGAATATGGGGATTTACAGAAAAAGTAGGATTTCTTGAAAGCATGTCTGCTTCAAAATTGGTGGATCCTTTGTTATATTTTACAGTATAATCATACATACTTAATTTTAATGACCATCTGAATAACCTACCTGTTAAATGCTTCACCTTCTTAAGCCATACTAAGGAGGCATGGTCAGTATGTATTGTAAAAGGTTTTCCGTGAAGGTAATAATGGAATTTGTCAAGGGCATCGATTATTGCTAGACATTCCAGTTCTGTGATAGCGTAATTTTGCTCGTAGGGCCTTAATTGTCTCGAGTGGAACGCAATGGGATGCAAGTTCCCTTTTTCATCCATTTGTTTTAAGACAGCACCTACGGCTTCCTTTGAGGCATCAGTATAGACATGGCATGGGAGGTTAGGATTGAATAATTTTAAAATAGGCCTAGAAATTAATGCGTTTTTAAGCAATTCAAATGATTGTTGACAGACATCTGACCATTCCCAAGGAGCATCTTTCTTTAACAATTTATTTAGAGGGGCTCTTATTTTAGCGTACTTGTCTATGAATTTGTGGTATACGTTTACAGAACCAAGGAACCTTTGCAATTCTTTAACGTTTTTTGGAGGGATTAATTTTTTAATAGTTTCGGTGTTAGCATTGTCTGGTTTTATTTGGCCGTTACTAATTTCATAACCGAGGAAGTCAATTTGAGATTTAGCAAAGTTACATTTGGAAAATTTTAATTTTAGATTTTCTTGACGGCAAATGTTAAATATAGTTTTAAGGTGATCCATATGCTCGGCATAGGAATCGGAATAAATTATAAAATCATCAAAATAATTGGTAGCAAAATTAACTTTATGTTTATCTAGGATTCTTCGAAGAGCTCTTGCAAATTGAGCTGGGGCATTTTTATAGCCAAAAGGAAGAACCAACCACTCATAAAGACCTTGATTGGTTGCAAAGGCCAACTTCTCTGTGTCTGAAGGATGAAGTGGTATATGCCAGTAGCCAGAGGCTAAATCTAGCGTGGAAAAGTATTTGGCATTGACAAGTCTGTCCAAAAGCCAATCTATACGGGGCAATGGTTCCGAGTCAGTCTTACAAATGGCATTGATTTTTCTGTAATCAATACAGAGACGCGTTTTACCTTCTCCTATTTTATATGCCAGAGTGACGGGAGAGGAATAAGGACTGCAGGATTCTTTAATAAGTTTAGCTTCTAGTAATTCTTGTATTTGTTTTTGAATTTCTTCATTGTCCCTAGGAGATGCACGGTAAGGTCTAAGCGAGATAGGAAGTTCCGAGGTGAGAGTTACCCGCTGAGGTTCCCATCTGACTCTACCTACGTCATATCTATTGCGCGCAAAAATATCCTTGAAGTCGCTTAGAAGCCCTTCCAACTGTGAGTTCTCTTCAGTAGTACAATGACTAAAACTTTTGTCATCATAATCCGAGAGAATTTGAGTATCAAGATAACATTGTCCTTGTTGCGACAAAATTTCTTGATTTGATTTGGAAGGAGAACGAAGCGGCTTCTTGCAATTCATATCACTCGTTAAAGTTAATGTATGATTGAATGAGTTTCCCTGAGAAATTTTATTGGAAATGTTTTGATCATACTTAAGAATGACTCTATCCTGAGTCAGAATATTCGAGTAAAAGTCCATCGATATATGGAATTTTTGTAATTCTGGAGTTCCCAATATCGCATATGGCAAGAATGACCTAACTAGGTATAAGGTGCTATTTTGCCTGATATTTCCTATTTTGAGGGGTACGTGAAGTTTTTCAGAAATCTGAACTTGTCCTTGGGTTTGATTAACATTAAGAGGATGACAGCTTTGAATAGACGTCATATCCAAAGCTGCAACTAAGTTTTCTGGAATAAGTGAAAGGGTACTTCCGCTATCCAATAAAAATGGTATTTGAACCTCATGACAAGTTTTTGGATACGTATGATTATCGTAATTCCTATATGTGATGTACCCCGGGACTATAAACCGTCATAAAGCATTATGGGGTATTCCTTGATCAGGAGAATACCCATGGGCATTTTGTGATTGAAATTGATTGCTGTGGGTTGTCAAGTTGGGGTTCATTGTTGTCCCTGTATTGCCCTGAACATCATATTTATGGAGTAAAGTATGATGTCTTCGATGGCAATTTTTACAATTCATCTTGGAGGGACATTTATTTAAAAAGTGGCCACCACGCAAACAATTGATACATAGTTTGTTTAGTTGGACAGTTCTCCAACGGTTATCTAAGGGCATATTTGTTAATTTTCTGCAGGTATGGGTGGCATGCGATTCAAGACAAACACCGCATTTAGCATTTTCTTGATTTTTGGGGAATTTATATCTATCGGAAGAATCTCGGGAATAATTTGCATTTCTTACATCTGTTTTAGTTGGATTCTCCAACGCTAGCATACTTTTGGCATGAGTCTCTAAAAATTTTAAAAATTCCGTGAGACTAGGCATATCATTATGAGTAAGAGAGAGCTCCCATCGTTCTTTTAGATTATCACTTAGTTTTTGAATTATAGTGTAAATTATCATGTTATCCACCAAAGCATTTTGAGTCAAATTCAAAGACTCTAGAATTCGAAGTGACTCATTACAAGTATCTATTATGTCAAAAATAGCTTTAGAGGAAGAGGGGCAATTTTTCATGTTTTTTAAATTGTATAACTTACTTATTTGTGCTATGGCTAAATCTCTAGTTTTATCATAGCGAGTGCAGAGAGTGTCCCATGCATTTTTATAATTGGCTTCCGAGAGAGGAAATCCAGAAATTAATTTATGAGCAGGACCCTTTTAGATATTGCAATTTTGAGACGCCCCCCAACTCCAAATTTTGATCTATAGTTGTAAGAAAAATCTCTTTAAAAGAAAGCCATTGATCAGCTTCTCCGTGAAAAGGTTTTAATTCAAATTTTGGAAGATTAACAGTTTTTACACAAACATTACCTGTAGTTTTATTTAGACTTTCTGAACCACCCTCGTGAATGTTTAAACTTTTAGTTAACTTATTACGTGATGTATTTATTGCTATGTTTAAATTGTCTAATTTAAGTGCAATCTCATTATATTCATCAATTATGGGATCAGTTTCCGATGCATCGCTCTGAAGAATGGCATTTTCATGGAGTTTATTTAATTCGGTTTCAATATCCTGAACCTGTTTACCATATAAATCTAACTCTTCAAGAGTTACAGTTTCATTATCAATTTTGGGATTTATAATATTTTTTATGCGAGTGATTTTTCCCTTAAGAACAGTTTTTTGTTTTTTAATAGCTTCCATTTTAAATTAATTTTATGACAACTT
The DNA here is from genome assembly GCA_964019185.1 of Maratus speculifer. Classification (NCBI taxonomy): domain Eukaryota; kingdom Metazoa; phylum Arthropoda; class Arachnida; order Araneae; family Salticidae; genus Maratus; species Maratus speculifer. The sequence continues at coordinate 203,626,180 of OZ025295.1, forward strand.
CCTAAAAATCTAAATATAAGCAAATTCTAAATGATCTTCAAAAAAATAATAATAATATCAACATAATACAAGCATCTGCATAGAATTGTGAAATGAAATAAATAAAAAGAATTAATTATATAAAAGAATTAGACGTAAATATGGATATCCATTTTTTCTTTCAATTTAAAATATAATTACACCTTAAAACCATGGTTTGTAGAAGTAATAAAAACAATAACACTAGAGATATATTACTTACCTTAATCAATTAGTTTTATAATCAAGGAATTAGGGAAAAAAAAAAAAAACATGTGCACTAATATAAACAAATAAATAAATAAATAAATAAATAAAATAGTGTACACTTGTGAGCTCACATATTATAAATTAAACATTCCTTTAATCATAAATCACTGTACCACCCCTTGAGTATACTCATGTAATAGATGTCGAATAAATTCACGCAACACGAGTTTTTCTTTCAATAAATAACGAAGCGATTACAGGAACACTATTTGAAGATTATTGATGAATCACTAGAAAGCGAACAGAACTGTTGAAATCGAAAAGATTTACGCGTTTCATGATGACTCGATGACTGCATTCAAACACTTTATTGAAATAAAACACAAAGTACCCGACATTTTTGCTGATAACATTGCTCTCATTATCACCATAGAAGAATAAACACATACGGCACCACACTTCGATGAAGCCAGATGAACACAAACAAAAATAAATCACAAATTCGGAGAGACCGGCCGAAGTAATTCATGGCACGACAGCAGGCAGGAGGGGGGACGAACGGCGATAGTTGAAGTCCCGCTCAAGAAGAAATCCAGTGTCCAGGATGCGGCAAAGCCCGGCCGAGTAGAAAATAGCATCTAAGTATTCCAATATGGAATACGTTTGCTGGATGATAACTCATGACGAGGCATTAGCTCCTTTTCAGGGCCTCTTTCGATGTTTGGAGTCAGAATGACCACTGTCTTTGCTTTCCTTTGTGGGTCTGGTATTTTTAATGATGTTCATATTTCGTCGATTATTTTCCCGCACTAGGTATCATACTGCCGACTATGAAGAACTGTCGCATTTTCATGAAACGACAGACTTCAAGGGGATGAGTTTTAATTACGATTTATTTAAATCATATCAAAATCTTTTCGCAAGTCTTTACATCATGAGTTCTGGAGACCAAGTGCGTAGATGTATAATGGAAATCTCTCATCTCCCGCGGGTTGCCAGTTAAAAAGGCCATGTGTTTTACTTAAATTAATACGATAAACTTAGGTTTCTTGTTGCCCTGTAAAACCCGTGATTATTAGTCATGGGGCCCGTATCCACATTGAGGGGCGATTTATTAAAAAAGTAATAAATAGGTCTGATTTTTTGTATTTTCTTACATATATATATATGTTGCGGCCAATACCCGGAGCTTGGCCAATTCTAGAACTGGCCGGCCAATACCCGAACTGGCCAAGCTTCCTGGCCAAAACCCGAAATACATGAAATAAATAGCGTATTTCGGGTTTTGGCCGGCCAATTCGCGAACTGGCCGGGGGGAAGCCTTGGCCAACATCCGAATTATAATGCATAGGTACCATTTTTTTTGTAATTAAGATAATGTAACATTAAAATATACAATAAAAATGATTCCCATTGATTATATTAAACGAAATATTTTTGCGTACCCAACTAAATTAACCAAAAATAGTCAACAATTCCCTTTCAATATCGAAAATAATTGATGAACAAAATACGATGACAATTACAAGTTAACCGGAAATTTTACTCGAGTTAGATCACGGACAGGCTGACGTCTAGATTATTTGAATTCATAGACACTTTCAACTATGTTAGAAAGAATTAAGCCGAGTACTTATATCTATTTCGCGAATTGGCCAATCGCTACTGGCCAGTTCGCGGATTGGCTGGCCAATTCTAGAATTGGCCAGTCATTTTTTAACGTTGCTGGCCAATTCGGGAATTGTCCGGCCAGTTCTAGAATTAGCCAATTTCGGGTATTGGCTGCAACATATATATATTTTCTTCTGGGTTGATTTTTTTTTTTTTTTTTTTTTTTTTTTTTTTTTTTTTGTAATAGAAAAAAATTAGTTTTAGTGTTTGTGATAGTTACACATACTTATAGAAAATTAAGTTAGTTATTTGTTTTAAAAATTGTCATTGGGAGAATTAAGACTTTTTTTTCCTTGGAGGGGGAGGGAGTGTTAAACTTTACAAGTGGTGTACTTGTATTAATAAATATATTGCTTTACGTAATTTAAAGTTCAAATTTTGAAAAAACCCACTTGAGTTTTTTCAGAAAAAAAAAACCTTTTGGGTTGGGGGAAATTTGAATAATTCTGCCTTAAATTAAAAGGCTAGTTTCTTTCATTCACTTCAAAATAATTTTAGCAAAATTTACTATATATATGTAATGATTCGACGAGATCGATGTTCCATAACAATGTACAAGTTCCAGTGGCACACCATCTATGAGGCAGAACAGATTCCTACTACCAAGAATCAACAGTGGGACGAGCTGAGCAGTCGCTCCGGCAATTTGACCAGCAGTGGATGAGTTTATTGGGCTATTTCCCCATAAGAAAGTTCAATCAAGCAGTCTTTAAATTAATTTTATTAGAACTCATAAATAAGTTAAGTTCTTTCACGCAATCACCTTGGCACTCTCATCGAATAACTTCCACTTCACCAACTCCGTGATTAAGCTACATTCCACAATATTAGAATTTTGGGGAGAAAGAAGAAACAGCATCCTAATAATTTTTGAAAGTCAATCGCATTCTCGGGAAACATGACATGGCTTCCGAGTAGTTTTTTAAGAAAAAAAATGCATTCTAATTCAGCGGAGCAATAAAACGCGCGTCTTGATAGTTTAAAGAAAAGGTGCATTCTACTCTCCTGAAAAGCCAAATGAAAAAATCATTTTCACGACAAAACTAGCGCCCTCCTACTCCGCGTCAATCATTTTAAAAATCCAATCAGGATGGACTCGAGCCTCTAACGGACAAAATGATCAATTCTAATTGGCCGTAATAGGCGGTCTATTGGCAAGAACTATATTTTTTCCTCGGAACACTAAGCCCTTTAGCAACGCGTAGCAGTGGCGTAGCCACCTACTGTCATGTTTTTTGGCGCCCGGGGCCAGCAAGAAATTTTGCGCCCCCACCCCAATATAGATATATAACAATTTCTCTCAATTTGGCGCCCCTAGGCCTCGGCGCCCGGGGCGGACGCCCCCCTTGCCCCCCCTTAGCTACGCCACTGACGCGTAGTAACACTTGTCACGCGATGTTAAAAAATAAAAAATAAAATTAAAATCGCAGGAATATGCCAGAAAGTAAAAAGCTTACGAAATACTTCCCGCCTTTTTGAGAAGCAAGAAATAATTTATTAATAACTAAAGTAAGAAAAAGAATTTTAGCTGTTACAAGTTACGAAACTAAGATTGAAATATGTTCCACAAATTTAGAATTGAAGCTAAGAGAGAATAAAAAAAAAATGGCGCAAATTTTTTTTTCAAATTTTTTTTTTTATTACAAATCCCCCCTCCCAGAAAGACGGGTGAAAAAGTAGGTCTGAGACCTGCAATTTCACAGAAAGGGAGATGATGCAGACTTAGCTCACGAAGTTGTTGATATAAGTAATAATAATTAGATACTGAATAAAAAAAAATTTAAATTAATTTCTCTTTTTTATATAAATATAGAATTCAATTACTATACTTCAAATACCTCAATAAATAATAATAAAAATAAATAAATAATAAATAAATAAGTAATAAAATAATAAATATCGGGTTTCCATACATGGGAAATAACAAATAATTTTAAAAACAAAAATACTTTTCTTTACGTATGGAAAATAAATTTTGCAACAGAGTATTTTTTTAACAACAAATTAATCCATATTTCGATTTAAAAAAAAAATAACACCTTTAAAACTAAATAAAATTTCTATGAGCAGAAAATTTTAATTAATTATAAATTAAGAACAAATTTATTTTTTAATATCTGTAATAAAAGAGAGAAAAAAAAATCAAGAATTTAAACAAAGAAATTATCATTAAATTTCTTAATCAATAAAACAATAAAATAATAAATAATAACTTACAGACATGTTCGATGTGGCCTTGTTCAAATACCTAATTTTTTATTAAACTAAACAAAAATAAAGAACTTCGTAGATACGACTCACAGGTGTAAATTTCAATTATCTTGTATTACTGATGGAATCTACCGTAGTTTCGCAACCATACAGCAGGTGTTCATTTATTATGAAATGAAAATTTATCAAAATATTTATGCACTTTTACCTAGAAAATACAGTAAATAAATAAATAAAAGAAAATGATGTTGAATTGATTTCATGCAGATGATCTTTTGTAATTTTTATTTTGCATATCTCACAGTTTGGTTGCATATCTCACAGTTGAAAAGTTTCTCACTAGAATGCGAGGTATATTCACAATTAAAATATTTGTAGATGTAGATACCACACATAATTACAAACAAAACTTTATAAGACGATCTTTTTTCACAGATTGATTCATGTCGGTTCAAGATGAGTAATAAACAAAGGCCGAAGTTCCAGCAATTAGTTTCAAGCTCGGCGAAAATGGCACGTGCACACACAGCGTTGCGAAGAATTCTCTAGAGACGTATGCAGGTTCATTTAAGAAATCCTGCCGGCTAATATGTAATGATTCGACGAGATCGATGTTCCATAACAATGTACAAGTTCCAGTGGCACACCATCTATGAGGCAGAACAGATTCCTACTACCAAGAATCAACAGTGGGACGAGCTGAGCAGTCGCTCCGGCAATTTGACCAGCAGTGGATGAGTTTATTGGGCTATTTCCCCATAAGAAAGTTCAATCAAGCAGTCTTTAAATTAATTTTATTAGAACTCATAAATAAGTTAAGTTCTTTCACGCAATCACCTTGGCACTCTCATCGAATAACTTCCACTTCACCAACTCCGTGATTAAGCTACATTCCACAATATTAGAATTTTGGGGAGAAAGAAGAAACAGCATCCTAATAATTTTTGAAAGTCAATCGCATTCTCGGGAAACATGACATGGCTTCCGAGTAGTTTTTTAAGAAAAAAAATGCATTCTAATTCAGCGGAGCAATAAAACGCGCGTCTTGATAGTTTAAAGAAAAGGTGCATTCTACTCTCCTGAAAAGCCAAATGAAAAAATCATTTTCACGACAAAACTAGCGCCCTCCTACTCCGCGTCAATCATTTTAAAAATCCAATCAGGATGGACTCGAGCCTCTAACGGACAAAATGATCAATTCTAATTGGCCGTAATAGGCGGTCTATTGGCAAGAACTATATTTTTTCCTCGGAACACTAAGCCCTTTAGCAACGCGTAGTAACACTTGTCACGCGATGTTAAAAAATAAAAAATAAAATTAAAATCGCAGGAATATGCCAGAAAGTAAAAAGCTTACGAAATACTTCCCGCCTTTTTGAGAAGCAAGAAATAATTTATTAATAACTAAAGTAAGAAAAAGAATTTTAGCTGTTACAAGTTACGAAACTAAGATTGAAATATGTTCCACAAATTTAGAATTGAAGCTAAGAGAGAATAAAAAAAAAATGGCGCAAATTTTTTTTTTTTTTTATTACATATATATATTGCAACAGTATTAAATGTTAAATTAGATTGTCATAGAAGTCAGTGTCAATGACATTTGTAAATTTAGATCGCAAATGGAACTACACTTTTACTAGCTTTGCTGCTTATAATAAATTTCTAAATAAGTGATTAGGTAATTTGCTCCAAGTCAGATCAAATGTAGAAATGTATTGTTCGATTGAAGTAGAAATAGTTTGTGCTGAATGTAAAGAAAAGAAAAACTGACAAGATCCATGATTAAACTTATCTTTTTCACTCTTTTTTTTGTTATAATCTGTCATTGTATTGAAAATAACTGCATAACACTTTCATTAAACATTGATGGAGGATAATAAATGGAATGATTAATCTTAAAAGCTATAACAATGCAAACAATCAGGACGGGCTTCAAGTTTCAAATGCCACCTTTAGGTTTGGAGTAATTGCGACCATTAGAACTCCAAACTGAGAAATCCATTTATGAAAAATTTTGGTAGACTTTGTTTCAAATTGGTATTTGGATATCAAAAATGATTCAGATAAAGGGATAAAGAATGTCTAAAATGAAAAATACATTATGAGGTCAATATCTAAGCATGAAACAAAATTTTACTGTATATAGTTTTCTTCAATATGGAGGTGGTCATAATTAACCCCTGGTCATAATTACCCCACCTGACTCTAATATATGTTTATGTATATATATGTGTGTGTGTGTATTTGCATATAATAAGTAAAGTTGTTTATTTTTATTTTTTTTAATCCTTATAAAAGTTATTTTAAAGAAAGAAATATTACTAAAAAAAGGAAGATATATGTTATAAAAGCGAAAATTTAAAAATAGATATTTCAAATATCGCGAAAATTTTTCTAGAATTTGCGGAATTTTTAAAAACATAAATACGGAAATAGTATTGGCTTCCGTGTTTTACCTTTGACACCTTCCGTATTTTACCTTTTTTTTTTTTTTTTTTTTTTTTTTTTTTTTTTGTAAGTGTTAGGCTTATGTCTAGAATAACTAAACTAATGATCAGCCGTATTTATACTTTTAGAGAAGTTTCGTTTGCAATATTTCTTATTTACATTATTTCTCATTTGCATTATTTCTTATTTACATTATTCTTTATAATCCTTTTTATTACATATTATTTAAACCGTACTAGTATGCACAATTTAAAAATAAAAAAATAGAAAAAAAATGTTCGAGGCGGGGAAAAAAAAAAATCTTGAAAAATACAGAAACTATACAGAAAAAAAAGACTTGTTTTTTTCCTTTTATTTTTTATTTTGGCAAAGTTTCCATTATGTTAATTAACGTTTCACTCGATTGCTTCATTAAGAGTAAAAAAAATACGAACGAAAAAGCACAAAAAAGCCATTTTTAATGAGCAGAATGGGGTGAAATATGTTGCGGTATTAGAAAAATAAACCTTTTTTTACCCCATTTAAATGGTCTAATCTGACAGTTTGATGAAAGAGCGAAACTAACACTGTGCAAACTTATATTTTGCTTAATTAGAAGTAAAGAAACAACAACAAGAATATATATAAGAAGTGCATTTCGAATGAAAATAAGGGATTTGTTGATTAATTTTCGGCAGTGACAGCTAGCAGAAAAAAACGGTTGAAGAATAATGACACATGAAGTCTAATTATACAACAGCGTGGCCTTCTGCTGTGAAAATGGCCTAATCTGTTTGCGCAGTTAAGAGATATAGTATAGCTATTTTGCCTTAAAATGTGAATGCTAGACACGCAATTTCGATTCATTTGCTTGTGTGCTCTATGAACTTATTGTACTATAACTAGACAAAAAACTAGGATTTTTTTTCAACCGTAGCAAGCATGAATTTTGGCGCCCCCTCCATTCTCCTTTCAAAAACAAATTTATAAACAAAAGTTTAAGATCAATTACTTTTTTTTTTTTTTTTTTTTATGAAATAATTGTTAGAAAGTATATTAATCTTAATAACTTTAGGTTAGTTTCAGCCTATTGAAAATTAACTTATTGGAATCATTTCAATTACATATTTATTTATAATGTAAATATTATCGTTACCATAATATCCGATAAACTGAATGATTTCGAGACTAATCCGGACAATGTATTGATCTTGCAAGTATCTTGCAGGAATTCATTAATCAAATATTGTTTTGAAGCTTCTAGGTGGTCAGCGACCCAATGGAAAAACTCATCCTGTTTAAAGTATAGTGCAGAATCCAGGGCGGTAGTTAGAAATGAATAATAGGGGGAGAAAATGCAAGGGGGGGGGCTATATCAGTATAGAAAATTTATTTTACCCTTATAAGCTGTTGGCTATTCTATCCTACTAAACCGGGAGGCGACAGGACAGACAGTTCACGGATGTAATTCTTGGATTAGTTAAGACTTGATAGGCAATAGGCATATTAAAGTGCAATCGGTCTGCCAAGTTATGTATTGGAGGAAAACACCTGAAGACCCAATTTTAGCCATTAAGTCATACGTTTAACATGTTTTCCTGCATCCAAAGATACAAAAACATGGTGAACCGGGAACAGAAAAATACAATGGTAAACCTATGAGTCAACCACTAAAATCGGGTTTTTAAGTGTTTCCCACCAAGATATGATTTGACAGACCGACTGCAATTTATTAAGCAAAACGAGATATCCAAGAATTTCATCCGTGAATTTGATGAGATGACTGACTGTGCTGCCGCCTCCCGGTTTATACGATAAAGGCACATTTTCGAACGAAACATGCACTAAAACAAGAATTGGTAATCCCAGAGTGTGTAAGTTGAATAATAATTTAAACAATAAATACAATGGAAAATCACATTTAATTATCATAAAAACACAAATTTAGAATCGGTGAGATTTCTGTCACTAGTGCTTTTAGATATTTATGGATATTCTGCTCCTATATTCATCCCGAAGAAAATTAAGAATTTTTCCAGGATTACCATAATGATTGTACGACTACTGACATGTCACACAAGATCATAATATAATACCGATTGGCTGATTAAAACCCACTGTCTTTTCATGAAGTTTAAGTTAACAGCTTTCCTGACTATTGCAATTGTAAAATATTACTTTTGTTATATATTTTTTAAACAATTGAAATAGAAGATATATTTTCGGGGTAAACCTCAATTGTTCTACGACCCATAGATTTGGAACTGCTGATTTACAGCATTTTCCGTCAGTAAAAGGAAATTTACTAGATTTTTTTATGCAGCCCTGTATATGGTCTACGGATTTTATACGTACTAGTAATATGCAGGGCAAATACTTAAGCTATCTAGGTTCCCGGGACAAGAATCATTCTGAGAACCTTCTTCTACATATCTATAGACGTTGTTTGCGAATAATGCGAAAGTGGCTAGTACTAAGCTTCATACCTATTGTATCAATTATCAATGCATAAATCTCGTACCAGGTACTATTCGCATCTATATACAGGGTATCACAAAAAAAGATAGTTACAAATTTAAGAAAAAACACTAGTAAGATAATAGCAGAAAAATTTTTTTGGATTGGTTGAGAGAAGCACTTATTTGCAAAACTTTCTCTTTGCTTATCTACATATGTTGTTTTAAAAGAAAATATCCCGAACTGGTCATAATTATGGTTTTAACTTGCCTTATTACGAGGAAAACGTCAAGAAGAATTTCTTTTGAAAACAATATACAAAGTTATTATAATAAAAGTTTGATTATTTGGTTTTCTAATAATATAGTTCATTTGTTTCTTGTGGGGTTGAAGGGGATATAGGAAGCGGAAAGGGGAAGGAAATTATAAAAATTTTGATCACATTTGGCCAACTATAACCATTTGCATCTCTTAACGAAAAGTCCTGATTGCTCCCACGAGAGTCCTCTGAAATTAGTTGGAGCAACTTCTCCGTATGTCCCAACATTACTTAGACCTTGTTAATATGCAAGAAACCTGTTACATTTAAAAACACATATAACTGAAAATGCACACTCAACGATTTTCTCGTATTAAAAGCACTGTAATCAAATTCTTTTATGTATCCCCGATAAATCTATTATTGCAGATTCTCAGTGGCGTAGCTAAGGGGGGGCAAGGGGGGCGTCCGCCCTGGGCGCCGAGGCCTAGGGGTGCCAAATTGAGATAAATTGTTCTATATCTATATTGGGGTGGGGGCGCAAAATTTCTTGCTGGCCCCGGGTGCCAAAAAACATAGCTACGCTACTGGAATCTGCAGTAAGTGCCTTGCCACTTCAGTGATACATACAAATTTCAAATTGTGCTTAAAATAGTGTAATATTCCGACGAGGTCGGATAAAACCGGGAACTGGAAAATTGATTAAAAGCACATTGTAATTCGCAAAAATACAATTTACTAAAGAAAAGTTGACATATTATTCTTACAGAATATGAATCTATATAAAATCTACATAAAATAAAAATGAGTTAAGTTATGCTTAGAGTTAAAATTGTTATGCACAAAAACACAAATGAAAGTTCGATCTTGTCATTTACATTGCTGCATGCTTCATGTGCCCACACTCTGCAATGAAGGCACTATATACAACTTCCCTTAGGTTTAGATTGTTCATGTAAGCCGTTGCAAAAAATGCATTCTTCACTTTCACCTTCCTCCTCGTTTGATGTCAAGGGTTTTTTTTTCTTAGGACTTTTCTTTTTCACATAAGTTATTCTACTTTTCTTTTCTGTCATTATGGAAAGCTTCGCTTCAGGGTTAAGTTCTTTTTTTCTTGTTTTTCCATTTTTTCTTTTTCTTCTTGTTAGAGTTCTAATTTTTAGGGACTTGAAATAAGAATAGATGTTGCGATAGAAATGACTAAAAACATCTTCTATATAACAACTTAATTTAAATAATATTTTTTGTATAGTTTTTAAATATTTATAGATCGTCAAACAATATATGGGTGATTCTCAAAATAGGGGACAATTTATGTCTTTCGGCATACAAAAAAAATTGAGAAGTTTTCTGTCATGTTTTTATATTTAGATATGTTTTTCTTAATATTATTCATTATTTGCACTCAAGAATTACTCACTTTTTAGTTAAAAACACCTTAAAATAACAGAATAAAGATTCAAAATGTCATTAGCATGGATGTCCACAGCAGCTGTGCCTTGTGTATACTAGCAATTTTCAAGAGTTAATATCATGTTTATAAAATAAACAAATGTTATTCTTTCTTTATATTAATCAAGGAGAGGATTTATCCAATAAATTTCTTTTTTAAAATAAAATTATAGTATATAAAAAAAAATTAAAGTTTGTCCTCCATATTCGATTTTCAAAACAAGATCATACTATAACAGCTGGTTATTAATCAAAATTTCATTTTCACATATGACAATAGTTTGAAAATATAAAGTTTCTCCATGGCAACAAGTAGCCATTTTATCCCAGCCTGAAAATAGAAGCATGTATTGTATTTTAAGAATAGAAGTTGAATTTTTGGGGCGTACATCAATTGTATGTCATTAGAATGGATAATAATTTTCATGTTCATTTTATAGTTACAATTTTTATTTTATTTATTTGCATAGAACTTTTGTGTTTTAAAAAGCCCCTGAAAGGACTATTGCATTGTGATTATATTATGGCTCATAATCTTATTTAAATAAAAATTTGTCATTAGCATGGACAGATATCAGTATCATTAGCATGGTTTTTCTGTCCATGCTAAAAACTCCCATGTGCATAAATGTAACCAGTGCTTATATTGTATCTTTTATAAAGTTTAATTTTAGGTATTACATTTATTATCTCAAAAATATGCATTAAATATGTAGGAAAATCACTAAGACAGCTTCTTACATTGTTAGTGTCAGAATGTTGCTCATGTAACAAAGTTTGCTCTTTGGTAATGTTTTTATTCTCCTTATATGTATATATGTAAAAATGGAAACCATTTGCTGAAAAGGAAGGCTAATAAATATAGAAAAAAATATTTAAACAGGAAGAAAATAAAAAATTTCATAATATATTTATTCCATGCAATTTGTTTTGTCATTAGCATGGCTCAAAAAATAGTAATTATTATTTTTTAAAGTTAATTTTTAAATATTTAGCTCTGCTGACTACATGGAAAGTATACCTAATACTATATTAACAACACCTATTTTTTTCACAAATTTTGCTAACAGTAATTTTTTTAAGATTTCATTTTTGAAATAGTCCCCTATTTTGAGAATCACCCATATAAACAAGTTAAATCTATTTCAATAACGCGAATAAATGAATTGTCCAATCCCGGAAACTTCCCGGTTATGTCCGACCATCTGCATCCCGGTTTTGTCCGACCACGCCATTTTGATGAAATGTTACTCTAGCGTTGTTCAAATGACTCGTAGATACTAATACAAAACGTTAAAATAACGAGTAAATAACAGACTATCATACGTTATACTTACCTAATCTAAATCTTTTGGTATTTAGGATTGGTAACGTAATATTGCAGACGTCGAATTTTTAACATTTAGACGTGAAATTTTTAAAAAATCACCACTGCGAAATGAGTTTGTTTACACGACTTCTGGTTACTGGGAGCTGTCATGCCGCTCTTCTAAAACAAATTCTAAAAGTTTCGGCTAGATACCGCCGTAAATAAAGCCATAAAGCCTGGTTCCCTGTTTTATCCACCTACCCGGTTTTATCCAACTTTCCCCTCTAATTGATAAATCGAAACTTCAGGTAAAATCTGTTGATTGGGTGATGATTAGAAGTTTTAGACATCCATTGGACAAAACTTATTTTACAATTGGTCTCCATAGACACTGTTTCCTGATTGAATAATTACTTTAAAATGCGAAAATTATCCATGCTACTTTAACGTCAAAACATTTCAGCCATGTTGCAAAGTCATTGAGAGTCTGACAACCGAAAACATTAGCACATTCCGCATACGTAGGAAGGTGTTTGAATTTACTGATATCATTAACAGTGAATGTTAGCCAACAGTGAAATGTGGGTTAATTTAAACGACATTTAAACGAATCCAAACTATTAGAAGAATCTTTAATTAGCAATTGTTGCTTTGCCAAAGGTAACATGGGTGAACGCTTTCATTTTTGGACGTGCTCGCTAAAAACATTTCTTTCCCTCCAACTTTCCACAAACAATAAACACAAAAAGGAAGCAGCATTGATTTAAAGAACAACACATCATGAAAAGTTTTACACTAGTATTAATTAATGGATTAATTAATTGCTACTAATTAAAACTAGATTTATGGATTAATCAATTCCATAAAGAATAGTTTTTTCAATTTCAAAGACAAATCTTCTTGGATATGACTCAGTTTTATATGATACCTACTTGAATTTATTTTTTAATATTCAAAATAACCATAGATTACCAGAAATAAACATATACATAATCCGTAAGAATCAGATATAAAGTACTAAGAATGTATTTGTTAAAAACACGTAACCTTGCTCATTGGTACAGAAAAAAACAAGTTCTTTCATATGAACTTGTATTAATTAAAAACAAAATAAAATATAAAATCAATGTTTCGAACCGCCTTCAGGAAAATATGATGGTAAATGACTAAAAGTTCAGAGATGAATCAGTGGCGTATCAAGCAGAGAGCGGAGGGGGCGTCCTGCCCCGGGTGTCACCCTCTAAGGGGTGACACCCAATCTTTATTTGCATATATATGTATAATGTTATAAGATTTTGGAGAGGAATTCTGAAATAAAATTAAATTTTTAACGCACGACTCAATAGAGTTAGTTTTATTTTCTTTGAGAATGTAAAATTTTATACAGAATGATGTATCTAAATAAGACATGCACCAGGAAACAAAAACCTACCTATTCAATGAGTGGATAGCAAAGGAAAATTAAAAAAAAAAAAAAAGAATTTTCTTCGACGTATAGACTATGGGTTATGCGGCATTGACTATGCATTGACTTATGCTGACTATGGGTTGAGTGATAAGGCGATCCTGTGTTGTTTTTTTTTTTTTTTTTTTATGCAGGACAAAAGGTAAATAAGGAATGGTATGCTCAATGTATAATAACGTAAAATTGTGAATGAAAAAAAAAATGACGGATCAGAAAGGGTTTGACGCCATCATGACTGGGGGGGGGGCAGTGACAACATTTACATCCGCCCCGGGTGTCATCCATCCTAGCTACGCCACTGAGATGAATTCATTATATGATTCACCATCATATTTTCCCGAAGACAGCTTGAAACGTTGATTTTATATTTTATATATTTTTTAATTGTACAAGTTCACATTAAAGTTCTTGTTTTTGTGTACCAATGAGCAAGGTTATGTGTTTTTAACAAATACATTCTTAGGAGTTATATTTTATGGTGCACTTGTCCAGTATGGGCTAGATATAAAGTGATCAACCTGAAAAGATGATTACCCGCGTAAAGTGCAAATTTTTGGAAATCGTTGTTTAGATTGATGCATAAAATTACTTTTGTTAGTTTATACAAAAAAATGACCAACGTCCTGTAAGTCATATTGGACAGTTTGGAATCTTTCGTTTAAATAAAATTATTTAAATTTCTGCCATTACTATTTTGCTCAACTCGGATAATTCTTGCTTTTGAAGAATGATTTAGAATTCGTTTCGCGAAAGTTGCTTTAACCCTTTCCGGCACGGGCTAATTTTGCAGTAAAATGATTAATTTTCGACTGCCACCGGAATTTGCAAACGACTTTTTTAGATATTTTGAACTCCTTAATTTAAGCTTTCATTTTAAAAGAAAAATTCTACAAAAATATTATTGGTGTCGTTTGCAAGTTTGGAATTAAAATTAGGTATCCCAGACCGGGCACAGTGTGCCGGAAAGGGTTAGAGTGCATCCCACTATTAGCCTTTGGAGTCTCGGTGTCAAAAATAGCGGTACAGCAACTGAATCAAAATTCATTAAAATATAAACTTTTTTTTTTTTTTTTTTTTTTTTTTTTTTTTAATCAGTGAATTAAATGTATAAGAACTCTGGTTCTAGTGCCATGAATGAAAATAGGCCCGAGTCCGACTCAGGGGCCAGCCCGTGCAGATCTCCGATCCCAACTGATTTGTATAAAAAATGGAAGAAAGCACTGATGTTAGAAAACTCATCTTTATGGACAGTGAAATATTATTTGCTCTTACACTGCGTTGATCAATGCTTCATAGACCTGCAATGAGTGGCGGTGCATCAGCCAAGCAAAAAATGCGTCAATTTACGTAGTACTAATAAAGGTGCTTTGCAGAACCTTTCAGATAATCACTGTTTCACGCAAAAAGAGCATTTGTCTATTCTGTGGACATGCAAATGCGAGTACCTTATGTCAGCTGTTGGCATGTTATAAGCACAACTTGAATAAGCACAATGCCAAATTGCTTTTAGATTTGAACTCACTAACTATGTCTTTTATTGGAAGCAGAATTTGTTCTTTTTTGATTGGAGGAAGTTTGGGCAATATGAAAGCAGAATTTTATTCATTTCCGATTGAAAGTAATTCAGTGAACGTATCAAGAAATACCAGTTTAGAAATCGGCTTAACCGCTTGAAGGGTGGTGGTGCCGCTATGGCATCAGATAATTTTAATCCCTAATTGCCACATTGGTACCCGAATTCTGAAATGAAAATTTCATCTTTATTAAGTAGGCTAAAATGCACTTTTGCTTAATTACAAATGAATTTTCTTTTTAATACTGATGTCATTCAATTATTTCAACAATTTACGAATGCAAATACCTTTCCCCTGAAAAGGTTAATACATCAGTTTTTATACCATTTCCAGAAAGATTTTTTTTCATTTACTGGCGATGAGAAATTTTGTAGATTTTCTTGTAGTTTCTGAATCCGAATACCTGCAAATTTCATGCATTTACAGATTAAAATGGATTTCGCGCACGCGTAACTGAATGGAAATGCCTGCACAAATTGTATCCTTGACGAATGAGAATTATTTCGAGCACGCATCAGAAAGAAGCCAGTTTGAATTTAAATGCAACGATAAGGCGGTATTCAAAAAAATATTTTGTTACGCTCAACAACTCAAATTTTTCTAACACATTTTGAGACTGATTTTTAAAAGTAAAAAACATGAAGCTTGCTAATGTGCTTTCTGAAGAAATTCATGAGCAAGTGTGTTTTTATTCATTTATTTATTCATTTTTTCATTTTGTTCAATTAATTATTGATTCAATTAATTATCGATTTACAAACACTTACTTTCCCATTGTGACCTTATTTATTTATTTATTTTTTTTTTTTGGTTTGTTTCCAGCACTATTGCTTCAGGAATTTCGGTTCAAAATGCCCATTTTGACAGCACTTTTTGAAATACATTTTATATTTATCAAAAAGCCAACCCATACGGCACATTATATAGTTCTTGAATAAGAGAAGCTGCCAACTGGATGCGTTTGAAGGCAAAAATGAAATTCATAAAATTAATTTAAAAATGAATCTGAATGTAAGCAATTTGGATTTCAGTACACTAATTTCACAAACACTAAATAGTTCTTACTTCATTCAGGGAAAAATTCCCACATTCATTAATGTTAGGCCTATGGGAGAAAAGTTTTTAAAAATTCTCGTTTACCAAAATCGAAAAAGTGAAAAACGATCTACATAGAAATTGATCTCAGCTATCCAATGCTACAAATAAAATAAAATAATTTTAAAATGTTAAAGTGCAAACTAGATATTTATTTATTTAAAAAAAAAATCTTATAGCATTAACAAAAGACGCTTTCATTTTTTCTTTCTTCTTTTTTAAAGAAAAAAGAAAATCGATCTGTTTACCCGTTTTGATTATGAATCACCATACATGAATATTTTATGCGTTCTGCGGATGAAAAATATTTGATGCTGGTGGCATAAATTAACCTGCTTTGATTTAAAGCCTCTGTGTGAGGTCTTGATCTCTTAGCCGGGCACCTGAAAGTCTATATGCAATAGATCCTTTAGAACAAAACATTCTATTTCTCCAAAATCATTCGAACAAAATCGAATCAATTGGAGCAATTTTAATGTGTCCATACGATAGTAACCATGACAGTGAAATAGGATACTGTTTTCAGTTTCGGATTTCGGCGATTTTTCTGTTGCAGACACAAGGTCATGCCGAATAGAATCCATCTGGTTATTTTATCCGCTAATGGTCCAGTTTCCATCTAGGTTATTTTTATCGGAAGTAAATCCAACTTTATGGAACTGTCAGTCAAATAAGCATGCCGTACGGCTTGACAATCAAAACAACGATTTGCTGGAACGCCACTTGATGAAAAACGAGGTAAAATTGGCGGCATAACCAGTGTATCAATTTCTATAAAAAGACACAATTAAAAAAAAAATAAATAAAGAATTCATATTGTATGCATCACCAGAGTTTTTTGACCTAAGTACATCAACAAATCTCTGGGTTTAAACAAATTCTAGATGTTGCCAAATCATAATTCACATTTTTTTTTTTTTTTTTTTTTTTGCGAGAATTTGTTGCCAGACAACAAAAACTATTTAGCGCCTCGAGCGTGCCACAAAAAATTCAGGATCCGATATCAAAAAGCAATTCGATTTAATCATTTTACCTTTTATTTATACTAGTACACCGAACCCGGGGTTCCCGGGTCACAAAGTAAAGGTGAAAAACATTTTTAAAATTTAAAATTGGAAAGTCTAATAATTTTTTTCTGCGTAATAGGCTTTTTAAACTGCCAACTAATTCCAAATAGCAATTTTATATGAAACATACTATTTATTTATTCATATCTTATACTATAATGCGAGCAAAAATTGTGTGTGTGTGTGTGTGGGTAAATTTTATCTCAAAAACGGCTCTAACGATTTTCGCAAAAATTTGGATTTTACCATTTTCGGGCACGAGAAGACCATTGGGCTAGGTCACATGTTCGAGATAATTCGATTATTGGGTCATTTTGGGTCATAATGGGTCAAGATAAAGCTATTTATAGCTAGAGAACGGCTGGATCGATTTTAAGGAAATTTTGTAACCAATCGTTTTTTGGCACGAGAAAACTATTGGGCTGGGTCACATGTTCGAAAAATTTCGATTATTGGGTCATTTTTGGGTCATTATGGGTCAAGCCATTTTTATCTAAAAAACGGCTCTAACGATTTCGACCAAATTTTACATTTTATCGTTTTGGATTACCAGAAGACCATTGGGTTAGGTAACATGTTCGAGAAAATTCGGTTAGTGGGTCATTCTTGGGGTCATTGTGGGTCATGCTATTTTTATCTAGAGATTTTCTCACGCAATTTTGACTAAAAATTGCATTCTATGGTTTTCGGGCACGAGAAAAACACTGGGCTAGGTTACATGCTCGAGAAAAAATTTTAATGGGTCATATTGGGTCATTAAGAGTCTGGGTCAAGCTATTTATATTTAAAGAACCGCAGAATCAATTTCATCGAAATTTTGCCTGTAATAGTTTTTTGACACGAGAAAGCTAATGGGCTCACACGATCGAGAGGTTTCGATTATAAGAGTCATTTGTGGGTCATGATGGGTCATAATGGGTCATAGTCAAGCTATAGCTAAAGAACAGGTGGATCGATTTTAACGAAATTTTGTATACAACATTTTTTTGGCACGAGAAAACTATTGGGCTAGGTCTCAGTTCGAGAAATTTCGATTACTGGGTCATTTTGGGTCATAAAAGGTCTGGGTCAAGCTATTTATATGTAAACTACGACAGTATCAAATTTAATGAAATTTTGTATGTAAGTTTTTTGACACGAGAAAATTAATGGGCTATCTCACATGTTTGAAAGATTTCGATTATAAGAGGTTATGGGTCATTATATTATGAGTCATGATGGGTCATAACGGGTCATGTCAAGCTATATCTAAAGAACACGTGGATCAGTTTTAACGAAATTTTGTATACAACATTTTTTGGCACGAGAAAATCATTGGGCTAGGTCACATGATCGAGAAATTTCGATTAATGGGTCATAAAGGGTCATAAAGCGTCTGGGTCAAGTTATTTATATTTAAAGAACGGCAGGATCGAGTTTAACGAAATTTTGAGTGTAACAATATTTATACACGAGAAAACTAATGGGCTAAGTCACATGTTCGAGAGATTTCGATTATAAGGGTCATTTGTGGGTCATGATGGGTCATGGTCAAGCTATATCTAAAGAATGGGTGAATCGATTTTAACGAAATTTTGTATACAGCATATTTTTGGCACGAGAAAATCATTGGGCTATGTCACATGTTCGAGAAATTTCGATCAATGGGTCACTTTTGGGTTATTCTAATTTTATCTAGACAATGTCTTGCGCAAATTTGACTGAATTTTATATTCTATCGTTTTCGGACACAAGAAAATCATTGGGTTAGGTCAGATGTTTCAGAAAACTCAATTAATGAGTCATTTTGGGTCATAATGGGTCAAGGTCAAACTATTTATACCTAAAAATTGGCTCAATCGATTTTATCTAAATTTTGTATTTAACGTTTTTCGGCACGCAAAAATTAATGAACTAAGTCACATTTTCGAGAGATTTCGATATAAGGGTCATTTGTGGGTCATGCTAATTTTATCTAAAAAATTGTTCTCACCATTTTCAGTATATTTTCTATTATATCGTTTTCGGGCAAAAGAAAACCATTGAGATAGGACACATGCACGTAACAATTCAGTTAGTGGGTCGTTTTAGGTCTTAATGGGTTCGGGTCATTCTAATTATATATAACAACGACTCAGTCAATTTTACCTAAATTTTGCAATGGAACGTCTTTTGTCACGAGAAGACTATTGAGCTAAGTTGCATATTAAACAAAATTATATTAGTGGGTCATATCGCTTCATTGCTGAATGCTGTCATGCTAATTTTACTTAAGAAATGGCTTAAACGATTTTGATTCATTTTATACTCTACTGTTTTTGATTACCTGAAGACCATTGAGCTAAGTCACATGTTTGATCATATGTGATTAGTGGATCATTTGGGTAAAAAAGGGTCAGGATCATGAGACTATGGCAAAAGCCAATAAGTTGGCGATATTTGACAAAATACTGACGAAATTTGGTTGAAAAATCGATTATTAAGGTTACGAAACCAAAACACATATTTGGCGCCAAATGAAAGAATGTGTCCAAATTTGGTTATATCTGGCAAAAAATATTGTCTTTCAGAATGTGAAGAAATTTCTTATACATTCTTAATAGTCTTCGAAATACATAGTTAAACTAATCAGAGTCGAGCTATAAAAGTGATTTGGATTGATGTCCTTTCATTGTAAATTTTAAAATAAAGTAAAATTTATGAACATGTGCATACAAGCATAGTTGATTGTTTTTATAAATAATACTATTATTAATAACATGTTTTACAGTAATAATACTATATCGAGTTGAACACAAAGTTAATTTTGACCGAGCTGAGCTCGGTCACCCCTGCTAGTACAACTTTAAAAATTATCGGTACTTTCGTATTATCAGGGCCGTAGCTAAGGGGGCGCTATGGGCGGCTCAGCCCCCCCCTAAAATATTTTGAGCTCCCCCCCCCTGGAAAAGATTCCAAGGTCACTCAATGAATTTCTGTTCCGGAAATTCAAATGAAATATTGTTTAAAAATCTAATTTAGTTTTGAAACCTTTTCACAGTTTTGCAGAGTTATTAAATTCTATCTAAAATAAGTGTTTCAACACTCCCTCATCCTATTTGTACATATGAAGCTAACATGGTGGGCTATTTTGTACCAGTTATACACTCAAAACTTTCATCATCATATACTTTTCTAAGCATAAAATGAAGTTATTTTAAAAGTTTAGTAAGAAACAGAGTACCTACAATGTGAATACGCACTAATTTATCTTTCTGCGTCAGAGGTAGAGATAAAAAAAAACTATGAGCCCCCCTACATTCTTTTGAGCCCTCCCTATTGTTCACTACTGCCCTGCGTATTAGACAGGGGCGTTCCGACCCAGTATGCAAAGTGCGCCGAAGCAGTAAAGGCGCCAAAAGATTTCAATTGAAAAGCAAATGTTAAAAAAAAATCTTTAATTTATTTACACTAAAATGTATTATATTTTCTTGGCATCTGAATTATCTTTTGTAGATTTACCTTATAGAAATTATTTATAAATATTCATTTGTTTTTTTAAAACTTTATTTTATTCTATTTATGAGTCGTCTAATAAATCATTTAGACAAGACCTGCCCAACCTTTATAAGCAGAGGCGTACCTCATATAGTTATAAATAATAAAAGGCGCCACATAGCTGAAAATATGCAACACTATAATCTCACTGCGGTAGAAAAGCATAATATACAGTTTTATTACCGTGGGAGCTAAATTTCACTTGTTTTTTTATTAGGATTTATAAGAAACAATTGTTACTTTACTTCAGAATTCATCATAAATAAGAAGAAAATTACTATTCGGAAATACTGGTAAAAGTTTCTCCTACAATATCAGTCCATGAATAGAGGTAGACTTATATGTTAGAAACGTCTTATATGATGCGCGTACATCTCACGCTGATAGCTATAAGTCCCCTATGATTCAGAAACTATTTTAAAATAATTTGCAACAATAATTTAATTCACAATAAATTGAAAATTAGATTTTCAGAGGACAGTCTATCTTCAAAAGTTTTGTAGATGAAGAAGCTATAGAAACCTTAATCACTGAATAACAACTTAATAGATTAAAAATTAGTTAATAATAAATAATTAAAACTTATTTAAGGTCATCGATAAGTATTACAAGAAAAATATTTAAATATTTTTTACTTTTCAAGATGCATCCCTTAAAATGGACTTTTAATCTTAAAAATAGCTAGTATAAGAGTATACATTCGAATGGGTGCCAAGAAAACCTAAGGGCGCAATCGCGGCGTCCACGGGGGACGCTTTGGAGAATCCTGAATCGAGAAACAATGTAAAACCAGAACTTGGGGGCTATGCACAGGGCCATAGCTAAGGGGGTGCTATGGGCGACTCAGCTTCCCCTAAAACATTTTGAGCCTCCCTGGAAAAGATTGCAAGTTCACTAAATTGATTTCTATTCCAAAAATTCAAATGAAATTCTGTTTAAAAATCTAATTAAGTTTTGAGGACCTTTCACAGCTTTGACAAAAAATACTAAATCGTAACTAAAATAAGTGTTTCAACACTTGCTCATCCTATTTACACATATGAAGCTAACAAGTTGTTTAAGATTTCACTCATTTTACACTCGAATTTTTCATCATCCTATTCTTTTCTTAGCGTAAAATGAAACTATTACAACAGTTTAATCAGAAACATAGTAACTACAGTGCGAACATGTACTAATTTATCTTTCTGCGTCACAGAGAGAAAGAGAGAAAATATGACCTCCCCCCCTTTCCCATTATTCACTTCTAGCTACGGCACTGGCTATGCATACATAACGTTATTACTTTAGGGGGAAGGGGGGAGGAATCTAGCATATGATATCGGAAGATATCTCTAGTGAGGGACTCTTGATATATTTATCATTTTTGAATGATCCAACCAAAATTTTCTCTTGCTGTTTCCTTTTTTTTTTTTTTATATAAAATGTTTTTCATTTTATTTATAACTTGTTCGTTATATCAAAATAGTCTGCAATATATATATATATTAGTTTGTTAACTATTTTTATGAAAATTAAAATAATTAAATCACTATAAAATTATTTATTTTCAAAATATTGAATATCTCAATGTTTGGTATTCCTATTCTTCCGTCTTATGTGTATGCATATATATAATCTGCGTTTAAGAAAACAGGTGTAAAGTATGTTTGAAATAATACTTGTGTTTACCAATACAGAAAAGAGAATGTTATTGAGGAATGATAATGTATGATATCGTAAGGGGTAGCGGAGGTCCAGAAATTGCCAAAAAGTTGATAACGTTCATTACATTTGTATAGCCTTTTGTATGTTACTGTTCTCTGTTCTGTTCAGTGTACAGATTTTTGATTGGAGATACTGTCAGCTATGTAACAAATTTTAACTGGTAAAAATGGAGCATCGGCCGTTTGTGAAGTTGTTGGCATTCCGTGCTGTAGGTTTAACACTGGTTTTCGCACTTAAAGAGTAAAGCTTATATTAAGCGGCCAAAGCAATAATTTTGTTCAGCACTTCTACTAATGACCATTTCTGGTGAAAACTATTATGTATTAAACAAAAGTTTTTTTTTTTTTTTTTTTTTTTTCCACACCATAGATTTCTGAGCGAAATAAATACCTTTTATCTATCTTTTACCTATCTAGTACTCTGAAATTATCATGATAGCGCAAAAGGGAGAGAGTTGATGAAGATAGACTAAATTTGACCATAGATGTCCAAATTTTCTAATTTTTTCGAAGGTTGAAGGGGGACCCTTTCCCTGCACTCCCTGCGTACACTCATGTCTATTCAAATACTGCATAAATTATTGTAATGATTGTAAGATTTGTACATTTCATTTCCGAACATAAAATTGAATTTTTGAAATAAGAGCAGTTATTACCGTTACACATAACCGTAGACGTTACAGATACTAAAATGGGAAAACAAAACAAACAAAATAAAAAATAAAAAATTCAATTTAGACATAAATAAATTAGAAACTACAATGATGGCTATTAATATGAATGGAAAAATATAGATTTATGTAAAAGGTGTTTTAAAATCCCGTGCACTTTATGTCTACTAACCAACTACCTTGGATCACCTAGGCCAATTACAATAACCTTAAATATTCTAAAGTCAAATATTGAATGTTATTTTTTTCCAAACGAATGTAGAGATGGGGTGTGGGGAGGGCAATGTCTTCAGCAGCATGTTGATTTGACTTTATAATTTTGAATAAAAATATTTTCGAACGAACATTATATTGTTAGCAGTGTATAATCTTGAATTTGTATGATTTTTCCTTTTTAAATGAAAATCCATCCAATCGAAGCTCGAGTTGATTTCTCACTGCCTTCAGTAGAATATATCGGCGGTGCTATTCATGTTCCGGTCTGATTTTCAAGCTAACCGTTAATTTGTATTTATTTTCTGACATTTAGATATAAAACTTTCAATTTCGACCCCCTCCCCCCCCAAAAAAAAAATCTTGATAAAATAAATAATGGAAATGTGCACAACCTCTCGTACATATTTTTAGCTCACAGGCTATCATAGCCTGAGAGCTTATGTGCCCGTCCGTTCTGTATGTATGTGCGTATGTGCGTAACGCGATATCTCATGATAAAAATATCGGATCCACTTGAAATTTTGTATATAGGTATATCCTGATAAGGCGCTTCCCTGATTAGTTTTTGGAGTTCATTCGATATGTATAAGAGGGGGAACGGGGGGCTCATGCCCCCCGTTAGTTGATATAGATGGGATTTTCATGCAGAATTAAGTTTTCAAAATTTAGATTAAGATCATTCTGATGAGGCGATTCCGTGACTGTTATTAGGTGTTCATTGATTAAGTATAAATAGGGGGAACAGGGGTTCTAATGCCCCCTCCCGTTAGTTGATATAAATGGGGTTTTCATGCAGAATTAAGTTTTCGTTCAAAATTTAGATTAGGATCATTCTGATGAGGCGATTCAGTGACTGTTATTAGTTGTTCATTGAATAAGTATAAATAGGGGGAACAGGGGTTCTAATGCCCCCCCCCCGTTAGTTGATATAAATGGGATTTTCATGCAGAATTAAGTTTTCGTTCAAAATTTAGATTAGGATCATTCTGATGAGGCGATTCCGTGACTGTTATTAGGTGTTCATTGAATAAGTATAAATAGGGGGGACAGGGGTTCTAATGCCCCCCCCCCGTTAGTTGATATAAATGGGATTTTCATGCAGAATTAAGTTTTCGTTCAAAATTCAGATTAGGATCATTCTGATGAGGCGATTCCGTGACTGTTATTAGGTGTTCATTGAATAAGTATAAATAGGGGGAACAGGGGTTCTAATGCCCCCCCCCCGTTAGTTGATATAAATGGGATTTTCATGCAGAATTAAGTTTTCGTTCAAAATTTAGATTAGGATCATTCTGATGAGGCGATTCCGTGACTGTTATTAGGTGTTCATTGAATAAGTATAAATAGGGGGAACAGGGGCTCTAATGCCCCCCCCCCGTTAGTTGATATAAATGGGATTTTCATGCAGAATTAATTTTCGTTCAAAATTTAGATTAGGATCATTCTGATGAGGCGATTCCGTGACTGTTATTAGGTGTTCATTGAATAAGTATAAATAAGGGGAACAGGGGTTCTAATGTCCCGCCCCCTTAATTTATATAAATGGGTTTTTCAAGCAGAATTTTCAGATTTCGTTCAAATCTCTGAATAGTTTTGGAAGTTTAATGGTTAAGTATAAAAGAGGGGGATAACTCTTTTTAAATTATATAAATGCTAAATGGGTTTTTATTAAGAATTATCTAATTTGCTCTGAATTTTGGATATAGATTTTTTATATGATAAAGCATGTCTTTGATAGTATAGGAGGTTCAATGATTAAGTATAAAAAAAGAGAAAAGGGGAGAGTTGTTTCCCCTTCTTAATTTCTTTTTTCGAACGGAATTAACCCTTGAAAATATAAAGCTTTAATGTGCAATTAGTATTTGTAGCCTGTGAGCTCAATGCCTTCAGTTTAACTGGGCAGTATTCTTTATTTTATTTATAAACGCGAAATGATATTCAAATCACATATTTCTTAATTGGGAAACGATATCTTGAGATAATTAGAACCGAGAGAAAAAATATGTTTGGCGAATCCATGAAATGACTTCAAAAAATTTTTTGAACAGTAAATATTAATATTTTCACACCAGATATATTATTAGAACCTCAAAAATACCATGAATGTATCAACACTTTTTATTGTTGTTGTTGCTGTTTGTTTTTGTTTGTTTTCTTACGTTTGAAACTTCAGAGAAATGGAAAACTTGAAAACTGATGCGAATTGCTGCCAAATAAAAAGATTTTTTGCAATAGTAATTAAAAATACCATTGGAAAATACCATTTCTTTCTTTCTTTATTATTATTTATTTATTTATTTGTAATTCTACCGGTATCTCACTATATCCCAATTTGAAAATGCAGAAGAAATCAAACATTGCGCTTTTCATCAGTGGGAAGGACTGCTTGGGGAAGTACACAAGCATAATCTCGTTGAAGAATAACAGTTCGCCATTTTGCGATTATCATTAAGGGTTTTTAATTAATATTTCGGGTAATTAAAAAAAATAAAAAAATTGAGAGTCAGGTGCACGGTGCATCTACCATCATCTATCCTTATGCAAATTTTCAGATCTCTATGTGCAGTAGATTTTCGTAGCCATCGCCAATACTTCTTTCTTTTAATGCAATTTATTGTTATTGCATTAAATTATTTTCTCCGGGATAATGAAATTTTACTGTAACGCAAGATTCTGATAGAGAGTGCTTTCATTTACACAGGTTTTACTGTGTTACAAATTTTATTTACATAGCTGCCATCCTTCTTTATTTTTCAAGTAATTTAAGCATGTTTGGAAACAGAAATTAATTATTTAATGAAATAAAGTACGAATTGTAAAGAAACAAGACATATTTTATTAAATAAATTTTCTGGTTCAAAAAACTCCAAAAGAATGGCAGCTATACATTTTTAAATATTCATAGCTTTTTTTTGGGGGGGTGGGGGGGTAGGGCGCCAAATGCAGTTCTGCACACAGGCGCTGAATACTGCTGGCACGCCCCTGGTATTAGAAGCAAGATATCAGTTATTAGCCAAAGATTTCGCCAAAGAATAAAATTGCATTCTCAGTTTTTAAAAACAACTAAGAAAATATGACACCCAGATATTCTTTAAAATACATTTTTGTAAAGGTTAACTCATGTATCTTTTGTAAAGTAAGTTTACAACGAACTAAAAGTCATTAATTCATAGATAAAAACGAAATAAAACCAACAACATTCACCGGTTTTATAGCCGACGATATATTGGCATAACAGGTTTTTAATTGCTATTTTTTTTCAGTTGCTATGAAAATATGACAACTAAAATATACAGTGATCTGTTATTTTCCATGGAGAAAAGAGATAGATGGAGGTGCAGTATGCGATTAAAACTATTAATTTAATCGCATTAATTTGGCGATAATTTTTGGCGTTATTCTTCCAATTTAAGTCTCTCATTCGGCCCAAGCAAAACAATCACATGGAACAGAGACCGAATTTTTTAACATTATTTTTTCTCTAAATGAAAAAAGATCTGAATATATTTTAGCATTATAAAATAGCATTTCATTGTATTATGAATTAAAATTACATCGCTAAAAGTTTTTCTTTTTTGTGAAAGCACGCCGTTGTGTTTGATGCAATGCAGCGAATTTTAGGGTTACATTTTTGGCGTCACCTCCAGCCACTAAACTGCATCGCTATTATTTTTTTCTTTTTTACTCTATGGCTATTTTTCCTCTCTTTCCCACATAAATGCGATACTCAAGTTGCCTCCATTAGAGAAATTGAACCAAAAACTACAAAAAAAATTAATATCTCAAAAACAAATTGAGATACAGTTTTCTAACAAACGGCATTTAAATGTGCATTTTTTTCTCTAAACGATGGTATAAAGATTAAAAACGTGCAATGTCTAGAAGTTTAAAAATTTACAATAGCGAAAATTGCAAAACCGAAATTTCATCGGAAAGTGTTGCCATTCAAAGCATGACGTATGCGTTACGCACAGATACGTTTGGCCTTTATTATATAGATTTTATCTATAATACAGTGAAATCTGAAGAAGTGGAAATTGTCTATAACATAGTCCTGCTTTATGCAAAAAATTTCATTGCCCTGGGGAAAAAAAAAAAAAAAAAAAAAAAAAAAAAAAGCTATAATAGACAGCGCATTTTCTGCGACAGGAACCTGTGTAAAATGAATTATTTTTCAGTCTTTTGAAGGTGTTACCGTACACTGTTATTATAAGGGAGTGAAATAAAGGTCTGCACTGGCCGAAATTTCCAGGCCCGGGCCCGGCCCGGCCCGAACGAAAGAAGTATTGGCCCGACCCGAAAGTTAAAAATTCGGCCCGAGCTCGGCCCGGCCCGAACGAAAAAAAAAATAATGGCCCGAGCTCGGCCCGGTCCGGAAAATTTTTTAAATTTCGGCCCTAACCCGGCCCGGCTCGACTCGAGTGAATTTCTACAGAACATTGATCTTTAATCTTAAGGAAGAGTTCTGACCAAAAAAAAATATATTAGTCTTTTTTTTTTTTTTTTTCATGTTTATTATCTCCATTTATGCAGAAGTGCCGTAGGCTGCGATATTTATGCTTTTAAACGAATCTTTGTTTGTTGTATGTAAATGTTACAGTTATCACTAGTATTATTAATCCATTTTCCCTGTAATGGAGACAAAAAATCGAAGTACATGGTAAAATTTCCAAAGACGAAATCGCTTTGGAACGAAAAAAAAAAAATGCATTCCCTTCTTAACAGATGTAAATGTTTAATATATTTTTTTCTCCCGTATTGTTGTATTCATTTTGCATGAATGAACATTTTAAAAGAAACAGTTTTCAGTTTAAAAAAAAAATTCCGTCATAATCATGTTTTTTTTTTTTTTTTTTTTTTTTTTTTGTGTGTGTGTGTGTGTGTGTGTGTGTGTGTGTGTGTGTGTGTGCGTTTAATTCTTTTTTAAAACGCCTAGTAATCTACGATTCTTTAAAAGGAATAAATTCCAATGTTTAATTGTAGAATAATGACGGCTTAAAAGTATATGCTTTTTTTGCAGAAATTTTTGGACAAAGCCAAATATTACTGATTTATAAAAAGTCGAGAAAACGATTTTCATATAGGAAGATTCAATAGGAACTGATTATTTTGGTCCATGAAAACTAGGAAGAATGGAATCAGTCTTGGCTTCGTACGGAAAAAAAAAAGTTATTCCCGGCCCGATACTCCAGCAAAAAAATTAAGGCCCGAGCCCAGCCCGGCCCGAAAAGTTTAGTGACTTGGCCCGGCCCCGAATGTCATTATTGGAAATCGGCCCGCGGCCCGTGCAAACCTCTAAGACAAGTAGCAATATACTCAGGGCCGTATAGCTAAAGGAGCACCCCTCCGGCCCGTGCAGATGCAGACCTCTAGAGTGAAACATGGAAAATCAAGTTACAACATTTTTTTTCTTTTTTTATGGTGGGACATTTTATAGTAGAGAGTACTACATTTTTTTTTTCTTTTTATTGTGGGACATTTTATAGTAAAAAGTACTACTTTTTTTTTTTTTTTTTTTTTTTTTTTTTTTTTAATGATGGGACATTTTATAGTAGAGAGTACTACTTTTTTTTATAGTGGGACATTTTATAGTAAAGAGTACTATATTTTTTTTTAATGGTGGGATATTTTATAGTAGAGAATATTATTATTATTATTATTAATATTTGTTTTTTTATGGTGGGACATTTTACAGTAGAGAGTATTATTATTATTATTATTATTATTATTATTATTATTATTATTATTATTATTATTATTATTATTATTATTTTATTTTTTATGTTTTGACATTTTATAGTAAAAAGTACTTTTTTTTCTTTTTTCTTTTCTTTTTTTTTTTTAATGGTGGGGCATTTTATAGTAGAGAGTATTATTATTATTATTATTATTATTATTATTATTTATGGTGGGACATTTTATAGTAAAGAGTACTACTTTTTTTTATGGTGGGACATTTTACAGTAAAGAATACTACTTTTTTAATGGTGGGACATTTTACAGTAAAGAATACTACTTTTTTAATGGTGGGACATTTTATAGTAGAGATTATTATTATTATTTATTTTTTTATGGTGGGACATTTTATAGTAGAGAGTACTACATTATTGAGTAGAGAGTACTACATCTTTAATTTAACTCGAATGAGAGAACATTAAATGGACCATTAAAATCGACCCTCATTATCTGATATCAGTACATATATTCACTAGATATATTTTTAACACTTTCGGATCTGGTGTATTATTAACCGGATCTGGTGTATTAGTATGTGCCTTTTAATTGAATATTATGAGTAAATGTTTTTCTTACTACATACATGTAGTAATGTTAGTAAATGTCTATGCATTTACTATATGACTTCATTAATGTTTAGGCATTCAGTAATAATTATAAATAATAAATATTTGCTTAATTCTCCTCGAACCGTTTGCGACTATTTTATTTTAAACATATATTTCACTCTTTAAATTTATAAAATACTGGTTACTTTCCTGGAAGAATCATATATAATATAAAGCGCAACAAGTATTAGAAAATTGTAATATCTGTTAAATTTTAATGTAATATAGTATTTTTTAAACATCTCCAAAAATTCTTCTTTAGCCTGTTGTCATATGAATACAAATTGAATGGTATGCAAAATAATAATATTCGTTATGTTTTGGACAATGAAGTATTCGTTAAACTCTAATTAATCTGTCTGGATAGTTAGTGTTAATGTTATTAACGTAAAAGTAATTTTTTTAAAAAATTGAAAAAAAAAAATCGGACCTGAAAAGGTTAAAATCCAAGACTAAGTGCCTCCGAGTTTTCATGAAAGCTTGAGACATTGTTAAAGGTGTTCTTAAATCATAAAGGGCAACTTTGTGACATAAGTTTTAATTTATTTTTGTTCGGAAATGCAAGAAATTAGTAGGTGTTGTTGTTCAGAGACTGTCTACTTGCACTCAGGTTCCTGTATTTTTACAAATGCAATAGATCTTTCATAACAAGCCTTCAAAGTTGACGTTTTTGAACGCATTTCCCGACGAAAGCAGAAAAATCGGTCGAAAAGCAGGGAAAAAAAACGAGTGATCACGTGATTGAAATAGCTTAGAACTGGATAGGTAATTTAAGTATCATAAAATGGAAAACTAGGTTCGATTCGAAATCGCTTCCATAGTCAGGCCTTTCAATTTTATATCTTTTTGTTAAAAAATGAATTTGCAAATGTGTCAAAACGTTTTGAGCTTGTTGAGCGGAGTAGTTGAGAACACCCTTAAGGGAAGATAACACTGATATGCAAGCCTCCCTTTAAGACCCATTTCTTCAGAAATTATCCAATCGATTTTGATGAAATTTAAAATGCATATTTATTGGCAGGGGTGGGGAATTTTTCCATATTCTTACCAGCCAAGGAATTATTTCACCAGCCCGCAAAATGCAACACACACGCAGTTGAAAATAGTTATGACAAAATCGCACCCAATTACAGACAAAATTACTATTAATACAATGCACTTTCATAATTCTTTTTTCTATAATATTAGGAATTATATATAACAGAGGTAAGATTAATATTAGATAGAACTTAATGCCATATTTACACTGTAATAATTTGGAAAGTTAAAATATCTAGATTAAAAAAGTGTTTCTGATAATGTGCCTATTGCCTACAGTTTTTCAAAAACTAAAAATGCACTCGCCTTGTGAGAAAATCCACTCGCCAATGGCGAGCAAAATGATGTGTTTCCCCACCCCTGTTTATTGGATTATGCTAAAGACTTACGGCACACAATTTTTTTCTGCGATTAACCCTTTTTATTTTAGAGTAATGGCAATTGTTAAAAAAATTTCCATTTTTCAGATTTTTTTTTTTTTTTTTTTTTTTTTTTAACTAATTATTATTATTTAACTTGCCTGTCACATATGATTTCATATTTATACTGTACCATCCTTTTTTTTTTTTTTTTTTCTTTTTTTCTTCAGTGAAATCGTTTAAGTATTTTAGGAAATACGAGGCTACTTCTGCCAAGCAAAAAAACACGTTCGCTAATGCTAAACCTATGGGAGAATTTTATAAAGATATTTCGTTCGCATTTCAATATTTTTGAATGTTTTTTTTTCTTTCATTGCACAACTGAGATCAATCTGTACAAAAACCAATTTTACTTTTTTCTCAATTTTGCCTACCGGTGTTTTTAAAGAGGACACTTTCATTTTAGGAACCGGTTTCGAAAATTAAAGCATTTTCAGAAAAGAAAAAATATCTTCACACAAAATCGAATATGTAGGAAAATGGCTTTTTTTACATATCGATCTCAATTGTAAAATGCAAAAAAAATCATTTAAAAATATTGAAATGAGACCGAGATACCTTTATAAATTTTTTTCATAGGATTAATGTTAGCGAACGTGTCTTTTCGCGTGAATCAAGTAGCTCCTAGGTTTTTAGCTGAACAATATGGCCAGGTGGGGTAATTATGACCACCCCTATAATTGAGAAAACTGTGTATGGTAAAATTTTATTTCACACTTAATTGGTAATAAAATTCATAAAATATAAAACCGTAAAATCAAAGCAAATGTCAATGCATTCATCCTTACTAATATTATAAATCGGAAAGTGAGTTTGTTTGTTTGTTTGTTCCGCTTTCACGCCGTAACTACTGAACCGATTGCTTTGAAATTTTGCAGACGTAAAGTTAGAAGTCCGGATTAAATAATAGGGTACTTTTTATACCGGAAAAAATTGATATTCCCGAGGGAAAACAAAAATATAGTTTGCTTGATGGATGGATTGGAGATGGCGCTGTGTGTCGTTTAAAACAAGATAAAATATTGCAAACGAATATAAACATGTAAATTTAGAAGCTAAATGATACGATAATGAATCCCCGAAAATGAGGAATTCCCGAGGGATGACGTACAATTTGTTTTATCATCTAAACTGTTTTTTTACATCTACTTATATATTGCAAACGAATATGAACATGTAAATTTAGAAGCTAAATGATACGATAATGAATCCTCGAAAATGAGGAATTCCCGAGGGATGACGTACTATTTGTTTTATCGTCTAAAATGTTTTTTTACATCTACTTATCCTGAAATAACTATAAGTCAATGAATTACTAATTGGTATAAGTATTAGTTACGTTATTTAGTTCTTGAGGTATGCGATAGATGGCGCTGGGTGTTTTTAAAACGTGGTAACGATGCGCAGTAGCTATATAATAGTTAGGTTAGGCTAGTTTAGTGCTTTTTTTTAGGTAGATATCTAAAGTAGTTATTGTTTTTTCGATAGGTAATTACGTCGCTTTGTTCGTCGTTTAGATTGTTATAGTTTAGTTTGGGATTTTAGTTTAGTTTAGGTTTATTGTTTACTCATATTTTCACAATGCTCGCAAACGTAAATCTAATTTGTCGAGCACCTCATCTAAAGCTCGGGCAATGAAAATTGCCCGATCTCAAGAATCGTTTCTCCATGCTGAATTAAGAAGGCGCGAACAAGCAGAGCGTCAGGCTGCTTCGAGAGCTGCTGAGCTACCATCTCAGCGCCAGCAAAGACTTGAGGAGCAAGCCGCTCGCCAAGCTTCTTTGAGGGCTTCTGAGAATGATATTCGTACTCAAGTCCGTTTATCGCAACAGGCTCAACGTCAGCATGGTCAGCTCTATGTAGCGTGTTCCCGGGTTTCCAGCGCCCAAAATCTGCATGTTTTTGCTCCACAAGGGAAAACATATAATACAGTGTACCATTCAGTTTTGGTTTAACAACTAATCGTATCCAGCGTTACATCGCGCTTCTTACATTTTTCCGTGGAAATGAGAAGTTTTCTTATAGTTGTGCTTTATACCGCAATATAACCGAATTCCACGCGGGCGAAGCCGCGGGCGGAAAGCTTTTTTTTTTTTATATTCTGCAGCAATTTACTTTTACAATTAGCTTTTGTTTTGTTATTTAAATTTATATATTCTTTCTTAGTGTGAAAAATAAATTTTGGGGGGCTGCGCAAATATAACATTATTATTTTAGGGGGGAGAGGAGGGTCTGACATATGATATCGTAAGATATCTCTAGGGGAAGGGGGTTGTCTTTTGATATCGATATCATTTTTGATCCAAACAAAAGTTTCTCTTTTTATTTGTAAAATAGTCTTTGGTACAAAATTCCATGTTATCTTTTTTAAGCTCTTATCAATTTTTATGAAAATACAAAGTTTTTATTAAAACTCACTAAATTATTGTAAAATTATTTAATTCTAAAGAATGAAATATCCCAATATTTGACATTCTTATTCTTCTTCGTATGAGTATGCATACATAACCACGGTTCAAGAAACTACATATGAATTATATTTAAAATGAAGCTTGTATTTACTAATAAATTAGAGCGAAAGAAAAAAAATGTTGTCCACTTGCTTTATTGATAAAAATTTCTATTTGCCCCCCCCCCCCCTCCTCCTCCGTTGGGAAAAGTGCAACAGGAGTTTATTTCTGTTGAACATATTATATAGCAAAAGGTTATTATAAAATACTTTTAAATAGTAACTATTTCTTTTAAGTGTTATTTGATATAAAGTTTTTTTTTCATAAGGTAAGGTGATATTATATTGACTTCTCTTCAACTAAATTATAAAAGTATGCGAAAAATAAGTGTAACTAATATTGTATATCACTTCGAGCAAAAGAAATAAATTCTAGAAATAAAAAAAAATTATGCTTTGATAACGGTATCATTATTGGGGAGGGAGGGTTCAAGGGATGATAACGTATGATATCGAAAGGGGGGTGATTGGTGATTTACCAAAATCACCAATAAGTTGATAAATTTATATTTGTACAGCCCCTTAAAAACATTAATTGTTACTTTTTTCAACAATTAAAATCTAGATTTAACTCCTTAACGCGCAGTGTTGCCGGGTCGGCAACATCTACAGTTCCCCCTACAGTTCCCCCTGATACAAAAACTCCGTGAATATTTCACAAACTACTCTAATGGCTACTTTAAATCTTTCTTATGAGTTCTAGATGGCAGCACCACAGAGATCAAACTCTACTGTTTTTAAATAATAGGTAAAATGTTTTACTGTAATACGCGCTTTACAGCAATGCTCTTCTCACTGCGCTTATCAATGCTTTACTCATGGGAGGTTACTACTTCGGCAACAGCTGTATAATTAAAATGGTTAGTGCAATCTTTACAAAACAATACCTGTGTACTCCTCTAGGTCTAAATAGATTGCCTAATTTTTTTTCTTTAAATTCCAACTTTAAAGAGTAGTGCGCCGGAAAGGGTTAAACATGAACTCCATTAACATACACATCGCGGAATAACGGAACGAGATTGCTCTAGCAAGGTTTTATTATATATTGTTGCTGGAATAAAGGCTTTTATATCTATTTAAAAACTGAATTATTGCATATTGATAAGATACGAATCGAATCCGACTAACAAAAATGTTTTTTTTTTTTTTTTTTTTTTTAAAGACTGAAGAATTTATATAAAATAAAAATAACAACAATAATAATAACAATAATGATTCAATATCTGATAAATATATTCCCAAACTTGATATTAAGTTTGCCAGTTACAATTTTGCTTGTAAACATTCATGCTCTTTATTTGAAATTCTAATCTGAGTACCGACGAAATCCAGAAATTTTCTTTTAGACGCACTCGTAGCAGAATATTTAGTTTTACCAAAAAAAAAAAAAAAAAAAAAAAAAAAAAAAGACGCACTTTATCAAAACTTTCCATCAACATATGCATAGAAAGAATTTGACTTATCAAATTACAACGACCATTTAGAAAATGATTTTTTCAAAGACTAAAGTTTAAGACTTAGAAATAAATTAAATTATATATATATATATATATATATGTAATAAAATAATAATAAAAAAAAATTTGCGCCATTTTTTTTTATTCTCTCTTAGCTTCAATTCTAAATTTGTGGAACATATTTCAATCTTAGTTTCGTAACTTGTAACAGCTAAAATTCTTTTTCTTACTTTAGTTATTAATAAATTATTTCTTGCTTCTCAAAAAGGCGGGAAGTATTTCGTAAGCTTTTTACTTTCTGGCATATTCCTGCGATTTTAATTTTATTTTTTATTTTTTAACATCGCGTGACAAGTGTTACTACGCGTTGCTAAAGGGCTTAGTGTTCCGAGGAAAAAATATAGTTCTTGCCAATAGACCGCCTATTACGGCCAATTAGAATTGATCATTTTGTCCGTTAGAGGCTCGAGTCCATCCTGATTGGATTTTTAAATTGATTGACGCGGAGTAGGAGGGCGCTAGTTTTGTCGTGAAAATGATTTTTTCATTTGGCTTTTCAGGAGAGTAGAATGCACCTTTTCTTTAAACTATCAAGACGCGCGTTTTATTGCTCCGCTGAATTAGAATGCATTTTTTCTTAAAAAACTACTCGGAAGCCATGTCATGTTTCCCGAGAATGCGATTGACTTTCAAAAATTATTAGGATGCTGTTTCTTCTTTCTCCCCAAAATTCTAATATTGTGGAATGTAGCTTAATCACGGAGTTGGTGAAGTGGAAGTTATTCGATGAGAGTGCCAAGGTGATTGCGTGAAAGAACTTAACTTATTTATGAGTTCTAATAAAATTAATTTAAAGACTGCTTGATTGAACTTTCTTATGGGGAAATAGCCCAATAAACTCATCCACTGCTGGTCAAATTGCCGGAGCGACTGCTCAGCTCGTCCCACTGTTGATTCTTGGTAGTAGTAATCTGTTCTGCCTCATAGATGGTGTGCCACTGGAACTTGTACATTGTTATGGAACATCGATCTCGTCGAATCATTACATATTAGCCGGCAGGATTTCTTAAATGAACCTGCATACGTCTCTAGAGAATTCTTCGCAACGCTGTGTGTGCACGTGCCATTTTCGCCGAGTTTGAAACTAATTGCTGGAACTTCGGCCTTTGTTTATTACTCATCTTGAACCGACATGAATCAATCTGTGAAAAAAGATCGTCTTATAAAGTTTTGTTTGTAATTATGTGTGGTATCTACATCTACAAATATTTTAATTGTGAAATATACCTCGCATTCTAGTGAGAAACTTTTCAACTGTGAGATATGCAACCAAACTGTGAGATATGCAAAATAAAAATTACAAAAGATCACCTGCATGAAATCAATTCAACATCATTTTCTTTTATTTATTTATTTACTGTATTTTCTAGGTAAAAGTGCATAAATATTTTGATAAATTTTCATTTCATAATAAATGAACACCTGCTGTATGGTTGCGAAACTACGGTAGATTCCATCAGTAATACAAGATAATTGAAATTTACACCTGTGAGTCGTATCTACGAAGTTCTTTATTTTTGTTTAGTTTAATAAAAAATTAGGTATTTGAACAAGGCCACATCGAACATGTCTGTAAGTTATTATTTATTATTTTATTGTTTTATTGATTAAGAAATTTAATGATAATTTCTTTGTTTAAATTCTTGATTTTTTTTTCTCTCTTTTATTACAGATATTAAAAAATAAATTTGTTCTTAATTTATAATTAATTAAAATTTTCTGCTCATAGAAATTTTATTTAGTTTTAAAGGTGTTATTTTTTTTTTAAATCGAAAGATGGATTAATTTGTTGTTAAAAAAAATACTCTGTTGCAAAATTTATTTTCCATACGTAAAGAAAAGTATTTTTGTTTTTAAAATTATTTGTTATTTCCCATGTATGGAAACCCGATATTTATTATTTTATTACTTATTTATTTATTATTTATTTATTTTTATTATTATTTATTGAGGTATTTGAAGTATAGTAATTGAATTTTAATAATTGAAGTATAGCATTTAAATATTTTCCATATGAATTATCCTTCTTTCATGTTACTAAGGTCAGGATTAGTAAAAGAAGAAAAAATGTCAGAAAATAAACTTGATATTGTCCCTTTTGAATTTGGGTCGGGCATGGATATATTTAAATGGTTTAAACATTTTGATCGAGAATGTTCGGTAGAAAAGAAAGATAATGAGTGGAAACACCAAAATATTTCAAAATATTTAAAGGGGGAAGCGCTAAAAACTTATATAAATGATTGTTTGGATTGTGCTACTTATGAAGAAATTGTCGAGATTTTAAGTGAAAAATTCATTCAAGTTAGAGTTCCAAAATTTTCTGAATTTACTTCCTTAAAGTTAAATGATCTAAGTGATTTGGATTCTTATTTTAGAAAGAAAGTTGAGATTGGAAGGCAACTTCAGCTTGAGGAAAATTTAATTATACAGGGATTAATTGATGGCCTTCAGCCGGAGTATCAAAATTGTTTGATGGTTAACCCTCCTTCCAATACTCGTGAATGGTTTCGCATTGCTAAACAATTAGCAGCGATTCCAAATCATACCTCTAATAACGGCAATAGAAATTTTCAACAAACTAGACCAATGCACAATCCCAATCCTCAGCCCAGACATTGGACTCGACCTACTCCAAACAATCCATCCCAAAATTTTAATCCTAGGTTTTTCACTCCTAGAATGCCTGCAACTCATTATCAAAACAATTACCCTAGTCGTCCGTGCAGAATATGTTTAAACAGAGGCATAGAAAATGCATATCATTGGGAGAGGAGTTGTATATTTAACACAAATTCCTTTCAAGCTCAAACTCCTGCTCATATTCAACCACCCCCTACTAATAATATTTGACAATTAATCATCCCTGGATATGTGGGCAATAACAAAGTGTATTGTGTGGTGGATAGTGGATCAACTGTCTCAATTTTACCCCTCAAATTTGTTCGATATTTAAATGGTAATTTACATAATGTTACCCCT
Source organism: Maratus speculifer (assembly GCA_964019185.1). Lineage (NCBI taxonomy): Eukaryota > Metazoa > Arthropoda > Arachnida > Araneae > Salticidae > Maratus > Maratus speculifer. The sequence continues at coordinate 203,664,313 of OZ025295.1, forward strand.
ATTACTATCAGACAGGCACAAGGAACTCTTACAATTAATAAATCTTGTCGATTATGTATTAAATTTGGTAATATAAAGAGATATGTTAATTTTTTAGTAAGTCAACTTGATTTGGACTATGCTATTTTAGGTTTACCTGATTGTGCCAAATTTAAATTGAAAATTGATTGTGCAAAAAGCCAGGTGTTACAAGACAATATTTCGTTAAACCCATATGTCAACATATCCAGTGATAACTTAGAATTGCTTCATTTTGATATTATAAAAAATGATACTACTGTGCAACCCGATTATGGAAATACCATAACTCCTCAATCCTTGTCGCGAACTAATAATGATGATTATAATCTATTGGGGGATCTGAATGCTATTCAAAATAAAAATGTAAGGGAACTTTTAAGGGATTATTTAGATATTTTTGCAAAAAATAAATATGATGTAGGGAGAATTAATCTTGAACCTCAGCGTATTTATCTTAAATCTGACCTACCAATATCTTTGAGGCCTTATCGTACATCCACTGCTGATGAAAAAGAAATATCTCAGCAAATCCAATCATTATTAGCTGCTGGGTTAATTAAAGAAAGTTATAGCCCATACTCTTCTCCAGTTACGTTAGTAAATAAACGAGATGAAGGTAAAAAAAACCCGAATGTGTGTTGACTACCGAAAATTAAATTCTATCATGAAAAATGACGCTGAACCTTTACCCCGAATAGATGAAATTTTAGACAAATTAAGTGGTGCCCAATATTTCTCTACACTAGATTTAGCCTCAGGCTATTGGCACATACCTATTCACCCAGCCGATTCCGAAAAGTTAGCCTTTACTACTAATTGTGGGCTCTGGGAATAGAATGTTCTCTCCTTTGGTGTAAAGGTAGGCCCCCCAATTTTCAACAGGACAATTAGAAGAATTCTTACAAAATATAAAATAGACTTTGCTTGTTATTATTTTGATGATATAATTATTTTCTCTAAATCAATAGATGAACATATACAGCATCTCATCCAAATTTTTGATTTATGCCGAATAGAAAATATTAAATTAAAATTATCTAAATGTACTTTTGCTCAAAAACAAATCAATTTTCTAGGGTATGAAATCCAAAATGGAACTTTAACTCCAGCTAATACTAATATAGAAACGATTAAAAAATTAAAACCTCCTACTAACACTAAAGAATTACAAAGATTTCTTGGTTCTATAAATGTGTATCATAAATTTATTGACAAATATGCTGAAATTAGACACCCCCTAAATAAATTACTTAAGAAAGATACTATTTGGGAATGGAATACTGAATGTCAAAACTCTTTTCAAAAATTAAAAGATGCCCTCATTGCTAAACCAATTTTAAAGATTTATGACCCAAAATTACCCCTACACATGTTTGTTGACGCTTCTCAGGTAGCGGTAGGTGCAGTTCTTAAACAACCCGACCATAATAACTTTTTACATCCAATTGCTTATTTTTCTAGAGGATTGAGAAGTTATGAGAAAAATTATTTCATTACCGAACTAGAGTGTCTTGCTATCATTGATACTTTAGATAAATTTTATCATTACTTTCACGGTGTACAATTTACCATCCATACTGATCATGCATCTCTTGTTTGGTTAAAAAATGTCAAACATTTAAGAGGTCGATTATTTAGGTGGTCATTGAAGTTAAGTATGTTCGATTACAAAATAGAGTACTTAAAGGGATCTACAAATGTCGAAGCCGACATGTTGTCCCGAAACCCTATTTCTCATTTTTGTAAGCCCCTTACTTTTCTTCTTGACGTTAAAGAGATTATTGAGATGCAAGAAAAAGAAAATGTGTGTGGATCAAATTATATTAATGACAATGGACTGATTATAGTTAAAAGAAAAGGTTTTCGTAAAGTGGTAGTTCCCATGTCCCTAAGAAAAAAATTGCTTAATGTTGCTCATGAACAGTTTGGTCACCCTGGTGTTCAAAAAATGCAAAATTTAATTTCTCCTAACTATTATTGGCCAGATATGACCCAAGACATTACTAACTTTGTTAAATACTGTGATATTTGCCAGAAAAATAAAAAACCTAGACAGAAAAAATTTGGCTTATTACAAGCTATGCCCACTACAGATCAACCTTTTGACTGTCTGTCTGTTGATACTGTAGGAGGGTTCAATTATTATAATTCTACAAAAAAATATCTCCATATTATAATAGACCATGCCACAAGATATGTTTGGGCATTTCCTTCCAAAAGTGTCACTACAGAAACTTATACAAATTCTCTGAAACAAATTTTCAATATCAAAATCCCTCAACAATTATTCTGTTTTAGTAAGATTTCAAGTGTACAGTCCCCTCAAAAAATACTTAGTGACAGGAATGCTGCTTTTACTTCTTCAAGATTCAAAAAATTCCTGCGAAATCATAATATTAAACAACGTTTGACCACTGCCCATCATCCACAAACGAATGGGAAATGTGAAAGAGTAAATCAGACAATAGTAACTAGATTAAAATGTAAAGTAAACTCCACTACCTCTAAAATTCCCTGGACTAAGCTTTTAACTGAGGTAATTAATGAATATAATAATACACCCCATTCTATTACCAAATTTCCACCTGCGTACTTGCTTTTTGGCCAATTACCCTATGACTCCCCCTTACAACAAAATTATTATCCCCCTGTTCATGAAGCACTTAAAATTGCTAAAACAAGAACTGATGAATTTCATTTAAAAAATAAAAGATATTATGATAAAGATTATATCGAACCAAAATTTAAAATAGGAGATCTAGTTATCTATGAAGAATTTCAGTACCCTAATACTAGAAAGTTGTCACAAGTATTTAGTGGCCCTTATAAAATTCTTAACAAATTATCCGAAGTAAATTTTGAAATTGATAGGCAAAACCAGTTCAAAAGTTCAGAAATAGTACATGTATCTAAATTAAGGCCTTATTATTCCCCTGATAAATTTAAATTAAGTCATGAGCAACAACCCCCTAATCAACAACAACAAACTCAAGTAAAAACTGTAGCTTAAACTATATCTCTAGTTTATCATTTTATATTTTTTTTCTCTTAAACAGTAAATTTCTTTCCATATTTTAATTCAGATAATATCCTGTAATTCTTACAGAATGGCAATGATATCTCTTGACTGCAGCGAGAGTGTCACTTGTCTGGAAATTTTTATATTTGTTTATTTATGCCGGCGTAGACGAACAAAGTGGAAATTTCTTATTCTGTACTGAATTACTCTACTTAGAATATTTTTTTTTTTTCTTTCAACTGAACCTATTTGTAATATTAAATTTAATCTATCAATTATTAAATTAATTATTTGCCAAGTAACAAAATTTTTATCACTTTATTTTAATATATTTTTTTTTTCTTTCTCTCTTTCTTTGCTTCTGCATTCCAGTCCAAGTACATGTCAATTATAATATAATTTTGTTTCTTTTTCTCTTTCCTACTTGCATCTTGCAATGTTTTATCACACCGAGAGAATATTTATTGCGTAATTATTTGACATGAATAGATCTTGTTTTTTATTTTTATCATTTATTAATATTTCTTTTTAAGAATCTTAGTAGTTTAAAGGTCACGTGCATTCTCAAACATGAACAAAATTTTTATTTATCTTTATTTTATTTTTATTTATCATATTATATTTTAATTTTTTTTTTTTTTTTTTTTTTTGTACATATTCCTACTTAATCCTGTACTCGGATTACCAGATTAAGTAAATGATTTCATAGTTGATTGCATTTTTTATTTTTTTCCACTTCTCTTTATATTTCATCCCAAAAATATGAGATGAGATAAACGAGATTAAGTATTTAAAGAATGTCTTTTGTGATATTTATTATTACTTATTAAGAGATTTACTTATACCCATTATGAGATTTACTTACACTTATGATATTTATTATTATTGATATTTTTCCTTATTATGTTTCTTAATTATATTGTTTATTATTTACATTGTTAAATTTTATTATTACTATATTATAAAATGTGTTATTAATTAAAAATACAATTATAAAAGTATTTTCACAAAGATTCCAAAATGGAACTGTTATGAATGTTCAAGGACTTACTCACACAAAAACTGAACTAATATTATAATGTTAGCTGATGAATTTGGACAGTTAAATGAATTAGACATCCTTGAAATGAGGTAATGAACTATGCCATTCCAAATATGACTTTAAGAGGATTTTTGAAACAAACTTTTAAAAATTGATTTCTAGATTTGACATTGTTAAAAAAGAATTTAACGTTATTGTTTTTCATTTTTATGTTTCATTTTTATGTTATTACTATGGGTAATTGCTTATATTTTCAAATTACTTTTTGATGTGTACTTTAAACAAGATTATATCTTGTATTTGTATTGAAGCCTATTTTATTGTATTTAAATTTGAAGTTATTCCACGCATCACCTTGGTGTTTTTAAATTTGAATTCTATATTTATATAAAAAAGAGAAATTAATTTAAATTTTTTTTTTATTCAGTATCTAATTATTATTACTTATATCAACAACTTCGTGAGCTAAGTCTGCATCATCTCCCTTTCTGTGAAATTGCAGGTCTCAGACCTACTTTTTCACCCGTCTTTCTGGGAGGGGGGATTTGTAATAAAATAATAAAAAAAAAAATTTGCGCCATTTTTTTTTATTCTCTCTTAGCTTCAATTCTAAATTTGTGGAACATATTTCAATCTTAGTTTCGTAACTTGTAACAGCTAAAATTCTTTTTCTTACTTTAGTTATTAATAAATTATTTCTTGCTTCTCAAAAAGGCGGGAAGTATTTCGTAAGCTTTTTACTTTCTGGCATATTCCTGCGATTTTAATTTTATTTTTTATTTTTTAACATCGCGTGACAAGTGTTACTACGCGTTGCTAAAGGGCTTAGTGTTCCGAGGAAAAAATATAGTTCTTGCCAATAGACCGCCTATTACGGCCAATTAGAATTGATCATTTTGTCCGTTAGAGGCTCGAGTCCATCCTGATTGGATTTTTAAATTGATTGACGCGGAGTAGGAGGGCGCTAGTTTTGTCGTGAAAATGATTTTTTCATTTGGCTTTTCAGGAGAGTAGAATGCACCTTTTCTTTAAACTATCAAGACGCGCGTTTTATTGCTCCGCTGAATTAGAATGCATTTTTTCTTAAAAAACTACTCGGAAGCCATGTCATGTTTCCCGAGAATGCGATTGACTTTCAAAAATTATTAGGATGCTGTTTCTTCTTTCTCCCCAAAATTCTAATATTGTGGAATGTAGCTTAATCACGGAGTTGGTGAAGTGGAAGTTATTCGATGAGAGTGCCAAGGTGATTGCGTGAAAGAACTTAACTTATTTATGAGTTCTAATAAAATTAATTTAAAGACTGCTTGATTGAACTTTCTTATGGGGAAATAGCCCAATAAACTCATCCACTGCTGGTCAAATTGCCGGAGCGACTGCTCAGCTCGTCCCACTGTTGATTCTTGGTAGTAGTAATCTGTTCTGCCTCATAGATGGTGTGCCACTGGAACTTGTACATTGTTATGGAACATCGATCTCGTCGAATCATTACATATTTATATATATATATATATATATAAGACTACAACAGATTTTAGACAATAATTGAAAAACTTCCAGCAGCATTTGGGAGCACTGGAAATCAGGGGCCCTGGGTCCGTGCGCCGAATGCCCGGCCAAAAAGCCAGCACTGAGTCTTATCCTTATGGAATTAAACATAGGGGAGATTGTTTGGGTAAAGTATGTAATGCAATTACAATGTATTCTTTGACGAACAAACGTTAAAACATAATTTTGATAATAATCAGAAACATTTCTTTCTATTTTCCTTATTTTAGGTTTTCTAATTCTACTACAGAAGAATATAGAAATATTCTTGACACATAATCAAGCATAAAAGTTTTAGCAAAAATTTTTCTTATTTTTTCAGAATATTTTTAATTTTTTTCTCCTCTTTTTTTTTTCTAGTAAATCGATCATTTTTCTATTTTAATTAAATGAATTTATACAAGCTTCCTGGATTGTAACTACACATTTCTATTTTCATGCAACATAATCTACATATAGTCTTTACTGCGAAACATATTTTCGCGATAAAGCGGTGAATATCTTTTTTTTTTTTTGGTTCGTTTGTAATTATGTATATACGTAGCACCTATAGTCATCTATCAGTCCATCTGTCCGCATATAACAATGCAAAAACTACCCGACCAAATCGTTTGAAATTTAAAATATATAATTGTTATATAATTTTATTGAGTTATTTCAAATTTAATGAAAATCTGATGTATAATTAATTCAACTACAGGGCTAATGGCTAATAAAGAGTATTCCGTTATATTACGGTCAATATAGAGGTCTGTACGGGCTGGACCGGCAGAATTAGAACAATTGTTTCAATGGATCGGGCCGGGCCGACAAACAAAATAAACGTTCTGGGCATTGCCAAAAAAATTAAACGGGCCGATAAAAAAAATCAGCCGGCCTACTGGCCCCATATAAATATTAAGCAAAGACGATAAAATATGAGCTATTTTCAATAAAAATGCTTTAACCAGAATAAGTATCAATGTTCTAGTTTGACAACCTCGATACAGAAATGTAACTTGTCCAGTGTAGCGATCGACATCGGGAAGGTACATTTTGTCTATCCCGGGCTTAATATTTTTTTAGCAGACTCATGCCGGCCCGAGATCAGACTTTCATTGATTTTCAACAGTTAGACGAGAAGGGCAGGAACTAGGCTTACTTGTTCTCAAGATGTGTAAGGCAAACAACATCATTTGTAAAATTATTAATAACGATAAAGAACTTATGTTAACGTAATCTTTGGATATATACTTCTTGGTGGTTCTTAAATTCACTTCTCAGCAATGGAAAGTTTGACACATTTTCTGATTAATTTTTAACTGCTATAAAATTGACAAGTCTGACTTTCGAAGGGATTTGGAATCAAATAGCGTTTTCCATTATTGTAAATACATGACTTGTCAAGATATAAAAGATTCTTGTCACGTGGCTACAGATTTTTCTCCCTTCCCAAGCTGTCGCTTCCGGTAATCCGATTCAAAACGCTAACTTTGACAGTAATTTCTCCAAGGTATATTGCTTGTATCAAAAAATAGATAACGCCATTCTATTACATAGTTTCTGAATAAGAAGACCAGGTGATCTTATGCGTTTCCAAAAAGAAATGAATTCAGAAATGTATCAGAAAGTAGCTCCTTTAGATTTGAGAAAATCTTTAATAAATGATATAGAAATATTTTCATAAATCTACTTTTTATTATCCAGCATCAAAAGTTATGATGCTTTATTTTTTTTCTTTATGAACTTAATTTTTTTTTTTTTTTTTCTAAACCATATTAATTTTTTAATGAATCTTTATTTGAATGTTGAAAGGCTAAAAATCTAAATAAACATTAATGTTGCTATTGTGTATTTTCAGTAAAATGTATTGTAAAATCATTCCATAAATATGTATGCAGTGTTTTTTAAACTAATCTTAATTATATGATAAAAATCTGAATTTTTTTCGAAGTAATAGATATTGTGTCGGGACAGATTGGGCTGGGTTGGGCACGGGCCGGAAGGCATGCAGATCTCTAGGTCATTGGGAAAAAATAGTTTCAAGTGCATTTTAATGATCTTATATTCTTTCGAACATAATAAAATGGATATGCATTTATAAAGTAAAAACTAAAACATACATACTGTACAGTATGTGGTGCAAAGAATAAATTTTATTCATTCACAGGGCTTCAAAAAAGTATTTTATTACATAATGAGTAGAGGGAGAAACAATGCTTGGGAGGAGTTTTAAATATATGAAACTATTTCACATTTCATAAAACTGATATATGTTGTTGTAATTTACTAAGTTACTTCCTGCATAAAAGAAAGCAGATAATATTTACAGGAGAATACAAAAGATTTGGGATACTATAGTGTGTCCGAAGTACTGTATCTTACAGCAAGATCTGAATATTTTTAAAACTTCGTTATAGTACGAATGCACCTCATTTGCTACATTTGACATGCGATTTCCAACTTGTTTGTTTTGATTAGTCTTAAATCAGATTTTATTAGTTTTCCTACATTTTTTTAAATATTTTTCACTGTTTAATTTTAAGGCTGTTCTCAAATCCAAAACTTTGTGACATAAGTTTTAATTTATTTTTGTTCGGAAATGGATGAAACTAGCAGGTGTTGTTGTTTAGAAACTATCTAGTCGCACTCATTTTTTTTTATTTATTTTTTTTTTTTTTCAAACGAAATAGATTTTTTAGAAAAAGTGTCAAAGTAGGCGGATTGAACACAGTTTCTGTGCGAAAGAAAAATTACCACTCAAGTAAAGGTGAAAAACATTTCAGTCACGCGATCAAAATCGCTTATAACTCAATAGGTAATTTATTGATAAAAAAATGAAAAAAAAAAAAAAACATCGCTTTCAAATCGCTTTCAAATCGCTTCCATAGTCAAGCCTTCCAATTTTATGTGTTTCTGTTTCAAAATAAATTTGTGAATGTGTCAAAATGTTTTGCACTTTTTCAGCATAGCATTTGAGAACAAACAACCTTAAAACATAACATACAACTTTACATATAATAAGTATTGAGCATATATTGACTGGATAAGCATTTTTTAGATTTTTGCTAGTGAAATATGAACTATGATGTTTGTTTCATTTAAAACACTTTCAACCATAGTTGAAGTGTATTTATGAATTCGATTTCTCTGTCCGTTTGGTCGTTTGTCTGCCTGTCCGTGCTCAAACTCTGCTAGATGTAGTCCGATTGACATGAAATAGATATATATTATTAGGGTTTACTATGGCACGTTCGGTATTGTAAATGAAGTGTGTATCATTTTCAGTTCATTTACAGGGCCACCAGGACCGTAGCTAGAAGTAAACAATAGGGGGGGGAGTCAAGAGATTGTAGGGGGGGCTCATAATTTTTTTCTCTCTCTCTGACGCAGAAAGGTAAGTTAGTGCATATTCACATTGTAGTTATTATGTTTCTTATTAAACTGTTGTAATAACTTCATTTTATGCTAAGAAAAGTATATAATTATGAAAAATTGAGTGTATAACTGGTGCAAAATTAAACATTATGTTTGCTTCATATGTGCAAATAGGATGAGGGATTGTTGAAACACTTATTTTAGAAACAATTGAATAACTCCGCAAAACTGTGAAACGGTCTCAAAACTAAATTAGATTTTTGAACACAATTTCATTTGAATTTTCGGAACAGAAATTCATTTGGTGACCTTGGAATCTTTTCCAGGGGGGGGGATCAAAATATTTTAAGGGGGGGGGCTGAGCCGCCCATAGCGCCCCCTTAACTAAGGCCCTGAAGGCCACTCAAAGAAATTTCTTTACGTTACAGTCTACCGGAAAATCAATTGTCGTGTACTTTGATGACATTTCAGTAGTTTAAACATTGTGAAATTGATATGGATCACTGAGTTGCATTTCAAGATTCTTACTATAGAATATGGTACTTACTAGGGAACCTAGTAAGGTTAGGGTAGGAGTAAGTTGTGGATTGGGACGAGTGTGGTATCAAAAGAAAGATCTCGTCATGTACGTTAAAAAGTGCAATGGAACTATCCGTCCGAATCCAAACGTTTTCGAGATATCAGCACTTGAAGTGTGGATGAATAAATAAATAAATTGACAGGCAGGTATATAAATTATTCGAAAGTTAAAATTTTCTTTGCACTGTTTTTAATCTTTCTGCCAATACCTTTTCTCTAGCTACGAGCAAAATCCTTTGCATCCCCACATTGCTAATTATTCCCCCTCTTTTAGACAGGCACTTCGCATTCTACGAAGTTTCCGCATACGGTTGCTTTCGGAAAGTTTTTCCATCTGTTTTTGTCATCTCCAGCACTTCGTTTTATGCGAATTTTACGGCGAATGTGTAGCGTGACGTAATGAATAAACTGTAAGTATATATATTAGTCAGTAAAATGCAATGTTTTTCTTAGGCTGGTTTGACTTGCAAATAATTTATATATCTACCTATCAATTTATTTATTGATTCATTCACACTTCAAGTGCTGATAGCTCGAAACCGGTTGGATTCGGACGGGTAGTTCCATTGCAGTTTTTAACGTACATGACGAAATCTTTTTTTGATACCACACTCGTCTAAATCCACAATTTACACCTGGGAACGTTCCCTACTTAGATATAGAACTTATCGTTCATTTACAGGAGCACACAGAAAATTGTCTATAGAAGAAAAATATCAATAATTGAACTGTATTATAATCTACGAACAATAATTGCTGGAACTGTGTTATTAGCTGTGATATGCATTTTTAAATTTATCTATTCTTTAAAATATTACTCGGTGTGTATAAATTCTCCAGATCGTATACAAGGCTACACAAAAGTTCTCAAAAACATCCATTTATTGACCGAAATTGCTCAGTGGAAATTTTTAACGGTACTATGCGTTTAATTGAACGAACTTATAGCATATACTATTTAGTATACGTAAATATCAATAGATCATATACAGAGCTGTACAAAAAGATAATGTATATTTTATTTAACGTAGCAGAAATCGGGTCTTCAAATGCGTTATGCGTTTTCCAAATTATTCATTTAGACGTCATCTTTCACCGTAAGTACACTTTCAAGTTTCTTTATACTAATAACAATGGTAGTAATGGTTTTCCAACAGGTGTTGGAAAATGTTTTTAATCTACGCTGTAAACATGATTTTTTGTTCTTGTTTATTAAATATCTCACTTATTTTAATAATAATAATAATAATAATAATAATAATAATAATAATAATAATTTAATAAATTACAAAAAACATTCAGAAAATGATTTTTTCAAAAACTAAAATTTAAGACTTATAAATAAATTCTATATTAAAAAGAAGAAAAAAAATCCTTACTTTTTGTAAACAACACATGTTTATTTTACAGTTAAATTTAAAAAAAGGTCAAACATCTCGAATAGATTATCATTTATACAGTCATTTTCCTCCTAAAAGATTTATTAATTTTCAAGAAGCAAAATAAAGAGGTGATATAGTGTTTCTACCTTTTTGAATTCTTTCAATTTCTTATATAGTTATATCTATCCTATCTATCTATATTATAACGAACAAACATATTTGTGTGTGACGCATACCTCCTTCTGCGAATACTACAAATGAAAATTGTGAACGAAAAATTGAAAAAAAAAAAAAATCAACAATATTATTTTTTTGTTTATTCAAACAAAATTGTTCCATTGACACATATCGGGGTCAATGGAAATTTTGTTTGAATAAACAAAACAAAAAATAAAATAAAATAAAATAAAATAATAAATATATTGTTGATTTTTTTTTTTTTCAATTTTCCGTCCACCATTTTCATCCGAAATGCATAATAACTTAATAATAACGTCATTAATCCGTCTCAATTGGAAAAGTTTTATTATCCAAAAATTATGTTAATCCTTTGTAACTATATAAGTCAATTAAATAAAATTACGTGAGAGAGTTATGGCTACTGCACACCAAATTAAATTTTGCAAAAACAAAATTTTGTTGGAATTACAAATTGAAAATACAAAACTCAAATAAAATTGATGACATTTTTAAAATTTTTTATAAGAGTGTTAACAATGTATATATATATATATATATATTTGTCTGAGCAACAAAATGATTTTTTACTTCAACTAAAAAAATCGCTTAAAACAACCAAAATGTACTCAACAAAATATGTTTTGTAGTTTTAATCAATTCCTTTTTCTTGGTGCATTTCAACTTGTTTTTGAGTTATTGTTATTATTATTATTTTGTAGTTTTTAATACTTTTTTGTCTTTGTGGTAACAGAAATATTCCAAAAATGTGGAGATCACAAAGATTCAGCAATGTCTCAAATATGTTTATTCTCGACCGAGAACAAGAACCATTTTCCAAATGATTTTTAAAAATGACTTTCACACCTTTTTATAATCATGGAATAAGAGTATTATTTCTCTTCCCGTAACGCAAATATGTAAAAAGCTCTATTGCTTATTTTCTAGCGTCATTTTAAAGCAAAGAATATTTTAATGATACGTAGGATGATTAAATCGTATTTTGAATTAAAGCCACATAAGTTTTATTTTTCATTTAAATCAGACAAAACAGTCAAATTCTCTATAAAACTTAGTAAACCATATCCATTTCGCCACTCCTATAGCAAAATCTGAAATGAAGTTCCAAGACCAAGACAGACATTTTAAATAAACAATATCCATACAATGGTATTTAGATTCATAATAGAGGTTCCCTATAGAAAACGCAGAAGTAATAACATTAACATACATGTAAATTCAACGAGTTATGATTTGCCCACAGAATTAAAAGGTGTCCAAGCCACGATTCGAACCAGTGACTTTTTAGAATAAGCTGCCAATGCTCTGCCAACTAAGCTAGTCTGGACAAATCTGGCGGGACTTCATCATCCAGAGAATCTTGTTCATTATAATTTTCCCACTTCATTGCAGGGCTCGCAAAATCTATATCCCAACATTACCAGGGCATGTAAAAATTTTGCTCGGACTTATATTATTTTTTTCAACAAGCTCGAATGGACATGTATTTTTTATCACATTGAGATGCAATAGATTGCTATCTGATCAGCGGAAGCTAGAAAACACATATGATATAGCTATCCGTAGCAGTAACTCTAACAATATGGGGATGTAGGGATAAATGTCAATAGAAGACAGAAGATTGAAATTAATCAATGTCACGTCATACTTATAAGAGCTATTTTAACAAATTTACATTTTTTCCCCCGTTCTATAAAGTTAAAAATTTGCTTGAGACGCTATTGGCTGTCTGGATATAGTGTGACTGATGCAAGTGCAAGCAATTGTAATCACCGATTAACCAGTGATTCATCGATCAAAAATCTCAAAGGCTGCTGGTCATTCGTTTTCTGAATTCCCCTTCATAATGTTAAGAGGAGAATTCGGAAAATGAATGACCAGCAGCCTTAAGGGCATTTATATATTTTTTTATCACATGCCCGACTGAACATGTAATTAAAAAAAAAAAATTTGCAGCACTGTTTCTTTGGAAAAAATTCAACTCGTATGATTTACTAGTAAGAATAACTATGTTATTAATATAACACATCTATAAATTTCTTCAAAAATCTGTTTTTCTATACGAATTTGAGCCAATGTTTGTAAATGAAGTAACGAAATCAGTTGTGTCCAAAGACAAGATCGGTCAGTTATACGCGTATGAAGCCGGTCACCGATTTTCGGAAAGTTTGGAAAAGCGAACGGAGCTAGGCTGGCCCTTAGCGGAAACGACTGGCGAAACAGAGCATTTTTACGCTCTTCTTTTGTTTTTATCTTTTCTGAAATCTTTTTTTTTCTGTGTCAGCCTCTGGAAGAGGTCCAAGATGGCGGGTTGGTGTAGATGTGGGACTATTTGCGTCATGCCACCCTACACTGCTTCGCAGAGGGATCAAATTTCAGAGCGAGAGGAATAAGATGGGTGGTAGGGTTCCCTTCCACTTCTACTACTTACTTCTTCACTTCTTTCTTCTTTACTCCGCGGAGATGAAAGAAGTCTATAGGTATGTATACACGAAATTGTAAAGTGCGGAAGAGAAACTTAATACGAAGCAGCGAGATATTAGCTCGATATTGCGCATTTATTATTTAATGTTGTTAACAGTGGCGGATCAAAAGGTGAGGTCATGACCCCCCCCCCCCTTGCCCCCCTGAACTAACAAAAGTTTTAAAGGAAATTTAAAAAATGAAATATACATTGAAAACTTTTTAATTTATCAATTGCTTAAAAATGAGACTATTTCTGATTCTTTTAAAGCTGTACTTAAACCCAAAGTAGATAATTTCTGACATATCCATAAAAAAAATATATATTTTTTTTAATCTTAGATGAAAGATACAATTATTCTGAGTAAATGCGATAGATTAACGTTTTTCATTTTTTAATAAAGGGAAAGAATCTTTTGCGAAATCTCCGTAAACTGTGGAATTTTAAACTGAATTTCAGGCTGTGACAGCCATTTGCTCCCTCATGACGGTTTTTCGTAACTGCCAAATCCTAAAAAATTGCATAAGATGCTCAATTTCTTAAATGATTGTTTGATCTTATATGGAAATCGAAAAATCTTTAATTGGAATCCGAATAAAAAAAAATATATATTTATATTTTTACGGATATGTATGCAACTTTTTTTTGTAACGAATGAAAATAACTTCCCAAAAGTATCAGAAATTTAGCTATTTTGGATGTGGAGACAATTTTCAATATAAAAACTGCTTATTAAGAGACGTGAACCCCCCCCCCCTCAAAAAAAGGAGCCATGACCACCTCCCCTCTAAAAGGAGGGCTGGGTCCGCCCGTGGTTGTTAATTCTTTTACATTGGTTCAATATTGCCAGGCATGTAGTGGAGGGTACACGCAAGTATACGCCATATACCTTCTGAAAATTTTCAAGGAACACCGTATATCCTCTGTTTTTCAAAAAAGTTATAGTAGATATACTGTAGAGTATACTCTCTGCCTTGAGCGTATACCCTCTGCTTAGAACGTATACTCTCTTTTTTTTTTTTTTTTCCGACTACACCACTGAATATTGCGGAAAATACAATAGGTGACACCGTAATGGATAAAATGATCCGGATCAATACGGGATGGGAAAGTGGCGCCAAAATCTCTAATCCTCAGGCATCAAAATGAGAAATAGGAAAAAAAAAGCTATTTATACAATGTAAGCCAAACTTGTATAATTTTGATAAATTTTAGCAATCATTCAAATAATAAAGTAAAATTTAACTGTACATATGATTGTTATTTTCTATTTGTAACTTTGAAAGTATTATTTTTTTTAAACTAATAATAATTGTATAGATTTATTAAATCAACAAAGAAAATTGAAGACAATTTACACTTTACAGTTTGCCAAAAATATAAATCCAAATATACCTGATGGAATTAGGCGACATACAGGGATTAATTTTTAGAAATAAATATTTCTTTTTTGAATGGTTTGTTTCATCACTGAAATTACCCCAATGTACAACACTTTAGGAATTTGTTGAATAAACAAAACAAAATGTACTATTACAACAAAATATACTACAATATACTACAAATATACTATAATTTTTATGGAAATTTCATTTCCCTTTTAAACAACTTTGAAGAACTTCAGTTACATTACTTTCACATTAGTATTATAAAAGTTTACCTTTGAATCGTTTGATCCTTTTGCACAGATACAAACTCCAAAAATTTGAGTAGACAAAATGCTTGATTATTAAATTTTCAGTCCCCCCCCCCCCCCCAAGATCCTCCATGTGCTCCCATGCATTTTTGCATTAGTCCAGAAAATGTCTAAAATTGCTTTAAAAAAGGTAGAATTTTTCCTTTAAAAGGAAATTTTTCATGCATGAATTCTGGCACGTTTTTATGTTTAGAAAGTCTGGATTATGAAATAAATTCTTAAATTTAACCTCTTCGCTACAGGCGATTATTACTGAATTATTTCTTCTCTCGTTTGACTTCAGAGCGAGATTTTTGTTTTATTTTTATTAGCTCGAATCCTATTATTCTTATCGAAACATATTATTCTTATATCGAAATTTCATTTATATTTGAGTATCATTAATAAAATGGGACAAAACTGATGTACCCATTTGGGTACTCAGGAACTGAAGAGGTTGAAATTAATATTTATTGTTTAGGAAAATTATCATAGTACCAAAAAAAAAAAATAAATAAATAAATAAAAATAAAAATAAAATAAATAAATAAATAAAAATAAATAAAACTTTTTTTTTATGCTTTAGTATACTTTCTAAAATTCTATTTTAGGTAAACAGTTGAAATTTTCTAAAATTGTGTAATTCACTTTTTGTTTAAAAATACCTAACATTGTAGGTCTGGGTGAAAAAAAAAATTAAAATATTTAAAAATATGTTCTTAAATATTTCAGAACTGAAGTTTTTTAGTAAAATACTTTTAATTTTATTTCTATTGATCTAAAATGAAAATTGCTTCTTATTATTCTGAAATAGTATGTTTTCTGGCATCACAATAAATTTAAAGATGATATATTCAATTACAATGCAGTTTTTTAGAAAAATGTACCAAATAGACATATTGTTCAAAAGATATATAAAAAGCTAATTAGTTCTCAAAAACTAACTTATGCATGAAATTAATTTCTTTTGATTTATATATGGGTTATAATTTGTATATACGCATATATATAATATAAATATATATATATATTTAAAGTAAAATACACGATGTTGAATATTTCGTGGAAACTGCTTGATCTTACTTGTCGAGATGTTCCAAGTAATTTCCTTAGTTCAGATAGTGCACTTTAGTCTGTTCGAAATTAAAAGGTAAAACAATTAATTTGAAGCACGTGTAAATTGGCAGATTTTGCAATGCTTTGGCTATAATCAATACTAGCCAAGCATTGATCGTTGACAAAGCAACAACGATCGTTGCTTTGCACAAACACACACAAATAACAACAACAGCAACAACAACAATAATAGTTTACGCAACAATTGTATTGACTAAATATAATTATGATTTTACTTAGTTAAATTTTAAACAATAAATATTTACCAACAACTTTTTCTAAATGTTTGTCTAATATTTATCATTAAATTAAATTTTTAGCATCATGTTAAAAGTGAAAAAAGCACTACATTTAAAGGCATATAAATATTTTCTAATCTAATCTATATACGTACTTCGAATTTTATCAAGATCAATTTTGTTAAAATAATAATAATAATAATAATAATAATAATAATAATAATAATAATAATAATAATAATATCCGCAAAAATTTTAAAACGAAACAAAACGAACAAAAACACGCGATCACAAATTACAGTACTGGCCAAAAAATAGGAATTTTTATGACATTTTTAAACATGTACAGTATCTTCGCCTTCTTTCTTTAAGATAGTTTTAGAAATTGTACGGCACTTTTGCATTTGGCATTGAGCTAAATCATCAATGTCCAATGTATTGAACATACTTATTGCCAGATATTGATCGAGAATTCGGTTTTGGTTTCTTTTTCGGCCAAAAATCCGAGTTTCGCCGAAAATTTGGTCGGACCGAAACTGTATGTTTTCCAAAAATCTCATTTCTTCCTTCGGAAATTTTCAACATTACTCGTCGATTTGCACTATATCGGCTTAAATGAGATTATTTATTGTTATGAACTTCGTTGTTTATAATTATCAGTCATCACTGACTCAAGACGTGAGTGCAAACTATAAAGCAAGCAATGCATATTTATAATTAAACTTTTTCGCACGCTTATTAAAAGCTGCAGATCTAACGGTTAATAGAAAATTTTTAGGTTGAAACCGCAGAAGTACAATTTAAAATAGTCTTTGAGAAAGTTCTAGAATAAAAAATGATAATTTACCAAAAAAAAAAAATATTATAAGCGATAAATTGAGGTGAGTAAACCTAAAAATAAATGATGTTCGTATAATTAGGAAATATTTCTGTTAATTACATCATTTCATTTTATATGGAAAAAAAAAAAAAAAAAATTGGTCTAAAGTGCAGAGAGCCAATTTGGGCCACACGTATAGTATTAGTTAATAATTACAGATATTTAAAAATACGTATAAAATAATTCATTAATAATTATGCATATTTTATAACTATGTATAATTAATTAATAATTGTTTTTATTTACGTATGTATAATCACTTAAAAAAATTAGGCATTCATTTATTTACTCGTTTTTATTCTCGGCTGAAAATGGGAAAATATTCGAAATTCGGTTTCAGTCTTTAAAACCTGTTTTAGTCTCTCCTTACTTATTGCATATAGTACTTTAGCTGCACAAAAATATTTCTTTTGATTCTCAGATAATGGATAGGAAATAAAAGTTGATAGATAAATTATTCAACTATTTTTTAAATTAATCTGTAAAAGCTCTTTGTTATGTAGTCTGGCTAAGATTGTAGTCTTCTTGTTGTATTTGATATCTGTTCTGCTGGGTGATCGGAAATAAAGTGGCTAAATTTTAAATGGTGGTAGAGGGGATCAAAATAAGCAATTATTATTATAAAAAAATTAGTCAAACATTTCTACAAGATTAATCTTTACTGGCTAGTAATCGAGCTTTAGCAGTGTTGTAAGCTTTGCAGTGCTATACATTTACTTTTAAAGATATGCATTATTTATATCGGCAAACAATAAAGCAGTTTCTTTAAATTTTGAATAAGAGACACGTTCTTTCATGCTTCAGTGGATAGATAAGTAATTTCGCTATTTTGAGGTTTTTTTTTTTTAACTTATTCTGCTTTAAAAAAACAGGTTTTGTACATTTACTTTTGAAATCTGCCATTACTAAATTGAAATACTTGAAAAGTTATAAAAGTAAAAAAAAAAAAAAAAAAAAAAAAGAAAAGAAAAGTTATAAAAATAAAAACAAGTCTTTGAAATTTACACGAATTAGATTTTTCTGCGAAAATTAAGGTTTTTTTTTTTTTAATACTTTAAGGGTCTTCTTAAATCAAAAAGGGCAACTTTGTGACACATGCTTTAATTTATTTTTGTTCGGAAATACATGAAAATAGCAGGTGTTGTTATTCAGAAACTGTCTAATTGCACTCAATTTTTTGTTTTTTAAAAAACACAATAGATTTTTCATAACAAGCCTTCAAATTTGACACATTTGAGCACATTTTCGGACGAAACCAGAAAAACCGATCGAAAAGCAGGAAAAAACGGGTGATCACGTCATCGAAATAGCTTAGAACTGGATGGGTAATTTAATTATCATAAAATGGAAAAATAAGTTCGATTCCAAATCGCTTCCATAGTCAGGCATTCCAATTTCATATATTTCTGTTAAAAAATGAATTTGTAAATGTGTCAAAATGTTTTGCGCTTGTTGAGCGAAGCAGTTAAGAACACCCTTAAGGGTGTATTCTGATCAAAATTGCTTATTTTCAGATTTATTTTCAAATTCATTTTTACTCTGAAATGCACCAAACTTCCAAAATCTCTTATTCAGAAAATACAGAAGTTGCCGTGATTGTTGATTTTTTGATAAATGAAGAAAATGTTGCCAAAAATGCTGTCAAAAACGGCGTTTTGGACCCAATTTTCCGAAGCAGGAGATTTTCGAACGAAGATAATTGCTTATAAATCAAATTCTAATTAATTTAGCGAAATTGACTTTTCCTCTCCTGTCGTCCACACGTTCCTTTCCGATAAAACAAAGAATAAAAAAACAATCGAAATAATAATAATAATAATAATAATAATAATAATAATAATAATAATAATAAATAGAATGTCTTAAATCGGCTGTTCTCAAATATTTCATTTTTGTTTCATAAAAAATGCTGCAATTAGAAAATAGTTTTCATTCCTGGATCCAAAAATATTTTTCCAAAATAGTTTCATTGAGGCTTCCAAACAGGAGCGTCATTTAAAAAAATTTCCTATGGAAATAGAGGAGGGGGAGGGTTCAGTTTTTTTGAACGAAGCAACATTTTCTTTCGACCTTGAGCTAAGAAACAAGTGATGCAGTTTTGTTTTCACATACATTTTTAAAATTTAACTAAAGTACTCTTTAGAAATACATGCGCCAGTAATGTAGATAAATATTCATCGTCCTTAAGGGTGTATTCGAAAAAACGCTTTTCCATCTTCAACAGCTCGAAATTTTCCGATGCAATTTCAGAAACATTTTTAAAAGTAAAAACATGAAACTTGCTGAGGGGATTCTTGAAGAGGCGTATAAGGTGCCGTGTGATGTCATTTTACGCTCAATTCATTAGAATTTGATTTATAAGCAATTACTTTATCAGTATGATCCCCCTTTTCATTCCCAAATCTCCCGCTTCGAAAAAATCGGTTCAAAATGCCGTTTTTGATTGTTTTTTTTTTTTTTTTTTTTTTTTTTTTTTTTTTTTTTCGATATTTTCTGCATTTATCAAAGAATCGACAATTACGGCACCTTGAGTACTTTCCAAATAAGAGATTTTGAAAGTTTGGTGCATTTGTGAGCAAAAATGAATTAAAAGATAAATCGAAAAATAAGCAGTTTGAATCGAAATACACCCTTAAGGGTGTATTCGAAAAAATGATTTTCCACCTTTAGCAGCTCGAAATTTTCCGATACATTTTCAGTCTCATTTTTAAAGGTAAACACATGAAACTTGCTAAGGGGATTTTTAAAGTGACGTACAAGGTGCCGTGTGATGTCATTTTTCGCTGAATTCATTAGAATTTGATTTTTAAACAAATATGTTCTAAGCATGACCCTTTTTTTTGTTCGCAGATCTCCCGCTTCGGAAAATTTGGTCCAAAACGCCGTTTTTTGACAGCCTTTTTTTGCAACATTTTCTACATTTATCAAAAAATCGACAATCACGGCACCTTGTATAGTTTCTGAATAAGAGTTTCGACCGTTTTATCTGCTTTCGGCGGGAAATGTGCTCAAAAACGTCAACTTCGAAGGCTTGTTATGAAAGTTCTATTGCGTTTTTTTTTTAAAAACAGAAGATTGGGTGCAATTAAGACATTTTCTGAATAACAACCCCTGCTATTTTCATGCATTTCCGAACAAAAATAAATAAAGCATGTGTCACAAAGTTGCCCAATTTGATTTACGAACACCCTTAAGCTAAAAAATATTAGCACGTCCCAGTGTCTTTGGGTCTGCAAATTGTTTTATGATTTTAAAATCATATACAGTAATTCCTTAACATTCGCGAGTTTTGATTATTCGCCAAATAGAAAATGTAGAGCATTTCAACATTCCGAATATTTCGCACCAGTTTTTAAGAAGAAAAATTTTTACATACGCATTGAAAACATTTGCAAAAAAAAAAAAAAAAAAAAAAAAAAAATATATATATATATATATATATATAATACATTTTTTTTTATTTTTATAATAGTGTGAACAGAAAATAAAAAGTTTATTGCAGTCGCGATTTTGACTTTGACATTCGCAGAGATTTCCATAAATCTAATCCATTCTTTAAAGTAGATTGACAAATTCAGGTTCAAATTCTGCATTACGTAATTCTGCATTAAGCAATATTATGAAGTTTGAAAGATTTGAGAAGATTAAAATTTCATTTTCGGGAACATAATAGCTTAATTAACCTCTGTATTTTTAGATAAAAACCTTTTTCCCTGTCTATGATAGGCAAGAAATCATGCTTAAAGCATAGATCAGGAATCACTCAAAAATCAGAATACTGCAGCAAAAAGTTTGTTGTTCAATAAAGTAAATATTATTATGAAGTACATGTTTTAGAAAAACATAACACATTCGAAAATCAGATTTTAGTAATTACCATCGATATTGGGGAAAGCTTTACAATCTTTTCGTTCAGCCCTGTGTATGATCTATATATTTGTACATATTATACATAGCAGGCTAAAATTCAGTTCAGTAAGAAAATACATAACACACTTGAAAACTATATTTTGCAATTTTTATTAAATGGCGGAAACACATAAATGAATTCTTCTGTATATCCCTGCATATTATCTATGGATCTTTATACATACCACATACTAAACTAAACTTTAATTCAGAAATTATCATTTATATAGACGGTCATGTTATCAGTCCTTTGCGCGGCCCTGTATATGATTTTATTTATAATAGTTTCTCAGTGTACTAAGTACAGTTCAGTTTGAAAAGCACAACTCAGTTAAAATACCCTTTAAGAAATTCACTCTCACACTCAGTAATGTTTATGATTTCTCTGTGTATAGTTATATAGTCTAATGGTAGGCGATTCCCGAGAATTTAATAATAAAAAAAAATCGCACTCGTCAAAACTTTTAACTGTTTATTAAGTAGATTTTAGTAAATACAGTTCAACTAAATACAGATGAAATTGAAAACATAAATTTAACAATGGCTCGATGGCTTTATAAGGAGACCTACTTCTATAATTTTTATTTGAAGCTAAGCGAAAGGTGCTGAAAGAAATGCAATGCACCGAAAGAAATGCACCAGTTTTCTGATTTCCCTTCTTTCATAAAACTTCAATAGATGAAGGGGCATATAATATAAAGCCTTTAAAAAAATTGTATTCTAAAATTTGTTAATAATCTTAATAGAACTTATTTTGTGTTTGATGTCTCACTAGTTTTTAAGCCTATTAAAAGATATATTAATCTTTAAACTTATTCCCTTTTCTGAAATTGTGTTTCTTTTTAAATTAATATATTAAATGCGTACAGTACAGTAACAAGCATATTAAATATAGTAAATACGTTGTTTCAAGGAATCAATTTTAACGTCATGTCATCTTCGCTATAGTATTTATTCTTCCAAGATTATATGTCACATCAAATTTTACAACAAGCCCATTAAACTCTAAATGATGAACATTTTTCAATTATGTTCAATATAAATTTATTTAATATAAACATACATATTAATGTTTCTTTATACCGTTGCAAATTCACATCGTATGAGCATAGTAATAATGAAATATTATGGATTTTGGCCCTCTCTAACCCTCTGAGAAATTTTTACAACCTCTTTTAAGTAAGTTCTTCCAAACATAAGATCAAGATCCAATATTCTATCACAATATATATATTCAAAGGTAAAGATCTAAACAACGCTGTTTTGGAATGCTAAATACGTTAAGAAAGTACTTACAGCTCACTATCTACCTTTAAAAATCTTATTCAAATGTTTTCAAAGATTTTGCTAACTCCATTTTAGAAAAAGTTCTTTTTTCTTTTTTTATGAATGTACGATGTCCAAATATCGCAACCATGGTACATTGGGTAGAATTGAATAGCTTTTTCGCTTCGATAAAAGCAAAAAAATTGAAATGGGTTAAAGCTCCCCTAAAATGTCTAATACTGTGAAACTTTCCCGCTAATCGAAAACAAAAGAGATTTACTGAAAAATGAAAGTATAACCGGAGAATACAATAGACTATATTATAGTCATAGCATTTAAACCACCGTGTAATTCGTAAACATTTAGTTAGAGTTAAAAAAAAAACAACAACAACAAAACCCATAGCTGATTATGCATTTCTGGTAATTACTTTTTTGTAATATTCTTAAAGATAGATTAACAAATACATTTTTAATTTATGTATAAAAAAAACTACATAATTTTCATTTTCTTAGATTCTCGTTTGTAAGACGATCAATATCTGTCACCAGATTAAAGCTAAAGCAATGTCGTGACAAATTGCTCCATATTGAAATAATTTGTTTTAAACGAGTCTAAAAAAGCGTTTCAATAGAAACCGTCAAAAAGATTTGTAACATCGGAAAAAGATTTAAAACGATGTGAAATGCAATAAATATGCCTATCCGAACAAATATGATCCATTCATAACAATTTTCAAATAATAATAAATATATATATACAAATATTTTACAAATTTTTATATTGTCCTTTCTAATTTTACGCCCTTTTGATTCATGTTCCTGGAACAGTTTGCTCCAACTGCTTCACAGTAGCTACGGTAGTTAGGGAAATATGATAAAAATCTTTCTCAACAATTTGACTTTATACTCCCAGAGACAACATCACACATGCCGAAAAAATACCGAAACCCGTCGCATTGGTTTGATCCAAGACTAGAGGCAGAAAATGTGCATAATATTTGGTTAAAACTTGACAGTGCCTTTAGAACAGATCATTTGCATCAGGGTTGTTGGGTTTAAACCAAGTTGGCTTAAACCGTGGTTAAAACCATGGTTTAAATCAAGTGATTTTTTTTTTTTTTTTTAAACATGCTGGTTTTTTTTTTTACCTTTTTTTTTATTATTCTTTTACTCAAATGTTTTATTTTACACATTATTTAAAAATGCAAAATCCAAATTATGAAAAAGCCAGAAGCAAAGCTGTAGAAAAATGATGAATTAATAAATTTCTAAAATGACAAACATTTTTAATCAAATCAACTTTTCTTGTAAGCTATAAATCTACATGGCAGAATAAATAATTTTTCTAAAATTAGCTGGTTAAAAAAAAACTAATCAGTTTTTTTTTTTTTTTTTTTTTTTTTTTTTACCTATACAGGGTGTATCTAAACTACTGGGCAAAACTTTAAGGGGTGATAGTACACATCAAGACAAATAATATTAAATGGGAAACTAAGGGTCCCAAACATCTTCCGAAGGAGATAGGCGCCATCAAAGTTTAGGGTCCAAAATTTCAAATGATTATAAAAAACGGAAAAATTAATGGATTCGTTTGCGGTTTTCACGAAAACTATTCTTTATGCCAGTATTGTCTTGAAAATAAATTATAAAGATAAATTTCAAAAAATGCCGATAGAGGGCGCTTTAGACTTTGGAGTAACGAACAACAATTTTTTACCGTTATTTTTTGCATCTCATTAAATTTTTTTAGAAGTTTAGACATAAACTTAAATTTTGAGCTCAAAATCTCTGGTTAAGTAGCGCAAACTGAACTGTGTTCAATGGGAGTGGGTAGGTTCAAATTTTGAATTATTATAAAAAACAGAATAATTGGTCAATTGATTTGTAGTTTTCACTAAAACTATTCTTTATGTCAGTATTGTCTTGAAAATAAATTACAAATATAAATTTAAAATAATGTCGATAGAGGGCGCTTTAGACTTTGGAGTAACGAACAACTATTTTTTACCGTTATTTTATCATCTCATTAAATTTTTTTAGAAGCTTAGACATAAACTTAAATTTTGTGCTGAAAATCTGAATCGTTGAGAGTGGATAAGTAGCGCAAACTGAACTGTGTTCAATGAGGGTGCGAAGGTTCAAATTTTAAATGATTACAAAAAACGGAAAAATTGGTCGATTCGTTTGCGGTTTTCTCTAAAACTATACTTTATGTCAGTATTTCCTTGAAAATAAATTTTAAAGATAAATTTCAAAAAATTCCGTTAAAGGGCGCCTTAAATTTTAGAGTAACCAACAACAAATTTTAACTGTTATTTTTTGATCTAATTAAATGCTTGCAAAAGCTTAGACTTAAATTTTGAACTAAAATTCTGAAGGGGTTGGGAGGGGTTAATAATCGCAAACTTAACTGTGTTCAGGAGTTGAAATGTTACCTTGCCCACCCTACGAACACAGTTCAATTTTACGCTACATAATTACTCACAACGATTCATATTTTGAGCTCAAAATTTAAGTCTAAGCTTTTAAAACATTTATTTAGATTTAAAAAAAATAAAATAAAAAATAACGGTTAAAAATAGTTGTTGATTACTCTAAAGTTTAAGGCGCCCTCTAACGGAATTTTTTGAAATTTATCAATAAAATGTAATTTCAAGAAAATACTGACATAAAGAATGGTTTTAGAGAAAATTGCATACGAATCGACCAGTTTTTCTGTTTTTTTTATAATCATTTGAAATTTGAACCTACCCACTTTTATTGAACACAGTTCAGTTTGCGCTTCTTAACCACAGATTTTGAGCTCAAAATTTAAGTTTATGTCTAAACTTCTAAAAAAATTTAATGAGATGCAAAAAATAACGGTAAAAAATAGTTGTTCATTACTCCAAAGTCTAAAGCGCCCTCTATCGGCATTTTTTGAAATTTATCTTTATAATTTATTTTCAAGACAATACTGACATAAAGATTAGTTTTAGTGAAAACCGCAAACAAATTCATCAATTTTCCCGTTTTTTATAATCATTTCAAATTTTGGACCCTAAACTTTGATGGCGCCTATCTCCTTGGAAAGACGTTTGAGACCCTTAGTTTCCCATTTAATATCATTTGTCTTGATGTGTACTATCACCCTGTAAAGTTTTACCCAGTAGTTTAGATACACCCTGTATATGTATATATATAGTCATTAATTGCAAAACATATATATATATATAGCCAAAAAGGCACACTTGAGTTAAAAATGCACTTTTACTATTAAAATTGCTTGATTAGTTTAGATTTACTAAGGATTTCATCATTCCAGAAAGCTTCAAATATGACATTCTTAAGTGATTTTTTCCATTAATTTCATTTTGTTATGTATGCTATTGAATAATTGGCAATGAGCTTTTTTTTTTTTTTTTCTCTCTGTGGTTACTAATTTTAATAAGCCTTTGTTTTTCTTGCATTCCTACATTGAGATTGGATTTTTTTCATTGTGATTTTATTCTGTTACCAGCTAGGTTGGCACAGTTCAAACCAATAGGTTTTTTAGAACAAATCTAATGTAATATTTTCTCATTTTTGTAATTTAAGTGTTTCAAATTATTGGATGAAAATAATTTCTATTTTTAAGTCTTTTCTCAATAGTCACCACAAGACATAGTGAGTCTAGTCAAGGTCATGTTTGCATGCTACAATGCATGTAGAATGCAAATTTCATGCATTGATGAACATATTTGATCTGAAGTTTTAAAGAAAACACTTAAATTATGTAAATTTAGCAAAGATAAAAATAGATGAAAAATATGCAATATTTAGATTTAAAAAATGTTTTCCTTTGGGAAACGCAGATGTACAGATGATGACATAAAAGGATCTTTAAAATTTCAGTCAAGCTCTAAAAGAAAATTTTTTTGATTGGAGGGATTATCTTTTAAGAATAAAAAAGAAACTCATGATATGAAGTCGAATAAGAAAATATCGAAAAATTAGGTGCTAGTAAACCTGTTTACATTTAACTAAAATATGCAAAAGATATATTTAAATCTTATATTGTATAACCAAATCCATTACTAAGATCAGCCGAGAAAATTGGCAATAAAGCATGTAATCCGATGGCTGTTTAAGGGTGTATTCGAAAAAGCGCTTTTCCACCTTCAACAGCTCGAAATTTTCCGATACAATTTCAGACACATTTATAAAAATAGAAACATGAAATTTGCTGAGGGTATTCTTGAAGGGACGTATGAGGTGCCGTGTGAGATCATTTTACGCTCAATTCATTAGAATTTGATTTATAATTTATAAACAATTACCTTATCAGTATGACCCTTTTTTTCGTTCCCAGATCTCTTGCTTCGGGAAAATCGATTCGAAATGCCGTTTTTGATTGCTTTTTTTACAATATTTTCTGCATTTATCAAAGAATCGACAATCACGGCACCTTGTGTACTTTCCAAATAAGAGATTTTGTAAGTTTGGTGTATCTGAGAGCAAAAATGAATTCAAAAATAAATCGGAAAATAAGCAGTTTGAATCGAAATACACCCTTAAATGCTTTATTGGATGACAGTATTTATAAAACTACTTGATATTTTAAGATCAATGTTTTTCAATAGTCTAAAAATCTGTTAAATCGGTATTTTTATTTGTTTTATTGTCATCTTTTTTTCTTCTTCTTCTTTCTTTTAACTTGGTAGTTTCAGAGAAGTATCAAATAGGTGTGTCAATAGGGTGGGCCGAAAAAAACTTTTTTTCGATTTTCGATGATGGCGGGTGCGGAAAAGTGGCCACTAGTGGCACTCAGTTCACACAAAAAAAATTGAAATTTTTTAGACTTTTCTTTACCTTGCCGCAAATGGCTTAAAAATTTGCAAAAATGCTGATTTTGAGCTTTTTTAGCTAAAAAGTTAAAAATGTTAAAATAAATTTATTTTGGTTGTATTTACATGAAAAGGCATCTTTAACGTACCAAACGCTTAAATAAGTTCTGATAATGCATTATTTAATTGCTAAGTGTACTTTAAATTAGCCGGTTTTCATAGCTTTTTCACGTACAACAGGCAAAAATTGTATTGTTTTGAATCGTTATCGTTCGTTAATTTCTCTCTTATTTATGTTCCTTGGTCTTTAAATTTTTTCTATGCGTCAAAGATCATATATTTGGACAACGGACAGCAGTATAACTCAAAAACAAATCTGGAAGGTGAGAGGGGAGTGAAGCTGGACTCTAAGCGTGCGCAATGCCTCATCGTAATGTTGAGGGAGTGAAGGAGTATATAAAAGAGAAAAGAAAATGCTATAAGGGATTGTTATTATTTTGCCATGCTCAAAATTTGCGACATTTGTTCAGTGTGGACTTGAAACCTTTTCCTAGAGAGATTCAGTACTTTTTGGGCCGTTTGACGTACCATTACAGTGTTTTGTGCGTTTTATTACGACAAGCTTAGAAATGGCTAGTATGAAGATCCATGGCAATGTAAAAGACACGCGACAGCATGAAAAGTACCCTTTTGGGGGAACCATGCTTATTGAAAGACTTGCAATTGCCAACTTATACTGATATCATGCGCCACCACTACTGGTTGCAAAGCGATATGGAAGAAAATCGAGAAAATCAACTGGTAGACGGCAGGTGCTGGGTTCGAACCCAATCGCGGCTGTCGGCTTAACCGTTCGGAGTTTTCGTGGTTTTCTAACCTTGCGTAAATACGGGGTAGGTTCCCTTAGAAAGACCCCCACGAAGGGCACTCCCCCCCCCCTGGTCCTATATCCCTAGCGTAGATAATCGGACGTCAAAAATCAACAACCAACCGAGAAAATCAGTATCAGTCAGTAGATGGTGTTATTAAAATCGTCGGTGAAAAAGTTACCAAAATCTGGATGAAAGCTTCCATACCAGTGGTTTCACAACGATCAATTTACAAAAAGATTAAAAATTATTACAACAATTGTAGATCATTGGAGAAATCCTGTAATCGTATGGGCTTGAAAGTAAAGACAACCCACGAAGAATTCGTATGAATTGCGTAAACCTCTCTGTTTGACATTGCATCTTGGAAGTGTAAAGACTTGAACAATCGTAGCTGCGATACCAGGCGTAAAGTATCGCAACAAGAGGTGGACTTCTTGAAAGACCACTACCTCTCGTTAAAATTGTATCCTTATTATTGTTCGCGATACTTTCTTTCAATAGTTTCGATCGTTTTTAAAACAATATTTCCGATAAACATTTTTCGATCAGTTCTTTGATCATTCAAGAAGTTCACCTCTCGATACGGATGTCGCAGCTACGATTGTTCAAGTCTTTATACTTGCAAGATGCAATGTCAAACAGAGAGGTTTCCGCAATTCATACGAATTCTTCGCGGGTTGTCTTTACTTTCAAGCCCTTACGGTTACAGGATTTCTCCAATGATCTTCACTTGCTGTAATAATTTTTAATCTTTTTGTAAATTGATCGTTGGGAAGCCACTGATATGGAAGCTTTCATCCAGATTTCGGTAACTTTTTCACCTGCGATTTTAATGACATCATCTATTGACGATATTGAAATTCTCGATTTTCTCCCATATCGCTTCGCAACCAGTAGTAGTGGCGCATGATATCAGTATAAGTTGGCAATTGCAAGTCTTTCAATAAGCTTTATCCCCCAAAAAGGGTACTTTCCATGCTGTCGCGTGTCTTTTACATTGCCATGGACCTTCATACTAGCCATTTCTAAACTCGTCGTAATAAAATGCACAAAACACTGTAATGGTACGTCAAACAACCCCAAAAGTACTGAACCCCCAAAAGTACTGAAGAACAAATGTCGCAGATTTTGAGCATGGTAAAATAATAACAATCCCTTATCGCATTTTCTTATCTCTTTTATATCCTCTTTCACTCCCTCAACATTACGATGAGGCATTGCACACGCTTAGAGTCCTTCTTCACCCCCTTCTCACCTTCCAAATTTGTTTTTGAGCTATACTGCTGTCCGTTGCCCAAATATATGACCTTTGACGCATAGAAAAAATTTAAAGACCAAGGAACATAAATAAAAGAGAAGAAATTAACGAACGATTCAAACCAATACAATTTATGCCTGTTATATGTGATAAAGCTATGAAAATCGGCTAATTTAAAATACACTTAGCAATTAAATGATGCATTATCAGAACTTATTTAAGCATTTGGTACGTTAAAGATGCCTTTTCAAGTAAATACAACCAAAATAAATTTTATTTAACATTTTTAACTTTTTAGCTAAAAAAGCTCAAAATCAGCATTTTTGCAAATTTTCAAGCCATTTGCGGCAAGGTAAGGAAAAGTTCAAAAAATTTGAACTTTTTTGTGTGAACTGAGTGCCACCAGTGGCCACTTTCCGCTCGCGCCATCATCGAAAATCGAAAAAAAGTTTTTTTTCGGCCCATCCTAATACACAATATTTGAAGTGTGTAAAGACTACTGCTAAATGCAAATCATTCCAAAAGTTTTATATATAAATCTATATCATATGTTTATTTATAGTGCTACTAATCGAAAGATAGTTCATTAAGATTTACAAGGTATCAACGTTTCATCATGTAAAACATTTTATTTATGAAATATAAGACATAGCTTTTTCTAAAAATGTTTACATTTTAAATTATTTCAATTTTTTACATAATTGATTGTATATTAAATAATTATATTGATTAAAATTACTTTTAAATCAAATTATTACTTATACATTCAAAAATATTTATTTTTGTTGATAAATATGCATGTATATGTAACATGAAAACATATTAAAAAAAAAACCGGTTTAAACAAAAAAAAACTGGTTTAAACCAAAAAAACGATAATTTTTAGTTAAAAAAAAACAACAAAAAAAAAAAACTGTTTTTTACCGTGATTTGCATAAATATCGCACGGGGTTTCGTGGTTACTAAAGCCGTTCACGACAAATGAATCAACTTACAGTAACTCCTGAAATATTATTTTAAAAGGAAAGAATAGATGATTCAGAATATCATAATCATCATAATAATTATTTAAAGAGAAATTAAAGAAATAAAAAGAAAAACATATAATTAATCGCAAATTCTATATCTTGAACTCGGTCTCTGCCTCTCTTTAAACATCAATCGCCCAGTTCCCCAACAGCATATCGATCAAAATGATCTTACAAATTTGAAATTTAATTAAAAAAAATTCTTTTCCTCTCATGATTTTGAAAAACATTTTATGAAAAATATGAAAAACTTATATTCTTCTCAGGTGACTGAATACTTAAATTCTAAAAAGGACATAACAAAGGACTTTTCGTCAGAGGGATCTTGTCTCAGAGTAAAACCCCTGTGTGGAAGTAAATTTTATCTTTTTCTTTTTATGATCAAATGTTCAAAAATAAATGGAATTTCATAACCCTCCCCCCCCCCCTGCTTCTGTCCCTGAGTGAAAGGTTAATGATTTATTTAGATTATTCATTTTAAAAAATATTGGTAAAAGTTTCATTTAGGATTTATTAATATTTTTAAATTGTTTCTTTTTTTTTAATATACTGATTGGTTTAAAAATTGTCTGCTTTAGCTGATTTCATGTTTATATTCTCCATTTAATGTTATTTATTTTCTTTAACTGCGATGCGGCTTAAAATGGCATGATGTTCCAAAATTTTGCATCCGCTTGAATTTTGTTCTGTGGGACCTTCACTAGAGATGAGTCTGTTTCAGTCTGAACCTTTGAGCTAGGCCTCATGGTCGAACCGATCTCAGCTCGTTTTCAACGTTTATGCCAGTTTTCGGACTCAAGTTCAAAGTGAAAGTTTTATTTATTTACAAATTGAAAACTGAAGAAAAAAATTGTTATTTGGGATACGAAGTACGTAATGCATCCAAAGGTATGAATAAAGGGGGGGGGGGGGGGTGAGGGTTTGGCTGGGAGTAGAGAAACGCAATGACAAACCTAAGAGTCAGCCGTCAAAATCGGAGTTTCAGATGTCTTCCTGCAAGATATGACTTGGTGGACTGACCTTTTAATATGGTAATCGAATTTTAACTAATTCTAGAATTTCAGCCGTTCCCGATGAAGTGATTATTTGTGCTACCGTCACTCGGTCTATAAAGAATAATAAATATACTGGGTGTCCCAAAAATGACTAATGGATTTTAAAATTCAATAACTTGCAAACGGTGACAGCTATTTAAAATTTTTTTGCAGGAGGGTTATGTATAATGTCAGGAGTTCTTTTACCGTAATTTTTTATTTTAGTTCGTAAAAAATTACGGTAAAAAAACTCCTGACATTATATATAACCCTCCTACAAAAATTTTTTTAAATAGCTGTCACCGTTTGCAAGTTATTGAATTTTAAAATCCATCAGTCATTTTTGGGACACCCGGTATATTGTAATTGAATTTAAACCACTGTTACTGTACCTCTGTTTAAAAAACATGTTAGGCTACGTACACACATACAATTGAACTTTGCTTCACTTGCTTAAATCTACACCACAACTTCTGGGAATTGGAGATTAAAACATCGAAATGAATCACAACACATAACTTCTATATAAAACAGCTGGATTTCGCGGAAGAACGAAAGAAATGCGCTTCACTAACTCGTTCCCTTTTCTCCTTCTTGTTTTTTTCTCCCTGCGTAAACGGTTATCCACCTCTTTTAACTATCTGTTTATTATCCATCAGAGAAAAAATGACATTTGATTGCCTTAGATGTCAAGGCTAATCATCTAATCTGAATCGCAATCGTAAAGTTATTATAATGCGTTTATATTTTAGGTAAATTTTTAAATAAAGATTCCAAATGGCAAATAAAATACTTCGACCGATTTTAACTGTTTATGACCATAAATTATTAAATTATGTCGTCCGTTAAAATTAATAAGCTAAATTAGAAGTTTTGTAAAAATTTGACAAATCTACAACCATAAAAAAAAAAAAAAAAAAAAAAAAAAGAATGAGCGGTTTTTCACTTCTATATGATCTGTCGGTTTATTATCTACCAGGTATAAATGACATTAAACAGATATAGATGTCGAGTCAAGACATGTCAAAAGAAACCAATTTGAATCGCGATTGTGAAGTGATTTTTTTTACGTTAATGTTTCGGGTAAATTTTTAAATAATGATTCCAAACCATAAACATAATACTTTGATCGCTTTTAACTGTTTATGGCACAAATTATTTAATTGATGAAAATTATATTGTCCAAAGCATTTTTTCCGATTTTCTGAAAATATTTTAGAAGAATTAAGAGATTATTATAAAACATATATATTTTGTAAGATTTTGTCTGTTAAAATTAATAAGCTAAATCGATATTTATAAGAATTTTGTAGAAAATTGACAAATCTGCAGAATTTCTTTAAAATGGGAATGAGCGGTTTTCCCCTTCTATGACCTTTCGGTTTAATGTTATTAAAGTTGAAAGTAATTTCTTTTCTTTCTTTCTTTTTCTTTCTTTTCCTTACTTTTTTCCGATTTTAATTATTCTGGAGACCCCTTAAATTAAAGGAAGAATGAAATGTGCTAGTCTATGATTAAAAATGATTTATTCTTTTTCATGTTTTTCATATCGAATTAGAACATTACGTAAAAATAGTGCATCTTTCGTAAAACATTCATTGTAAAAAAAAATTAATAAATAAATAAATAAACGGACGATTTTACTGAGATATACAGGCAATCGGGATGTTAGTACAATTCATTGTTTTTTAACGGTAAATTTTCATAAATTCTAAAAAAAATTCCGTTTCTTTTTTTCAAGAAAAAACGGAAAATTTTCTGGAATTTACAGGACATTTTCTGTTAAAAAACAGTACCCAGATTGTCAGTACAATCTTCGTAAAATCGTCCGTTTTTTTTTTTTTTTTTTTTTTTTTAAATTAGTGTTTGCAATTTGAAATTTGAAATCGTTTTTAAAGAGTAAAAAAAATATCTAAACTGCAAACTATACTCTAATTGAGCAAGCTTCCCTATTACAAACAAAATAAAATATACCAGATTTTTATGCGAGTAAGAATTTATTATTTTTTATGTATGTGGATAGAATTCATTTCACTATTATAACAAAAAGTTTACTCTAAAACTCAAAAATGGGAGGGGGAAGGGATGATAATATTTAGAAAACGATATAGCACCTTTTTAAAAACGGCAAATCATGTTTCACATCAATATCTTACTCAAATTGATAGAGGAATTACACTGCAAAAAACAGAATTTTTTTAAAAATTTCCGGAAAAACAAAAGTCAAGTGGATCGCAATTTGCACAGAGGGTTTCGTTCAGGTTTGTTCAGGTTTCTCAGAAAATGCTTAAGGGTGTTCTTAAATCAAAAAGCGCAACTTTGTGACACATGCTTTAATTTATTTTTGTTCAAAAATGCATGAAAATAGCAGGTGTTATTATTCAGAAACTGTCTAATTACACTCATTTTTTATTTTATTATTTTTTTTTAACACAATAGATCTTTCATAACAAGCCTTCAAAGTTCACATTTTTGAGCACATTTCCAGACGAAAGCAGAAAAATCGGTCGAAAAGCAGGAGAAAAACGGGTGATCGCGTGATCGAAATAGCTTATAACTCGATAGGTAATTTAATTATCATAAAATAAAAAATTAGTTCAATTCGAAATCGCTTTCATAGTCAGGCATTAAAATTTTATAACTTTCCGTTAAAAAATGAATTTGTAAATGTGTCAAAACGTTTTGCGCTTGTTGAGCGGAGCAGTTGAGAACACCCTTGTTTCTTTCAAAACAACTTATCCTTTAAGTAATAAATCCAAATTGTTAATTTTATAATTAATTAATTCTTACATAGATGGTAGTACTAACCAATTTAATTTTAAAATAATTATTAAAGGAAGTTATTTATAATATTTTGATAAAATTAAAAATGTTCAAATCAAATTATTTAAATCAAATTCAAAATTCCAAATTTTTCAAAAATGTGAAAAGAAAAAAAAAATAGCAGAAGTATAAATAAAATTTTAAATTTCTAGAAACGAAAAAACAAATTGTTTCAACGAAATTTAAAATTCTGAATCATTAATAAATCACAATAGTTTTTAAATAGAAAAAAAAAAGTGAATTCCAAAAAATATTATGAATATCAGATGAACGAAATCCCAATAATATAAACCCTTAAATTAGCCAAAAATACGAAAGTTTCAAACTGCAGCACTCTCCATATAATGATCATCGCTTATTAACATAGCATAGTTGAAAAATGATTGGCTGAAGAATTAAAATTGTAGGTTGTTTCACATACATTCATTTATACAATATGCTAAAATTTCAATGAAAATTATTTTTAAATTTTAATTTTTCACATCAGTCTTTCAAAAGTTATTCACGTGGAAATCTAAATTTGTCACTTTTTGCAAAAATAACCATTTTAACTAAATTAATTTTAAATCAAAAAACATTTTTCTTACGTCGAGTAAAACGATAGCTGAAACCGTTTTCACAATAACTTTTTCTGTTGTAACTCAAAATTTCGAATGAGTTTCTATTTAATATTTATAAGTTATCAAAATTTTAATAAGATGGAAGAAAAAAAATAGTTTTTGGTTATTTAAAAGCAGATGACTTTTTAGATGTGCTCCATAATTATGTAAGTACGTAGCACCTATAGTCGTCGTTCAGTCCGTCCGTCTGTCCGCATATAACAGAGGAAAAAATACCCAATCGAGTTATTTGAAATTTCAAATATATAATTATTACATAGTTTTGTCGTGTCATTTTAAATTTTATGAAAATCAGATGCTTAGTTTAATTACATGGGCAATCAAAATTTTTGCGTTACATTACAGCCAATGGGAAAAAATAGTTTCAAGTGCATTTTAATGTTGTTACACTCTTTCGAACATTATAAAATTAATAAGCATCTATGAACTATCGATACTAAAATATACATTCTGTGCAATCTGTGATGCAAAGAACATTTGTTTTTGATTTACAGGGCATCACAAAAGTATTCCATTACATAATAGCATGGGAGAAAACATTTTTTCGGACGCGTTTTAATACTATTAAACTGTTCACATTTTATGAAATTGATATACGTTTCTGAGGTTTACTACAAGTTACTTCCTGTTTATAGAAAATAGAAAGCAGATAGTATTTACAGGGACACACAAAATATTTCGAATACTCTTCTGTATCTGAAGTGCTAGTACTGTATTACTATACACCAAGATGTGAACATTTAAAAAATACCTTGTAGTACGAACGCACTTCATTTGCTATGCTTGACGTGCAATTTCCAACTTGTTAAAGGCTATTTTCTACTGTAACATTTACGAAAAAAATACGACAAAACCATAAAAAGCACATAGATTCTAGGCATGGATATTTCATTCATCATTTTTTTCATGCGTATTCTGTTGCTCAGATAAGACTTTAGAATCGCTGAGCCATGTCTGTTGATTACGCGAAATAAAAACATGCTCCTTGTCTTTTTTGAAGAGATTTATTTGAAGATAGTGGGAGTTCATTGATTAAAATTATGGTACGTGCAGAAAGAAAAAAGAGCTATGTAATACTGTACGAACACGATCATAGAATTAGCGATAGCCTATAAATCAGTGTTGAATTCAGACTCAGACACTTTTCTCCGGGAGGGACTTCGGTGGCTCCGGGGGGACACAATAGATTTCCGGGGGGATTACACTTTTTTCCCATTGAAAACACAAAATCTCAAATTTTTTGGGGGAGGACATTGATAGCTCCGGGGGTGGGGAATGTCCCCCCGGGCCACCCCCTGAATTCAACACTGCTATAAATTTCAATTTTCTGAGCCCGAATATTGCGATACACAACAATATCGTCAGAGGACCGTAGATATATCTCACTACTAATCAAACAAAATATTCAGTTAAAAAAAAAAATGCATTCTATATTAATGTATTCTATATTAATGCATTCTATATTAAAATTTTCTTTGCCACATTGCAACCTCCCTGTGCGACCACCTCCCTCAACGATTATTTTTTCATGGAACGAAATTTGTTCCCATAGGCTCAATACCAGAGATGGGCAGTATCGGAAATACATGTATTTGAAATACATTTTCAAAATACATTTGTATTTTGTATTTTGTATTTTAACCTGACTAATGGAAAGTATTTTGGTAATGTATTTTGAAATGATTTTTTCAAGTATTTTGTATTTTGAAAATACATTTCATCTCAAAATACATTCCTGTAGGTTTCCAGCTGCTTCGTTAAAATGGCAGATGTACGATTCATAAAAGTATAATACGAGCCTGTCTGTTTTGTTTTTCTTATAGGGTTCGTTTTTGAAAGTTAATGCAAACATGCTTTACAATACAATTACTGATACGATAAGGATTAGAATGAATGCTTCCGTTTTACTTAGACATTTTTGCTGAACTATTACAATTCTAAAGTTCTAGCTTTTGTAATTATAACGTTGATATGAGAACGACAAAAACTACTGTGTGATAAACTGGAAGAATTATTTAGATTTTTGCTGTGTCTAGTGATTTTAAAGAACCATAGAAAAAAAATAATGTAATAGTAGAAGGAAATGCAATTTAATGTTTGTCTTGAGAAAGAATGGCTGTTTTTTCCAGCTTCAAATGATAATGTATCAAAGGAATTGGATTGCGACAGAACACTATGCGCTATATATGGGATTAAAAAAAAATAATAATAATTTCTGTTGATAATAACGTCAGTTGTAGTATGACAAAATAGCATGACAAATGTGTAAAACAAGATCTATCATTATAAGTGGAACTTTTGTAGCAACAATCACCTTTAAAACACATTTAAGGGTAATATTTTTAATTTTATACCGTTATACATTGATCAAAACATTATTTTTCTAGTCCTTTTGTATCTAATTTTTATCAAAGTCCGGGAAAATTTTAAATCATCCGTGATATTTATTTGCGAGAGAATTTAGATATAAGTAGCTCTATTTATTGATATACAATTCAGATTTTCATTAATTGTACTTACGATTGAGTATATCAAAAATTGGATTTTTGATTATTGACCTGTCCTTACTAGAGATACTTTTTTATCTAGCGTGACTTCGCAATTAATTTTTTTTTACTCATTTTATGTTTCATTTTATACTGTTTAAAATAAAATAGCACAATGAAAATATAAATTGATGTCGGACTAAATCGAAAATTGCTGTACGAAACGGAAGTTTGATTCTTTTTTGAGTTTGATTGTAAACGAAAGTTATTCAGATGGAAGTTTTAATATCGATGAGAATGTTAATTTGGTTAATTACAAAATTATCCCCCTCTTAGAAAAATATTTATGATTTTCAATATGCGGGCATGTGAAGTGCATACATTTGTTTAGACTAAAATTTACAAAAGATTAATGAAATATTATTTTGTATTTTGTACGGATTTATAAGCATAAAAAAATATGCATCATTAAGTGTGTAGTTATTTATGTATCCCGAGATTATTTAAGCCGAGATTAAAATTCCCGAGATTAAAATCAAATAGCAATAAATTATTCTTTCAGAAAACACAGTGTATTCATGTTTAAATAAAAGTAGCAATTTTTAATCTGCGATCATTATTACAAATATAGCATGCTTATGTTTAAATACCTCTTTACAATATAAATGATGGAAAGTTATGTTATGAATATTTAAAGTATTTTTAACAGCACCATGAGAAAGGGGGGGGGGGGGGGGTTCGAAAGGGGCGGTTGCCCCGGGCGCGGAAATTGAGGGGGGTGGCAAATTTATACTACCAACGTTATTTTTGGCCTATTACAAGGAAAAGTGGGTAGGCGGGCGCCAAGTTGAAACTTTGCCCCGGGCGCAGTTTTTTTCTTTTTTTTTTTTTTTTTTTTTTTTCGCACGAAGAAAAAAGTATTGGATTTGTGTAAAAATTCGACTTCAGGTTTTCAACGAATTTTTATTCTTGATGGTCCTGAACACTGTAGTTAGGAAATGTCTATTTGGGAGTTTATCTGTGTATGGTGCAAATTTTGTGGGCGCACTATCTCAAGAATTAATGTACAGAATTCAATAAAACTCTAGATTCAATTTAACATTTACATAAGTTATTTTAGCTATTAGGTAATGGTGTAAATCTTCCAAAATGTGGCTCTGCTATGCTGTGTCTTTCTCGATTTTCGCAAAAACTCTACCTCAAGAACTAATGTACGTATTTTCATCACATTTCAGATTCCGTTTAGACGTTGACATAAGTTGCTGCCGATTATGTTTTGGTGTGAATTGCGCTGCAGATGGGTGACAGTGCTATGCTACATTTTTCACGATTTCTGAACTAGCTCTATCTCAAGTAGTAATGCAGGGATTTTCAACGAATTTCAGATTTAGTTGGAAGTAAATATAAGTCGTCGCAAAGTAACTGTTGATGCAACAGGTGGCTCTGCTATGCTGCATATTTCAGGATTTACAGGATCTTAACAATAACTAATGCCCTAAATGTCAGCAAACTTCATATTCTGTTATGTATTATTATTATTAACTAATACTACTAATCAGGAAAATTTGGTTTCGGCCTTAAAAACCTGCTTTGTCAATCTTTAATTATAAATTCTCCAAAAAGAAATTAATTAATTCTCAATTTCAGAATTTTTTTTCTTTTGAAGGCCAATCGTAATTTCCAAACATAATTTTGATTTGTAGATTGTTTTGATAACACTTTACTCCTATGCTTAAAATGAAGCTGAGTTATACACAAGAAAAATTTTATATTTTTGTATGCATTTTAACATTTTACCTGTAAATATCTTCGTTTATTTTAGAAAGCGAATTCTGAAATAGATTGATTTGTTTTCTTTACATATCTTTTTTTTTTTTTGCTTCTTTACTTTGATAATTTATAATTTCAAACAATTTAATCAGTGTTATAAAAACACTTAACAGTTGTTTTGTGCACACACTAATAAGAGGTCTACACAAGCCGAAATTATTATGTCCGATCCAAACCAAACAAAGACCTTTGTGAGACCCATTCTGTCACAAAACAAAAATTATCGGTCCGGTCCAGTATAAGGTTTCAATCCGTAGAAAAAAAGATATTACACATTCCGGTACAAAAAGTAAAATCTCAGAATTAGCCCGGCTCGATATAAAAATCCAAGCCTTGTTCGTGCAAAACCTTGATTAGCCCGGACCGACTAAATTTACAGAAAACATAAATTTCTATGTCGATGCGTTAAAAATCATCTTGTACGAGGAATTCTGATCAAAAATATTTATTTCATTTTTTTTTTCATGTTTATAGATTTTTTTAAGTACTTTGGACTGCGATATTTAATTTTAATCTTTTTTTTTATGTTTTTGTTGTTGTTGTTGTTATAATTAAGGCTGTTCTTAAATGTAAAAGGGCAACCTTATGACATGTGTTTAAATTTATTTTTGTTTGGAAATGCTTGGAACAAACAGGTGTTGTTGTTCAGAAATTTTCCAATCGCACTTATTTTTCCATTTTTTGAAACACAATAGATTTTTCAGAAAATAGTTTCAAATTGGGCGTTTTGAACCGAATTTCCTAGCAAAAGTAGAATAACCACTCAAATTGGGGTGAAAATCGTGCTTGTCACGTGATCGAAAGCACTTATAGATCAATAGATAATTTATTGGTCAAAATTGTAAAATTCAATTCGATTCCAAATTGCTTTCACAGTCAGGCCTTCCAATTTTATATCTTTCCGTTAAAAAATGAATCTGTAAATGTGTCAAAGCCTTTTGCACTTGTTGAGCAGTGCAGATAAGAGCAACCTAAAGTCTCCACACTAGGCACAGTAAAAGACCCCGATGATAATGTAAAGTCTATCGGAGCATTTTTTTCAAATATCTCGCTCAAATTTTAATGGTTTTACATGATTTTTTTTTGCATAGGATAGCTGAGGAAGATCTACAACCGGCCTAGTTTTTACTTTTTCGGTTATGCTTATATATTTTTTATATTACGATAGTTCCAATTTCAGAACCGGTTTAAACCGGTTTTGAAAGTTACAGTATTTTTTTTTTTTTAAATCTGAAACCAAAACTGAAAAAGCAAAAACTAAGCCGTCTGTGGATCATTCTCAGGTATCTTGAGCAAAAAAATCATGTAAAAATATTAAAATTTAGGCGAAATATTTGAAAAGAACGCCCCCATAGACTTTACGTTATCATCCGGGTCTTTTACTGTGCCTAGTGTTGCGCCTTAATATCATTCTATGTCTTGGAAACTTAAAAGTCTGAAAAATGTTATACATTAAAATCTTCTAAGGCGGATTCGCACAGGATAGGAGAAAAATACTCTATAAATACGTTTATTTTTTAGCAGGAACATAGTTTGTTCTAAATGTACCATATTCTTTTTTCTTGTTATTAAATTGATTGCACGAATCAGTACATTTTCCGTTTAAAACAGGATTTATAGACATATTCATTTTGAGAGTTCCTTTTGCTGTGTTTTTTTTATTATCCAGAAATATATTTACTATTCATAAAACAAATAAAATTTTTAATGGTAAAATTATAATAATTTAAAAATACGCGCATTTTTTGAAAAAAAGTTGTTGGGACGGGCCAGATTTTACTGATTTTTCCCATAGGCCGGCCGAGGCAGGATGAGCCAATTATTTCCATATGAGCTGTATCGGGTCCTATAGTAACATTTTTGAATAGTACAACTAGTGCTCTAGGAAGAATGAAGTTCAATCGTGGTCCGGTCTGGAAGGAATAAGTCACGCCCGGCCCAAATCTGCAGAAAAAAGTAAAGCCCGGGACTCTAAAAAGTGATGACGAGGCCCATATGAGTCTATCCTTGAAAGGAAAAAAATTCCGATACCCGGCCCAGACAGACCCGGAACGACTGACGAACAGGTCCAGTCAGGCCCGACCCGAGTGTCGTGGATTAAAATTGGCCAT
Source organism: Maratus speculifer (assembly GCA_964019185.1). Classification (NCBI taxonomy): domain Eukaryota; kingdom Metazoa; phylum Arthropoda; class Arachnida; order Araneae; family Salticidae; genus Maratus; species Maratus speculifer. Next base: position 203,705,877 of record OZ025295.1, read on the forward strand.
CTAACTGTGCTGACACGGCTCGTTCAAACCTCTTATCTTATACACATAAAAAAAAAAAAAAAAAAAAAATCTAATGTAATTTGTATTTTAAATGTATTTTGAAAATACATGTATTTTGTATTTGGAACTTTTTCAATTCGAAAAGTATTTTGTATTTTGTATTTTAGGTTCGAAAACTAATGTATTTTGTATTTTGTATAGAAAATGATTTTTCGATGTATTTTGCCCAACTCTGCTCAATACTAATTTTACGTCCATTCAGAGACCATCCAGTTGAGCTTCCTCCATGAGTGACCAATTTTTTAAAAGAAAATGAAAGAAATTGCTATCTTTTTCGGGTCGCTTGTAGAAGGTTTTATTAGAAAAATATTGTTGTTTTTGCAAAATTTTAATTGGTGTGCAGTTGCAGTAGCTATAACTCTCCCACGTAATTTTGTTTAATTGACTTATATAGCTATAAAAGATTAACCTCCTCGGACCCCGTGTATCCTATAGGATACACACCTTTACATTTTTTTTCCTGTGTAAAAATAATGTTTAAAAAAGAGAAATTGGTATGCATGAAACCTAACAGATAGCAGCACTAATGCAAAATAGCAATTTGATTCTTAGAGCGTTCTTTTGGCGTGATATGTGTTATTTCAAAATGGCGTGCAGCAAAAATGTTAGCAGTTTACGTCGGAAAAAAGGTAAGCATTATTATTTAAAAAATAATTAACCTTGTAAGCTTTATTTATGAAATAAATTAAAAATAGATGAATGCAGTTTATTGCAGTACAAAATATTTTTAAATAATGTGTAATTTTAATAGTATGAACTAGCTTTATATTTCATGTATCCAATAGGATACATCGGGATTGACTCTAACACGTAATGCTAATATTTTATGTTGTCTAAAAGATACATTGGTACTAAATAACAGTAAAATTGACATGGATATTTACTATAATGAACATAAATTAAGATTATTAAATAACAGGGATGTTTTTAATCAGTGTTGAATTCAGATATTTTTCTCCGGGAGGGATTTCTGCTGCTCGGGAAGGGAGGGGGTATTGTAATGTTCCGGGAGGTAAATTGCACTGCATCAATGGATTTTGTGTACATTAAAAAATATCAAATATCAAACCTTCCGGGGAGGACATTTCAATGTTCCGGGGGGGGGGATGCTCCTCTACCTCCTGTCAACCTCCTGAATTCAACACTGTTTTTAATAGTGTTGAATTCAGAGGTTATTCTCGTCAGATGGATGGATCTTTTTGGTCTTTACGTTCTTTCTCTTTTTCCGGATGGATCTTTTCAGTTCCAGGGCGATATTGTAAAGATCCGGTTTAGAAATTGCCGTTTTGTCTATTAAAAAGCATAAAATATCAAACCGTCCTGGGGGAACAATTCAATGTTCCAGGGAAGATACCCCCCCTCCCCCGACCACTACCTGAATTCAACACTAATTTTTAATTATATTTTTACATGTGTAATACAATAAAACATTATTATTTTAAAAAATGTAGAGCTTTCTGAAGCAGAAATTCTTGAATTGTTAGAAGATTCAGATTTTGGATTGTCATCAGACAGTGAGGTGGATGAAGAGATAGCTGAGTTTGTAAGTGATGAACTTATTAGTCAGTCAGAAGATGGAGAAACAGGCGGAAATAATGCTAATGGCTCATCAAGAAGAGTATTTTGGAAACACAAAGAAGATTTTGAGCCTCTACCTCCAGCTTTAGAATTTGTACCCGAAGCTGTAAATTGCACATGCAAACTCCTAAAGAGTACTTTGAAAAAATATTTAGACGATAGTATATTTTCTGAAATATCTGATATGACTAATCGGACATATTTTTTAAAGAAAGATAAGCAACTAAACACTTCCTTGCATGAAATTAAGTTTTTTTTTTGGCATATCAATTGTAATGTCTTATCTGAAGTTTCCGCGAATTCGTATGTACTGGGCAAGACATACTAGAGTTGATTTAATAGCATCCAAAATGAATCGTGATCGTTATTTTTTGATTCGCCAGAATCTTAAAGTTGTGGAAGACGATTTAGTGACAGATACAGATCGAAAAAAGGATACATTTTGGAAAATACGTCCTGTAATTAATTCCGTTCGAAGAGGGTGTTTAACAAACCCACGTTCAAGAACGATTGCATGTGATGAACAGATGATACCATTTTGGGGGCATACTACTATGAGGCAGTATGTTCGCGGGAAACAAAATCCATGTGGATTAAAAAATTTTGTTGCAACGTCCCCTGATGGTTCACCGTTAGATTTTTTTTCTATGCGAAGGAAAAGGCGATACAATCACAGTTAACGGAAGTGAAGATAATCTAGATATTGGAGAGAAAGTGATAGTACGCTTGTCGGAAAATCTTCCTGAAGGATCACATATATTTGCAGACCGTTATTTCATGTCAGTTCCTTTGCTTGACGTATTACATACTAAAGGTTTGCAAGGTACAGGTACGATAAGGAAATCAAATATTCCTAAAGCTGCACAATTTTCTTTTGATGCTACGTTAAAAAAAACTGGAAGGGGTTCTGTGGATCAACTAATAAGAAATGATGGTCAAATTGCACTGTTAAAGTGGTTTGATAATAAACCAATTATTATTGCTTCATCAGTCTTAAGTAAAGAATCAACAGATATTTGTAAACGTTGGTGTAAAAAGGATAAATGCTTCAAAGATGTGAGTAGACCAAATATTGTAAAAGAATACAATACAAACATGGGAGGAGTTGACCTTCTTGATAAGATAATTAGTTTCTATAAAATATCTGCAAAGACAAGAAAGTGGACTATAAGAACAATTTTTCATTTTGTAGATTTTTCATTGGCAGCTGGGAGAATAGACTATCGTCGAGCAGCACGGTATTTACATACTGATAACAAAAATACTTTAGATTATTTGGAATTTCGAGAACGAGTGGCTGAAACCTTAATTCACAGTAAAGATGACCAGATTGATTCAGTATTGAATAATGAAGTTTCTGAAACAGATTCGGATATTGAGTTTATGTCTCCACTGAAAAAGAAAAGACGGAGTCCCTGCCCTGAACCATCTCCTGAATTAAGAAAAATGGCTGCATCCCACCTTCCTGAAATTCCACAGAAAAGAAATACTTCATGTTGCAGATATCCCGGCTGTATAATTCTACAAAAGCTAGAATAAGATGTACAGCTTGCAATATGTTTCTTTGTCTCACGAAAGAAAGGAACTGCTTTATGAAATATCATCAATTGAAAAGATAAGACTCTTTTATAACAAATTCTTATATTAATTGTAGAAAAAATGTAAACAAAAGTAAAAAGAAAGCTTAAATACTTTTTTCTATATGTAAATATGTAAATTGTAGAATCCATTAAAATAAAAAGTTATTAAATGCATAATTATTTCTTATTTTTCATTGCTTTTGTCATGCAAAGAATTCATAGCAAACTGTCAGAAAAAGGACTCATTCAGACCCCATGTATCCTATAGGATACATCAAATTTAAGCTACAAAAAATAAATTTAATTTTTTTTCGCTTTTAAATTTTTCTTAGTTAGCAGTCTGTTAATATAAATTCGTAACTAAAGTAGAATAAATTATAAAAATAAACTCTGGGGTCCGAGGAGGTTAACATAATTTTTGGATAATAAAAACTTTTCAAATTGAGACGGATTAATGGCGTTATTATGCATTTCGGATGAAAATTGTAGACGAAAAATAGAAAAAAAAAAAAAAAAAAAAAACTATATATATATTTTTTATTTAAACAAAATTTCCATTGACCCATAATACACTGATGTCCAAAAGTTAAGCATAATTGGTAATTAAGTAATTATTTTTAAGTAATGAAAGAAATATAAATCGAAATGTCGTGAAACTCCAGGTGTGTAAACAAAATAGTACGCGTCATATATTTTCACGAAGAGTTTTCCCCGAAATCAAACAGGGGACCGTCAACAAATTGAAAAAGAATGAAGATCTTTTGGATAACCCTGTCAAAACTAATATAGCAAAAGTGTTCAAACTGCACATTATGATTAATTGGCTTATTGTAATGTACTGTGTTTATTTTTATAAGGATAGCATGTACACTCGTAGAGAAATTAAGGTTTTTATAAAAACAGTCCTAAATTTTTCCAAGTTTTTTGCTTATAATTTGCAGAGTTCTTATTATAAAATAATGTTCTTTTCTGAAAATATGACAAACATCATTGTACACAATACCCTGTTATCAGAATTTAAAAATAATAAAAATTGTATGAAAAATGAGTATGTTTAGTAAATAATTTTTCATTGCGCATTCGTCAACGATATCAAAATGTCATTTGCATATTGTGTTAGCTAAGAGCAACTTCTGTAAAAGTTTCAAAAACATAGCTTGAAAATTCTAAAAATGGGAGCCTATAGAATCAACTCAAAATCCGTTATTCCTAAAGGAAGCAAAAAAATCATGGGTTTTACCTAAATATAGTTGTACGTGCAATATTGTGTAGGCACTAAACAATGGAATATGGATACAGTCCCTCATCTTTTTGCTTCATTTAGGGAATAAAGGATTTTGATCTCATTCTATCAACGATAATTTTCAGAATTTTTAAGCTATGTTTTTGAGACTTTCACAAAAGTTGCTCTATACATTTAACTAACATAATATGCAAATGAAATTTTAATAGCGTTCACGCATGCGCAGTAAAAAATTATAAAATGCGCAGTAAACCTGCTCATTTGTCATACAATTTTTATTATTTTTTAATTCTGATGACAGGGTATTGTGAACAATGATGTTTATCATTTTTTTCAAAAAAGAACATTATTTTATATTAAGAACTCTGCAAATTATAAGCAAAAAAACTTAGGACTGTTTTTATAAAAACCTTAATTTCTCTACGAGTATACATGCTATCCTTGTAAAAATTAACACAGTACATTACAATAAGCCAATTAATCATAATGTGCAGTTTGAACGCTTTTGCTACATTAGTTTTGATAGGGTTATCCAAAAGATCTTCGTTCTTTTTCAATTTGTTGACGGTCCCCTGTTCGATTTCGGGGAAAACTGTTCGCGAAAATATGTGACGCGTACTATTTTGTTTACACACCTGGAGTTTCAGCACATTCCGATTCATATTTCTTTCATTAATTAAAAATAATTACTTAGTTACCAATTATGCTTAACTTTTTGACACCAGTGTATTGTCGGATGACATGAGTCATTCAGCTGTAAGTACGCAAAATTTGTAGTCTGTGACTTGTACAGTTTTTGTGTACGGACTTTATGGCGGACAAACAGATGGAGAACAGCGAAGAACAGGGTTTCGTAAAATAGACGGAAAATTGAAAAAAAAAAAAAAAAAACAATATTTTTTGTTTATTTTAACAAAATTTCCATTGATCCATAATATTGTTGGGTGACATGAGACATTCAGCTGTATTTACATAAAATTTGTAGTCTCTGACTTGTACAAATTTTGTGTACGGACTTAATGACGGACGCACAGACAGAACAGTTACGAATAGGCTTTCTTCAAATGAACGAAACCCTAAAAATGTCAATTTCCTGAGGAGATATTTAGAATATATATATATATATAAAAAAAAAAAAAAAAAAAAAAAAAAAAAAAAATCAAATAACGATAGACTTAGCATTACCGAGAGAAACTTGGAAACTGAGTGTTTAGCAGGTTTAAGAGATAACAAAACTAAAAATTAATGAGAATTCAAGAAAAAGCCCCTCTCCCCTCTCTTCCCTTCCTGTTAAAAAATCTCATGGCTACTTTTTCGCTTAGTGTTTAATTCTTTTAAGTCAGTCGAGGAGAATAAATATTATTATTCTTTTCAAAATCTCCGGGGAATTACTGAAAATAGTTTAACTTTCAAAATTGAGGGATGATGGCAATGATCCTCCTCTGCGCCAATGAAAATCAGGTTTACTATCTAATTCCTAGAAGCAGAATTTTTACACACAAAATAAATAAATAAATAAAATTCTAATTTAACAAATTACAACGACTATTTGGAAAATGATATTTTCAAAGACTCAAATTTTATTAAAGTTATTAACTTATTTAAGTAAAATTAAATAAGTTGCGGAATTCAACCAGTTAAAAGATTCAGGTATACTTTAGATTTCCCAATTCTCTACCGAGAACAACAATTATTTTTTTCCAAATAGTTAATAAAATAAAATAAACGCATAAATTAAATAAATACGTGAAAGGACAAGACACGAATCAATTAAAGAACAACCATAAATTCTTATCACGACTCCTTTTTACCAGCTAAAGTAGAAGCGGAGGAGTGATAAGAGAAATCTTTCTCATCACTCCGCATCCTCTAAATTCCGAACACCCCCTACTTTCGACTTCCGGACTTCCCGGAACGAAACTGGGACTCGTTTCTGATCGAATATCCTCCCACTTTCCCCGGAGAAAAACAACCCATTACCACGCTGAAAGATAAAAGTGACCGTCCAGCAATATGCCAAGTTTTCCCAGGAAAAAAAGTTGACCCCTCTTACGTGTCGCAATAATTCACTCTTTAAATTGTTATTGCTGTCATACTGCTATGGAATGTCACAGCTAAGGTCATTAAATACTCATAAGATGGAATCCTAAAGAAATTGTGAAAAAATAGATTTAATAATCAGGTTTGTGCACTGTTAAGGTTGTTCTCAACTGCTCAAAACGTTTTGACACATTAACAATTTTATTATTTAACGGAAAGATATAAAATTGGAAAGTGTGGCTATGTATAAGCATTTTCTAATCGAATTCAGTTTTTAATTTTGTAATAATAAAATTACCTACCGAATAATAAGATATTTTGATCACATGATTTTCTACCTTTCGTTGACTGGTTTTTCTGCTTTCGTCGGAAAATACAATTCAAAACATCATTTTTGACGGCTTGTTCCGAAATATCTATTTCACTTGTACAAAAGCAGAAAAATGAGTGCGATTAGGAAGTTTCTGAATTACAACATCTTCTAGTTTTGAATCACGGAAAAAAGCGCACCGGAAAAAAGCGCCCCAGAAAAAAATCGCACCCGGAAAAAAGCTCATTTTTTTATAAATCACAAATTTAGATAAGTCTGATAATAATACACATAGTTAATCTTAGAATATAAACACTAGATTGAGATGATTTTTTGAAATTTGAGCGTCCTTGCTTTCTCGGGACTGAGATTGAGGTGGAGGGGGGGGGGGGGGGTTAAAGGTTTTTACAGAACCTGTCATTACCTCAAAAATAAAATTTTGAAAAGTACAGAGAATTAGAATATAAACACTAAGTACTTAAATTTATTTTTTTTTAAATTCAGTTTCCCTCGTTCTTCTGTAGGGCGGGGGGGGGGGGGGGTCTACACACTTCGAATCTATGTCTTATATTTATTTTTTATATTATTTATAATTTGATTATTTATAATTTTAACTATATATAACGATTTATATATGATATTACTATTATTTTATTATTATTATAAAATTACAAATTAATATTTTATTAAATTTTAAATTATATTTATATATTTATATCTATGTAACATATAACATATAATAATTAATATATTAATACAATATAATAAATAATAATAATAATAATAATAATAGTAATTAATAAAATAATTACAATAAAAAAATAATGAATTAATAATGCATAAATATAAATTATATATAAAGTTGAACATAAATAAAATTAAAAATAAATGTATAAAAAAATGTAATTCAATATTAAAAATTATAATCATTAACAAAAATTTATTTAAAAATGATAATATTTTATTAACTCATAGTAAATCAATTAAAGAAAATGCATAAATAAATAAAATTAAACGTTAGAAGTTAGTTTTATTAACAAGAATTGATTTAAAAAATATGATATTTTCTTAACTTATAGGACATAATAAAACAATTGTATAAATAAATAAAATTAAATATTAAAATTTTTACTCATCAACAAGAATATATTTTAAAATGATAATATTTTATTTTCCGCCATTACTTATTCTATTGTCATGTACCTCCAGCAAATTCACTAAGTATCCCCGAGTGTACGCGTGCCAAAGTTTGGGAACCGCTGTCCTACGAGAATGATACAAATGAGACATTTTTTATCACTTTAATTTTTATCACTTATTTATAAAAAAAGTTCAATATTTATCAATCCCATTTATCAGTCATTAATTATTATATATTATATTATATAAATATAAAATGAAATATAATACAATATTAATATGTAATTTTAAAATAATGATAAAAATAATAACTATATAATATAAAAATTATTATACATAATTATAATTATAAATAATAAAATTATGAATAATATTAAAAAATAAGTACAAGAGATAGATTCGGAGTTTGTAGACACACCCCCCCTTCTCCGCCCCCACAAAAAAAAAACAATTGAGACTGAATTAAAAATACATACATATAAGTGCCTAGTGTTTATATTCTAATTCTCCGTACATTACAAAATTTGTTCATTGAGGGAATGAAAGGTTTTGAAAACTTTAAAATTCTCCCCCCCCCCTCCTCCCACAATCTCAATCCCGACAGAGCAAGGACGTTCAATTTTTTAAAAAAATCATTTCATTTTGGTGTTTATATTCTAATAATTAACCATGTGTATTATTATCAGACTTGTCTAAATATGTGATTTATAAAAAGATGTGCTTTTTTTCCGAGGATTCTTTTTCCGGGGACGCTTTTTTCCGGTGCGCTTTTTTACGCAACCTCTAGTTTCATGCATTTCCGAACAAAAATGAATTAAAACTTATGTCACGAAGTTACCCTTTTTTATTTAAGAACACAATTAAAAAATTACGTAAAAACGCAGAGAAAAAGCAAGACTCTCTGTAAATTGACACTAGTCTCGGTTAAATGCATTTGATCGAATGTCTCGATTATCATTTTACATACATTTCCGTCATCTTATATCTAATTCTCTGTGGGTATTTCCATGTCTTTATTTAAAGATATTTTTACCTTTTAAAACTTGTAATTTAAAATACAGACTTCAAAATTTAGAGTTCAAACTCGAATCTGTAAAATTGAGTGTGTTCTTAAATCAAGAGAGGCAACTTTGTGATATAAGTTTTACTTCATTTTTGTTCGGAATTGCATGAAATTAGCAGGAGTTGTTTTTCAGATACTATGAAATCGCACTCAACTCCCCCCCCCCTTTTTTTTTCCAAACACAATACATTTTTTAGAAAACAATGTCAAAATAGACGTTTTGGACCAAATTTCCCGATGGAAGCATAAAAACCAGCCAACGAACTCTGAAAAAGGCCTTGTCACGTGATTAAAAATGCTTGATAGGATATTGATTGATCCAAAAAATGGAAAACACAGTTCGATTCCAAATCGCTTCCTTAGTCAGGTTTTCCAATTTTATATCTTTCCTTTAAAAAAAAATAAATTAGTAAATGTATCAAAACGTTTGGCGCTTGATGAGCTGAGCAGTTGAGAACAGCCTTAATTCATCTCTTGAATTTCTTCGCTTTTCAAAGATATTTTTTTCTCCTCCTCGCTCTCCGCTTCACAAAAATGAACCACCAGAAAGTAAATGCGCACCTTTTCGGAATGATTGTTTACAGAGTTGCGCTGAATGCGCTGACTTCAGAGATATTCCGAATAACTTCGTTTATTTTTCACCATCTTTGTCCCGTTCATTTATATATTTTAGTGTCAGTTGACAGTATACGTGCTGATGGTCGCGATATCCAAGGACGAAAGCTCAAAATAACGATGGCTTATTTATTCCATTATTGAACATTTTCCCAAATAGCATACGAGACATCGCGATAATTTTGGATATTTCTTTTATTAATTTGAAAATAATTCACAGAAAATCAAGACCGAACAAAAAAACTTTGTTTAAAAAAAAAAAGATAAATTCATCAAATATAATTTTTTAAATAAATTTTTGGCAGTTTACAGGTTACATTGATAGAGGCTAATATTTATTCAAAAGATATCACTTTGAATTGTTACTGTTGTCATAAAAACATTTTCATCCATACATGACTAAAATTTTAAATAGTATCGCCTAAATTCCAAATAATTAAGCTAGTACACCCATTCCCCCCCCCCCCCCCCCTGCCCACTAATCTTAATAAATCTTTAAAACATATTGTCATAGTTAAATGGATTGCAGTAGGATGATAATAAATTAGCAGTTGTGTTTTTATTTTTATTTTTTTAAAGTTTTACATTTTTATAATACGTAAAAAATACAGTTCATTTATTAGATTAGAAGATCTACGTCAAGCTACTAAAATTTTAATTGCATAGATGACAAAATCCTGTTTTTTTTTTTTTTTTTTTTTTTTTTTTTTTATGAGACAACAATATTTGTAAAATGCCTTGCATTGTTAAAATAAATAAATAAATAAATAAAATAAAAATTGCAGAGAATATAATGGTAATCTATTTAAGGGTTGTATTCGAAAAAAAAAACATTTTTCCACCTTTTACAGCTTGAAATTTTCCGATACATTTTCAAAGACATTTTTAAAAGTAAAAATATAAAACTTGCTGAGGTGATTTTTGAAGAAGACGTATGTAAGAGGCCGTTTGATTTCATTTTTCGCTCAATTCATTAGAATTTGATTTATAAGCAATTATTTTCTCAGTATGACCATTTTTTTTTTTTTTTTTTTTTTTTTTTTTTTGTTTCCATATCTTCAGTTTCAGAAAATTCAGTTCAAAATGCCAACTTTAACTTCATTTCTAGTTTATATAGAATATCTAGTATATATAGTAAATTTTTGTATATATCTATTACAGTGCTTATGAACTATCCTTGATTATAAGATAATTAATGAATATAATTGAAATTTGGAGAAAAATGATAATTTTTCTCTTTTTTTTTCGTTAGATAAATACTTTTAACTGTCTAAAATGAGCATTTTTATTTTATGGAATTAATCTCATTGATTTCTGAACGCCTCATATGATGCCTGGCAAAATTCCTTGATTTAGTTCTTGAGTATAGGTATAGCTATCGCGGAAATCGTGAAAAATACACCACACCAGCGTCTCCCTATTGAGCAGTTTACACTGAAACCTAGTGAACGTTAATTTATGTCTAGGATGCTTTATGAAATTCAGTGCATTAGTTTTTTAGCAACAGATATCCTGAAAAATTCTGTATAGCAGCGTCCACTGTTGAGCAATTTTCATCAAAACCTTATCAGTAACTGACGATTTAAATCAAAGTCTATAACTGACTGTTAATTATATTCACTTCCGTATATACATTAGTTTGTAAGATAGAAAGCCTAAAAAATTTTTATTACATACAGACATCGGGCAGACTTACCGACAGACTTTTTCTAAAAATAATCAAATCATTTTTAGCATCGTATAACGTAAAAATCTGTCGAAAACCGGAAGTCGAAATTTTCAAGAAACCAATATATTTTCTTCTTGTAGATAGAAAGTTAAACTACTGGTGCATTCTACTTCCATAGGTTTAGCATGCAAAACCGGAATTTGCGGCTGATTGATAACGAGATATAATAATCGTTAAAATTCATTCGTGATTATGCCTCAGAAATTCGGTTCATAATCGCTAAATTCAATCATATTTTCTGAAAGATCTTTTGCCTTTAGCAAAAAATCGAAAACGCTATTCGATTAGATAGTTTCTGAATTACCATTTTCATGCGCTTCCCAACAGAAATGAATTCGGAAATGTGTCAGAAAGTATCTCTTCTGGAAAAACCTTAAGGGGCTACTTCAGTCAAACGAAAAGGCCCATAAATATCAATCAATGGAAGACATTTTTAAAGATATCTCGGTTTCATTTTAATATCTTTAAATGATTTTTTTTTTTTTTTTTTTTTTTTTTTTTTGCATTGGATAGTTGAGATAGATCTGTATGCAGGCCGTTTTTTTACTTTTTTGATTTTGTTTGCGGATATTTTTTATGAGGGCGCTTTCATTTTCGGAACCAGTTCGGAAAGCGAAAGCACCCTTATAAAAAACACCTGTAACTAAAATCGAAAAAGTAAAACACGGCCTGCATTCAGATCAATCTCAGCTATCCATTGCCCCCCCCCCCCTCCAAAAAAATAAATAAATAAATAAATAAAAATAAAAATATGGAATTGCAACCGAGATATTTTTATAAATTTCTTCGATAGGATTAGCATTAGCAAAGATGTAGTGGAGGTTATATAAGAAAGTATACGCCGTATACTTTCTGGATTTTTTCAAGGAATACCGTATACCCTCTGTTTCTAAAGAAAGCTATAATATACACATTCTAGGGTATACTCTCTGCTTACAGCGTATACCCTCTGCTTAGAACGTATACCCTCTGTGTTTTTTTACGACTACACCACTGGTTGTAAATACATTAAGCATTTTCTGAGAAACCTGAACAAACGAACAAAAAAAAAAGTAATAATAAAATAAAACAAGACCACTTCGTGCTATAGGAGGTATTTGAAGCTGACCCGATCGTTGGTTACCCGAGCTGACTGTCCGGCGCACAGCTGATCGGTCGTGATGTGACACCACCACACCGGATCGAGTTCGGGTGTAAGCCGAGACCACCTGTGTCAAACGATTCAGCGGAGAGTGAAGATTTGTGAAGGAGACGTCACGAGGAATTTACGAGCCCAGATTACAAACTGATACATACGCCTCGAACAAAACTAAATGGTTCAAAATACCAAAACGATATCCATCCATACCAAGTGTACCGTAACTTGATTGTCCGATCTGAGAGGGGCGGAGATAGAGGGGGATAGGTAGTTCATTAAGCATTGAAACTGACACGGGGAAAAAAGGGAGGTTTTGGTTTTAATAGAATTGATAAGATGGAAGATTTTGATTGAGATTCTTGACAAGTGAGGAAAATATTGATTGATTACATGCAGGACCTGACTATCGCACGGACACCCGGGGCCCGTAAATTTTTGAGAGGCTCAAAATTTTCATAATTTCATCTAAAATTCATTAAAAAAAATCACAATTGGAGAAAAATGTAATATTTGAGATATTAATAGAATGAAATGACAAAAATGCAACTCCATTTATGGTTTAATATATTTCAATAAAATTTTCAATAGAAAAAAATATTTAATTTTTATTTCTGGAACCGTTTTTCAATTTTCTGGAAAATTTATTTTTTTGAATTGACGTTTTTCGAATAAGTCTGCAATATATAAACTGGTATCAGTAAATCAATCAATCTAATGGGGCACGAAAACTTGCTAGTCGGGCCCTGATTGCATGGAACGCTTTTATTTTGAACCATCTGTGCAGTGACACTTCCATTTAACGAAGTCTCATCGTTACATTCAAACACTTCTTTACAAAGTAAATTCGTTGCATAGGAACTCAGATTTATGAAATTTTTTATAATAAAATACGCATGCATACAGCGAAAAATACACAAAAGTGGAAACATTGAAAAAATGTATTTTAATTCGGGCAGTAAATTTTTTTTATGCAATGCAGACGTATGTGAAAAATTTAATTAAAATAATGTCTAAAAGAAAAAAAAAAAAAGGCATAGAAAGAGAAGTAAACAAAAACTGAAACCCGGCGTACCGTTTCTCTTTTTTCTCGATAGTTAAAATCCTTAAGGGTGTATTTCGATTCAAACTGCTTGTTTTCCGATTTATTTTTGAATTCACTTTTGCTCTCAAACACATGAAACTCGCAGATTCTCTTATTTAGAAAGTGCACAAGGTGCCGTAAAGGTCAATTCTTTGATAAGTGTACAAAATATTGCAAAAAAAGCAATCAAAAACGGCAATTTGAACCGATTTTTCCGAAGTGGGAGATAAGGGAACGAAAAAAGGGTCTTCCAGAGAAGTTAATTGCTTATAAATCAAATTCTAATGAATTGAGCGTAAAAAGACTTTATTCGGCACCTCATACGTCCGTTCAAAGAATCCCTTCAGCAAGTTTCATGATTCTACTTTTAAAAATATGTCTGAAATTGTATCGGAAAATTTCGAGCTGCTGAAGGTGGAAAAGCGTTTTTTCGAATATACCCTTAACATTAAAAAAAGTCTGTAATATTTTTTGTCCAGGCTTCTTATAAAAAATACACTGTTCATAAAAATGTTCACACTTTTGTAAGTATCCGAACAAATCACCTGTAATATTTTCGTGAAACTGGAATCCCTATCTTATTGTATCGAATTGTAAAAATTCTAATACTCTTGTCAATGATCTCTCATCATCCCCCTCCCTTTCTCCTGCATGCAAATTACTGTTGTAGTTTTTATATAGATATATATTATTATTATTATTATTATTTTTTTTTTTTTTTACTTTTTAATTAATTTATTTATTTTATTTACTATTTTTACAATTATTTAAAAATTTCTTTCTCTTGAATAAAAATGACTAAATAAATAATTTAATTTTCGTGAATCCGCTGAAATAAATTCGAACATTGATCACAAAACAAGCTATCCGTTTAGAAGTCTGTCCAGGCCCGAGCACGGCCCGGTCCATAGAAAAAAAAAAAAAAAATCGGTCAACGAAAAAAATATTGGTTAAATAAGTTAAAATACTTTGTTAAATCACCATAAAATGAAAAAATTAAATAGGACGTGTTTCGAGCTACAACAATAACAGCTCGCCATCAGCTAAAGCAAAACACGTGTCCGTAAGGCACAGACTCGAGGTCAAGGGTAGATTGACCTCGAGTCTGTGCCTTAATGTTTATTTGTTTGTTGTATGTAAATGTTTCAGTTATCATTAGTATTATTAATCTATATTCTATATAATGGAGATATAAAATTTTAAAAAATGGTACATGGTTAAAGTAAAATCTTCTAAGACGGAATCGCATTGGAAAGAAAAAAAATACGATTCCTTTTTACCAGGTGTAAATGTTTAACATATTTTTTTTCTCGCGTATTAATGCATTTATTTTGCATGGATGAACGGTTTAAAAGAAATTTGCAGTTTTCAGTTTAAAAAAAAAATTCCGTCGTAATCATGTTTTTTTTTTTTTTTTTTTTTTTTTTCCATATATTTAACTCTATTTTAATAAGCCCTGTAACCTACGATTCTTTAAGGGTGTACTTCGATTCAAACTGCTTATTTTCCGATTTATTTTTGAATGCGCTTTTGCTCTCAAACGCATCAAACTTGCAGATTTTCTTATTTAGAATGTACACAAGATGCCGTGATTGTCAATTCTTTAATGTAAAAAATATTGTAAAAAAAGCGATAAAAAACGGCATTTTGAACAGATTTTTCCGAAGCGGGAGATCAGTGAACGAAAAAAAGGGTCATGCCGAGAAGGTAATCGTTTATAAATCAAATTCTAATGAACTGAGCGTAAAAAAACATCACACGGCACCTTATACGCCTCTTCAAGAATCCCCTCAGCAAGTTTCATGCTTCTACTTTTAAAAATATGTCTGAAATTGTATCGGAAAATTTCGAGCTGTTGAAGGTGAAAAAGCGTTTTTTCGAATACACCCTTAAAAAGAATAAATTCTAATGTTTAATTGTAGAATAATGGCAACTTAAAAGTATATGTTTTTTTTTGCAAAAATTTTTGGGCCAAGCCAAATTCTATTGGTTTATGACTTGACCACGTCGAGAAAAGGGTTTTCAATACGGGATGATTCAATATAGGAACTGGATATTTTAGTCCGTGAAGACTAGGAAGAATGAAATAAGTCTCGGTTTCGCACGGAAAAAATAAGTTAAACCCGGCCCGGCCCGATACTCCAGGGAAAAAATTAAGGCTCGAGCCCGGACCTGCCCGAAAAGATTAGTGATTAGGTCCGGCCCGAGTCTTCAGAAGTAAGACCCGGCCCGAATGCCATTAATGGAAATCGGCCCTTGCAGATCTCTATCTCTGTTTGAGTGTTGTAGATGCACGAAAATGGATTAAACTACGTTATACAGAAAATATTTTTCGCTGGCGATCAAAGTCATGGTTTCTTAGAAAACTTCATTAAATAGAAACTTCGTTAAAGGGATGTTTCGCTGTATTTTAATAATCCTATTTTCAAAAAAGTACACAAATAAATAAGATTACTTTTATAGATAAATGCATGTATGTATGCAATGGATGCGTGTATGTTATGCAAACATAGATAAATCTACTTTTCAAATGTTTTGTAATCAAATAGTGTTTTTTATTTTTCTATAAATACTTTTTTGCATCATGAGTTGGCTCCTCAATGATTGCTTTTTCTTGACTTTTGCATCTCTAAAATCTGTCGAAATTTGACACTATTTTCTGAAATTTTTGTTGTCTCTGTTGAAAGGGGGGAAATGCTGTTTATTTTTTTTTTAATTATTATTATCTGAATGAGAAACCCTCTAAATTTTGTGCATTTATACACAAAAAATAAGGGTGAAAGTGAATGAAAGTAGCGAATTTGAATTTGAGAGCAGCGGTAAGCATTAAAATTGACACGAGATAGGGTTTGGAAATATCATGACACTCTTTTTTTTATGATTTCGATATTTTTCATATATCTACGAAATTTTTTAACGATCTAAATATTTTCAGATTTAATAGAAACTAAAACACATTTTACTTAAAGGTGTTAGAGGTCTGCACGGGCTGGAATTTCCTGGCCCGGCCCGTTGTAAAACTCAAAAGTTCGGCCCGGTCCGGCCCGTACAGAAATCAGTGAAAACAGGCCCGGCCCGTTTAGGCCCGTTACAATTTTCTAAAAATTCAGGTTTTTAGTATAAGATTCCTTTAAAGTTTACTGCATACTTATCTATGGAATGATTTTACAGTATATTTTACAGGAAGTACACATTAGCAACATTAATGATTACTTAGATTCTTAGGCTTTCAACATTCAAATAAAGATTTATTAAAAAATTAATAAGGCCTAGAATAAAAGAAAAAAGAAAGAAAGTTAAAATCATCGTAACTTTTGAAGCTGTTTAATAAAAGAAGATTTATAAAAATATTTCTATATCATTTTATTAAAGATTTAAATCCAAATTCATTCGTTAATTCAAAGAAGCTCATTTCTGATACATTTCTAAATTCATTTTTTTTTTTTCTCAGAAACGCATAAGATTAGCAAATGTTTTTATTCAGCAACTATATAATCGAATGGAGTTATCCATTTTTGGATTCAAGCAATTTAGGAATACTGCAAGCAAATAAAATAGTGTCGTAGTCGTTTTGAATAGAATTTCCGGAAACGATAGAATGGCAAGGAAGAAAAACCTGCAGCCATTTGAGAAACTATTGTATCTCAACAATGTTATACAAGTATTTTATTTACCAAAAATGAAAAACGCTATTCGATTCCAAATACCTTCAATAGTCAGGCTTATTACTTTTATGCTTTTACAATTTAAAATTAATCAGAAAATGTGTGAAACTTTCGCGTTATTGAGAGATTAATTTAAAAACCATCAAGAAGTATATATCCAATGATTAAACTAACATAAGTTCTTTATCTCTGCTAATAATTTTACAAATCATGTTGTCTGCCCTACAGATCATGAGAACAATTAAGTCTAGTACCGGTCCAGCAAATCTATATGTAGAAATATAATGCAAACTTGATCTCGGCCCGGCACGAGTCAGCTAAAAAAATATTAAAACGGGTTACACACAATGTAACTGTCCGATGTCCGATGTCTCTACACTGTACAAGTTAAATTTTTATATTGATGCTGTCAAACTAGTATGGCTCGTGACGCACATTTATACTTATTCTCGTTAAAACCATTTTCGTTGAAAATTGGTCTATTTTACCGTTTCTACCGACAATTTTTTTATCGGCCCGTGCCTGTGCAGACTTCTAAAAAGTGTATTCGAAAAAAAAAATTCCACCTTTAACAGCTCGAAAATTTCTGATGACTCATTTTTAATAGCAGAAACATGAAACTTGCTGAGGTGATTTTTGAAGAGATGTATAAGATGCCGTGTGATTTCATTTATCGCTCAATTCATTAGAATTTGATTTATAAACAATTACTTTCTCAGTATGACCCTATTTTCAATCCCAAATTTCCCGCTGATTGTTTTTTTTTTTTTTTTTTTTTTTGTGATATTTTCTGTATTTATGAAAAAATTGACAAGCACAGCACATTGTGTACTTTCTAAATAAGGCAATTTGCCTGTTTGATGCGTTTACGATAAAAACTGGATTTAAAAATATGAATCGGAAAATAAGCAGTTTGGATTGGATACACCCTTAAGCATGAAAACTTAATAAAACAATACTCTAAATGTCTTTTTTGTTTTACTTTCACTTACATAACAAAAAACTAATTGCAAATAGACACAATTTACTTTTTGGGGGTTCATTTTTGTTACGAGGGGAGCGAGAAGGAGAAAAAAATGTCTGAAAAAATGAAGAAACTCAAGAGATGAATTAAATGCGCCTATAGCTATTTCCCTCACAGGGTTCGTAAATATCATAACACTTTCAAAAATATCCGATGTTTTGGTATAGAACCAATATTTTTATATGCATCCGACATTTTTTGTATATCTTCGATATTTTTTTGAGATTATAAATATTTTCAGATTTAATAGAAACTAAACTTAGCATGAAAACTTAATAAAAGAATACTCTTAATGTCTTTTTATTTTACTTTTCATCTACATAACAAAAACTAAACCTTAAATAAATAAATAAAATAAAATAAAGTTATTTTAAAAAATGCATTATTTTTATTTTATTATGATTATGGTTCTTATTAGATGGAATCGAAGCATGTCATTAATATTTGTTTTTAATTTTTCGTTACACCTCTCTCAAGTAAAATAAAATTGTTTATTCAAAGGTTCATATGTAAAAGATGTATTTCTGAAAATCTTGTGATTTAAAAATCTAAAAGATTTAATAACTTTTTTATAACAAAAACTAACTGAAAATAGACACTATTTCCTTTTTGCACTCATAAAAAAAGGATAGGATTTTAGTGATTTAGGAAATATCAACTTCTAAAAATGTAACCAAGTAATCTATTGCCGAAATTATTTCTTTTTTTTTTCACCCTGGGCAAACCCAGATTTTGGCGCCTCCACTTCTTTATGCATTAATAAATGCGTTTACAAATTAAATTTACAAAGAGAATTTTATTAAGTTTCAAATAGTTGTCTTATTTAAAATATATAATCATAAAATAGCTTTCACTGAATTATGTAATCAGATTTTTCAAATTTGAATTCATTAATTATTGCATTGAAAACGGAATAGAAAGGAATCAAAAACAAGTTCCTCTTTATACAGGATCCTTATACTTCATCATCCTTAGATACTTCTATGCTGTATTGTATGCATATTCCAGACAGGACTACTTTAAGAATACCGTGCTAAAGATAAGCGTGTGAAAAACCGACAAACAAAATCTTCATTTTGCACCCCCTTTCCTTGGCACCCGGGGCACATGCCTCATCTGCTCCCCCCTCTTAATTTTGGCTCTGCAATAATCTACCAAAATATTATAAAAAAGTTATATTATGAATTTATCTTTTTAAAATATAATTTCTTTCTTCTATTTTGATTTTCTGTGCGTTCCAATTTTAGAATCCAATTTCATCATTAAGGATCCACCAAGTAAATTTTATGTTTTATGTAACAAAATCTTCAGTACAATCTGAAAATTAATCATGAATACACAGTCGAGTCTCTATATAACGAAATCCATTCTTCCAGTCAAAAATTCGTTACATAGAGAAATTCGTTGTATAGAGAATGACGATAAAATTCCTATTTAATTTGTAAATTTTGAACAAATATTACTGTTGATGTGTTTAATTAAGGATTTGAAATGTTTAAGAGTAAACATTAACCTAATATTCTATTTCTTTATTATATAAAGAGTTTCAAATAAGAAAACATTAAATTTATTTGAAAACTTATCACATAAGGAAAATTTACATTAATTTTAGACGAAGAAATCTGTTTCTTTTCGTTGTTTTGATTTCAAAATTGTTACACTCCCGTATATTCGCATTTTAGGAAGGAATGAAAAATTGTATAAGGAACATTTTTCCCCATTTGATGTTCTCTCCTAATATAATGATAATAAAAAAAACTCAGCATTTCATATATTTTTTTTTCTTGTGGTTTTCAGACCAACCACATAAATCAACATTGACTTCAATTACTGCCATTAATGCCCCTCTTATGTGTGTTACAATCCAATTTGACACTGTTTCCAGAAGGATGTTGAAGGGGTGGGTGAGGGGGGGACTTAAAGAGCGAGGAGATTCAAGGCATAGAAGTAATATAAAAAACTCAGCCCTGAACAATAAATCAGGAATAAGTGATTGAAAATTGATTCCATGTGATTTCGACGCTTTTTTAAAACAGAATAAAGAACATTTTATGAAACAATTCGTTATATGGAGATAGATATTTCCCTATATAGGGACTGTTTTTAACGTAATCATGGGGAAAAGGGACCGTTCTTACTAAAAATTCGTTAGATAGAGAAATTCGGTGTATGGAGCTTCATTATAGAGAGACTCGATTGTATATTTTAAAACACAATGATTGGAATAAGAGCTGAAATCGACGCAAAAAAAGAATGATCCCCTCAAAATCGGTTCATAAAGGTTTCCACTACCAGGAGAGTCAGAAAGTATAAAAAAAAGTGACATCATGCAGAAAATAAATTATTATAACATCTATTTTCCCCCCTTAGAAGACATCCCAATTATATTTCTTTTTCACCTCTCCGCACAGATGCAATAAAGCAGTTAATAACGACACATCTGTTGAAAAAAATTACAGGTAAAAAAGGGCCTCCTTCCAATTTACACTCATTCAACTTATGACTTTTGACAAGATATTTTCGGCTCCATGATAGAAATGAGGGTAGGGAATGTGGAATAGAACAAACTATAAAGGGACACCGTTTATACGGATTTCAGGGGATCGTCTTCGTAAAGTTGCCCATAATTGAATCGTTTATTTCAGAAATCCCATAAATGAGAAAGTAAATGTTGGAATAAATCATCTATTTTGCATGAAGAGGAAGGTAAACGATTAATTAAATAATTCGCACAACTAAACATTCATTTTTTAAAGCTGGAAATTGCTTAAGGGTGTTCTTAAATCAAAAAGGGCAACTTTGTGACACATGCATTAATTTATTTTTGTTCGGAAATGCAAGAAAATGGCAGGTGTTGTTATTCAGAAACTGTTTAATTGCGCTCATTTTTCTGTTTTTTAAAAAACACAATAGATCTTTCATAACAAGTCTCTCAAAGTTGACGTTTTTGAGCACATTTCCCGACGAAAGCAGAAAAACCGATTGAAAAGCAGGAGAAAAACGGGTGGTCATGTGATCGAAATAGCTTAGAACTGGACAGGTAATTTAATTATCATAAAATAAAAAAAAATAAGTTCGATTCGAAATCGCTTCCATAGTCAGGCCTTCCAATTTCATGTCTTTCTGTTAAAAATGTATTTGTAAATGTGTCAAAACGTTGTGCGCTTGTTGAGCGGAGCAGTTGAGAACACCCTTAAGAGGCTACTTCAGTCAAGCGAAAAGATCCGTTCGGTAATGCTAATCTGATCAAAGACATTTATAAAAATATCTCGTTTAAATTATTTTTTTTTCTTTTTTTTTTTGGCATTGAATAGTTGAGATCGATCTGTACAGAGGTCATTCTTTATTTTTTGATTTTCTTTACAGGTATTTTTAGGGAGGCCTCTTTCATTTTCGGAACCGGTTTCATCTTTATTCAAATGAAAAGTTGATGTTTAAACTTATATTTAAATATGTATAAATATACTTGTAAATTCATAAATAAATATTGAAATGATAACCTTAAAAATATTATTGATAATAACAGAATGAAAATAACACTTTGGCGCGCATGATAAAATCTGAACAAATGCGGCAATTATGAAGAGGAAATGTTGGTGAAAACAAATACATAATAGTATTATCTTTATACTAAAACCAGAATAATTGTAAAAAAAAAAAAAAAAAAAAAAAAAATTATTTTTTTTTATTTCAATTTTTTTAAGCTTATTTTTTGAACACAAAACAAAAAATAAAATAAAATTCCACCTTTTTCTGGTTTTAAATTGTAGATAATTCAGAAATGAATAGGTGGTAAAAATTTCTTCTGATTGCCATGCATAGTTTTTTAGTAACACTGCGCGCAATATCAAAATTCATCGTTTTGAATAAATGCGACTCAAAGTTTATTATCACATTTCACATCACACATGTAGTCTTAATAAAACTTTCATAATTAGTAAACTAATGGCAATTTTATAATGCGGTTTTTTTGCAGATTATTCAGAAATTATTACGAAATTAAAATTTGTATTGTAATTTTTTTATAATTTTGAAGATTTAAAGGTATTCTACCCTCTTAAGTCCCCACACTAGTCATTGAAAAAGACCCGGATGATAATGTAAAGTCTATTGGAGCGTTCTTTTTAGATATCTCGCTCAAATTTTAATATTTTTACAATTTTTTTTTTTTTTTTTTTTTTTTTTTTTTTTTTTTTGCATAGGATAGCTGAGGACGATCCACAACCGGCCTAGTTTTTACTTTTTCGATTTTGCTTATATATTTTTTATATTATGATAGTTTCAATTTCCGGTTTAAACCGGTTTTGAAAGTTAAAGTAATAATAATAATAATAATAATAATAATAATAATAATAATAATAATAATAATAATAATAATAAATCTGAAGCCAAAACTAAAAAAATAAAAACTACGCCTCACGCCCTTATAGGACGTGTTGCTTAAACGGGCCAACCGAGCCGATAACAAAATTAAGTGAATCTACCGGCCCGGTATAAAAAGGTTCAAACTAACGTGATAAAATAGGAATACTTTTTAGTACGTGTGACAAGGACGACAATAAGTATAAAAGGACTGTGCAAGCTGAAACTAGACAACATCAAATAAACTTGTCTTATGTAAGACATCGGCACCGGATCGCTACATTGTGTGTGTTTGAACACGGAATTAGATCGAATAAGGAAAACTGCCTAACCAAATATTTAATAAAAATTGTGTCACCAAATTAAAAAAAAAATAATAATAAAATAAAATAAATATTTTTTTACGAAAAAATTCCACAATGTAAAGATCAACTGCTGGACTGGAAAAGTGATTTATTCATCAAGGTTCGGAAAAAAGAGTACAGAAAAAAAAAAAAAAACCCTGCCCCCTCAACATTTAGGTTTTTTTTTTTTTTTTTTTTTTTTTTAACGAAAACGCATTTCACATCTGTACATTCATCTGTTTTACTATTTTTATTAAGTTTAAGAGAAAATTTAACAAATCTGAACTTTTTAGTAAATTTGAGCTATATTTTGGCAGTTACAAAAATTTAAAACAAATAAAAATAACAAAAAAAACATACTAGTTAAACAGAGTAAATAAATGTATAAAATTAGTTCAACGACAAATATTATGAACAGGTGATGTAACACGGAAATTTTAAAAATCGTTAAAATGTCAAAAAAGAAAAAAATATCGGCCATTTTATTATTTTATATTTTAAAAAGTACACTGAAAAAAATGAAATATTCGAAAATGAGTACATCGATGAACTCATACTGAATTGAGTATGTTTGGATCAAAAATGATCACATTGCTTTCTCAATTTTGAAACATCACATGTTATCAAATACAAACAAACGATCATTTTGTACCCTGTAATGGTTTATTTCATTTATAGTGATATAAAAGATGCTTATTAATGTAAATATTAAATTATACACAGTATTTTGAAATAATTTAAAATTGCTTGCAAATAGTGCTCTAATCAAAAAAATATTCGATTTGGGTATTTTGCTAATAATTTTGCTATTTTTCTTGATAAAAAAAATCAAACTTTTATTGTTAATTATTTTGAGCAAGAAACAAATGCTAGTATATTTTTACTTTAATTTATAAGTAAAGGGAGCAGTTCATAGCGATTTACATTTGAACATTGCCATGGAATCAAAAAATGAGTACATGTGTTTCTCAGTTTTGAGTACATTTGGATCGGAGCTACTTTCAGGGTCGTAGCTAGAAGTGTACGATAGGGGGTGCTCAGGGGAATATAGGGGGGCTCAAGGGAATGTAGGGGGCTGGCTCATATTTTTTTGTTCTCTCTCTAATGCAGAAAGATAAATTAGTGCATATTCACATTGTAGGTACTATGTTTCTCATTAAACTGTTGTAATAACTTCATTTTATGCTAAGAAAAGTATATGATGATGAAAATTTTGAATGTATAACTGGTGCAAAATTAAGCATCCTATTAGCTTCATATGTACCAATAGGATGAGAGAGTGTTGAAACACGTATTTTACAATTTAGTAACACTGCAAAACTGTGAAAGGGTCTCAAAACTAAATTAGATTTTTGAACAGAATTTCATTTGAATTTTCGGAACATTTAGTGACCTTGGAACTTTTTCCAGGGAGGGCTCAAAATATTTTAGGGGGGCTGAGCCGCCCATAGCGCCCCCTTAGCTACGGCCCTGGCTACTTTGAGTATGTAAAATACTTAAAATAGAGTATTTTTTACTCAAATTTGAGAAAACACTTTTTTCAGGGTATACATTACATAAAAGCATTTTTAAATAGCATATAGATCATGCCTCGTCTTTCATTTCGTATTTTTCAGATCGTAATAATAATAAAAAAAATAGATATATATATATTTTCTTCTAGCTTGTCGAACAGAAAATTAAAATCTCCAGATTGTGGCAATCACAAAAAACAATCTGTAAGTAAAACAAAATTTTTGATATTTTATTATATACTTTAGAGTCTTGTACATACAACGAACCTATAAATTGTTTATGTATAGCATCCTTATGCTATTGAAAAGTACCTTATATACGAATTTCAAAATTTTAGCAATGTAACACAAAAGAAAAAAAAAATTTTTTTCAATAAAAATAAGATGAAAACGTAGGTTCACATTATACAGCCTATCATACTCTATAGATCTGCAAAATTTCATGAAGAAATATTTCAAAGTAACCCAAATTTTTATAAACATGCTCCCTTTCCTTCTCTCCCCCCCCCCCTACCCTCTCCACTCAACTAGATATAAACCAAACATTTTTTTTTTTTTTTTTTTTTTTTTTTTTTTTTTTTTTTTAACATTAGTAATCTTCTTGTCACTACCATATAATAATAAATTGAAACAAATTGCATTCTGATTTCCTCCATTACCAATATTATTTTCACCTAACACCCCCCCTTTCCCCACCTCCAAGCAGATCTGCCATGTACCCAGATTAGGAACCGTTGCTTTACACTGTTAAAAATTTCTGTAAAAACACAGGATAAAATATGCGAAACTCTCTGTAAATTTACATTAGTTGTCTATTAAATGCATTCGATAGAGTTTCTAAATCATTATTTTACACACAATTCCCTTATCTTATATCTAATTCCCTATAGGGACTTCCGTGTCTTTATTTAAAGATATTTTTATCTTTGTTAAATTTTGCAATTCAAATTACACACTGTTGATGAAATTCTGTGCATTAGTTCTTGAGATATAGCTAGTAAAAAAAAAAAAAAAAAAAGTGTAAAATATAGCACAGCAGCACCATCATTTGAAGGATTTATAACAAAACATAATCATCGTGTAATTATGTTATATGTCTTTTTGTAACAAAATCTAAAGTTTGATGAAATTCTGTGCGTTGGTTGTTGAGATATATCTATCGGAAAAATCGTGCAAAATGCAGCATAGCTGCACCACCTGTTGCAAGGTTAATACCAAAATGTAATCAGCGTCTAATTATGTTATATATTCTAGTGTAACAGAATCTAAAATTTGATGAAGTTCTCTGCATTAGTTCTTGAGATATAGCTATCGCAAAAATCGTACAAAATGTAGCATAGCAGCGCCACCTATAGGGAAGTTCACACCAAAACCTTATCAGCGGCTATGTATCTCAAGGTATCGCGGAATCTGAAGTTTGGTGAAATTCTGTGCATTAGTTCTTGAGATATAGCAATCTTGAAAATCATGAAAAACTTGGCATAACAGCACCACCTGCTGGCCAATTTACACCAAAACTTAATCAGCGTCTATGTATATCAAGGGGTCACAGAATCTGAAGTTTGGTGAAATTCTGTGCATTGGTTCTTGGGATATAGCAATCTTGAAAATCATGAAAAACGTAGTATAGCAGCGCCACCTGCAGGCCAATTTTCACCAAAAATCAATAGGCACTAATTCATATCAAGGTCTAACTGAATATAAAATTTTATTAAATTTCGAGCATTGGTTCTTGAGATAGAGCGCCCACAAATTTTTTGTCACATACAGACTCACAGACAGACAGACTCACAGATAGACATTTTCTAAAAACAGTCAAAACGTGTTCAGGACCTTCTAAAACGTATAAATCCGTCGAAAACCGGAAGTCGAAAATTTTCATGAATCCAATACTTTCTTCTTGTAAAGATAGAAGAAAGTAAAAATACGACATGGAGCTATTCTTAACCACGTCAGGTTTTGATAATATCACAAGGTGTTTCCCTCATATATGCATAAAAATACAGTAAAGTACCCAAAGTAACCCCCTTCCCCTCATATATGTGAATTTTTCCTTTTTTGAAAAAATGCCATTTATAAATCCTCCCTTTCCAGTTTTATTTTGAGACGCTTTCAATCCCTTTTTTTTTTCAGGAAATTCCTTACGTGCTTTGTTTAAATATCTCCAAAATGAATCTATCTTGTGCAATTTATTTTTATCTAATCTTTTTACATATCATTGTATCGGATTGGCGTATGTTCTCTATATTATAACTTAAGGTTTTACTTGATTTTTATGCACTAAGATTTCATAGATATTTATGTTGCAAGGGTTGATCTAGGCAAAATTTGGAGCTAATATTGGGGCAATTCACAAAAATTCGTTTAATAAAGCACTGTCCTTCACAAAATTATTTATAGCCCTTCACAAAATAGGCTGTATTATTTTTGTATGTCTTTTTCTCAAAAAAAAAAAAAAAAAAAAAAAAAAAAAAAAAAAAAAAACTTCATTATTTAAAAAAAAAAAAAAGGTCTAAAGGAAAAAAATGTGCATCGACCCCTGTATTGAGTTTGTTTTATAATTTTTGTTCATATTTTTTTTTTACATTTAAATTTGTATCCTCAATTTATCATTTTTACTAACGGAAACTACTAAGCGTCTATGGAAGGGGATTTTAAAACTAAAAAAATGTTAAAATGATCTGATTCTTTTTTTAATTGTATAAATCTTGTAAAATTTCATAAATTCCAAACATACCCCCCCCCCCCAATTTTCCTATCCTTGTCACAAAAGTTACAATTAGAAGCCCTTCTTAAGATAATTAGAATTTCGTGTGTGATAAAAAGGGGCTTACTTTCGATAATTTACGGTAAGTTAGATCTCAAATGACTGGAAAGTTTTATTTTATTCTAAAATTAAAAAAAAAAACTAATGATTCAATCCCTCATTAAAACTTAATTATTAATTTCATTAATCTTTCTAATGTTAAAATTTTATTAATATTTAGAGAGTGTGTAGAAAAGTTTGTAAAATGATCCTAATTAAAATTTTAAACATTTTATTACAGTCTTCGGAACCAAAGGTATACTATGTTATAAAGCATTATTCTCCATTCAAAAATCCAGATAAAACAACATCGAGCTTGATCACTATAGTCAATATTTAGGAGCTGATCTCTAAGGAATGTCTTCTGCTATGTCTTCGTGTGAATGCCACAAAAACCTACAACTAAAATCAGTGGTGGGGAATATCCAGGACCCTAGCTATAGGGGCGCTATGGGCGGCTCAGCCCCCCCTAAAATTGTTTGAGCGCCCCCCCCCCCACCCCATTCCTGGAAAAGATTCCAAGGTCACTCAATGAATTTCTGTTCCGAATATTGAAATGAAATACTGTTCAAAAATCTAATTTAGTTTTGAGACCTTTTCACAGTTTTTCAGAGTTACTAAATTGTATCTAAAATAAGTGTTTCAACACTCCCTCATCTTATTTGTACATATAAAGCTAACATGATGTTTAATTTTGCACCAGTTATGCACTCAAAACTTTCATCATCATAAACTTTTCTTAGCTTAAAATGAAATTATTATAACAGTTTAATAAGAAACAGAGTACCTACAATGTGAATATGCACTAATTTATCTTTCTGTGTCAGAGAGAGAGAAAAAAAATTATGATCCCCCCCCCCCATTGTTCACTCCTAGCTACGGCCCTGGGAGAATCTTTTCGCTGAGAGATAGGTTGATGGAAAAGGGGTGAGAAGATAAAAGAATAAATTTAACATAAAAAGACAATTTTCAGCAATTTTTCAGACACTCAATCCTAATTTTAATCTTCAAAATGAAAAAATTACTTTTTTTTTTTTTTTTAAAAATCTGAGTTTAACAAGAAAAATACACGGTAGGGATTTTTCGATTACTTCTGCAGCATTTTCGTGATTAAAAATTGAAAAATTATAAAAGTAAACATTGAGATATAAGTAGATTTATGACACACATTTAGAAACATAAAACCATGTCCATAAGATAGATCTTTCAGTAACTTTTAATAAATGGTATTAATAAAAATTATAGAATAATGACACGTTGGAAAAAAAAGAAAGATAGAGATATTTATTTAAGAATGAAGTCTCAAGGATAAAGCCCCGTTATTAAATATTTCTCAATGTGTTTGTAATTTTCCCTCAAAATAATTTCCTGGTTTCATGACATTTGTATAACTGTAAATTTAGTACAGACATTGTTCAGAAATTAATTTAAAGTTGATTAGAATTTTAAAGGAAGTCTTGAAAACTGAGACTGGATGAAATTTACTTACTGTCTTTGAAGTTCTTTTGTGAAAATAAAGCAAATCAACGTAATTTTTTATGACTTTAAAACATCAAGTTTTAAAAAACGTGAATGTTATAAAATAATATTAGAACGATAAATAAATACAATCTAAGTTTTTATGAAACAAAAGATCTTCTATTTCAATATATCTGATAAAATTTCATCGTATTATTTGTCATTTTTTGAATATCAAAAACTGAAGAACTTGTGCAAAATTAAACTGAAATATATATCTGTATTCTTCACTCTTAAAATGAAAGAGTGGATTTGGCTTCTCAGCAAAGAGCTGTAATTTATTGGATTGTGAATGAGTTGTTTGTTAAAAGTTTTACTCGTCTCGATTTAAATTGCTTTTCTTAAACTACTCATCTTGATTTAAATTGCTTACAAACAACTCGCTACTCGAGTTGTTTCAACTGTTTTTTTTTTTTTTTTTTTTTTCTTGAGAAGCTGCCTTTCAAATCGTGAGATGAGAGAATTTCGGCTCAACTTGAGTTATTTTGTGGCTGCCTTTTTAAGAGAGTTTTAACGCAGTATATACACTCTTTTATAATAATAATAACTATTATTATTAAACTAAGCTTATGTGGCTCAGCTTTGCTTTTTCTAGCACGCTGAGTCTTGCACTGATGAAGAATCTCGATAGTAGACAAAGCCATAGCCACAAAAAAAAAAAAAAAAAAAAAAAAAAAAAAAATCGGAGGTGGATTTGGAATTTAAAATTTTATTTGCAATCCAAAACGAAATTGATGTTTAAAATTTTGTAAATATGTTTTCAAATATTTTATTGCCAAAAGTGTCTTTCCTTCCCAGTAGCATATCTCAGAACAGCTAAGTTTACTGATATTTTAAATGATTTTTGTTATATTTTTAAAGATTTTGGGCAAAACAAATTTAACAATATGTATCAATCAGTTGTAGATGTTATTGGCATCCTACTTTTTCAAATTCCAATTTTTTAAAAAAGTATGAATTTTATAGAAATCTTAGAAATTTCCTTTATTTTCTGAACATACTAACAGAATTAAACAAAAAATATATGATAGAACAGTATTTTGATTTTTAAATCTTGACTCTAGGTGATTTTTGAATCTTGATTGGTATTTAATGGTATGCTATAGCAATCCTGACTGAAATTCCGGAAGGGAATCAAACCCTTCTGGTCTACCTCCACCCCCCTATTGGCTACGGCTTTGATAGTAGATTCGAAACGGCTGTTTGCTACATTTTCATGTTTATTTATGCATTTCTAATCGTTGGTTAGCCATTTTATTGTCACAGAAGGGATGACATTTAGGAATCAAACTCTGGACCTGTGGCAGGGTAGTACATAATAATACTTTCCAAAATAGTTGAAAATATTAAAAATATTTATGAATTCGTTATTCATGGCACTCTGTGCTTGCTCTAACTTTCGTAACTGGCATAGATTGTCATCTAATTGTCACATTTCATTGAAGTTCATTATAGATTGTTAAGTTATAAAAGGGAAGTAAACAATCAATGACGTTAGGAAAATTTTAGTCTTCATATGGCTCTTCACAAATATCTTATAACAGGATACTTTATAAAACTTTCTATTTTAAAACAGGACCATTCAAAAAACTTTTTATACTTTCACAAAATTCTGGGTCTTATAAATAAACCTTTCAAAATATTTTTTTCGATATCGAATAGAATCTTTTAAACATTTAATAATTTTAAAATTAAATATGGCTTGTAGTAAAACAATTGAACTCATTAAATTGCATATTACTTAGCATTTTATGTACATAGGGGTATACCTGAATATAATAGTAATTTCAAATTCATAAAGTTATCACAAAAATTTTCACAAAAATAAGAAAAACTTCACAATTTCACAAAAACTGGAAACCATGTGACAAAAATCTGGATCTCTGGCATAAGCTATTCTCAAACCCAAAAGGGCAACTTTTTGACACGAATTTTTATTTGTTTTTGTTCAGAAATGTATGAAATTAGCAAGTGCAACAGGATTTTATTACTGTTGAATGCATTTTGTAACAAAATGCTAAACTAAAATAAACTAAAATACTTTTAAATAGTAATTATTTTTTTTATACTTCTTGGTTATCCCGTTAACCAAATTACTGTCACCAAATTCTAAAATTAAATGCTAATAATGGTTGATCGCAAGTGTCATATTCCCTTAACATTAAACATGATGCACGTGTTTGTTACGTAGTGATTTTTAATTTTTAATTTGTATTTTTATTGATGTTCTACTAAATAATTTTTTCTTTCGTTATTAAAAAAAAAAAAAAAAAAAAAAACGTCGATTTTTATAATTTGGTTATCAGTTTGGCGATTTATATAATTTGGCGAAATTGGTCGATGGGACAACCAAGTAGTACTATTTTTTAAAGTGTTATTTGATCTAAAGTTTTTTCATACGTAAAATGATATTTTATTGATTTATTTATCTTCATTTGAATCATAAAAGTGTGCAAAATATAAATGTAACAACTTTTGTTTATCAAGTCGAATAAAAGAAAAATTCTAGAAATCGAAAAACTTTTGCACCTTGATAACGATATCATTATTGGGGGAAAAGTTATAAAATTACTAAAAAGGTGATAATGGTATATTTGCACAGCCCCTAATCATCTTTTGACAAATAAAAATATTTATTTATCAAATTTATTTTTATCTATTTCGTAAAAAAAAAAAAAAAAAAAAAAAAATCACACATTAAAAGTAAAACATAAAAAATAAATAAACGAGTAGTCCATTTTAATAAAAAGAAAAAAGGTATAGTACACTAATTTGTTAACGAAACACGTAAATGATTCCGTTACTGGGAATCTGAAGTGTCCTTACATGAAATTTTAATGGAAATATAGCTGGAAATTATTTTGCGATTAGGCACAAAGTTTACGCATAATCGTGGTTTTGAATGAAAGACGACAAGAGATTGAAAACCAACCTTGAGAGACCACCAAGGAAGATAGGAAAAATACACCCGTTCTGAATTAATGAAATTCAACGAGAGGAAAGGGAATATTAATTACTCAACTAAAACAGCATTAAAATATGCAATCACCAAATTAATCGCATTTCTAATGGAATTCAAATAAATCTGATTGCCGCGTGTGTTTTCCGAAGAAAAGGAATGGGAAAATGGAAGAATCCAGTCTTATTTATATATTTTTTTGCAGCCGGTGGCAAATTGTGTGAAAAGTGCTCGATTCAGTATTACTTAAAAGAATATATTTAAATAAATTTAATGTGTTTAAAATTCTACTGTGTATTTATTTGTTTTTTTTTTTTTTTTTTTATCTGACTTTTCAAGGGCATTTCAAAATACAAAAGTTTTTTTTTTACTCCGTATTATGAAGATAAACGTAAAATGCGTTCAAATTATCCGAAAATCAAACAAATCGAAAATTGCATATTAAACAAAATCAAAGAATAAAAACAATGTTTTTCTGTTCACATAAGGTATATTCTGTTATGTTTCGTAATACAAAATAAAAATCTTAAAAAATATATGTATATATATTATAAGCATTTGATGTTTATCTTAAAAATCACATCTAATTTCAAGTATTCAAAGTTTTTCTTTATAACTTGTTGATTTGGCGTGGGCCCGAATATTTGAAAATTCAACTCTTCTATTTGCATTTGATAAAAAGCATGCACTACTGAATTTATTTTTAAAAACATATAATTTTTGTCTGTTTTTTTTTTTTTAATTTTTTTTTTTTTTAATATGACAACAAGAAAGAAAAAAAAAATAAAAGTGTTATTTAAACTCTATTCAAGGTTTTTATTTTTATTTTTTTTTCGCAATCTTTAACCACAATTTAATTAAACCATTGAATGATAAAACAAAATTTTAAAATTATTTCATTATTTACTAGTTTTAGATTTTCTTTAGTGTTTAAAATATTTCGTAGTTGCAGTTTCACAGCCAGTTAGCCGGTTTTGGCGAGAATGATTTGACAGATAATCAACTCAATTGATTTTGTAATTTGTGAACAATTGCAATCCTAAATAATATTTAGCAATTTATCACTCACTACCGGGGTCCAAAATTACCACAAAGTTTATAACTTTATACCTACAAAGCCCCTAATGGACAAATTCAGTGCTATCGAGGTATCTATTAATATTAGACTCTTATTATATGCAAGTTCCAGACTGAATAAACACATAAGTTTTACGTAAACAATATGCCTTTAATCATAATGTTCTTCGAAAATAAGCATTAATTTTTATACGTGAAAAAAAAAAAATTGTCTTATAATTTTCTTTTAAACCTTATTTCATTTTCAATTTATAAACTTCTTACAAATTATCTTAATCGCGCAAAATAAAATAATAATTAATAAAAACTCATTCAATATTTTATTAGGATTTCTTATTTTATTTATCTTCGGATTATAAAGGCAAGATTATTTTTAAGGGTATATTCTAATTCACACTGCTTATTTTCCGATTTATTTTAAAATTAATTTTTGCTCTCAAACGCATCAGACTGGCGAATTCTCTTATTTAGAAATTGGACAATGTGCTAGTCACTTATTTGATAAATGCATAATTTTTTTTTTTTTGGGGGGGGGGAAATGCTGCCAAAATGGGCATTTTTAATCGAATTTTCCGAAGCAGGAGATCTGGGAACAAAAAAAAAAAAAAAAAAAAAAATGGTCAAGATGAGAAAATAATTATCTACAAATCAAATTCTAATAAGTTGAGAGAAAAATGAAAGCACACGGCCTCTTATACGTCTCTTCAAAAATCCCCTCAGTCAGTTTCATGTTTCTTACTTTTAAAAATGAGTTTGAAAATGTATCGGAAAATTTCGATCTGTTGAGGGTGCAAAAATATTTTTTCGAATATACCCTTAAGTTATTTTTTGAAGTTGTTTCAGGACAAAACATACAAATATGTACTACATAAATTTTTCTTAGAGGAATTGTTCTAATCCTCTTGAACCCTTATAGTCAGCTCAATAAAATGCAAAATAAAAATTTCGGCAAGTTTTTTTTTTCTTTTTTTCTTTTTTCAATCATAGACTGTGAATAAAATGATAATAACCCAATATTTAATGCATTTTATAATGATACAGTAGTGAGTAAAAAAAACTAAACACATCTACTAACTCGACAACTATATAAATATAATTAATTTCAGTGCGGAAAAAGATATGAATTGCAATCTATAATTTTTTTAATAGATTCACGTTTAATATCTATACTATTTTTATTCAAAGTTCAAAAAGTTTCTTTAAATGTATGTTTCTTTTTAGCAAAGAATTAAATCTGAATAGTGAAATTTTAAGGATTTCGAAATTTTAATTTATTAAGAAATAAATGTTAACATATCAGAAATAAATAAATATGTGAAAGAAAAAAAATTAATTAAATTTAATAATAAAACCCAAAAATGTGATAAAGTTATTTATTAGTTCATTGAATGAAATAAAAATTTGGCATTTCAAAATACATCATAGAAATAAGTTGAGACAGTACATCTAGTCTTACTAGTAGTCTCACCAGAAAAATTTAATAACAAAATAAAAATTTCAATGTATATATGATATGCATATACACTTTTTTATTAGAAAAAAGAAAACACAATTAAAAGTTGAGACTTTTTTAAACGCTTAGAATAAAGGCTTTAAAATAATTGAGATCAGGTGTAGGCGAAATTCATAAAATGGCATTTTTCTTAAAATTCGCTAATAAAATGTGTAGCACAAAAAACATTGTTCCTACCAGGAAAAAACTTTTCAAATAAATAAATAATAATAAAGTATAAAAGCAAACAATAACAACTTCGCATATTTGAGTTAATGTGTGCAAGATAAAATCCGACCAACTGAGGTAACAACAACAGCAACAACAAAACAAAGTAAAAATTTCTCCACAATGTTTCTTTTTATTTATTTTATTTATTTGTATATTTTTCCGTTAGACCTAATGTATGTTGATATAAATGTACATTTTCTCGACGAGTAATAATAATTTAATTAAAAAGTATAAATTTGAAAAAGCAAATTCATTATTATTATTATTATTATTTGAAAAATCCCATTTTTTTCATACGAAAACAAAGTTAAGTTAATTTTTTTTAGTATAAAAGATATCTTCTAATTATGATTAAAGGACTTTATGCTGTAAACACGGTTTGTGTTTTTAGAAAATTTTACTCCTGAAAATGGTATTGAAGATTAAACCGATACATAGAGTTTTATTTTATTCGTGTGTTTTTATTCTTGCAACATTTTTAAATTTATGGATAAAATATATGCTAGATAGAAATCTCTATCTTGTTTAGTATTAGATATCTTAAACACTGAGTTTTATTTTATTCGTGTGTTTTTATTCTTACATCATTTTTAAATTTATCGATAAAATATTAGCTAGATAAAAATTTCTATTTTGTTAATTAGATATCTTAAACATTGACAATATTTATTTATTTACCTAGAAGCATTGAGTTTTATTTTATTCGTGTGTTTTTATTCTTACATCATTTTTAAATTTATGGATAAATTATATTCTAGATAGAAATCTCTATTTTGTTTAGTATTAGATATCTTCTATTACTACAAAAACAAAAATATAAACAAGTTGAATGTAAATTCTGCCATTGCAGAATTCAGTTTCGCCTCCGATTAGAAAAAAAAAAATCGATAGAGGTTTTCTAGAAGGGCGACCCCGTTTAGAATGCAATGAACTAACTTCATTTTTCTTGTGTTTATCAATATAATAAGAAACAGAACGGCGTGAAATACCCAATTGATTAGCAATTTCTCTCTGAGACATTGGAATTGCGGAATAATAAAGAGATACAATTTGACGTGCTACTTCTTCATTGACTAGATTCATCAAAAACGGGTTTTTTTTCTTTAGTTTAAACGCTTTTTTATAGACTCTGAGAAAAAGGAAATGCATTTTAACAATAAAACGAGTGGAATCCCATCGAATTCGACGAATGAAATGTTTAAAAGACCCGATCGATTTGGTTTAAAAAAAAGCAAAAATAATTACATTATTGAATCAATATATAATAAATATATTTCCAAAATTAATGTAAAATTTGCCAGTTACAAGTTTGCGTGCAAATATTCGCACATCTTTATTTTATATGCACTCACAAAAAATAATTTTATTAAAAAAAAAAAAAAAAAAAAAAAAAAAAAAAACTAGTTTCATTTTTACTATGACATTATTTTCACTAACTGAAGTCATCTGAAAGTAAAATCTCAATCTCAGTGTTCTATTGAAATGTAATTTCGTTATGAGTAAAAATGCGATGTTTTAAATAGTGACGTCATTTTCTCTTCAAATGTTTTTTAAAAGTTACTGTTATTAGTAATATGAAAAAGGCGTCCGTAATAATATTGTATTTGACTGATATTGTAATTTTATTATCGAGATAAAAGCTAAACTCTGTTGTCACCATTTTGAAGAAATATCGTAAAAAAGCATTTAAAACTAAAACTAAAATATAAAAATGGAAATAAATTAAAAAATAGCTAAAATGGGCACAACTACAAATAAATAGCTTTCATTAAAAAAAATAATTATCAAAATCGGTTGAGTAGAAAATTCAGGGTTGATGACACGACATTTTTAGCTTGTCTGAAAGAAATAGCATCGGAGGCTAATAATAAATAGATAAATAAATAATACTCACGATCATATAAATTTTTTTCTGTCGTCAACATTTCTTTTATGCATTTGCAAAACGCACAGCAATGAGTGAGGTATCATTTGATAGATTTTTGAACAAGCTTCTGATATAAAATACTCACATTTCATTAAAACATGCTTTTGTATAAAAATTGCAGTTAATTATAGAAATTAAATCAGCATTTTTTTCCATAAATGAAATGAAAGATTTTACTCAAATCAATGTTGGCACAGAAATAAAATGCTGAATCGCATCATGTTCAGCAAAGTTTATAAAGAAATAAATAGTACAAAAAAGATAAAGAGTGGATATCAATGCCCGAGTTTATTTTATATTTATTATTAAAAAGCAAAATTAAAAATATATGTTTAGAAGAGTAAGACACCATCGGTCAACTGAAGCAGTGGTATTTCCAGTATTATAGCTTTAAAAGTATATTTTGTTATATTAGATAAATTACATTTTATATGCAGTAAATTTTTTTTTCTTTGTCCGATGTTTTTTCCTGAGCGGATGATGCCATCCTCTAATGTAGTTAAAATACAATTGGTATTTTTCTTTTTCTAACGAGCCTTTTGCTATGATTAATCATTTTTTACTCTGTAACTTTGGTGGAATAAATGAGGTGATATTCCGGCTTAACTGTAATATTATTTTCACATATTTTTATCCTTAATTTTTCTTCAGAAGTTTAAACTTGCATCCAAAAAATAATTAGATATTGCTAAATAAGAAAAAAAAAAAAAAAAAAAAAAAAAAAAAACCACTTTGTAAAATCACCATAAAAAGAAAATTAAACAGGACGCGTTTGAAGCTCGAAACGCGTCTTGTTTAATTTTCTTTTTATGGTGATTTTACAAAGTTTTTTTTTTTAGCTTATTTAGTAATTTATCGCCAGTGATTTCGGTGTTTCTCAATAATTAGATATTGATATAAAATACTGGGCTTTAATGAGAAATGCTCGTACAGGTCCACTGATTCTAATAATAATACTATAGTTTAATACCATACATTTAGAGATTTAATGATATTTGATACATTTGATATTCCTATTATATTCGATGATGATTCCACTAATAATAATAGTTCTAATGATGGTAATAATAATAATACGATTTAATATATGTGTATTTAGAGATGGTAGTGATAGTTGAACTGGCTAACCATTTTTCTTACTTATTCCTTGCAGCAGATTCCTTTAAATCCGCACATAATTTACGGATGTAAACATGAAACATTCAGTTCAGATATAATTACAAAATTTGACTTTTTTAGTTTTATATCAATTCCATACATATTTTAATTAGTAATTTTTGTTAATAATACTAAATTCAATTTTTTTTTTTTTTTTTTTTTTTTTTTTTTTTCATGAAGGAAGGATAAATTTATTTCTGAAAAAAATCAAGATATTACTAATATCACTGGTCATCACAATCTCTTTAACAAATATATTTTATGTATTATCAAGCTTTTTTTTTATTATTAAGTCTGACTAAACCTGCAATAAAACTTCCTTATTTTACTATTTTGATATGAATTTGAATTAGTAATGTGCCTTTATGAGGAAAGTTTATTGATTAATTTAGGAAAAATATATTTCATCTTTATAAGGAATATTTTATCACACATTATTGATTATTAACTTGACCCATGCTTTTGATATTTTAATCATTTTAAAAACCATCTTAATTTGTATTATTTTAGCATATTACTTAATTTAATATTTTATTATATTGTAAGCATTCATTATAGTTTCTATTGCATTATTAATTACATTCAAATTATTGTTTAAAAAATGTAAACAAAGCGATGACCAGAAATCCGCAAAATTCTAAAATACGCACAACCTCTGATCCCAAGCTATGCGGATTTGAGGGAGTCTACATCACTTCTATTAACAATGTTAAACGCTCAGAGTAAAAATAGTAAATGTTTACTATGTTTACTCTGAGGTTAAACGCTACATCTTTTTCCTTTAAAAATCCAGTTACAATTTGAAAATACAAATGAATCTTTCGGATTACCTCAGATATAAAAGTAGAGAAATAAGCTATCGATAAATATGATGAAATACTGTTTCAAAATTACCCAAATTCCAAAATGTTGGAATTTTTGAAATTTTAATTTTTTAAAAATTAATGCCAATGGAAATCATTAAATACATCGACATCAATCTTTAAGCTGTACAATAATTACTCATGGAGACAGTGCGAAAACTAAATGGTTGAAAAATAGTAAAAAAAAAAAAAAAAAGTAACAAATAATGATACATAATGTAGCACGTTAAAAACTAAACAACTTTCTAATATACATTTAGATAACATAAATATGTTATGTTTGACAGTCGGTTACGCCAGTCTATATATATATTACGCTAACGTATGCCGCACAAAAATCACGATTATTTTTTTAATTGCTCAATGACAACATCTGAATAAAACGCAAATCATCGATTATTGTGAAAAAATAATTTAGACGGATTTAGACAAAGGTAAATCTGATTTATTTACATTTTTCTCTTTTGCTGCAATTAGGGAGTTTTAAAATATTATTATTTTTAGTTTTCCGTTACTAAAAAAGAAAAAAAAAATTACAAGTCATGAATTTTAAACGTTTTAGTTCGAAATTAAAGTTATGCATTATAAATGAAATGAGTGTGTACTAGCCGGTATTGCGCTATTTCTATTTACAGCATATCAAGTAGTTAATTAAAGTAATTTTATTTTACATAATGTCAAAAATTAATTAAAATCATTTCACTATATTAAGTTATTTGTAAAGTAAAAGTAAAAAAAATGCCGCGGGAAGATTGTTCGACGAATTATCACCTGTGCCCGGTCAGTATAAAAATACCGAGTTTTTGAATTTTCTAGCAGAATTTTCTGATTTGGCACACAATTTGGCAGGTAAAATTAAATTATTTATAAACGTATTATGATGCAATGTTTAGTATAAATTTAAAGGAGACCAAACTGGTCGCCAAAGGTGGCTAGTTTTTATTAAAATTGTCAAAGAATGTTCCACATGTGGGTCGGAACCGGAACGGTAGATTTTCATGACTGTTATGGGGCAGTAGAGCGTTAATAGCTTAGAGGTTTTGTCATTATTTTGTGTTTTTTAATTAATATAGATTTTTCTTTTTTGAAAAGGAGAAAGTGTACATAGTGTAAACAACTAACATATACAACTATTTCAGAATTCGATCAGGTATTTTTTTTTCTTTTGTTTTATAAGTTGATTGGATAGGAAGGTAAGAAAATTTCATCAAATTCAATTTTTAGGCGCGTTCGTAATTATATAATACGTAGCACCTCTAGTTGTCGTTCAGTCCGTCCGTCTGTCCGTCCGTCCGCATATAACAACGCAAAAACTACCCAACCGAATCGTTTGAAATTTAAAATACATAAATATTAGATATTTTTGTCGAGTCATTTCAAATTTTATGAGAATCGGATGGATAGATCAATTACAGGGACGATCAAAAGTATTCCATTACATTACGGTCAATGGGGAAAAAAGTTTCAAATGCATTTTAATCGTTTGAAATTTAAAATACGCAATTATTACATAATTCTGTCGTGTTATTTCAAATTTTTTGATAATCGTGTGCATAGATCAATTACAGGGGCAATCAAAAGTATTCAATTACATTATGGTCAATGGGGAAAAAGTTTCAAATATATTCTATACGTTTGAAATTTAAAATACATAATTATTACATAATTTTTTCGAGTTATTTCAAATTTTATGAAACTCGGACGAATAGATCAATTACAGGGACAATCAAAAGTATTCCATTACATTACAGTCAATGGGAAAAAATGTTTCAAATGCATTTTAATCGTTTGAAATTTAAAATACGCAATTATTACATAATTCTGTCGAGTTATTTCAAATTTTTTGATTATCGTGTGCATAGATCAATTACAGGGACAATCAAAAGTATTCAATTACATTATGGTCAATGGGGAAAAAGTTTCAAATATATTCTATACGTTTGAAATTTAAAATACATAATTATTGCATAATATTTTCGAGTTATTACAAATTTTATGAAAATCGGATGCATAGATCAATTACAGGGACAATCAAAATTATTCCATTACATTACGGTCAATGGGGAAAAATGTTTCAAATGCATTTTAATCGTGTTACACTCATGCGAACTTAATAAAATTTATATGCAACTATAAAGTACATATTATAATATACATCTTACATAATTTGTGGTGCAAAGAACATTTGTTATTGATTTACAAGGCCACACAAAAGTATTCCATTACATAATGGTATAGGGAGAACATTGTTTGATGAGCGTTTTAATTGTAGTTCACTATTTACAATGTTATGAGATTGATATATGAACGTAATATTTTTAAAACTTCGTTATCGTCCGAACGCACCTAATTTGCTACGCTTCACGTGCAATTTCCAACTTGTTGAATCCAATATTGATTCCGTAAAAAAAAAAAAAAAAAAAAAAAAAAAAAAAAAAAAATCAATTTCGGATTTTTTTTTTATAAAAACTCAGTTTTATTAGAATTTCAAAGTAATAATATATTAGTACATATATAGAGAGATTTTTCTACAGAAAAGGATAGTATAGCATCTTTTTCTATCCTTTATTACTAATTTATCAACTTTATCCCATAGCATAAAATTGAGTTTCGGATAACTTGTTTTAATCCTTTCGGATCTGGCGTACTATTAATAGTACATGTATTTTCATCGAGTATTATTTTGTGTTTACAATTACGCAATTACTTTCTACATACAGAAATGATAGCATATGGCTGTCTTTCTTATTATAACTTCATTTAGGTTTAGACATTTAGTAATGATAATAAAAGTTTATTCAATTTTCTTTGCACTGTTGACGATTTTTTCTTCTTATACACATATTTCCATATTTAAATTTAAAATATGAGACTTTTCTGAAACAAACATGGGTTATAAAACGCAAAAAACATTAGAAAGATGCAATATCCTATCAAATCTTCTGGTATTACGTTATTTTAGAAAAATCTTCACAAACTCTGCTTTAGTCTATTATTATATAAATATGAATTAAATGGTACACAAAATAAGTACATTGTAAGACTTAATACAATGAGATAATCTTTAAACTTCAGTAAGTCTATTAGGGTAGCTATACTATTAACTTTATTAAAATAAAAGCAATTTGTTTTCTAAACGGGAAAAATTCGGACCCGTAAGGATTAAATTCTTTTCCGTACTTTTAGCGTTTGATAATTGGGAAGGACGCGTAGCTAAATTAAATCATATTTATTGGGTTGATGTCAAGTGACACGTAAATGAAACGCATTAAGATTCCAACGCAGCAATCAAAAGAAATTAAGTAAATGTCATTCACTGGAACACCATTGACTGTAAGCGTTTCATAAATTACAGAGATGTGCACAAGTGAAGTACATCGCGTCAAAGTCAAGTGACACGTAAATGATAACTGCATAAACAAGATTCCAATCGGATAAACAAAAATCTAAAGATAACTCACCTTTCTTTGGCATCAGCTGCTCTGTCCCTTTGCCGCCGGTTCTTGAACCAGTTGCTGACTTGCGTCGTGGTGAGACCCGTCGCATCGGCAAGGTCCTTTTTCTCACGCGGCGACGGGTAAGGGTTGTGGTGGTACCACTCCCGGAGGATGTTCCGGGATTTTTCCTTGAAGCAGTAACTCATCTCCTCTCCATCCCATATCGTCCTGGGAAGGGGAAACTTCCTGCGTATCCGGTATTTGCCGACGGCCCCCAGGGGCCTACCTCTCAGTCTTTCGGCTTCTATGTAGTGGGCCTTCAGCCACAAGGCCTGTAGTTTGGGGTGGGCACTGGGCGTGAAAGTGTGTCCTTCAAGGATACTGTACAGTTCCTTGAAATTGCCCCTGTGGAAGGCCACCAGGGCCCTAGCTTTCAGGACACTCTCGTTTTTCTGGAGCTGTTCGCAGGCCGGGAGCGACCACAGGAAGCGCCCGAGCCTCTCGATGTTACCAGACTGCTGTAAAACCTCGCATACACACGCAACTTGCTCCTGAGTGAAGCCGAAGGAGGGCAAATTGTTATTGTTGTTATGACTGGGGGACCCCGCGTTTTCGGACATGTCCCAGGATTCATCAGGATGATTCGGAGACGTTTTGAAAGCCGGTTGAGGGATCACGGGACAGTCCAGAAAAAATTCCGGCGACTTTGGCCCTCACGCGAAACTGGCGATGGAAAAGTTTTTACGGGATGATCTTCTCCTCTCCAATCTCCTCTTCAGCCGGAATCTTCTTCGAAACCGACTCGGGGAATCTACGCAGCTTCGCTGAGATTTTTTCTTTCTTCTCTCCCTCCCTCGCGGGTTACCACTCGATCTCTTGGCCGTCGCCAACGTTCGCCAAAGATGGTGGGAAGTTTGTTTAGTTATGGAGAATGACCGTATAGCGCCGGTGTAGTGAATTGCAGAGCTAATAGGGTCCGTTTCAGAGCACGGGCCGAGCCTATTTTGATTCACGGCGTTCGGGTCGGGCCTAAAAGGTTTTTTTTTTTTTTTTTTTTTTTTGTACAAAGCCGGGACTAGTCTTATTCCTACTTTTTACGGCCCAAAATCTTCAGTTCTAGTTTTGATCCAGTTCGTGTAAAAGTCATTCTCTCAATGTGGCCAGTTCCATTCAAAGGTCAGTAAAATTAAGCCTGGCTGAAAATTTTTTGCAAAAAATGCATAAGAGTTTAAATCGTCATCATTCAATAAACAGACATTAAAATTTATTATTTTTAAAAAATCGTAGTTTTTTACGCTTATTGAAATATAACTAAATTAAAATGTCGTAAAAAGTGTAAAAAAGAACCTACCTATGACAGAAACCTGTTCTTAAAGGAAAAACGTATTGATCCATTCAAAATTAATATGCAAAGAAAGAATATATAATACATTTACACTTGCTAAGGAGGTGACTTGTCTATAACGCATTTTTTTTATTCTATGCAATTCCGTCTTAGAAGAATTTAATGTATAGTATTTTTCAGATTTTTAACACTTCAATACATGGAATATGGATTAACAGTATTAATGATAATTGAAACAATTGCATGCAAAAAATAGAAATTCATTACAAAAATAAATGTCGCAGGCTGCGTGCTGCGGCACTTCTATAAAAGTGAAGATTTATAAAGATGAAAACAAAAAATTAAGATAAAAATTTTTGGTCAAAACTCTTCATATGAAACAAATATTTAATCAAATCGATGTAAAAATCAATGTTTTGCAGAAATTCCCCGGGGTCGAGATTTTAATTTTTTTTTTCCAGACTGGGCTCGGGCTGAACTTTTAGTTTTTATATCGGGCTGATGCGGATGTCTATTTAAAGAGTTGGGCCGAGAACAGATGGTAATGGCCCGAACCGTACAGAAATCCGTGGAATCGATACTTGCCCGGTCCAAATTATTATATTTTTCTAATACCAGATACGTTCAATCAATATCATCGAACAATAAAATTTCTTTTTAAAATACACTGTAAAATACTATTTCTGTTAAAAAAACGGAAATAGTACTGGTAATCTAGACGCCAGTACTACTTCTGTTTTCTAACGGAAAATTTTTTTCGTAAATTCCAGAAAAAATTCCGTTTTTTCACAAAATATTTCCGTTTTTTTTTTTTTTTTTTTTTTTTTTTTTTTTTTTTTAAATATTTCCTTATGTAAAAATTTTCTTTTGAAAAGTTAAAAGAATTTTTCAAGTACAAACTAACATCTTTGTGATTTTTATTCTTTACTTTTCAAAGACACGTTAACATCAGGGACACATTATTACATTTAATTTAAGGGTGTATTTCGATCCAAAGTGCCTTTTTTCCGATTTATTTCTAGATTCATTTTTTCTCTCAAATGCACCAAACTTTCAAATTCTCTTATTTAGAAACTACACAAGGTGCCGTAATTGTCGGTTTTTTGATAAATGTAGAAAATGTTGCAAAAAAATGCTGTCAAAAACGGCGTTTTGGACAAAATTTTCCGAAGCGGGAGGTCTGCGAACGAAAAAAATGGCATCCTCAAAAGATAATTGCTTATAAATCAAACTCTAATTAATTCAGCGAAAAATTACTTTACACGGCATCTTCTACATCACTTCAAAAATCACCTCAGCAAGTTTCATGTTTCTATTTTAAAAAATGAGCCTGAAAATGTATCGGAAAATTTCGAGCTGTTGAAGGTGGAAAATCATTTTTTCGAATACACCCTTAAACAACAGTGAAGAAATGTCACTTTCTTTCCATGGGGTTTGAACCCGGGACCTCTTCGGTCGTAGCTTGCAGTGTAAAACCATTACACCAGGATTATTCAAGCCACCCTTTCAAATATCCTTAGTTATTTCGGATGCATTTCATAAAGTAAAGATAAGATTTTGAACGCAGGTTTATTTTTGTAGAGATAATATTTTTCTA
Organism: Maratus speculifer; assembly: GCA_964019185.1. Classification (NCBI taxonomy): domain Eukaryota; kingdom Metazoa; phylum Arthropoda; class Arachnida; order Araneae; family Salticidae; genus Maratus; species Maratus speculifer. Next base: position 203,750,773 of record OZ025295.1, read on the forward strand.
TTGAATGGATAATTCAAAATGTTTTACAGATTTTCTTTCCATAATTTCGAATATTTAGCTTATTAATTTTAGCTTTATATGTATATAAAAATTAGTCTTTAAAATATTACATGCATGAAAGAATTTATTAAGAGTTTTGTTTCCTTCTTTTTTGGAAAAGTTTTAAAATTCTATTGTAATATTATTGATATTTACTTATTAATTCAAAAAAATACTAATATACTGAAAGAAGGAAAAAAAAAAGTGCATCATTTTAACAAATTATTTTATGACGGTCTAATGTAAATTCAATAAAGATAATTACAATGGGTTATAAAAATAAATTTCAGTTATTGACTTTTTATAACTTATGTAATCGCCAAAATTATAATAATTTCGGTAATATATTTCGATATATTTTTAATTTTATGTGCGAACTTCTTAATTTGAATGAATTAAAAAATATGTATATTAAAATTAAAAGTAGAACTTTTCCACTTTTTTCAAAATATCCAACGCAATTAAATATCTATATATATATGATATAAATAAATTAAACATTATTTTAAAATCATAATTAACTTTCCCTTTCACATATTTCAAACTTAAAAAGAATTATTAAAATTTATTATTATTATTATTATTATTATTATTTTCTTAATATTTTAAAAATACATTAGCTTTTTATTATTAAAACAGAATGAAATAGAGAAATGTTCTAGCAAATTGTTTAAAAAACATCATCTCGGTATAATGTTTTTATTTTCCTGGTAGATGGCACCACTACAACACTCAACTGTTTTCGGAAAATTGACAAAAATAACGGAACACTTCCGTTATTTAATGGAATTTGCGATTCCAAAATGTCAAATGTAATATTAAAAATGTAATAAAAAAAATAATTAGTTAAAAGAAAGTTTAAAAGAAAAAAGTTAGTAGTTTTGAGGTCTAGGGGTCATGATCGGCGTAGATCTGTATTTTTTTTTTTTTTTTTTTTTTCAGAAATTCCAACATTGGTGCGAATACAATAGGTAGTATTTCATACGAAATCTACCTAAAAGTGCAACTTTATGGCATAAGTTTTAATATAATTTTGTTCGGAAATATATAAAACTAGCAGGTGTTGTTGCTCAGAAACTATCAAAACGCACTCAATTTCTCGTTTTTTTTTTTTTTTTTTTTTTTTTTTTTTTTTTTTAACACAATAGATTTTTTATAAAACAATGCCAAAGTGGGCGTTTGGAACCGATTTCCTCGACGGAAGCAGAAAAACCAGACAAACGTGGGTAGAAAACATGATCGTCACGTGATCAAATTCGTCTATTACTGAATAAATAATTTATTGATCACAAAACGAAAAACTGAGTTCGACTCTAAATCGCTTTCATAGTCAGGCCTTTCAATTTTATATCATTCCGTTGAAAAAATCAATTTGTAAATGTGTCAAAACATTTTGCGCTTGTTGAGCCGAGCAGTTGAGAACAGCCTTTAAAAAGCTTTGACTATATTCTTGTTTTTTATACAGCAAGTTTCTTCTTCTTCTTCTTCTTCTTCTTCTTCTTTTTTTTTTTTTTTTTTTTTTTTTTTTCACTTTAAGAATAAATAAAATTTTCACTTTGAGTCTTCACCCGAAGACTGATATAAAAATACAGCCCGAGCACGTTTCGGGTCCGTGCTCGGGATTACTTCATTTCTGTCGTAGCTATCTTAAACTATCCACTAGTGCTTCATACTGATATATTAAAAAATCCTTCGCTGATTCTATTCCATGTTGTTACGATTCCATGAATCCTTACTAAAAAATAAATAAAAAGCATTTAAATATGTGTTTTCACTCATACCGATATTATGCATATTCGTAAATTAGTACCTTGTCTTTAATAAACAGTTTCAGGTTTACTTTTTAAACAGCAATATCGATCAACGAACTTCACGGGAACACAACTCGTTAGTTTTTCGTAGAAACAGACCGCTTCATTCTCCTTCTAAATGGTATTTTGTAAATACCGAAGATCAAACATTTCTTCAATTTGCCTAAAATATTGCGTCTATCTTTCGACGTATGCCAATTTTGTATTTTTCGGATCTTAATTACACGGCTGCTGAAATGAAATGGAGGATTTGAAGAATATCTCAGCGGGTGAAAGAAAGTTCACGGCCACCAAGTTACAATGTCCTTCGTGTTTGTATACTGGTTGGGAATTTCAGAAAGAGAATTTCTCAGATCTAATTACAAAACCAAAATTCTAAGAAAACTTTTTATTAGACTGTTTCGCGAAATAAATGATGGAATAAAAATTCAATCGTTTATTTTAAAAACTGAAATTTAGAGAATCTAAAACCTTATTCGTGTATTAATAAATAAAATAATAAAAGTTTAATTTTTCTCACAAATAAAACTGATAACTTGAACGTGATAACTTTAGCATTTTTAAAATTTTTTTCAAAAGAAAAAAAAAGCCTTTTGTCTAAATGTTATAAATCAAAATAAAAATTTTCATAACAATATATATATTTTTAATTAACATTATATATATCTTGAAACATCTTGGAAGAGTTAAAAAATTTTGAGGCGGCATCAGTTTGCAAAGGACACATTGAAATCTGCGCGAGTCCCTCTTTTTTCGTAGTAAATATTTATAAGTACCCCTCTACTTGAGAAATTATAGTTCATTTTGCTATTTTATTTGTATTTATTACGTCGAATATCTTATAAGATTTGAGGCAATGCAGAGGAATTTAGACCATGCACGTATATATTGTGATAATTGTTGCCAAGTTTTACCACATGGCTGGATTTGCATCCAGAAGACTTTTGGGGAAAAAATATCTTTAAGGCAACCATGAATACATACATACTTACCTGAATACATATAGCCGTATAATTATGGAACTGCTGAAATGAAATGGAGGATTTATCGAATATCTCAGCGGGTGAAAAAAAGTTCACGGTCACCAAGTTACAATGTCCTTCGTGTTTGTATACTGGTTGGGAATTTCAGAAAGAGAATTTCTCAGATCTAATTACAAAACCAAAATTCAAAGAAAACTTTATTAGACTGTTTCGCGAAATAAATCATGAAATAAAAATACAATCGTTTACTTTAAAAATTTAAATCTCGAAGATCTAAAATCTAATCTAGGTCTAAAACCTTTTTCGTGTACTAATAAATAAAACAATAACAGTTTTTTTTTAAATAAAACTTGCCGAGTTGTGATAACTTAAATTTTATAAATTTTCAGAATTTTTTGCATTAAAAACGAAAAAAAAAAAAAAAAAAAAAAAAAAAAAAAAAAAAAAAAACGCTTTTTGTCTGAATGTTACAAGTTAAAAAAAAAAAAAGTCTTAATAATGTGTTATTATTATTATTTTAAATTAACATTAGATATTCCTTGGAACACCTTGAAAGTGCTAACAAAATTTGGGGCAGCAGTTTGCAGGGCCCATTTAAATCTGAAGTCTCCTTCTTTCATACACTCTTTAAAAAAAAAAAAAAAAAAAAAAAAAAAAAAAAAAAAAATTATTACATTTAATTTGCGAGTTTGTAACTGGTGGTTCTTTCATTTAACACATTTTTAAGTGGTTTAATACATTAAAAATTGTGTAATTCTATACCTTTAAAGAAATTGTAGAAACTTTACACCAAACTATAAGTGTGAAAATTATATAAAGCATATTAGTGTAACCTTCCGGTGGGCGCGCCGTAAAAAGTACAACATTTGCTTTCTTTTTTCTTTAAAACAAAATTTACGCCTGCTTTATTAGTATGTTATAACAAAAAAGTGTATTGCGGAATACTTTCATAAATTGTGAGCAGAGAAAACTTGTATGATACTTGTGTGTTAAATTATTTGTAAAATTAAAAGAAAACAGCAATAATTGAAAGTTTTCCTCCTGTTCTTACAATTTACAATGAGTGCCCGATCATGTGATGAAAATTTGCGCGCCCGGCGAAAGGTTAATTTTTTTTTTTTTTTTTTTCTATTTTTCGGATTACATTTCAATGAATTTCGGATTGCATTAACATAGTCAGCAATGCGATTATTTTTTGAAGATTTAAACTTTAAATATTTGTATGTATTTTTAAAAATTAGATTACGCTTTTAACACGTTAATGTCAATTTAAAGAGTAATGAGGTATACATTTGTAATAACTGTTGAAGTAAATTATTTTTATGCAGCTTTGTTTATTTGATAGCAGGCATAGTTAAGCAGTTTATAATATGCGTTAAATTGTTTAATTCTAATGTAATTTTGTATCATATGTAGCTTATATTTGTTGAGAAAACTAAAAACGTCGAGTGAAATTTATTGTGTTAGTTACAAGTAATTATTACTTTTGTTACGAAATTATTTAAAAATTTGTGATCATGACATTTGTCAGTTCTCTAACAAAAAAATATTTTTACAGAGAATTTATTAGATGTTTTTATCAAATTTTTTTTTAGCTTACTGGGCACATTATTAACAATGTGAGAAATTTTCATAATTTTTATTTCTTTTTTTAAATGCTGATATTGAAAAAGTGAAAACTATTGTCATACTCTTATCCTTATATTTATATTGGTAAAATGTTAATTTTAAGCATGCAAATATAGGAAATTTCATTGTTTATTAAATGTTATATTTAAAATGTACGTTATAATAAATTGTCTCAATTAAAAGGAAATTTAACAGACTCTTTGCGTGAAACTATTTTAAATTATGGCTGTATTAAATTTAAAATGTAATCTTTAAATTATTTTTCATTTTGCTGTTAAAGTTATGTAAATATTAGGAAATTTCGTTTTTTATCAACTCACACTATCACTTATTTAATGTACTTTAATAAGTGGTAGCGAAATAAAAAATAATTTAAAGATTGTATTTTAAAAATACGGTCATAATTTGAATAAATAGCTTCACGCAAAGAGGCTGCTAAACTTTCTTGTAATTGAGATAATTTATTATAACGTATATTTTAAACATATTATTTACTTTACACCAAAAATAGTGACAACTAAGTTGCCACCAAAAGTGATGTTTGTTTACACCAGTCGATTGTTAATGGTTTATTACACCAACTTATTGGTGGTGTTTTCTTATTCTACTAACTATATCGGTAGTGTTTTCTTACACTACTGGTGGCAACTTAGTTGCTACCCTTTTTGGTGTAAAGTTACACGAATATTTTTTACAGTGTAGTAAATATTTGTAAGTATCCTCCACTTGAGGAATTATAGTTCATTTTACTGTTTTCTTTGTATTTATTTCGTCAAATATCTTATAAGATTTAATTCAATGCTAGGAATCCAGACCATTCACTTTGTATTGTAATTATTGTTGCCAAGTTTTACCATGGCTGGATTTGCATCCAGAAGACTTTTTTGCAAAAAAATATCTTTAAGATACATACATAAACTCTTAAAACGAAAGAGTGGATTTGGCTTCTCAGGAAAGTGCTGTATTATATTGGATCGTGAATGAGTTGTTTTTGTGTTTAAACAAAGTTTGATTTTTATTATAAATATTGAATGTTTATAAAAGTATGCTTAAAAAACTTTGTTTACTTTATACATTTATTTATTTTTATATCGTTCTGTTTGTTGAAATTCATCTTTTTTTCCAACATACATTAGAGGCAATGGTGGCTCGCTTATTTTCCCAGGGGCTCCTGTCCCTGCGAGCGAAGACACTCGCGAGCTAATGCTATTACTACAAGGATATTATTTTTTAATAACTCATTTGCATTTCGACATTTTTAAATTATTTATTTATTTTAATTACTTATTTTTTTTTTTTTCGTTGAATAGCTGAGGTTCCTCTCCACATCACCGCTCCTTTTTTCCTTTTTCGATTTTGGTTGCAGGTATTTTTTTACAAAGTTAGTTACACTTTCAAAACCGTTTCCGAAATATCATTTAAGAAATATCTACAACCAAAATCGAAAAAGCAAAAAAGGAGCGATATGGAAAGGGACCTGAACTATTCAATGCGGAAAAAAAAAAAAAAACAAACAAACAAACAAACAAAAAAACAAGTTGGAAATTGCACGTGAAGCGTAGTAAGTGAGGTGCGTTCGTACGATAACGAAGTTTTTAAAATATTCAGTCCTTGCTGTTATAGTAGACAGTGCTTCGGATACAGTACAGTGGTCGAAATCTTTTTTGTGTTCTTGTAAATATACAGGAAGTAACTTTTATTACACCTCAGAAATGTATATCATATTCGTAAAATGTGCAATAGTTTAATATAATTAACACACGCCCTAAACAATGTTTCCCCGTATAGAATAGCATTATGTAGTGGAATACTTTTGTGTGGGTCTGTAATTTAATAACAAGTATTCTTTGCATCACAGACTGTATAGAATGTATATTTTAGTATATATATATATATACTTCATAGGTTCATGTCAATTCTATTATATTCGAATGAGAGTAACAGCATTAAAATGCATTTGAAATTTTTTTCCCCATTGACCGCAATGTAATGGAATAGGGGAGACCGGGGCTAGTTGGCCATAGGGGTGGGTTGGCCAATTTGATTTAATTTTGAAACCAGTCACCAGATGTAGCCACAAGTCCAGAAATATGTTAGAAAACCTGTTCCTCTACCCTTCCAGAGTTTCAGTTGTCTTAACAAAAGCAAACTAAGAACAACGATGATTTTTCACTTTCGTCGATCTCGAAGTAAATTTTCGTTAGTGTGCATACAGCTTTAATGCTCTCAAGAGATACTTCACAAGAACAAAAATGAGTAATATTTTGAAAGCTCAATTTATAACGATTATTTTGATGTAACAATAAATATTAAATGTTGTTAAGATATGTGTAGAATAGCAAAAGTATTTCTAACATGGCGAGAGGGCAAGTTAGCCTACTTACGTTGGGGCACGTTGGCCCATTCAAAAAATATGCTAATTCAGCCTTTGGTGGTTGGGTGACAACTAATAAACGTCCTAAATTCCGGGAATTGTGAAAACTGCCTTTCCAATACAATAAATCCAGTTAACTTAACATCAGGTTTTCAGAAAACTGGAATTTGCCCTTTCAGTAGGAATGCTTTTACTAACTCTGATTTCATGCCTTCGTATGTCAGTGATAGACCAGAGCCTTCAAGCACGCACGACAAAGCAATTAGTGAAGATTCTAATGAAACCTAGGTAATTATGGGTAGGCTTACTTCCATAGTATTGGAAAAGGACTGTTCTTCACAAGAACTTGTTTGTTTCCAAAGCGCCGCGCAAGATGGCAGCACCACGAAAGAATTGTCCTGAGACGAAAAAGAATTCACTAAAAACATTCTACTGACGTCACATTTTCTGCAGAGCTGTTTTTTACCTTTCAGAAATGATTCTGAGCAGGTTTTGTTGACATTCTCGCAAACTGCCATTACGGAAGCAAAATTATTAGCTCCGTGAATTTGAAACTTTTAAAACTTTATTTAAAACTTTAAATTACAAAATTCAAATTACTCTTCATCGTTTTTTTTTTTTTTTTTTTTTTTTTTTTTTTTTTTTTTTTTTGTGTGTGTGTGTGTGTGTGTGTGTGTGTTTGTGTAAAAGTGATCATCGTCTGTAATTTTCTTCAAATCCATGTAAATTAAAAAGGGTTGTCAACCGAAACCAGAAGTCATCTTATTTGTTCTAAAGAACATAATATCTAATAAAATATTAATTCATTATTATTCTAGCTGCGCAGAAAGTTGCCTTAAGTGAATAAGAAAAATATTATCTTCAAAGAAGACGCTTAGCAAGGTAGGCATCAATTTATATACTTTTTATTGAACTATTATTTAACTGAATTCGAACTCACCCTTAATATATAATTACGATTGTTGAGTAAATGATTGATGTTGATTGAATAAATAAAATGGCTACTAGAGATATAGCCCTTATTGAAAAGCTGAATGACCAAAATTATAGAAATTGGGCTTTCAAGCTAGAAAATCTGCTACAAAAGGAAAGCGTATTTTCAGTAATTACAGATTCCCCACCGGATCCTGTCACTGCTCACTGGAACAAAGATAATATTAAAGCGAAATTGATCATAAACCTATGCATCGAAGACTCTCAGATTATTCATGCTAAACATTTGGTAAATGCCAAAGAAATCTGGGAGGCTTTGAAAAATGTACACTTGAGAAGTAGCTTTTCTTCCAAACTTTTTCTTCTTAGAAAACTCTACTCTCAAAAATTAAGCGAGGGGGGAGACATGATCTCCCATATCAACAACATTTTATCAATCAAAGATAAATTATTTGCTATTGGCGAGGAAATCCCTGACTCGCATATATGTGCCCTCCTGCTTTGTTCGCTCCCTAGATCTTTTGACCCAATGGTTACAGCGTTAGAAGCCAGCGAGACGGATCTAACTTTAAATTACGTAAAAAATAAATTGATTGATGAATATAAACATAGATGCGAAAACAGAGACGCGAGTTCGAATTCGCGAGATTCGGCTTACAAAGCAATAAATAGATCTGAGAATCATGAAGCTGTTTTGAGCTCACGCGACTCAGCATATAAGGTAGTAAATAAAAACGCTAGAAATAAGAAATTTTGCACGTTTTGCAAACGAGATAACCATGTACGCGAAGATTGTTATCATTTAAAGAATAAAATGCAAAATAATAACCCGAGAAATAATCCGAATCGAAATAAGTTTTATAATAATTCAAACTCTTTCAGAAATTACAAAGGTAATCAAGGTAATGTAAGGGATACTTCCAACTTCTGTTTTAAAGGTAATGTTGACGCAGAAATAGGTTCGAATAATTTTTCTACCTTAACGAATTCGGAAGAAAACATTTATAAGTTCTCCGAACAATATTATCCTGCGTGCGATTTAATGTCTGCTAATAGCGCACAAGAACTTAATGTAAATAAATTCGTTATCGATTCCGGCTGCATAAGACATGTATAGCATTCGCAAAAGAAAATTTCATAAATTTTAAAACCGGAAATTTTGGTAGCATAATGATAACAGATGGAAATAAACTAGATTCACATGGTATGGGTGATATCAAACTTTGTACAAATTCACCACATCAAATTATACTTAAAGATGTTCTTTATTGTCCTGAATTACAAAGTAATTTATTATCGGTTAAGAGAGCAACAGAAAACGACTTTAAAGTCATTTTTGAAAAAGATTCTTGTAACTTTGTTAACGACAATAACATAGTTTTAACAGCGGAGTTAAATAATAATCTATATGAAATTTGTCCTAAAGATGAGTACGGATATGCTGTCAAAACACAAATGTTTTGTGATAATCCGAATTCCATTACAACTTGGCATAAACGCCTAGGACACAAAAATTTTGAATCGATTAGATATTTTGTGAATCATAAGTTAGCGGATGGTATAACTTTAAGTAAGTGTAAACATGATAATATATGTACTAAATGTATTGAAGGGAAAATGTCACAATTACCTTATCCTAAGGTAGCATCAAATAGATCTAAACGAAGTCCTCTCACTTATCCACAGTGACATTTGCGGTCCCATGAAGACGGAGACATTCTCAGGTTTAAAAGGTACTTTATTACTTTCATTGATGATTTTAGCAGGTTTACTATGGTTTATTTACTTTCACACAAATCGGAAGCCCTAGAAAAATTTAAAGATTTCTCTGCACTAGTAAAAAATAAATTTGGTAAACAAATAAAAGCCTTTAGATCGGATAATGCAAGGGAATATATTGGGGAAAATTTTGAAGACTATTTAACCCTTAACGGTATTGAACGCCAATTAAGTGTACCATTTTGCTCACCTCAAAATGGTGTTGCTGAGAGAAAAAACCCCACCCTTGTAGAAATGGCACGCACAATGCTGTAAGACGCAAATCTACCAAGACAATTTTGGGGTGAAGCAATTCTCACTGCCACTTATTTAACAAATAGGCTGCCAACAACAATATAACCCCATTTGAACTTTGGAATAATCGTAAACCAAATTTGTCACATATAAAAACATTTGGCTGCAAGGCATACGCGTATGTAGAAAAATCTAAGAGGGCTAAATTCGATGAGAAAGCCATTGAAAGGATTTTCTTGGGATATGACCAAAGGAGCAAGGATATAGAATATATAACGGGGATAATAGAGTAATGATATCTAGATCAGTAAAATTTCTAGAAAAAGTGAAAAATGACACTAAACAAGACCAAAATAACGTTTCGACCCCAACCGAAGTTGTTCAAATTGAATTAGATGGTGATAAACATGACGCGGACGCAATTCCACATCAAATACAGCTTAGAAGATCGAGAAAAGAAAACAGGGGAGTACCTCCCGATAGGTATGGAATTAGCGCAAACATGTGTCAAGTTGAGGAACCCAAAACTTGGGAAGATATAGAAAATGTGAAAAACTCAAAAATTAAAAATAATTGGCTAGCAGCAACAGATGAGGAATTCAATTCACTTATGCAAAATAAAACTTGGGAATTAGTCGACCCACCTCCGGGAAAACATATTATAGGTTGTAAATGGACTTTTAAAACAAAACGCAATGCACGCGGAGAAATAGAACGCTACAAGGCGAGACTCGTTGCGAAGGGTTATTCGCAAAAATTCGGGGTGTGATTATGATGAAACTTTTGCCCCTGTCGTGGCACACACCACAATAAGAAGTTTCCTAAATGCTGCTGTATATAAAAATTTAGATATAATTCATTTAGATGTAAAAACAGCATTTTTGCACAGAAACTAGGACTAGGAGGTATTCATGACACAACCCGAGGGATGTAAAAACAGCATTTTTGCACAGAAACAGGACTAGGAAGTATTCATGACACAACCCGAGGGATATATAGTAGAAGATCAAAAGGAAAAGGTGTGTAAACTGAATAAGGCTATTTACGGGCTAAAACAGGCTGCTAGAGCCTGGCACCTAAAAATTAGTCAAACACTCAAAAACATGGGATTTAATCAGTGCACATCAAATTTATGCTTGTTCAAACGAAATAAAAACTGAAACATGTCTTATATTATAGTATATGTCGATGACATTTTAGTAGCAGGAAAGAAAAGGGATACCGAAGAGATATACAAAGAGTTACCAAGGGAATATGAAATAAAATCGTTAGGTAAAGTATCGAATTATTTGGGGATAAATATCAAACAAACAGAAGATGGAAGTCTAATGTTAGATCAGGAAAATAAAATTAACGAAATTGTTAGGAAATTTAACGTAATAAATTCTAAACCAATTTATACTCCCATGAATACGGATTATTTTAATTTAGATCCTGGTAGTAAACTAATGAGTAATAATACCCTTCATCGACAAGCAGTGGGGGCACTCTTATATATTTCCACCATTTCTAGACCGGATATATCAGCCTGTGTAAACATATTAGGTAGAAGAAATGAAAGACCTAGAGAAGTAGATTGGTTAGCAGTTGAAAAGGTAATTCGCTATTTGAAAACAACTAAAGACCTTAAGCTAATAATTGATAAAAATAAAGAACCCGTCTTAACAGCATATTGTGATGCTGATTGGGCATCAGATAAAACTGACCGGAAGTCAACTACCGGTAATATCTTTAAACTTGGCTACAACTTACTGACCTGGTCAAGTAGAAAACAGACCAGTGTCGCACTGTCTTCTACTGATGCAGAATATATTTCTGTTTCAAACACCTGTCAAGAAATGGAGTGGTTACCCGCATTGTTGACAGATTTAGACCTACCACAAACCTTACCGATCGCGATCTATGAAGACAACATTCCATGCATAAAAATCTCAACAAATGAGAAACATTTATCCAGAAGTAAACATGTAAGTGTCAAGTATTACAACGTAAAGACTATGATAGAAAACGGAACAATGTGTCTACACTATTGCCCTTCAAAGCAAATGATTGCTGACATCATGACAAAGCCCCTTGCGAAACCTCAGTTTGAAACTTTGAGATCTCAAGTGCAACTGAGGCTAGCACTTTAAAACAAAAGTGGGGGTATTGGAAAAGGACTGTTCTTCAATAAGAACTTGTTTGTTTCCAAAGCTCCGCGCAAGATGGCAGCACCACGAAAGTCTTGTCCTGAGACGAAAAAGAATTCATTAAAAACATTCTACTGACGTCACATTTTCTGCAGAGCTGTTTTTTACCTTTCAGAAATGATTCTGAGCAGGTTTTGTTGACATTCTCGCAAATTGCCATTACGGAAGCAAAATTATTAGCTCCGTGAATTTGAAACTTTTAAAACTTTATTTAAAACTTTAAATTACAAAATTCAAGTTACTCTTCATCGTTTTTTTTTTTTTTTTTTTTTTTTTTTTTTTTTTTTTTTTTTTTTTTGTGTGTGTGTGTGTGTGTGTGTGTGTAAAAGTGATCATCGTCTGTAATTTTCCTCAAATCCATGTAAATTAAAAAGGGTTGTCAACCGAAACCAGAAGTCATCTTATTTGTTCTAAAGAACATAATATCTAATAAAATATTAATTCATTATTATTCTAGCTGCGCAGAAAGTTGCCTTAAGTGAAGAAGAAAAATATTATCTTCAAAGAAGACGCTTAGCAAGGTAGGCATCAATTTATATACTTTTTATTGAACTATTATTTAACTGAATTCGAACTCACCCTTCACATAGATGTGCCTAATACCGCATCTTCTCCTGCTCCATGGAAGATAACTCCAACACCTGATGAGATTGTTGAAATATATTTTCCGATCTAATAATCTCCGAATCAAGATACTTAACGAACTCTCCCATCTGGTGCGATAAGAACGAAAAACATCATTAAGTTAGAATTCACACTAATGATATCGAAACTTAGTTCTGGTTTTTTTCTGTGCCATGTGGAAGTTACAGAAGACATATGCAATATTTCCAGTCATCAGAAAGTGTTTCCAGAACTTTATACATAAACAATATTACTAACTGATAGACTTTTTTAGTGTGTTTTATTCTTTGACTTTAAAAAATAACCCATTAAAATTAATTAGCTGATTGCACCATAATGTGTAAGTGTGCTTGTTGTTAATGTTTTGTAATGTAATTAAGCATATGTTACTTACTCTATATTTGACTCTCGCACCGAGAGGTCATAAATGTTTGCTGCTCCGCCTAATATGTTATATTAAATATTCTTTATTTCTTTCTTAAAATTAGTAGTAATTACTTAGATTGCTTCTTCATGAGTGCTACACTGAAGTATTAAGAAATGGGGCACTAACATCTAATAAACGACAATAAACAGATATACACTGTTAAATAAAAATGCCACATATTGCAGATCGTGCACCACATCCCTGGATTAGCCGGTATACCTGAACTGGATATCTATAAAAAATAAGAGAATATTTATTTATTCCTTTTGTTTACCTGAATTAAATGTTGAGACAGCTAAAGCTATAATTTAATGATGAGGTACAGAATTCACGCCAATTAAATGTTAGGAATATTTTCCAACAAATATTGATTATGTCGACCGATTTCATGATGTCTCACTTTGCAGTTAAATATAGATATCCAGTCAGATAATAAAATTAGCTAAACAAAACCCGGTAATCCGAAAAAGGGAAAAAATATCTAATTAATTTTGAGGAAAGTAAAACAATGGCTTTTGCAAAAGATAGTGCAGCAATTGAAAAACTGAATCCCAATAATTATTCCAATTGGAAATTTAAATTGGAAAAGATTTTAATTAAAGAAGAGCTTTTCGATGTCATTAACGACCCAGCTCCAGACCCATTAACCGCAGACTGGAACAAAAAAGACAAAAAGGCAAGGGCCCTTATTAATTTAAGTATTGAAGATGGGCAAATAATAAATGTCAAAACGCGGCTAACCCGCGGCTAGAGAAACACGGCTAGAGAAACATGGGATACTTTAAAAGATATTCATGAAAGATCAAACCTGTCCAGTAAACTACATCTTCTTCGGAAATTGTATAGCACCAAGCTGAACGAAGGAGGGAATTTAATTGTGCATATAACGAAATTACTGGAACTTATCGACAAGTTGAGGGCAATTGGAGAAAATATTACGGACTCTCATATTTCGGCGCTCTTTTTGTGCTCGTTGCCGCCGTCATATGATACACTAATTATAGCTCTGGAATCGAGAGCAGAAGTAGAATTAACACCCAGTTTTATTAAAAGTAAACTTATCGACGAGTATACTCGTAGAATTGAAAATTCCGAAAATTCGGAACTTAGCACTAAAGCGTACAAAGCTCGCGAGAAATTAGTTAACACAGATCGCAAGAAAGGTAATAAATTCTGCACGTTTTGCAAAATGAAAAACCACTCATACAGTGAATGCTGGTTTCTTAAACGGAAAAAAATAATAATAATAAATTTTACAAGAATAAAATTCATTCCACTGTTTCAATTAAAACCACGAAACCGCAAGATGAAAATCAAAGAAAAAATGAAGATAAAAACGTAGCTTTGTTAATCGATCATCCCGTAAATAAACAAATCTTTATTATAGATAGCGGAAGCTCCAGCCATATTGCCAATTGCAAGGAAATGTTTTCAAAAATGACCAGCACCGCCGAAACAAATGTAACAGTCGCGAACGGAAACAAGTTAATTTCATATGGCTCAGGGGAAATTACAATTTACACCGGAATAAACAACAGGCAAATCACACTTCATGACGTACTCTTTGTGCCTGAAATACACTGCTCAAAACAATTAAAGGATATTGCAGTTTTAGTTGGTTTTTTGTATCTGGGAAACTTTTTAGCTGATTGCTACATGGTCGACAGACATAGTAGGTTATATGAGAATAAATTACACATGTTTGGCAGAAAAAAATGCATTTTATTGCGCATTTGTGTACAAAAGGAAAAAAACAAAATTTGTGCATATGAGAAAAAAGAATAAGAAAAGGTGTTTTCTTCAAAGAAAATCATTTTCAGTAGGGGGTATGGTTTCCACGGGCGGCCAGCAACGTTGAACACCTTTGAGGCATGGACTCAATGAGGCTGTTAATGACGAGTTGGGGTATTCTGCCCCACTCTTCCAGAAGAGCTCTTTCCAGTTCTTGGAGAGTTTGTGGGGGTTGTTGGCGGAAAGAAACTCGTCTTCCTAGAGCGTCCCAAACGTGCTCGATTGGATTCATGTCTGGAGAACACGCTGGCCATTCCATTCGAACGATTCCTTCCTCGAAAAGGAAATCCTCCACCAGGTTTGCCATGATGTGGCCTGCAGTTATCGTCCATTAAAATGAAGTTATCACCGATTGCTGCAGCGTAAGGGACTACAATAGGTCTGAGGATCTCATCCCTATATCGGCGACCAGTCAGAGCTCCATCTCGAATGATGTAGAGGTCAGTGCGCCCGTCAATGGAGATGCCACCATACACCAACACTCCTCCACCGCCAAATCTGACACTTTCGTGCACGAACGCAGGATTATTCCTACTGCCACGGTCCCTCCAGATGAAAATACGCCTATTATCCGGATGCACAGAAAAATGGGACTCGTCAGAAAACAGAATATTGCTCCATTCATTTCTCCTCCAGTTGACATGCTCGGTTGCCCACTCCTTGCGGTCGCGACGATGCCTTGATGTTAATCTAACACATACCATCGGTCGGCGAGCATACAGACCTACAGCATGGAGCCGGTTTCGGACAGTGTGAGTTGAAATCGCGGTGCCTGTAGCCGAGCGAAGGTGTTGTTGGAGAAGAGTAGCGTTCATGTTTCGGTGTCTCCGAGCTGTTAACGCTAAATACCGATCTCCATTGGGCGTTGTTTCCCGTCTACGACCTTGCCCTGGTCTTCGGCCTGCACATCCACTCTCCAAAAAACGGTTCCAGATCCTGGAAATGACACTTTGTGACACTCCAATGGCTTGCGCTACTTCGGCTTGAGTTTGGCCCCCTTCTAACCTACCAACAATTTTCCAAGCTTCTGAATCTGTCAAATGACTTCGCTGAGACATCGTACTCATCGAAACAAAGCAATCACTGAATGTCGATCATCCTTGTCTTCATTCTCTTTTATCCAGTTGAAAGTCAAATTTCATTCGCTGCCGCTGAAGCGACGTTTTTGACGTCGAACTCAAAATTTGCATACTCCACAGTTTGAAAACCAGAAAAATTTGCATTTGTGATTCTCTTCTTCTATTTTCGGCAAAAAAAAATTTCGTTTATATCTTTATTTTATATAAAACTTCAAATATCCTTTAATTCTTTTGAGCAGTGTAGAAACTAACCTGCTATCAGTAAGCAGGGCCACGAAAAATGGATGTGAAGTAAAATTCGAAAAAGATACGTGCGACATTATACATAACGGAGAATTAATTCTACAAGGCAAATTGAAAAACAATTTATATGAAGTGCAAATAAACAATTATAATCAAAGGGAAGGCAATTATGTCAACATTACACACAACTGCAACAATACTCTACCATTTTGGAATCTTTACTGTACCATTTCAGGAAAATTACTATACCCAGAAATCTTTCAACCCAGGGGCGTTCCGACCCAGTGTGCAAAGTGTGCGGCACACACAGGCGCCGAAGCAGTAAAGGCGCCAAAAGATTTCAGTTGAGAAGCAAATATTAAAAATAAAATATTCTTAATTCATTCATACTAAAATGTAATATATTTTCTTGGCATCTGATTTATCTTTTGTAGATTTACCTTATACAAATTATTTATAAATATTCATTTCTTTCTTTAAAATTTTATTTTATCCTACTTATGAATCCTCTAATGAACCCATTTGGACAAGACCTGTCCAATCTTTATAAACAGAGGCGCACCTCATATAGTTATAAATAATAAAAGGTTCCGTAATTTACATAGCTGAAAATATGCAACACTAATATCTGACTGCGGTGGAAAAGCATAACATACAGTTTTATTACCATAGAAGCTAAATTTCACTTTTTTTAAAATTATTATTTATAAGAAACAATTGTCACTTTACTTCAGAATTTATCATAAATAAGAAGAAAATTATTATTCGGAAATACTGGTAAAAGTTTCTCCTACAATATCAGTCCATATGAATAGAGGTAGACTTATATGTTAGAAACGCATAGCTGCCAACTTTTACGCATTTTTCCTACCACAAAAATGTTATAGTAAGTATTGTCTTATTTAATCGTCGAAATCTTATGATTAAACAAATGGAAAATCTTTGTACAATTTTCGTGGTAGCAAAAATGCGTAAAAGTTGGCAGCTATGGAAACGTTTTATATGATGCGCGTCTATCTCACGCTGATAGCTATAAGTCCCCTATGATTCAGAAACTATTTTAAAATAATTTGCAGCAATAATTTAATTCAAAATAAATTTAAAATTAGATTTTCAGAGTGCAATCTATCTTCGAAAGTTTTGTAGGCGAAGAAGCTATAGAAACCTTAATCACTGAATAACAACTTAATAGCATTAAATAATTAAAACTTATTTAAGGTAATCAATAACTGACTACAGATTTTTGACTGGAGATATTGGCGTCAGCTGTGAGACAAATTTTAACTTTTAAAAATGGAGCATCAGCCGTTTGTGAAGCTGTTGGCATTCCGTGCCGTAGGTTTAACCAGGGGCACCAACTTTTGAAAAATATTGGGTGGGCTCAAAAAATTTTTGAACAAATACATAAATATTGGGTAGACTCAATTAATAATGGGGGGATAGAGATATCAAATTATTGGGTGGGCTCGCGCCCCACGGGCCCATATAAGTTGGCGCCGCTGGGTTTAACTCTGGTTTTCGTACTTAAAGAGTAAAGTGTACTTTAAGTGACCAAAGCAATAATTTTGTTCAGCACTTCTAACAATGATCATTTCTGTGGAAACTATTATGTATTGAACAAAATTGTTATACATATTTTTTTTTCACACCATTGATTTCTGAGTGAAATAAATACCTTTTATCTATGTTATACCTATCTAGTACACTAGAATTACCATGATAGCGAAAAAGGGGGAGAGTTGATGAAGATGGACTAAATTCTGCCATAGATGTCCAAATTTTCTAATTTTTTCGAAGGTTGAAGGCGGAGCCTTTCCCTGCACTTCCTGCGTACACTCGTGTCTATTCAAATACTGCATAAATTATTGTAATGATTGTAAGATTTGTACATTTCATTTTCGAACATACAATTGAATTTTTGAAATATGAGCATTTATTAGCATTACACATAACCGTAGACGTTACAGAGACTAAAATGGCCAAAAAAAAAAAAAAAAAAAAAAAGTTTAATTTAGACATAAATAAATTAGAAACTACAAAGATGATTGTTAATATGAATGGAAAAATATAGATTTATGAAAAAAGTGTTTTAAAATCCCGTGCACTTTAGCACTTTATGTTCTACTAACTAACCGCCTTGGATCACCTAGGCCAATTACAATAACCTTAAATATTCTAAAGTCAAATATTCAATGTTATTTTTTCCAAACTAATGTAGAGGTGGGGTGTGGGGAAGACAATGTCTTCAGCAGCATGTTGATTTGACTTTATAATTTTGAATAAAAATATTTTCGAACAAACATTATATTGTTAGCAGTGTATAATTTTGAATTCGTATGATTTTTCCTTTTTAAATGAAAATCCATCCAATCGAAGCGCGAGTTGATTTCCCACTGCCTTCAGTAGAGTATACTGGCCGTGCTATTCATGTTCCGGTTTGATTTTTCAAGCTAATCGTCAATTTGTATTTATTTTCTGACATTTGGGTATAAAACTTTCAATCTTGACCCCCCCCCCCCCCAAAAAAAAAAAAATCTTAATAAAATAAATAATAGAAATGTACACAATCCCTCATACATATTTTTTACTTTCTTCTATCTTCAATAGAAGAAAGTATTGTAATCGAAATTTTTTTCGACTTCCGGTTTTTGACGGATTTACACGTTTTAGGGGTCAGAGATTCCAAAAAACATGTTTTTACAAAATGTCTGTCTGTCCGTGTGTCTGTGTGTGTGTCTGTGTGTATGTCTGTGTGTATGTCTGTGTGTGTGTCTGTATGTCGCCATTCTACCATCAAAAAGTGTATGAAGTTATGCATAGAATTGAACGAATTTTTTTGTGAATGCTTTTGGCTGTGGCAAGTAGGTCCTAATTTAGTTTTGAAATATTCCGCCGGAAGGGGGCGCTGCAATCGCGATTTTTATGCCGTTTTCAATATTGTACCAACCAAAAGTATATGAAGTTATGCATCGAATTTAACCAAATTTCTTGTGTAAGTGTATGACTATGGCTAGTTGGTCCCCCCTGAATTTGAAAATAATCGGCCGGAAGGGGGCGCTGCAATCGCGATTTTTGTACCATTTTCAATATTGTACCGACCAAAAGTATATGAAGTTATGATTCGAATTTAACCAAATTTTTTGTGTAAATGTATGACTATGGCTAGTTAGTCCCCCCTGAATTTGAAAATAATCGGCCAGAAGGGGGCGCTGCAATCGCGATTTTTGTACCATTTTCAATATTGTACCGACCAAAAGTATATGAAGTTATGATTCGAATTTAACCAAATTTTTTGTGTATGTGTATGACTATGGCTAGTTGATCTTCCCTGAATTTGAAAATAATCCGCCGGAAGGGGGCGCTGCAATCGCGATTTTTGTGCCATTTTCAATATTGTATCGACCAAAAGTACATGAAGTTATGCATCGAATTGAACGAAATTTTTTGTGTAAGTGTATGGCTATGGCTAGTTGGATCGCCCATTGAACTGAAAAAAATTCGCCGGAAGGGGGCGCTGTAATAGCGAATTTTATGCCATTTTCAATATTGCACCGCATAAAAGTGCATGAAGTTAGTTCTAGAACTGAACTAAGTTTTTTGTAATGATTATTTTTTGGTAAGGCAAGTAGGTCCTCTCTGAATTTGAAAAAAAAAAAATCTGCCTATCATTCTATTGTCCATCGGCTCGTGCAGAGACGGAAATTCGTTTCTACTCCGATTAATTGATTGAAGCAGAAATTTAAGATGAAAATCAAAGTTGGTATGGTATTGAATTAAAATTATTAAAGCATTAAAATGAGTAACTATTTTTTTAAATATTAAAATGTACGTATGAGATAGAAGAAAGTTTTGGGATTGGCACATCCTACTAGTTTATTTATTAACGCGAAATTATATTCAAATCACATATTTTTTAATTGGGAGATGATGAAATCTTGAGATAATTTGCACCGAGAGAAAAAATACGTTTGGCGAATCCTTGAAATGACTTCAAAAAAGTTTTTCAACAGTAAATATTAATATTTTCACACTAGATATATTATTTGAACCTGAAAAATACTATAAATGTATCAACAGTTTTTTTTTTTTTTTTTTCTTTAAACGTTTGAAACTTTAGTGAAATGGAAAACTTGAATACTGATGCGAATCGCTGCCAAATAAAAAGGGTTTTTGAAATAGTAATTAAAAATACCATTTTTCTTTCTTTCTTTATTATTATTTATTTATTTATTTGTAATTCTTCCGGGATCTCACTATATCCCAATTTGAAAATGCGGAAAAAATCAAACGTTACGCTTTTGGTCAATGGGAAGGACTGCTTGGGGAAGCACACAAGCATGATCTCGTTGAGGAATAAAAGATCGCCAATTTGCGATGATCATTAAGGGTTTTTAATTAATATTTCGGGTAATTAACAAAAAAAATTGAGTGTCAGGTGCACGGTGCATCTACCATTATCGATCCTTATCCAAATTTTGAGATCTCTATGTGCGGTAGATTTTCTTAGCCATCGCCAATACATGCAAAGAAAAAACAAACATCTTTCTTTTAGATTCGATCTATTGTTATTGCATTAAATTATTTTCTCCGGGATAATGAAATGTTACCGTAACGCAGGATTGTGATAGAGAGTGCTTTCATTTACAATGGTTTTACTGTGTTACGAATTTTATTTACATAGCTGCCACCCTTCTTTATTTTTCAAGTAATTTCAGCATGTTTGGAAACAGAAATTTATTTATTTAATTAAATAAAGTATGAACTGTAAAGAAACAAGACATATTTCATTAAATAAATTTTCTGGTTCAAAAAACTCCAAAAGAATGGCAACTATACATTTATAAATATTCATAGTTTTTTTTTTTTTGGGGGGGGGGGATAAAGTTTTATTTTTACAGGCGATTGGATGGGGGGGGGGTGTAGGGCGCCAAATGCAGTTCTGCACACAGGCGTCGAATACGGCTAGCACGCCCCTGTTTCAACCCAATTTGGGTCTTCAATTTCGACTGTGTATATGCGGACAGACAGACGGATAGACGGACGGACTGAATGACAACTATAGGTGCTACGTATTTACATAATTAAGAACGCACCCAAAAGCTATTTAAAAATGTCGAAATGCAAACGAGTTATTAGAAAATAACCTTCCCTTAGGAATAGCATTATAGCTCGCGAGTGTCTTCGCTCACAGGGATAGGAGCCTTAAATGCTTGACTGGCAAATTTATTCTTCTCTTACCATTATTATTATTATTTATTTTTTTTTCTTTGCCAAGAACGTTCTTCAAAAATATAAGATAAAGATTTATTTAAAAAAAGAAAAGTTCTAAAAGAATAAACCTAGCACCGCTATGCATTTATAAGCCCTGCAAGAAAGCTAAGTAACGAGCTTCCACTTATTAGGGATATTTTTGGAATAAACGAAAGCGGTTTTAAAATAATGTCACCACACCGTCAGCAGCACCAACTTTTCAAAAATATTGGGAGGGCTCAAAAAGTTTTGAGTGAAAAAACAGACATATATTTTTTTACTCACTTTAGTGAGCAGTAGCGTCAAAAGAGAAAGCATAGGAGCGAATGATTAAAGCTATTAATTCGAAATTAAATTATGTTCTCTATAAGCAAATTTTTAACTTATTATAATTTACATTCTAATTTTATAAATTATTTTAGTTAATTATTTTCTTATAAAAGTATATTAATGTTTATTTTAAATAACATTGGAATTGCTGGTATATTACAAGTGAAATAACTCAATTTTTACAAGACAAAAATCCTTTTAAATCATTTAAGTACTTTATCAATTCAAGCCATCAAAACAGATAGCAAAATATGCTGGAAATTTGTTTTCATGAGAAATTTAACTAATACAGTCACCACAAAAAAAATCTTGACATTTCCGATTTCAGACGTTTTGTCAAATATTTAAAAATATACACAAAGAATAACTCCGAAACTTTAGACGTATAAACAAATTAGTACAGGTCATGTATTTTCGAGAAGATTTTTTTCCAAAATCCAATGGGGGACGGTCAAAAAATTGAAAAAGAACGAATATCTTTTGAATAACCCTGTCAAAACTAATACAGTAAAAACGTTCAAACTGCACATTATGATTAAGTGGCTTATGGTGATAAACTGTGTTCAGTTTTATGCGGATAGCATGTATACTCGCAGAGAAATTAAGGTTTTTATAAAAATGGTCCCAAATTTTGCCAAGTCTTTTGCTTATAATTTCCAGAGTTCTTAATAAAAAACAATGTTCTTTTCAGAAAATATGAGAAACGACATTGTACACAATACCCTGTAATCAAAGTTTAAAAGTATTAATAATTGTGTGAAAAATGAGTAGGTTTACTAAATAAATTTTCACTGTGCATGCGTCAATTCCATAAAAAAATTTCATTTGCATTTGTGTTAGCTAAATATATAGAGCAACTTTTGTTAAAGTTTCAAAATCATAGCTTCAAAATTCTGAAAGTTATCGTCGATAGAATAAGATCAAAATCCGATGTTCCCAAAATGAAAAAAAAATGAGGGGCTGTATCCATATTCCATTGATTAGTGGCTACACAGCATTGCACGTACTACTACATTTGGATACAGCTCCTATCTTTTTGCTTCATTTTTGGAAAAACGGATTTTGATCTTCTTCTATCGACGATAACTTTCAGAGATTTCAAGCTATGATTTTGAAACTTTAACAAAAGTTGCTCTATATATTTAGCTAACACAATATGCAAATGAAATTTTTATAGAATTGACGCATGCGCAGTGAAAATTTATTTAGTAAACCTACTCATTTTTCATACAATTATTAATATTTTTAAATTTTGATTACATGGCATTATGTACAATGTCGTTTCTCATATTTTCTGAAAAGAACATTGTTTTTTATTAAGAACTCTGGAAATTATACTTGGCAAAATTTGGGAACATTTTTATAAAAACCTTAATTTCTCTGCGAGTATACATGCTATCCGCATAAAAATGAACACAGTTTATTACCATAAGCCACTTCATCATAATCTGCAGTTTGAACGTTTTTACTGCCTTAATTTTGACAGGGTTATTCAAAAGATATTCGTTCTTTTTCAATTTTTTGACGGTCTCCCATTGGATTTTGGAAAAAAAAAATCTCGAAAATATATGACCTGTACTATTTTGTTTATACATCTAAAGTTCCGGAGTTATTCTTTGTGTATATTTTTAAATATTTGCCAAAATGTCTGAAATCGGTAATGTCAAGATTTTTTTTGCGGTGACTGTACATCCGCTGAAGGGGTTTTCAGTGTTCCTGTAAGTCTAATTGATGTCCTTATTATTTTTCAAACAAAACTTTTTTGAGAACATCAATAAAACTAAACTTCATTTCAGCGACTAAACAGATTTAAAATAAATAAATAAATAAATAAATAAAAATACGAATTACATTAATCGAAATTGGATTTTCGGAAAGATTAAATTATTGGGTGGGCTCGCGCCCCACGGGCCCATATAAGTTGGCGCCACTCCGCACATCATAATCTTTTACTGATGACTAAATAAAGAAACGTATACTCATGCCTAAAAAAGGGGATATAGATTTAGATCAATAGATTTTTATTATATACATTAATTGTTTCTGAAATATGCTTAGAAAACTTTTTTCACTTTATTTATTTATTTGTTACATTTATTTATTTTTATGGTTTTTTTTTTCGTTTATTGAAATTCATTTTTTTTTTCCCCAATATACGGGCAGTGGTGGCTCGCTCATTTTCATCTATTGAAAGCTTGACTGACAAATTTATTATTTTCTTACCATTGTTATTTTCTTTTAAATCTTTGCCAAGAACGTTCTTCAAAAATGTAAGATTAAGATATATTTAAAAAAAAAAAAAAAAAAAAAAAAAAAGTTAAAGAATAAATTTAACAGACATTTATAAGCACTGCAAGAAAGCTAATAACGAGCTATAAGGGATATTTTTTGAATAAACGAAAGCGGTTTTAGAGTTAATTTCTCACATCATAATCTTTTACTGATTATGGTGATTGCAGCAATTATCCGGAATGCGTGCTCAACACATTTAGTCCGGATAATTATATGCTGTAACAGAAGGTTAGAATTTGGATATATTTAGAAGGTTAGAATTTGGACAGTTAGTCATCCGAAGTTCTAAACGAAATTGGGATAGCGTATAGCGGTGATAGTCATCGTAGGGGGAAATAGCTGTTCTGATCCACCAGTGACGGCGAGTTGAAGGAAGAGGATTACACGTCACAGAGCATGCGCAAATGACTAAAAGGTGAAATCTAACGGTATACATTGCGCGGCACCCTAATTAGCGTAAATCACCCAGTGAGAGATCAAACGGCACCCCAAACACATTTTCAAGCCCGCGGGTGTCAAATAGTAACACCTTTTCACCCCTGGGCGCCAAATGCAACTGGTTTGTCACCATTAGGTTTAACATTGTACGACATATACTTCCAAAGCCGTGCGATAGGGGAGATTAAGGTTGCGGTCTTCCCGGTCGCGAGAATTTAGGGGACGCCAAATTTATACTACGAACGTCATTTTTGGCCTGGTATAAGAAAAAGTTGGGGGAGGAGGAGCCGAATTCTAACTTTGCCCCGGGCGCAATTTTTTCTTCGAACGCTCCTGTATACTCCCGTATATCCTCCACTACATCCCTGCTCAGCTCTTCCTTAAAAGTTTTGAGCCTCCCCTGAAAAAATATCCTATGGTCACTGAATAAATTTCTGTTCCGAAAATCCAATTGGAATTATGTTCAAAAATCTAATTTATGGTTTTGAGGCCCTTTCACAGTTTTTCAGAAATAGTACTAATTTGTAGCTGAAACATTAAAAAATTTTTAGTAAATTTGTATTCCACAGAATTTTTAGCAACCATTATAAACTTTTTTTTTTTGCAAGTGAAACAAACATTTTTTTTGTAAACTGAACAAAAGAATATTTTGTATAACTAACTTAAAACTTTTTAGTATGAGCCACCAAGCAAATTTTAGTAATAGCTCCAAAATTATTTTTTGTAACCATTACGTGTGTCCGAAGGGCAGGAGCTTCCTTCGAACTGCATCCAGTGGGTAGAAAGACAGGCTACTGAAGCGGAAGATTTTCGGCGAAGCCGCAATAGATGGCAGCACCAAACATTAGAAGGGAAAGTCCAGAAATTATTACCCATGGTAACTGCTACAACAGGATTTTCATAATCCCTTTATTTAACGAGTACTTACATTGCATACATTCCTTGCATATTTGGTGGCATCCAGCATCGAACCCGGGTACTTTCAGCCTGGAGTTCGGTGCTATGACCACTAGGCTATCACGGCCACACCGAGTGAGTTTTAGTAATAGCTTTTAAAAATGTAAAACTATTAACTCTATTCGTTGCTAGCTTTTTTCTAGTAATTCTTACAGATTCCTGGTAACCGAGTAAGATTACTAAAAAATTTTTAGTAATTATAAAGATCACTAAAATATTTTTAGTAGATCGACCCTTTTTTTTTTACAGTGTACGGCTCTGGGCCTATAGGTAAAAACTGAGAAATTCTATTAGTTAGCCAGTGGCCGGTAAACCCAGTTTCATTAGTGGACACTTTTAAAATATAGGTCAAAATGATTTTTTTTTCTTTATTTAGTAGCCGCAGTGAGTATTAAAGTTACAAATATTTGGTTAAAAATAA
Organism: Maratus speculifer; assembly: GCA_964019185.1. Classification (NCBI taxonomy): domain Eukaryota; kingdom Metazoa; phylum Arthropoda; class Arachnida; order Araneae; family Salticidae; genus Maratus; species Maratus speculifer. The sequence goes on from OZ025295.1 coordinate 203,776,596, forward strand.
AAGTGACATTCCATTGACTGGAAAAATATGAATTAGTAATTAATACTGCCAGATAAAATTATAAGTGATAAACTACATTTAAATATATAGTAATGCATTCTATAAAGCAAACAAGGAAATTGTATTTTTAAATTTTAAATATTTTAAATTTAAAAATAATTTCACATCTCTCTTGGATATTTTATTTTTACTTAAAACTTAGTTGGATCTAATGTAATCAAGATTCGCAAGTTGTAATTATTAAGTTTAGCGAGTGTACAGGTAAATATAAATATTCGTTGCTTTGGTTGAGATTTCAAAATTCCGGATGTCTTATTAAAGCAATCAGAGAGTGCCAATGTGTTGGTGAGGTGGAGGAAGTCTGCTTGGTGGCAGTGAATTCAGATGTTAAATTTGCGTTATTACTCGCTGTTGGAAAATATTCCTAACATTTAATTGACGCGAGTTCTCTAAACCTCATCATTAAATTATAGCTCTAGATGTGTCAACATTTAATTCAGGTAAGCAAAAGGAATAAATAAATATTCTCTTACCTTTTATAGATATCCAGTTCACGTATGCCGGTTAATCCAGGGATGTGGTGCACTATCTATAAGTGTTGGCATTTTTTATTAAACAGTGTTTATCCATTTGTTGACGTTGAATAATGATGTTATGTGCCCCGGGTGGGGACTAATTCAGTGTACACTCATGATGAAGCAGTCGAAGTAATTACTACTAACTTTAAGGAAGAAAATAAAGAATATTTAATATAGTAAATTTAACGGAGCAGCAAACATTTATGACCTCTCGGTGCGAGAGTCAAATATAGAGTGAGAAACATATGCTTAATTACATTACAAAACATTAACAGTAAGCGCACTTTCACATAATGGTGCAATCAGCTAATTAATTTTAATGGGTTATTTTTTTAGAGTCAAAGAATAAAGCATACTAAAAAATGTTTATCAGTTCGTAATATTCTTTATGCATAAAGTTCTGGAAACGCTTTCTGATGACTGGAAGTATTGCATATGTCTTTTGTAACTTCCACATGGCACAGAAAAACCCAGAAGTAAGTTTCGATAATCATTAGTGTGAATTCTAACTTAATGATGTTTTTCGTTTTTATCGCGCCAGATGGGAGAGTTCGTTAAGTATCTTGATTCGGGGATTATTAGATCGGAAAATATATTTCAACATGTTCCCCCTTAAGCCCCTAATCAAGATTGTTCCATAGTTTCAACCTTTCTCTGTTTTCTTGAAACTGAGGTTTGGGTTCCGGTTTCGTAAGGATATCCGCCAGCATCGATTTACTTCGACAGTAACACATTTCTATTGTTCCATTTTCTTTCATTTGCTTGATCAAGTGATATTTTAAATCTATGTGTTTTAATTTATTAGCGTATTTTTCTGTTTGTATCATTTTTATGCATGATAAATTATCTTCGTAGACTGTTATAGGAAGATTTTGTGGTAAATGCAAGTCTTCTAACAGTTTTAATATCCACATTAGTTCTTGTATGGCACTCGCTGCTGCTACATACTCAGCTTCTGCTGAGGATTGTGCAATGCATTTTTGGCGTTTTGTTATCCACTGAATGGGAGTATTTCCTACAAGAAATAAATTTTCGGATGTTGATCTTCGAGTTTGCATATCACCGGCCCAGTCGGCATCGGTGTACACTTCAAAAATTGGTGCATGTTCAGTGCTTATTACTAAATTTAGATCTTTACTGTGATACAAATATCGGATCAAGCGTTTGACACCCTTCCAGTCCTTTTCGGTCGGATTTTCGTTTTTCCTGCTCAAGACATTTACGGCCAATAATATGTCTGGCCTTGTAATCGTAGCAATGTATAATAACGCGCCGATCGCCTGACGATATTTTGTGTTATTAGGCATGGGATTCTCATCTTTATCTGATTTTAAGAAACCCGTTTCCATAGGTGTTCTGTAAGGTTTTGATTCTTCCAGATTAAAATTTTTCACGATTTCTAATATTTTAGATGTTTGGTTAAGATTGAAGCCATTGGGTGTTCTCTTAATTTTTATCCCCAGATAATTATTGATTTCACCTAAATCTTCAAGTGTATACTGTTCCTTTAATTTATTTATGACATCATTTATTTGAGCATTTTTTCCTGCAATGAGTATATCGTCTACATAGACAACTATGTAGACTGTGTCTTCCCCCTGTCCTCGGATAAACAGGCAGGTGTCTGCCTTGCTTTGCGTAAAACTTAATTCTTTAAGAGATTCGCTAATCTTTGTGTACCAAGCCCGAGCTGCTTGTTTCAGCCCATATATTGCCTTCCGGAGCTTACAAACTTTTTCCGGTTTGCTTGCGTTCACATACCCTTCGGGTTGTGACATATACACTTCCTCTTCTAGTTCCCCGTGCAGAAACGCGGTTTTAATGTCAATATGCTTTACACTAAGGTTATGATAGGCTGCGGCAGTCAAAAAACATCTTAAAGTAGTGTGTGAAACTACCGGAGCATACGTTTCGTCAAAATCTATCCCATATTTTTGCTTGAATCCCTGAGCTACTAATCTTGCCTTTTAACGCTTTACCTTCCCCGATTCATCATATTTAGCCTTATAGGTCCATTTGGAACCAATAATTTTAGCTCCCTGTGGTGGTTTTACCAAGGACCAGGTTTCATTTTTCATCAGCGAATTCATTTCGTCGCGCGTTGCGTCAATCCAATTCATTTTTTCTTGTGGGTTCTCGATGCTTAGCATATCTTGCCAACTTTTAGGTTCATATACTGGATCATGCCGGACTGCGTAAGCAAACCTGTCCGGTGGCACGCCTCTATTATGTCTTTCTGATCGTCTTAATTGCTGTGTATGTTGAGACGCGGATGGTGTGTCCGAAAGATTTTGGTTTTGTGTCAGATCGAATTCAATTACGCTTGTGTCGCTCTGAGGTGTTTGTTTGTTTGTTTCTGACGTTAACTCATTCATATTTGAACTTTCACCATCATTCGAATCATGCATCTTATTTTCCGCAAATTTTACGGTTCTAGCTAAGATGACTCTTCCATCACTAGTATATATTCTGTATGCTTTAGATCGGTTGTCGTAACCCACGAAAATGCTTTTTTCTGCTCTGTCATCCAATTTGCCGCGCTTAGATTTGTGAATATATGCGTAAGCGGTACAGCCGAATACTTTTAAATATTTTAAATTAGGTTTTCTGTTTAGCCAAAGTTCGTATGGCGTGGTGTTAATGGATTTCGAAGGTAAGCGATTCTGAAAATGATTCGCGGTGCAAATTGCTTCTCCCCACAATTTGTGTGGAAGGTTCGCTTCATTTAACATACTTCGAGTCATATCTAGTAGCGTCCTGTTTTTCTCTCAGCAACACCATTTTGGCTCGGACAATACGGTACGGTGAGCTGGTGTTCGATTCCGTTATGTTTAAGATACTCTTCTAATTCATCGTTAATGTATTCTCCACCGTTGTCTGATCTGATGGCGGTTGGAAGTCTTCCGAACTTATTTTTGACGGTCGAGATGTATTCCCTTAATTTTTCAAATGTTTCACTCTTTTTTGACATAAGATAAATTACACAAAATCTAGAATAGTCGTCAATGAAAGTAATGAAATAACGCTTTCCCCCTATGGTGGGTGTATTTATTGGACCGCATACATCACTGTGTATTAATTGTAACTTTTTCGTGGCTCTATGTGCACCCGACTTGGGAAATGGGGAGTCGTTGATTTTGGATTTTATGCATACCTCACATTGTGTATTGTGTTTGCTGTTGTTTACTGTAATTCCGTTTACAAGTTGTTTTTGTACAATGGTTTTAATTGTTTCATAGCTTCTGTGGCCTAACTGCCTATGCCATAAATCGATGCATTTTGTATTTGTGCAGTTGTGTGTAATGTTGACATAATTACCTTCCCTTTGATTATAATTGTTTATTTGCACTTCATATAAATTGTTTTTCAATTTGCCTTGTATAATTAATTCCCCGTTATGTATAATGTCACACGTATCTTTTTCGAATTTTACTTCACTCCATTTTTCGTGGCTCTGCTTACTGATAGCAGGTTAGTTTCTATTTCAGGCACAAAGAGTACGTCATGAAGTGCGATTTGCCTGTTGTTTATTCCGGTGTAAATTATAATTTCCCCTGAGCCATATGAAATTAACTTGTTTCCATTCGCGACTGTTACATTTGTTTCGGCGGTGCTGGTCATTTTTGAAAACATTTCCTTGCAATTGGCAATATGGCTGGAGCTTCCTATTGGCGTGAGTTCTTTTACGGTAAAATGATATTTCAATAAAAAGAAAGTATATAAGTTCAGGCCTACCTTTCTAGGAATCTTCTTCGGGCATAACTTTCTTCTTCTTTAGGCCTGCGTAGAATTTACTGGAATAATAATATATTATTATTTTATTACTGTGTGCTATGGAACAAATAATTCGTTCACTTCCGTTTTGGAAAGATGACTTGTTTTAATCACACAAATAAAATAAAAAATATTCACAGCACAACTTGCGAAAACACAAAAATAAGTAGAATTCTAATGTTTTAGTTTTAAGTTCTTTTAAGAAAGAAATATTATCGGAGCTGAGAATTTTTGCTTCCGAATTTTACAGTTTCAGAAAAAAGGTAAACAACAGCTTAGAATCATTTTGACGGAGTGTAGCTTCGCAGAAAAGATGTGACGTCAGAGAAAGTTTTTAAAGAGTTCTTTTCTTCGTTTCAGGACAAAAAGTTTGTATGGTGCTTCCATCTGGCGAGTGCTTTGGAAACAAATCGGTTTTTAATGAAGAGAAAAAAAAGTCTTTTCCATCACCCCCACTTTTGTTTTCAAAGTGCTAGCCTCAGTTGCAGCTGAGATCTTAAAGTTTCAAACTGAGGTTTCGCAAGGGGTTTTGTCATTATGTCAGCAATCATTTGCTTTGAAGGGCAATAGTGTAGACACATTGTTCCGTTTTCTATCATAGTTTTTACGTTGTAGTATTTAACACTTACATGCTTGCTTCTCGATAAATGTTTTTCATTCTTTGAGATTTTTATGCATGGAATATTATCTTCATAAATCGAAATCGGTAAGGTTTGTGGTAGGTCCAAATCTGTTAATAATGCCAGTAACCACTCCATTTCTTGACAGGTATTTGAGACAGATATATATTCTGCCTCAGTAGAGGAGAGTGCGACACTGGACTGTTTCCTGCTTGTCCAGCTTAACAAGTTGTTGCCCAATTTGAAGATATTACCGGTAGTGGACTTCCGGTCACTTTTATCTGATGCCCAATCCGCATCACAATATGCTGTTAAGACGGGCCTTTTATTTTTATCAATTATTAACTTAAGGTCCTTGGTTGTTTTCAGATAGCGAATTACCTTTTCAACTGCTAACCAATCTATTTCTCTAGGTCTTTCATTTCTTCTACCTAATATGTTCACACAGGCAGATATATCTGGTCTTGTGATTGTGGAGATATATAAGAGTGCCCCCACGGCTTGTCGATAAAGGGTATTGTTACTCATTAGTTTACTATCGGGATCTAAATTAAAATAATCCGTATTCATGGGAGTATAAGTTGGTTTAGAATTTACTAAGTTAAATTTCCTAACAATTTCGTCAATTTTATTTTCTTGATCTAACATTAGACTTCCATCTTCTGTTTGTTTGATATTTATCCCCAAATAATGCGATACTTTACCTAACGATTTTATTTCATATTCCCTTGATAACTCTTTGTATATCTCTTCGGTATCCCTTTTCTTTCCTGCTACTAAAATATCGTCGACATATACTATAATATAAGACAAGTTTCCGTTTTTATTTCGTTTGAATAAGCATAAATCTGATGTGCACTGATTAAATCCCATGTTTTTGAGTGTTTGACTAATTTTTAGGTGCCAGGCTCTAGCAGCCTGTTTTAGCCCGTAAATAGCCTTATTCAGTTTACACACCTTTTCCTTTTGATCTTCTACTATATATCCCTCGGGTTGTTTCATGAATACCTCCTCGTCTAAGTTTCCGTGCAAAAATGCTGTTTTTACATCTAAATGAATTATATCTAAATTTTTATATACAGCAGCGTTTAGGACACTTCTTATTGTGGTGTGTGCCACGACAGGGGCAAAGGTTTCATCATAATCGCACCCGAATTTTTGCGAATAACCCTTCGCAACTAGTCTCGCCTTGTAGCGTTCTATTTCTCCACGTGCATTGCGTTTTGTTTTAAAAGTCCATTTACAACCTATAATATGTTTTCCCGGAGGTGGGTCGACTAATTCCCAAGTTTTATTTTGCATAAGTGAATTGAATTCCTCATCTGTAGCTGCTAGCCAATTATTTTTAATTTTTGGGTCTTTCATATTTTCTATATCTTCCCAAGTTTTGGGTTCCTCAACCTGACACATGTTGGCGCTAATTCCATACCTATCGGGAGGTACTCCCCTGTTTTCTCTTCCCGATCTTCTAAGCTGTATTTGACTCTGATGTGGAATTGCGTCCGCGTCATGCTTATCACCATCTAATTCAATTTGTGCAACTTCGGTTGGGGTCGAAATATTATTTTCGTCTTGTTTAGTATCATTTTTTACATTTTCTAGAAATTTTACTGATCTAGATATCATTACTCTATTATCCCCGATATATATTCTATATCCCTTGCTCCTTTGGTCATATCCCAAGAAAATGCCTTCAATGGCTTTCTCATCGAATTTAGCCCTTTTGGATTTTTCTACATAGGCGTATGCCTTGCAGCCAAATGTTTTTATGTGTGACAAATTTGGTTTACGATTATTCCAAAGTTCAAATGGGGTTATGTTATTGTTTGCTTTGGTTGGCAGCCTATTTGTTAAATAAGTGGCAGTGAGAATTGCTTCACCCCAAAATTGTCTTGGTAGATTTGCGTCTGACAGCATTGTGCGCGCCATTTCTACAAGGGTACGGTTTTTTCTTTCAGCAACACCATTTTGAGGTGAGCAAAATGGTACACTTAATTGGCGTTCGATACCGTTAAGGGTTAAATAATCTTCAAAATTTTCCCCAAGATATTCCCCTGCATTATCCGATCTAAAGGCCTTTATTTGTTTACCAAATTTATTTTTTACTAATGCAGAGAAATCTTTAAATTTTTCTAGGGCTTCCGATTTGTGTGAAAGTAAATAAACCATAGTAAACCTGCTAAAATCATCAATGAAAGTAATAAAGTACCTTTTACCTGAGAATGTTTCCGTCTTCATGGGACCGCAGATATCACTATGGATTAGTGAAAGGACTTCATTAGATCTATTTGATGCTACCTTTGGATAAGGTAATTGTGACATTTTCCCTTCGATACATTTAGTACATATATTATCATGTTTACACTTACTTAAAGTTATACCATCCGCTAACTTATGATTCACAAGATATTTGATTGATTCAAAATTTTTGTGTCCTAGGCGTTTATGCCAAGTTGTAATACAATTCGGATTATCACAAGACATTTGTGTTTTGACAGCATATCCGTACTCATCTTTAGGACAAATTTCATATAGATTATTATTTAACTCGGCTGTTAAAACTATGTTATTGTCTTTAACAAAGTTACAAGAATCTTTTTCAAAAATGACTTTAAAGTCGTTTTCTGTTGCTCTCTTAACTGATAATAAATTACTTTGTAATTCAGGACAATAAAGAACATCTTTAAGTATAATTTGATGTGGTGAATTTGTACAAAGTTTAATATCACCCATACCATGTGAATCTAGTTTATTTCCATCCGCTATCATTATGCTACCAAAATTTCCGGTTTTAAAGTTTATGAAATTTTCTTTTGCGAATGCTACATGTCTTGTGCAGCCGGAATCGATAACGAATTTATTTACATTAAGTTCTTGTGCGCTATTAGCAGACATTAAATCGCACGCGGGATAATTTTGTTCGGAGAACTTATAAATGTTTTCTTCCGAATTCGTTGAGGTAGAAAAATTATTCGTACCTATTTCTGCGTCAACATTACCTTTAAAACAGAAGTTGGAAGTATCCCTTACATTACCTTGATTACCTTTGTAATTTCCCGAATTATTTCTGAAAGAGTTTGAATTATTATAAAACTTATTTCGATTCGGATTATTTCTCGAGTTATCATTTTGCATTTTATTCTTTAAATGATAACAATTTTCGCGTACATGGTTGTCTCGTTTGCAAAACGTGCAAAATTTCTTATTTCTAGCATTTTTATTTACTACCTTATATGCTGAGTCGCGTGAGCTCGAAACAGCTTCACGATTCTCAGGTTTATTTATTGCTTTGTAAGCCGAATCTCGCGAATTTGAACTCGCGTCTCTGTTTTCACATCTATGTTTATATTCATCGATCAATTTGTTTTTCACGTAATTTAAAGTTAGATCCGTCTCGCTAGCTTCTAACGCGGTAACCATTGGGTCATAAGACCTAGGTAGGGAGCAAAGCAAGAGGGCACATATATGCGAGTCAGGGATTTCCTCGCCAATAGCAAATAATTTATCTTTGATGGATAAAATATTATTGATATGGGAGATCATGTCTCCCCCCTCGTTCAATTTTTGAGAATACAATTTTCTCAGAAGAAAAAGTTTTGAAGAAAGAGTACTTCTTAAATGAACATTTTTCAAAGCGTGCCAAATATCTTTAGCATTTACAAGATGTTTCACATGAATTATTTGTGAATCTTCAATACACAGATTAATAATCGATTTCGCTTTAATATTGTCCTTATTCCATTGTGGAGTGACAGGATCCGGTGGAGGATCTTTGATTACTGAAAAAACGTTTTCCTTTTGGAGAAGATTTTCAATCTTAAATGCCCAGTTACTATAATTTTGCTCATTCAGCTTTTCAATGAGGGCTATATTACTGGTAGCCATTATATTAATTCAAATCAACATCAAATCAATCGTTATTCAATTATATTATTCAATCGTTTATTTAACAATCATATATATATATTCAAAAGACTGTTTATATTTTAATACTTTCAAATAATATAATCATAAGCAAGCTCTTTTATTTATATATATAAGAACATCTCACGTCTCATAATCTATTGGCGTGAGTTCTTTTACGGTAAAATGATATTTCAATAAAAAGAAAGTATATAAGTTCAGGCCTACCTTTCTAGGAATCTTCTTCGGGCATAACTTTCTTCTTCTTTAGGCCTGCGTAGAATTTACTGGAATAATAATATATTATTATTTTATTACTGTGTGCTATGGAACAAATAATTCGTTCACTTCCGTTTTGGAAAGATGACTTGTTTTAATCACACAAATAAAATAAAAAATATTCACAGCACAACTTGCGAAAACACAAAAATAAGTAGAATTCTAATGTTTTAGTTTTAAGTTCTTTTAAGAAAGAAATATTATCGGAGCTGAGAATTTTTGCTTCCGAATTTTACAGTTTCAGAAAAAAGGTAAACAACAGCTTAGAATCATTTTGACGGAGTGTAGCTTCGCAGAAAAGATGTGACGTCAGAGAAAGTTTTTAAAGAGTTCTTTTCTTCGTTTCAGGACAAAAAGTTTGTATGGTGCTTCCATCTGGCGAGTGCTTTGGAAACAAATCGGTTTTTAATGAAGAGAAAAAAAAGTCTTTTCCATCACTTCCGCTATCTATAATAAAAGTTTGTTTATTTACGGGATGATCGATTAACAAAGCTACGTTTTTATCTTCATTTTTTCTTTGATTTTCATCTTGCGGTTTCGTGGTTTTAATTGGGACATTTTCTTCAAAACACAGAGAAGTGGAATGAATTTTATTCTTCTAAAATTTATTATGTTATACGGGATTATTATTTTTTTTCCGTTTAAGAAAACAGCATTCACTGTATGAGTGGTTTTTCATTTTGCAGAACGTGCAGAATTTATTACCTTTCTTGCGATCTGTGTTAACTAATTTCTCGCGAGCTTTGTACGCTTTAGTGCTAAGTTCCGAATTTTCGGAATTTTCAATTCTACGAGTGTACTCATCGACCAGTTTACTTTTAATAAAACTGGGTGTTAATTATATTTCTGCTCTCGATTCCAGAGCTATAATTAGTGTATCATATGACGGCGGCAACGAGCACAAAAAGAGCGCCGAAATATGAGAATCAGTAATATTTTCTCCAATCGCCCTCAACTTATCGATAAGTTCCAGTAATTTCGTTATATGCACAATTAAATTCCCTCCTTCGTTTAGCTTGGTGCTATACAATTTCCGAAGAAGGTGTAGTTTACTGGATAGGTTTGATCTTTCATGAATATCTTTTAAAGTATCCCATGTTTCGCGATCCGTGTTTAAATGTTTGACATTTATTATTTGACCATCTTCAATACTTAAGTTAATAAGGGCCCTTGCCTTTTTGTCCTTCTTGACCCAGTCTGCGGTTAATGGGTCTCTAGCTGGGTCAGTAATGACATCGTAAAGCTCTTCTTTAATTAAAATCATTTCCAATTTAAATTTCCAATTAGAATAATTATTGGAATTAAGTTTTTCAATTGCTGCACTATCTTTTGCAAAGGCCATTGTTTTTCTTTCCTCAAAATTAGTTAGATATTTTTTCCCTTTTTCGGATTACCGGGTTTTGTTTGGCTAATTTTATTATCTGACTGGATATCTATATTTATTTAACTGCAAAGTGAGACATCATGAAATCGGTCGTCATAATCAATATTTGTTGGAAAATATTCCTAACATTTAATTGGCGCGAGTTCTCTAAAACCTCATCATTAAATTATAGCTCTAGATGTCTCAACATTTAATTCAGGTAAGCAAAAGGAATAAATAAATATTCTCTTACCTTTTATAGATATCCAGTTCACGTATGCCGGTTAATCCAGGGATGTGGTGCACTATCTATAAGTGTTGGCATTTTTTATTAAACAGTGTTTATCCATTTGTTGACGTTGAATAATGATGTTATGTGCCCCGGGTGGGGACTAATTCAGTGTACACTCATGATGAAGCAGTCGAAGTAATTACTACTAACTTTAAGGAAGAAAATAAAGAATATTTAATATAGTAAATTTAACGGAGCAGCAAACATTTATGACCTCTCGGTGCGAGAGTCAAATATAGAGTGAGAAACATATGCTTAATTACATTACAAAACATTAACAGTAAGCGCACTTTCACATAATGGTGCAATCAGCTAATTAATTTTAATGGGTTATTTTTTAGAGTCAAAGAATAAAGCATACTAAAAAATGTTTATCAGTTCGTAATATTCTTTATACATAAAGTTCTGGAAACGCTTTCTGATGACTGGAAATATTGCATATGTCTTTTGTAACTTCCACATGGCACAGAAAAACCCAGAAGTAAGTTTCGATAATCATTAGTGTGAATTCTAACTTAATGATGATTTTCGTTCTTATCGCGCCAGATGGGAGAGTTCGTTATGTATCTTGATTTGGGGATTATTAGATCGGAAAATATATTTCAACACTCGCTTAGTGGCGAGTGCTAATTTTGTCCTATATTTTTTAAAAAATTGGCCATAATGTTTCAATTTTTCTTGACACCTACATAAACTTTAATCATAAATATATATTAAAAAAATTGCACCAGCCAACTATTACTGGTACGATTATTGAGCATATGGCAAGAGTGAAAGATATAAGATACAGCAATGTGCTTAAAATCACCTTGCATCCAGAGGTAAAAATGGTATAATTTATTTGGAATGCAAGGTGGATTTAAAATTGATGATTATGTTTTGTAGGGAAAAAACTATTTCTTGAAAACATAATCCAAATAAAGAGTGCTTGGTAAAAAGCCAAAATATAGAAAATGCAACAAAGATGCTAAATCTGCTTGCATCCGACAGAAAGAAAGAATTAACCAATTCACTAATTAGATATAAACAAAGTAGAGATATTATATCCATGTAAAAAGCTGTATTTCACAATGTAAATTAATAAGATTTTTTAATCGCCGAGTGGCGACTAGGGTGGCGATTGATGGCCGATTTTTAATCGTCACTTTTACAACTTTAATTGCCACGTGGCGAATGGCGACCGTTAATTTACACCTATACTGAGCCTGGGGCAAATTTACATATGCCGGTTGAGAGACTATTTCAGCTACGGCCCTGGGCTGAGCTGAAATAGTCTCTCAACTGGCATATGTAAATTTAATAAAGGTTAGTTGTTAGGAATATAATTGATAATATTTAAAAGCTAATGAATATGTTTGTATGAAAAATATCTTTGTACGTTAGAGTTTCCAGTCGCTCAGTGGACAATGAAAGTATGGACCGGAAAACATCTTTTACTTTAACAACAACTCTAAAATATACGCCAAGGACTCGATAAATTGTTTGTGATTGGAACCCTGCTTTTTGCCTGTCCTCAACTCCGTCATCACCGCTATTGGCCGAAACCGGAGAAGACGCCATCCGGTTGCCATGGTAACTCGAACATCAAACTCCGCCTCGCAGTCGCGCCGGCCTAACAAGATATTTGAAGAACAACCATGTTCATTAAAATAGTCATTGGAGCGTTCGAATTCATTAAGTATTTTAATGAGGCCTATTTGGAATTGAACAAGTGGCATTTTACGAGGAAACGGGATACGCTTTTACTACTTACGATTTTTAAAAGTAGCGATTTAATTGAAGTTCGTTAGTTTTTCGTTCTACGTAAAAGTCAAGTTGTTTAGTTCACTTTTTAAAAAAAATTATTTGTTGCGATTCACAAGTTGGTTTCGAATTTCATTTTCTTGGAACTCATTTGAATAGAATTAAGCTGCCAGCAGTTTAAAATATTTATAATTTTTAAAAAACGAACGCATCAAGTGTTTGTTGGTATTTAAAATATTTTGGTTCTCCTTTCTTTTCGACGGGTCAAGGTTTTTGCAGAGAGAATGGTAGTGAGCTAATTTGATGTAAATTGAAAGTTAATTTTTTTTCGTTCTAAAGGAGTATTATTTACACACCAGAATCTTTTTATTATTGTTATTATTATTTCTTATCTTTTAGAAAATTGGTTTAAAATAAGCTAATTATTCGCAGAAAAAAAAGTTTAAAATGTGGAAGAAGATATATCAAAAATAAAGTGAAATAATATGACAGTGAAACCTCCAAATAAGGGACACTCCGAATAAGGGACACCTCTATTTAAGGGACAAAACTTCTGGTCTCAGTCCCTTGGTATAGGACGTATAGTGTATTTACCTCTCTGAATAAGGGACACTTGATTTAAGGGACACTTGAAATAGAGATTAAAGATGCTTGCTGGCTTTTGAATTTCAGATAATGAAGTAGTCTGTGATGAAAATTAAAATACAGATTTTTGTGAACTTATCAAATTGACAGATATTATGTTGATACAGGGGGATACAACACATTTTACAGGCATTTATTTACCCACAATTCTAATTCGACTTCAGTGCGTTTATCCCCATTGAAAGTAATGCTGAAAATTATGAGGATGATTCTGAAAGTGGAGAATTAAAAAAATTGCGAAACAAATAATTTTACAGATACTTTAACGCTGTTCTCAAATCCAAAAGGGCAATTTTTATGACTAAAGTTTTAATTTATTTTTATTCAGAAATGCCTGAAACTAGCAGGCGTTGTTTAGAAATTATGTAATCGAACTGGTTTTTCTTTTCCCTTTCAAACGCAATAGATCTTTCAGAAAATAGTGTCTAATATAAAATATATCTGTTATATATTATATTACAAATACTGGTGCGGAGGATCCTCTATTTTATTTATTTAGTTAAAACAGCATGATCTAATAAAGAGATAAGGAAATTGTTCACTTACCTCATTTATAGTCATCCCAGAATCCCGATAAATACAATCCACGATATATCCATTTCAACCACAACTTTCGGCTTGCAGCTGCAAAAGACTTAATTTATGTTGTTAATAACTTGTTATAATAACTACACTGCACTCATTGATGATAGATAACATTTCTTTAAATTTTGTGTTTAATGAAATAAAATCGCGTAATAATTTCTTGATTAAAATAATTAAAGTGTGACAATTTTAAAGGAGAGAGAGAAAAGAACGTCTCTCTCTGATAGCATATTTCACATATAGAAAGAGTCAGAGAAAAAGTGCGTAATACAAATGTGATGAGTCAAGGTGATACAAAGTTCAAGTATCAGTTCTTACTGTTCGAAAAAGGGTAGATGTATGTAGACCACAGGCCGCAGAATTCGAGGCTTGGCCAATTCAAAGAAACAAAGTATGAAAACAAAATCTTGATTAATGTTCTAAGTCTAGTTTCTTACGATTCGAGTATGTAATATCCCCCCTGAATCGGAGGAACAAGTGTAAGTTCATATGTTGAACAGTTTTTTAAGATGTAATTGAAACTGAGGTTTGGGGAGAGGTTTGGTGAGAATATCTGCTGTCATCGCAGCAGACTGCAGATACTGTAGCTTTATTATTCCCTCTTCCACTAAATTTCGGATTAGATGAAATCGTATTGAAATATGCTTGGTCCTGGCGTGAGCTTTTTCGGACTCAGCCAACTTAATGCATGATTGATTATCCTCGAACAATATTATAGACAGTTTCTGATTAAGATCGAGTTCCTTGAGTAGTTGGAGAATGTAGACTGTTTCTTGAGCTGCACATGCAGCTGCAACATATTCTGATTCTGCCGATGATAGAGCAATGCAGCTCTGCTTTTTCGAAGTCCACAAGATGGTATTTTTTCCTAATTTGAAGAGATTTCCAGACACTGACTTCCTGTCCGATTTGTCATTTGCCCAGTCCGAATCGGAATACACTCTCAAGACAGGTTCCTCTAAATTAGTGTAAGTTAATTTTAAGTCTACTGTTGTCTTAAGGTATTTAATTGTTCTTTTAACCGCTTCTCAGTCTTTAACTCTTGGATTTTCGTTTCTGCGGCTTAAAATGTTTACTGCTGCGGAAATGTCTGGTCTAGACACAGTCGCAATATAAAGTAGAGCCCCTACTGCCTGTCGGTAATTTGTGTTATTTGGAAGAAGATTTTCATTATCTTCTAGTTTTACATATCCGGGTTCCATCGGTATGTTGGTTGGTTTCGCATTTTCTAAGTTAAATTTATTTGCCAATTCATTGATTTTATTTATTTGGTGGAGTGTCATTGTGTTCTTGTCGGGTCTATTTATGTTTATCCCCAAATAGTATTTCGCCTCACCCAAATCAGTAACCGGGAATTCTTTATTTAATTTGTTTATGAGTTCGTTAATATTTTCATCTTCCCCAGCTATGAGGAGATCGTCAACATAAACAATTAGGTAGGTCGTTGAGTCATTGATTGTTTGTTTGTATAGACATTTATCAACCTGACTTTGGTGAAAACCTAATTTTGTTAGTGATTTGTGCAATGTCAGGTTCCACGCCCTGGCTGCCTGTTTTAAACCATAAATGGCCTTTTTAAGTCTGCATACCTTATGTTCCTCTCCCGGAACCACATAACCCTCAGGCTGATGCATAAACACGTCTTCTTGTAATTCCCCGTGTAGGAAAGCAGTCTTAATGTCAATATGTCTTAAACTCAAATTTTTATACAATGCCATTGCTAAAAAACTTCTAATTGTCGTATGAGATGCGACTGGTGCAAAGGTCTCGTCATAATCGACCCCATATTTCTGGGAAAAATCCTTTGCAACTGGTCTAGCCTTAAATTTCTCCAACACACCCTGGCTATTGTATTTAGATTTAAACGCCCACTTACAACCGATTACTTTAGTCCCTGGCGGGGCTTCGACTAATTCCCACGTATCATTCTCGCGAAGAGAGTTCATTTCTTCTAAAGTCGCTTCTATCCATTTTTCCTTTTCAACCGGGTTTTGCATATTTTTTATATCGTCCCAACTTTTCGGGTCTTCTACCTTAACATTATTTGTTATAAACGCAAACCTATCAGGAGGAACCCCCCTGTTCGATCTGTTTGATCTACGTGGGACGATCTGCGTGGTGTCTAAATTTGCAATCTGATTTTGCTCTGTTTCTTCGGTACATACATTATCTTCGATCAATTGCAATTTCGGTTGCAGATTATCATTATTAGGCGTTTCAATAGTTTTATTCGACATGTTATTTTGGGTTGTGTTTCGACTTTCATTCTCTAGAAATTTTACAGTTCTACTTATTATTATTTTTCTGCCATCCGTACAAATTCTGTAGCCCTTGTCGTAACCTACGAATATTCCCTCGATCGCGGTACTATCCAATTTTCTTCTAAGGGGTTTTTGTATGTAGGCGAATGCGCGACACCCAAAAGTTTTTATGTTCGAAAGGTCTGGTTTACGACCAGTCCATTTTTCGTAGGGTGTACGGTCATTGGATGAAGTTGGGAGTCGATTCTGTAAGTACGTTGCGGTGCAGACAGCTTCGCCCCAGAATGAGTTAGGTAAACCACTATCTTTTAGTAGGCAGCGAGCCATTTCCGTCAAGGTACGGTTTTTACGCTCCGCAACCCCGTTTTGAGGCGCAGAGTATGGAACTGTAAGCTGGTGATCGATTCCCTCATTTTTTAAATAACTGTCAATTTCCTTCCCTAAATATTCACCTCCGTTATCGGAACGGATAGCTTTTATTTTCCTACCAAATTTATTCGTAGTCATTGCTACATATTCCTTAAATTTCGGAAAAACCTCATCTTTATTTCTCAATAAATACGTGACAGTAAAACGGCTAAAATCGTCTATGAATGTCAGAAAATAGTATTTTCCCCCAACCGTCGCTGTTTGCATGGGCCCGCACAGATCAGAATGCACTAATTCTGTGGGCTCTGTAGCTCGAAAGCTAGCGGCTTTGGGGTATGGATCACTAGTGAGTTTAGAGATGATGCAAGTTTCGCATGTATCGCCGTGTTTACATTTGTCAATTTCAATCCCTAACGCCATGTCATTGTTTACTAATTCCTTAATATGGTTAACGTTTCTGTGGCCTTTATGCAAACAATTTTTATTTTCACATTCATTTATGATATTTATACTGTGAGATATATTTTGTTTTATTTTACATTCATAAAAATTGTTGTTTACGTAACCCTCGAGGTATGTGACACCTTCGCGAGTTATTTTGCAAGATTGTTTTTCAAATATGGCTTTACAACCGTTTTCTGTGGCTCTTTTTATAGAAATCAAGTTCGTTTCTATTTCTGGAACATACAATACATTTTTTAATGTTATCGTGCTGTGAGTGTTATCCGACATTACTGTATCTAATTTTATAGTCCCGTAACCCTCAGAGTATAACTCTTGACCATTCGCAATTGTTACACTAGAAATATTGTCATGAAAATCATTAAATTTATTTCTATCATTGCAAATATGAGTTGAGGACCCAGAATCAATTACCCATAAGTTTTTTACATTATCCCCAATAAAAAATGTAACATATTTATTATTGGGTGTTTCCTTTTCGATATTTTTATTTTTGTTTGTACTCGCACCTGCACTGCCTTGAGAGCATATAGCCGATTTTTGTGACTGGTTTGAAAATCTATTGTTGAATTGTGGTGGTTTTGAACCACTACTTTTGTTTTTATTTTTTAAGTGCCAACATTCTTCGATATTATGTGAATTCTTTTTGCAATACCTGCAAAATTTATTTATTTTCGGTTTAGCACCTTTAACTTTGTACACTGTGTGAGATGGTTCATTCTCAATTTTATTGTCATTTCTTTTTAAATATTCATCGCAAAGTTTGCTGCGTATAAACGCAGCACTAAGATCTCGCTCATCTCTAGCCTCCAGAGCAGTTATGAGAACATCGTATCTGGGAGGCAGGGAACACAGCATCAATGCTGCAAGATGTTGATCGTTAATGGTTTCACCTATGGCAGCAAGTCGATCGCGTATTTCATATATGTTATTCAGGTGGTTAATGAGGTTGCCACCTTCATTTAATTTCGACGAATATAACTTCCTCAAAAGGAATAGTTTACTGCTTAAATTTGTTCGTTCATGAATATTTTTCAAGGCGGTCCAGATGTTGCGCGCGCTCTCCAAATTTTTAACATGGATGACTTGGTCATCTTCTATTGACAAATTTATGATTGCACGCGCTTTTCTGTTTTTATTTTTAAACGAATCTGTCACGGGATCTGGGGGTTCATTAGTAATTACACTATAGAGGTCCTCCTTTTGGAGATACATCTCCATCCTGAATTTCCAGATGTGATAATTGTTTGAATTAAGTTTTTCAATCACTGTATTATTTATTACACTCATATTGTAACGATATATAGACGTAACTGTCTTATATATTTTTATTTTATTTGTGTAAATTTTTGTGCTTCAAATTCGGAATTGCTTACGTTTTTTTTTTTTTTTTTCAAAACATAGCAGAAAAGAAAAACATTATGTCACATTTCAGTATATATATATATATATATTATGTAAGCACAAAATACAAAATAATAAACCAGTAATAAAATGATTTCACTTATTGGTAGCGCTGCGACAGAATCAGTCGCATAATCTAATATTAAATATATCTGTTATATATTATATTACAAATACTGGTGCGGAGGATCCTCTATTTTATTTATTTAGTTAAAACAGCATGATCTAATAAAGAGATAAGGAAATTGTTCACTTACCTCATTTATAGTCATCCCAGAATCCCGATAAATACAATCCACGATATATCCATTTCAACCACAACTTTCGGCTTGCAGCTGCAAAAGACTTAATTTATGTTGTTAATAACTTGTTATAATAACTACACTGCACTCATTGATGATAGATAACATTTCTTTAAATTTTGTGTTTAATGAAATAAAATCGCGTAACAATTTCTTGATTAAAATAATTAAAGTGTGACAATTTTAAAGGAGAGAGAGAAAAGAACGTCTCTCTCTGATAGTATATTTCACATATAGAAAGAGTCAGAAAAAAAGTGCGTAATACAAATGTGATGAGTCAAGGTGATACAAAGTTCAAGTATCAGTTCTTACTGTTCGAAAAAGGGTAGATGTATGTAGACCACAGGCCGCAGAATTCGAGGCTTGGCCAATTCAAAGAAACAAAGTATGAAAACAAAATCTTGATTAATGTTCTAAGTTTAGTTTCTTACGATTCGAGTATGTAATAGTGTCAAAGTGGGCGTTTTGGACCGAATTTATACACGTAAGAAGAATAAGTACTCAAGAAAAGGTGAAAAACGTCTGTCACGTGATCAAAATCATTTATAACTCAATAGATAATTTATTCAAAACTTGAAAACACAGTTCGATCTAGTTTTATACCTTTCCGTTTAAAAAAGAATTTGTAAATGCATCAAAACATTTTCCGCTTGCTGAGAAGAGCAGTTGAGAGATTTCTTGTCTTAAAATATGCAAAGCAGTTAAATACATTTTTTGTAATTACTAATGATAATGAAGATAATGATAATGAAGAATTAAAATTTATAAGTATGGTAAATGAACACTTGAAAAATGTATAGTGAGAAATTGAAATTTACAAAGCAATCATTTTTGATTGATTACTTCAAGTATAACTCTTTTAAATGTTTTTATACTTTTTGCATGTACACAGTTTGTGTAAAAAATACAAATCAGTAATTCTACACATTATTTAATGATTTAGTAATCAATTAAAAGTTTTAATTAATTAATTTTCTATTTCTTTTGCGTCTGATTAACATTATTTATACACTTCGAATAGATTCAAACTTCACCTTTTAATGTTTTGTTATTTTTATATCCTTCAGGACGTAAATAAAAAACTCCGAATAAGGGGCACCTCTATTTAAGGGACAAAAGTTCCGGTCTCATAGGTGTCCCTTATTCGGAGGTTTCACTGTATTTAATTTATTGGAAACAACAGTTTATCAAGGGCAAAAATGGTATAGAACTTGTTAAATTTTAAAAAGACTGAGTTACGAATATAAACAGTAGAAGAACATCATTATCACATAAACATATCCATATCAAATTGTTTTTCTTATATAAAAACAACAAGCATGCATATAGTAGTAGTAATTTTTATTGTAAGTTGGGGAATTATATTTCATCAGTATACCAGGGCACAGGACTAGTGAAATATTGCGCAGAGCACAGGGAAAATCTTTTGCGGAGCCTGCTGGTCACTCAGCGGCCGAATTGCCCTCGGTAATGTTAAGTCAATAGGCGTTTGGTGCATTTTTATATTCAAAATATCTCGAAAAGGAATTATTATTTTTAACTTCTTTTTTTTAATGTTCTCTTCTCAAAAGATGCCACATTTTTTTCATTTAAATTTGAAAATTTCAAAAATATTCTTTTTTCAGAAAGTAGATAGGAATGCTCTTTATCCCTCTGCAAGTTCCAAATTTTTATATCTTTTAGCAGTCATAAGTTACAAAGGATTAAATAATACCGTAAACCGGGGTTGCTTTGCCAGGTTTCTGATATATTTCTGTACATAACTTTTTTTTTTCTTTTTTTAAAATTTGGATCTAAAAAAAAGGTGCATTGATTTTCAACATTAAAGTGAATTCAAACGCATACTAGAAGTATTGTAAAAGTAAAAAAAAAAAAAAAAAAAAAAAAGCGAAAGGGGTGACATAGTTACCCCGGGTTTGGGGGTTAATTTTGTCACCTAAGTACAAAAATGCTTTAAATGGTAGCAATAGACGATATATGACAAAGTTACCACCACATATCGATGTAAAATAAAAAAAAAAAGTACATCCCTTAAATCAGCTAGGAGTATTTTAAACAATAAACACTCTAAAAGTGGAAGGAGTGAAATGCTCACTTTTTGAGAGAGTGATAGGTTTTCTCACTCTTTTCGGAGTGAATTCAAAAGAAATACACTCCTTAAAGAGTGAAATATTTCACTCCATTGTCGAGAGTGAGACAAGCCACTCCGCTGTCAAGAGTGAAACATCTCACTCGTGACGGGAGTGAAGCATCTCACTTTGTGACGGGAGTGAAGCATCTCACTCCGCTAAGGAGAGTGAAAGCCTGCAACTTTACAGTTTTAAAATTTTCCGTTCAACTTTGAATTAACATATGGAATAAAAGAATGAAAAACACTAAAATATGTCACTTCTCATTTAAATTCATACAAAAAATACGAATAAATGTACTGAAATTACTTTCACAGGCATACATATAACATAAATTTATTTAAAATAGATATAAAACATCTTAAAATACATTAAAACCATTAAAAAAACTTAAGATTTTTTCAACCATTACACGGCCTTCATAGTTTTTTAACGTTTTTAATGACTTTTAAGATTTTTTTAATAATCTATTTTAAATAAATTTATATTATACACTATAAAAAAAACTCCCTTACTTTACACTAAAAAGGGTGGCAACTAAGTTGCCACCCCAAGTGGTGTAATGAAATTCCACTTGTAAATTGGTGTAATGAGCCACCAACTATCAAATGGTAAACAAACACCATTTGTAGTGGCAACTTAGTTGCCACCCTTTTGGGTGTAAAGTAAGTAATATGTTTAAAATGTACGTTATCATAAATTGTCTCAATTAAAGGGAAGTTTAGCACACTCTTTGCGTGAAGTTATTTTTTTTAAATTATGGCTGTATTAAATTTGAAATGTAATTTTTTAATTATTTTTTATTTTGCTACCATTTATTAAAGTACACTATATAAGTAGACGGTAAAAAAGGAAATTTTCTAATATTTACATGATTTTAACAGCAAAATAAAAAATAATTTAAAGATTACATTTTAAGTTTAACACAGCCATAAATTAAAATAATTAGTTTCATGCAAAAAGGCTGCTAAACTCCCTTTTAATTGAGGTAATTTATTATAACATGCATTTTAAACATAATACTCAGTTATTAAACAATGTAATTTAGTATATTTACATACTTAAAAACATAGTTATATGGGTCACATAGTGTGTTTGGGGGTTGGTGGGAGGAGGGGGCACAATGTATCTACAGCATCTCTAAATTTCAGTATAGTTTCATTACTGTTTGTCACAGGTGTCACAAAATTGAAAAGTGTAAAAGCACAAATAAATTCTATTAAGTTCATGTTTTTCGTTTATTTTGAAACTTTAAAAAATTTAATATTACAACTAAATACTATAAAAGAACATTACGCTTATATTTTGGCAAAGGTGATCTGGAAAACATATGTGAAAAAAATGTATCTAACAGTATTGTATGACCACTTTTGGATTTCAAGAATGAAGTAACATGCTATTTTGAAAATGTATGTTTTTTTCACACAAAAAATCCCAATATGTTTATATATATAATTTTTTTTTTACAAAAAAAAGCGAAGAAACAAAAGACGATATTAACATAAATTTGGCGGCCCCTCAGTTTCCGCGCCCGGGGCGACCGCCCCCTTCGCCCCCGTTTCACACAGCTCTGAATGAACATACCGCCACCCCCCCCCCCTTTCGTTGAAGTTCTAAGATTTTCCATTAAATGTATTCAAATTCAAATAGGCATTAATGATGATTTTAATTAAGTTGTACTAATTTAATAAATAGAAAAATAAAACCATGACAATCTCTTTAACTCTTTCAGTATCAACATATATATATAAACGAAATAAAAATAATGAAATTTTTGCTTCTAATAATCTAAAAACACATCAAAATACAAATATAAATTGAAAAAATGAATGTTTAAAACAAGATATAACACTATGTTTATTTAATTTCGTGTTAGTTCAAGTTATGCGGAATTTAAAGCAGTAAAACACTATAAAATCAAAACTAAATATTTACAGAGCTTTGGCTCTGTATACGAAAGTGACAATTTTACGACTTCTTTTATTATTAATTTTTATTTTTAAAATATCGAAAAAGCTAGACTGCAAAATCACATTTTGCAAGTATCATGCATTTATTTAAAATATATAACACAAATACAGGTTTTTACAGAGAATTAAGAGTGATTGTATACAAAACAGAAAGAAAATAAACGTCACTTACTTACTTGAAAAAAATCCAAAACTTTGCAACAACACTGTGTTGCAGCTGACGGCCATCATTAGAATAAACTCTAATTCATCGTAGAATAGATTATTTCTTGTTTCTTAAAGTGTCCAAACTAATTGAAATAATCAAAACTGTAAGTCGATAAAAGTTCTTAATATGAACTATGTCAGATATTTTTTAATCATTTTATTACTACGAAATATATTTGATATTCACAGAACAAAACAAAACGTTTTCAACTAAGCGCCATTTTGCATATCCAATAATTCCACCCCCCGCGCTGGATTTCATAATCACCGACTTCCTATTGCTAGATTAAAAAAACACCTGCCGTTGTGTTGATAAATTCAATAAAGTCTTTTAGAGAGCGCATTGTAACGATTTCTAGTGATTCAGAACGCCTATTTTTTTTTTTAAGAGTTGTGATATGTCATTGAAAGTGTAAAGTAACATTTATTTTGGTATTGGCGCTCAAAAAATAATACATTTACACCTTATTTCACATCTCATGCAACCGAAGGAAATGTGATAAAACTCTTTATTTTTTACAGTGTATGTATGCACCTGAAAGTAATTTCAGTTCATTTATTTGTACTTTTTACGTTAATTTAATTATTTAACACAATGTGGATTTTGCACAAGTGTTGAATTCAAGGCACTGAACAATGAATCCCCCCCCCCCCCGGAAAATGTGGTGTTTGTGTTTTCAATGGTCAAAAATGCAATTCCCCCCTCCCGAATCCCTTTAATTCATTACAGAAGTCGCTACCGGAGAAAAGTGTCTGAATTCAACACTGTTTAACACTAGAATTTTATCTGCATATGTGAATGTAAAGAAGAGTTGAATTCAGACACTTTTCTCTGGGAGGGATTTCTGTGGCTCCGGGGCGGGGGGTGGTCATTATGGAGGTCCAGGGAAGGATCGCACTTTCTGACCATTAAAAACACAAAATATCAAAATTTTCGGAGGGGGGGGGCATCTTACTGTCCCGGGGGGATGCCCCCCCCCCCGAGCCACCCTCTGAATTAAATATTGCTGAAAAAGAATTTCAGTCAGTTAATGTCTTTAATCTGAAAATTCAGACTTAATGAATGTCTTAATTTTTAGATACATAATCGTCTTAATATGATCATGGTATAAACGAACCAAGAAATATGTTAGAATTATCTAAGAAGTGTTTTATTTTGAACATTTCTACTATGCGAATTGCAAGCCAGATTCAGATTTCTGCGCATGACGTACTGATATGACGTAATTTATGAGAAATGAACAAGAGCGGGAAGCTAGCTTTGTACGCCATTAGTTCAGTTAAATAATGGATTATACTCTTTTGGATAATTTTAGAATAAAAGAATGAGACGTATTTTATTTTAACGTGTTATTCCAGTGGATTTTATCTATGAATAAGAGTAAATAGCTTTAAAGATTGATCTCTTTTTGTAGTATAATGTTAAACTTTTTTTTGTCAAGCTATTGTTCGTTATTTATGTAACCGGTGTAACTTGTAGCTGTTTTAATATTTAAATTGCATTTTTTTAATTCAATTTGCTTGATTTTTAAGAATAAACCAATGAGTGATAACTAGTTTAATCTTCCTCTGCGAAACTGTGAAATGATGAATTCGTCATCGCTCAAAAACAAAATTTTGCTTACATACGTACTTCGGAAAACCTGAATGATTTTTTTTCCACCATGATTCAGTGATTCATGGTTAAAGAGATAAAAACATAAAATTGAAACCGTTTGATACCGTATTTATTTAATGTTGTATTTCTTCTGTTTTTACTATTAAACACTTTCAACTATACGCATCAATATTTATTTTATTTTATTTTATTTTATTTTATTTTATTTATTTATTTGGTATTATTCCGGAGATAAAAATTATATTTATATATGATTTTGATTTTGGAAAAGTTTTTAGATTGAAAAAATGTCTTTAATACTGTAAAAATTTTCTTTAGATGTTACCATAAAGGAAGTTTGTGAAAGATTTATTCTTATTGATATTTTAATTTACTATTGAAAATCAAAAATTATGATATCCAACGCTTCAGATTTAACATTTACCAAATTTCTAAAATTTTCATAGGAATTTCTTGTATATACTATACCGTAAGATTTTTGAAAATTAAACAAACGCAGAAACATTTTATTCATGTATGGCAGTTTCTTTTGTTTGTTTAACGGTATTGATTAATATATTTTGAGTTTTTTAAATTGATGTATTAATTATTTTAATTTATACGAAAGCATTGGTTTTCTATATTTTGTTAACGACTTTAAATTTTGAAAATTGAGTATTATCAGAAAACAGTTATTAATTTTCCTTTTATTGCAATCTTTTCTGGTACAAGTAATTATTAGCAGTAAAAAATTAAATATGATAAATTAGGCATAAATAAAAAGTTGTTTATTCTTGACGTGAAGTTTATAAATAAAATGTCCTTAGTATATATTTTTAAGTTCATATTTACTTATGTAATACAAGTTTGAATATATTTTTTAGTGATTAATAACTATTTTTTTTTATATTCAAAGTATTTTTAAAGCAATTAAAAACAATAGATATGTCATTTCTTTTCTTTTTCTTCTTTTTCTGTTTTCTAAATCTTTCTTTTTTTTATTAAATTATGTAAAATTTGTCTAGCTCTTATTCATAAGATATAAAATTTACTGGCATAAAGAAATTAAATATGACTTATATCCTGCAGATATAGACTCCACGTTCATTTTAATGAAACAGTGATAAATCATAACACATAAAAACTTTACCCATTCAAATTTAATAGCAAAGAATACAATTATCTAAATATTTAAAAGTTGAATTATGTATGAAAAAAAAAAAAAGCTCATAACGTGTATCACGGGAATTATAAAAATTCTAAATAAAATTTAATGAGTACCTAAATGGAAAAAATAATATTATCTGATTAAGATTACGGTTAATTATACTTTCCTTATGGACATTTTAAAACTATTATATATTTATAGCGCATTTAATGAACACAAACACAAACGATAACATTGTAATAAAATATTTTATTTTTTTTGTCAGTAATCTAATTTAATTCCTATGTAACTTTAATCAAGTTTTTTTTTTTTTTAAGTTTAATTAAAGTTACAGAATATGAATTATATAAATATTGTTAATAAAGTATTTTTTTCCAGTCTTTATCACTCTTGCATTTATTTTCATTGCATGCTCTAAAGATGTGATTTTTTTAAAATGTCCATAAAAGCAACATAAAAAAAGAATTTGCTGCATAAAAAATAACATTTACTCCTATGTAAGAGTGACTATTCACTCCTATCCGGGGTGAAAAAATGCACTCCTTTAGCAAAAGTGAATAGTCACTCCTCCGAAAGAGTCAGTATTCACTCCTGCTTACAGTGAATATTCACTTCCCAGGAGTGACTATTCACTCTTTCACAGAGTCAACAATTCCACTTTTGCCCAGAGTGAATAGTCACTCTAAAGAGGTTGGGCATATTTTGAGTCTGCGATAGAGTGAGTATTCACTCCTCCGGAGTGAATAGTCACTCTTTTTTATTTAGAGTGAAGTTTACAATTTATTGCAAAAAATATGATTTCCTATTATTATTTTTTTTCTCTCAGACTGAAAGCATTCATTATATCATCAAACTCCCTATTCTAACTTCTATATTCTGATTCTGATACATTAAATCCAGCGGTCTGCCCATCAATACAATGCCAAAGATTTTTCCGATGAAAATCTTTGGCAAAACATAGATTTCTTCCATTAAGATAGTATGGGGTAGATATTTTCAAATTGAATTTTCTTTTAAAATTATGACGAAATTGCTACAATTTTCATTGATATATATTCTTTTATTAAAAAACTATTGATTTTACTTAAATTTATCGCAATTTTTTTAATTTAATATTAGTTAAAAAGGAAATTTTAGTTAAACTCAACAAAAAATAATGAAACATTTGTTAAATGTTGTTCATAAAAATGTCAAAATAGATATAGTAAAAAATAATAATAAGTTTGGGAAAAAGTTTGAAAAAATGCTTATAATAATAAGAAAAATAGAGAACTCGTTACTTTCGCACACTGAAAAGTGTGATGCGGTCCCGTAAGAAAGTGGATCGGTGAGTAGGCTCTCCGTATTAAGCCGCTATCAGATCCACCAACATTTAATAAGACTTTTGAGCCAACACGCGATTTCCTCCAACTTTTCGGGAAATATCCTCCCAACGTCCAGTGTAATAGCAAACTCCCAGACTTTTTTCAACACGTTCAAAAAAATCTGGCCTAGCTCAGATTTTTCATCCAACATCGAACGTTTCAACGAATCAGAGATAAGCGATTGATACGAGTAGGCGATAAATGTTAACGCCTGGCACGAGTGGAAACTGGTTTTACAGCTTTTCCTCCGAATTTTTCAAAGACAAATGCAAACCTTTGTCCCCCTTTGAACGGGAAAATGTTGGAGTTAAAATCCGCTGAAAAGTTTGTCTCGTCTAAAGTCCGTGTGTCTAATAGCAGCTTTATATACAGGGCCATAGCTAGAAGTGAACAACAGGAGGGGGGGGGGGGTCATAATTTTTTTTTCTCTCTCTCTGACGCAGAAAGATAAATTAATGCATAAACTGTTGTAATAACTGCAAGAAAAGTATATGGTGATGAAAATTTTGAGTGTATAACTGATGCAAAATTAAACATCATATTAGCTTCATATGAACAAATAGGACGAGGAAGTGTTGAAACACTTATTTTAGATGAAATTTAGTAATTCTGCAAAACTGTGAAAGGTTCCCGAATCTAAATAAGATTTTTGAAGAGAATTTCATTTGCATTTTCGGAAGAGAAATTCATTTTGTGACCTTGGAATCTTTTCCAGGGGGAGAGGGGGGTCAAAATATTTTAGGGGGGGGGGGGTGAGCCGCCCATAGCGTCTCCTTAGCTACGGCCCTGATTATATATGGAGCTCAGTGGCCATGACTTCCAAGGTCTTTTAAATGAACTGCTCTTCTTTATGAGTGAGGATTGTCGGACCACCTACAGACTTCGTGTGCCTTCCAAGGTACTTATTGACAAAAATACTAACATGATATTTGCAATGTTGGGTTAGATAGTTTTTTACTCATGCTATTATGGACAATTGCCACTGCATTTGCCACATTCTCTTCACACTGTACAAATAAATGACCCAAACTGGGTTGTAAGATTTTGGGGTAGAGTAGTGTTCCCAAAATGGTACAGTTAGTATTCCCAAAGTAGTTAATCCAAAACGGTTCAAAACAATGCAGATCAGTAAAACATTAAAATAATCAAAACTTCTTAGAAATAATTTATAGGGTAAATGTGCCAGTAATGGACCACCTTCCAATAATGGGCCACCTCGCAGTTTTTAACCGACTTCCAAAAAGGAGAGGAGGTTATCAATTCAACGCGTATGTATTTTTTTTCTTTTTTTCTTTATGTATATTCACCGATTACTCCGAAACTATGCAACCGATTTCTGTTATTTTTGTTTTAAATGAAAGACGATGCTCTCGAATTGGTACCACTTCCGTTTCATCGAAATTGCTTCAGTACTTTTGCCCCACTAGTGGCCGAGAGGTTTAGACCTCTCAACTGGTAGACGGCAGGTGCTGGGTTCGAACCCAATCGCGGTCGTCGGCCTAACCGTTTGGAGTTTTCGTGGTTTTCTTCGAACCTTGCGTAAATACGGGTTAGGTTCCCTTAGAAAGACCCCCACGAAGGGCACTTCCCCCCAGGGCCTATATCCCTAGTGTAGATAATTGGCCGACATCAAGGAACCAAGCTTCAGTACTTTTTTTATTAATTAACCAAAAACTAATATAATTAGTAATTTTTCGCGAATTAAAAATGTTGAATACGTTCGCTGACTGAAGTGCAGACAGCATGGCCGAGCGGTCTAAGGCGCTTGAATGAAGCTCTGTATCTCGAAAGCGAGCGTGGGTTCGAACCCCACTCTTGACATAATTTACATCCATGTAAAATTTACAATATTTTTTTCCGTATAACAATTTTTATTATTAACCGGCTTTAGAAAAGGAAGAGGAAATAATCAATTCGACACGTATGTATTTTTTTCCCTATGTATGTTCACCGATTACTCTGAAACTATCCAACCGATTAATTTGGTTTTTGTGTTAAATAAAAGAGGCTACTCTCGAATTGGTACCACTTCCATTTCATTGAAATTGGTTCAGTACTTTTTTAGTAATTAGTCAAAATTTAATAAAATTTGTGATTTCTCGGAAATTAAAAATAACATGGACTTCGAATAAACTCGCCGGCTGTAACGCTGTCAGGATGGCCGAACGGTATAAGGCGCCAGATTTAAGCTCTGGTTCTCGAAAGAAAGCAGGGGTTCAAATCCCTCTCCAGACATAATTTATATCCATGTATAATTTATAATATTTTTTCCGTATTATAATTTTTATTATTAACTGACTTCAAAAAAAGGAAGAGGAAGTTTTCAATTCGACACGTATGTATTTTTTTCTATATATGTTCACCGATTACTTCGAAACTATCCAACCGATTAATTTTGTTTTTGTG
Source organism: Maratus speculifer (assembly GCA_964019185.1). NCBI lineage: Eukaryota > Metazoa > Arthropoda > Arachnida > Araneae > Salticidae > Maratus > Maratus speculifer. Next base: position 203,806,017 of record OZ025295.1, read on the forward strand.
TTAAATAAAAGAGGCTACTCTCGAATTGGTACCACTTCCATCTTATTGAAATTACTTCAGTACTTTTTTAGTAATTAATCAAGATTTAATAAAATTTGTGATTTTTCGCAAATTAAAAGTAACATGGACGTTGAATGAGCTCGCCGCCTCTAACGCTGTCAGGATGGCCGAGCGGTCTAAGGAGCCAGATTTAAGCTCTGGTTTTCGAAAGAAAGCAAGGGTTCAAACCTTACTGCTGACATAAATTACATCCATGTATAATTTATAATTTTTTTTCCGTATTATAATTTTTATTGTTAGCTGACTTCAGAAACGGAAAAGGAAGTTATCAATTCGACGCGTATGTATTTTTTTCTATGTATGTTCACCGATTACTCCGAAACTATTGAACCGATTAATTTCGTTTTTGTGTTAAATAAAGGAGACTATTCTCGAATTGGTACTACTTCATTGGTACTACTGGTTCATTGAAATTGGTTCAGTACTTTTTTAGTAACTAGGCAAAATTTAATAAAATTGGTGATTTTTCGCAAATTAAAAATAACATGGACTTTGAGTAAGCTCGCCGACTGGAGCGCAGTCAGGATGACCCAGCGGTTTAAGGAGCCAGATTTAAGCTCTGGTGCTGGAAAGAGAGCGAGCGTTCGAACCCCACTCCTGACAAAATGCACATCCATGTATAATTTACAATATTTTTTTCCGTATTATAATTTTTATTAACTGATTTCAAAAGATCATTAACTTTTAACTAAAAAGAGAAAAATAAGCTTTTCTACCAAAAATTGAACCGACTTCAAAAACTACTGCAAAGTGAAAAATATATATATATATTTTTTTTTTTTTTTTTTTTTTTTTTTTTTTTTACATAATAGTAATAAGAAATTAAATTAAGAGCATAGTATTTACCTTGCGTATTATTATATTTATATACATTAATTTGATTTTTTGGAGTCGGTGCCAGCCAAGCCTTTATTCTTTTAGGATTTGCATTGGATACTTAATTTTAATTTTGAAATTGGCTTGGCTGGCACCGACTCCAAAAAATCAAATTAATGTACATAAATATAATAATACGCATGGTAAATACTATGCTCTTAATTTAATTTCTTATTACTATTATATAAAAAAAAAAAAAATATTTTTCACTTTGCAGTAGTTTTTGAAGTCGGTTCAATTTTTGGTAGAAAAGTTTATTAGTTTATAAAAAAATAATAAATGATAGTTAAGTTTTTATTGTTTTTTTCTTAGCTCCTCCTTGCATGCTCTATAATCTGGATTATTTTTTTTTTCACTTTTCATCAAAGCAATTAGAAAGCAGAAAATAAAGTTTCACAGTTTTACTGAAAATCTTAATGAACGTGCTAAGAGCTGACTTTACTTAATTTATATTTTCTTTATTTTCTTGTAAAAATTGAATGTATTTGTTTGAATAGTAATACAGGGTGTCTATAAAAGAACTCCGGGGTTTTAAAAATTCATATCTCACTAACTATAAAAGATAGCAAAATTCAGTCGATTTCTCTGAAAAGAGTAGCTCAAAAAGTTTTACTCATACGAATTGGGAATGTTTGCATCAACTGTTGGCGGCGCTGCAGGGCGTTGACCTTGAAATGATGGCGACTCCGCAACAAAAGGCTCAATGTGTTATTTGGCTCATAGAAACGAAGTCTGTAGTTAGCATAGTAGTCTGTAGTCTGTATATCAAGAATCTTGTGTATGCAGAGAAAATTCGTGATGTTCAACATCTCAGGGAACGAATAGTCAATTGTGTGGCAACCGTCCCCCCCAGACATGCTCGCCAGGACATGGGAAGAGGTAGAATACCGTTTAGACGTCTGCCGTGCCACTAACGGGGCTCATATAGAACTTTACTAAGTGTTAAAAAAAACTTGAAAATGTGAGCTTTTCCGTCATGTATAAAACATGTATGTATATTTTTTATTTCATTAAAATATTTTGCCTCAAAACCCCGGAGCTCTTTTATAGACACACTGTATAACACTCTGAAGTTCATATACCAATCGTCACTTACAAAATTTTATTTATTTTTAAGATTTTAGGAGGGGTGGTCCATTACTGGATTGCTTATTTCGTGATTTTCCAGTAATGGACCACCCAAGTGACCAATACTAAAAGTGTAATTTCTGTAGAGATAAAATATTTTGATTTAACTGAAAAGCTAAATAATCAAATTTAATACTTAAATTTTACCTACTAGAATTTAATAAAGGCAATTTCTTTATAAATAGTTGTTTTTAAGAAAACATCCAAAATTGGTTCAAAAAAACAAGCAGAACATTTAACAAAATCTAGATTTGCCGTTACAAAAGAAGTTGTTTTAAGTTGGTTCAGAAATATAAAATCATATTTGATAGAAGATATTACTAATATCTTCTTCTCAAATTCTAAAGCATACAGAGAGAATTTTCAATGCAGTTAAAATTGGTTTTCTTTTGTACTCTTAAAACAGGGAAAATTTTGGGACCAAAATCAGTTGATGTCTATTATGTAGTACCAAATAACGAAAAAGAACAAATCACTGTTAGGGGATGTTTTTCAGCAAATAGTGAGATTGTTCCATTGATGATAATATATCCATATAAGCATTTCTCCAGGGAAATTGTCGAATCAGTCTGTGCCAAATTGATGGGCTATATGATTATCTGAAAATGGTTGGATAGTGTAAGAACATTTATCATTTTAAATGCATTCTAAAATTTCGTATTGAATAGTTTGGACTATTGGAAAGTGATGATAAAATTAAAGATTTGTTATTTATATTTCATATTTGCACAGCACATCATTTATATAATGATATGAATGAAGATTGGAGACCTTTTTTTATTACCTTATTTTATCTAAACTTGATTTCAGTAAAACAGTCTTTATCTTATAAATCCTTTAAATTTAAATATTTTGTTTTATGTCTTTATAATATAAATCCTTTAATGTAATAAACTTTTAATAATATCATTAATATTTTGTTTTACATCCACATTATAAATCTTTGATTATAATAAATTCATAACTTAAATTTAAATATTTTGTTTTATGTTTTTTATTATAAATCCTTTATTGTAATGAATTTCTAATTTAAGTTTTAATATTTTGTTTTATTAGTATGCTTTCATTAAGTTCTGGAGCAAAATACAATTGAAAAACAATTATCTGTTATTTTTTGTAGAGGTGTCCATTACTGGAACATAGGCGGTTTATTACTGGGCCTTTGGGTGTTTAGACGTATTTCTATTATTTAAAATTAAATTTTTATTTCTATTGGGAAATGTAACTATGGGATTAGTTAAATATTGTTGAAAGATTTATATAATGTGAAAAAAATTGGAATATAATAATTATAACTAATAATAAAAAATTATTTTTTAAAGAAATTCCTTAAGGGGGTCCATTACTGGCACATCTACCCTATATATATTATCTAAGATGCTTTGATTGTTTTAATGTTATTGAGAATCTATGCTGTTAATAAAAAAAAAAAAAAAAAATTAAGCTACAAAGTGAATTTTTCATTTTGGAACACTACTGCACCCAGAAATCTTACAACCCAATTCGTTTTTTTTTTTTTTTTTTTTTTTTTTTTTTTTTCCCAGTGCAGTGTAATTGCGATAATGTCGTACTCCTGGTTGGTGGATAATCGTAGTTTCTCATTTTTCACTTACTGCTTATAAGACTTTTTAAAAAAAGAGACGATTATACAAATGAATGAAACACATGAATAAGTAAATATGTATAAAACAGTGATAAACCCGTACGTCTACAAGATGACAAAGTTACTTCGGGTGTTAAAGTAGCCCCCGCGGCTTACGGTACTTAATTTTTTGCCATATCTCTTTCAAAAGATTGCTATATTGCTATTTTGAAAAGAGAAATTTTTATGGTCCTATGGAGAAACACATTCAAAGTCCAAATCATTCGCTGCTAAAAAAAAAAAAAAAAAAAAAAAAAAAAACGGACGATTTTACGGAAATTGTACTGGTAACCGGGACGCCAATTTACTTTTTTTTAATGCATAATTTTCCGTTTTTCGGGGTTTATTTTCTGAAATTTACGGAAATTTTTCCTTTAAAAAACAGTAATTTGCACTGGCGTCCCGATTACCAGTGTAATTTCTTTAAAATCGTGCGTTTTTTTATTATTTATTTATTATTTTTTTTACAGAGTTCAAGGCAATTTGTGAAGATAGTAAATAATAACATTCAATTTTCTGTGTTCCTGAAAAGAAAAAAAAAAATTTTTATAATTTTTTAAATGTAAAATTTGATACTTTCTGAATAACACCAGCTAATTTCACACATTTCTTAAGAAAAATAAATTCAAAACTATGCCATAAAGTTGCCCTTGTCGATTTAAGAATACCGTTAGAAAATGCCAAAATGATGGTTTAAAGGCGATAGAAGTGACTAAATATTTTGAAACTTGTGATGCTATCCTGTAATTTAAATGTTAATTTAAATGTATTCAATGACATGAATTGGATGAAATCTTTTTTACCCTAATTGAACAGTGAAAAATTCATTTATGCTGTAAAAATAGGGTACAGCTAATGAAAAAACTAAATTAGACTTTTGAACAGAATTTCATTTGAATTTTCGGAACAGAAATTCATTTAGTGACCTTGGAAACTTTTCCAGGAGGGGGCTTTAAATATTTCAGGGGAGGAGGAGCGAGCCGCTCATAGCGTCCCCTTTGCTACGGCCCTGAGTATTTCTGTACTTGTCTACTGCTAAAATTCGCGCTTAGCAAGCGAAGCATAATTCTTTTCCCTCTTTTTTCCTTCTAACTGGGCAAACCGAAAGTCGATACGCTCACATCTTATCAAAATTTCAGATTTTATTTTCTTTCTTCTTTTTTTTTCTTTTTCAAGAAACACCTTGCAATGTGATGGAGTAGAGTGAAACTGAATCTTACCTTTCTGAACGACGGTCCTACCTTACCTCCATGAAACACACGGATAGGCTACAACAATATCGACATCGTTACCTGGGGAGAAACAAAAGGTTTCGGAAACCCTCAATCCTGTTCGGCACGTGCTGCATCTACCATTGGAGAAGAAAAAAAAAGTATAGACCTAGACCTCCCCTGTTTCATATTCTTTTACATTTTTATAACGAGTATAGCTTTTCATTCCCAATTTTTTGGTTGATGTATCATTTTGAAGTCATTCGATAGACTCATTAGTTTTTAGTTTTTAGTGCTTTATTTATTTATCCTCCTTTTTTTTATAGGCAGAGTCAGGTAAATATTTTTTTACTGATATTTTGACTTTTATCGCTTTAATTTTTAGACATCAGTTATTAAAATGGAAACATTATATCTCTCTTATGAGCTGTTCAGTGCTCAAATCGAAAAACAAAATGAAATCGAAATCTCCATAAAACAAAAAGTTGAGTAAAGGCGATGGTGACGTCACTGCGACGTCGTTGTGAAGTCACATTGTGACTTTGTGACCATCGATCGTCGATGTGACGTCATGTGACATCGATGTGAAGTAACAGTGACTAAAATGTGAAGTCGTTATGGCCGTTTTAGAGCTCGTTTGTGACGTCACATTGTGACCACTTTGTGAAGTCACGGTGGGACAAATTTGTGAAAAATGTGTCATTTGTGAATACTTTGACATTAACATCGTGGCGAAATTGTGACAAAAACGACGTTGTGACAAAAGTGTTTTTTAAAGTAAATAACATGATTTGAAGAATTTTAGTAATTTTCTAAAGATTTTTGAGAAAATCACATCTCAGTCACAATGTGACGTCACTGAGTGGTGCCATTTTGGTCAGATGTGATGTGACCACAGTGATTCACAGTGACGTCAATGTGACCATGCATGCTATGAGGAAATATGCATTGTTTTTTTTTTTAAATCCCTTTATAATGTAAGTTCAAAAATATATCCAGGTCCGTTCGAAGCGGAGGGCAAAGGGGGCGATCGCGCCGGGCTCAGAAAGTAAGAGGGCGCCAACTTTTTTCTTCTTAAATAAATTATACATGTACATTTTGAGAAATTTTTTTGGTAATAAAAACATATATTCTCAAAATAGCATGTGACTTCTTTCTTTGAATCCAAAAGGGGTTGCAAACTGTTATGCTGTACTGTAGATACATTTATTCTACATTTGTTTTCCAGATACTTTTGGCCAAATTATAAGTGAAAGTTTCTCATATATCATTTAGTTGTTAAAATTAAACCTTTTAAAGTTCTGAAGTAAATGCGAAATATGTATACAATAGAATTTATTTGTATTTCCGTACTTTTCACTTTTGTGACATCTGTTACAAAGAGAATGGGAGGGGAGGCGTCAAATTGAAACTTTGCCCCGGGAGCAATTTCCTCTTCGCACGCCGCTGTATATATTATAGAATGCATAAATAAAGATAGAATAAGAAAGAATAGTAAAAATAAATAAATGAATAAATAATAATTGTCAGTAATATTACAACTTTTACGAGGCGGGTGGAGATAATCGATTTGGCAACTGAAAAAAAAAAAAAAATAAATAAATAAATAAATAAATAAATAAATAAAATAAAAAAATTAAATTAAATTTAGTGTTTAAACTTTTAAATTTTTTTATTACAGAAAAAGTTTGTTATTGTGTGTTTTTTATTACAGATATTCCATAAAAATAAATATCGATGGTTCGAGTAATTACTTGTGATTAATTCATCAGCAATATAAATGACATCCTCTTCATCAAGTTTATCTGAGGTCACGTCATTTCGATTTGTTGAAATGGGATATACAACTTCTTAAGGATATCCTTTAAGAAAAGAACACTGAAAAAAAAAAGAAGTCAAAAATATAAATTTCCTGAGGAGATATTTTGAATATAAAAATCCCTCTCGGCTTGGCCTATAGGCGGAAGTATAGATTTCGAAGATTGCTCATTTCAACAACAAAAAATAAAATATGATTAGAGATAAACCCAGTTTTGAACGGTTTTTGAAAAATTTTTAATTTTATTTTTCTGTAAGAACTTGTTTTATCAGAACCATCTTAAGAGAAATTCGGCTCAAATGCTCGTTTGACAGCATATTTTGAAATGCATTCTGACTTTATTAAAGAATCGACCAATACGGCACATTATATAGTTCCTAAATAAGAAAAAAGTGTCAATTGAATGCGTTTGAGAGCAAAATTGAATTTCTAAATTATTCATAAAATGAGCAATTTGTTATTTGAATGCATCCTCAATTCTTCAATCACGATCGTTTTGGGTAATTTTGTGCGCAGTGCCCACTTTGACAGCTTTTTAAAAAAATACATCCAGCCTTTATAAAAAAAAAAAAAAAAAAAAAAAAAAAAAAAAAAAAAAAAATCTGACCAATACGGCACGTTACAGTTCCAAAATAAGAAATTCTGTCAATTGGATGAGTTTAAGAGAAAAATTGAATTTAAAAATGAGTCATAAAATAAGCAATTTGTTATTTGAATACATCCTCAATTATTCAATCACGATCGCTTCGAGAAATCTTGTACGAGATGCCCACTTTGACAGCTTTTTTTGAAATATATTCTGCCTTTGTTAAAAAACTGACTATTGTGGCGCATTAAACAGTTCCTAAATACGAGAACCTGTCAATTGAATGCGTTTGAGAGCAAAAATGGATTTAAAAATGAGTCAGAAAAAAAACGCAATTTGTTATTCGAATACTTCCTCAATTTTCAATCACGACCGCTTCGGAAAATAGTGTTCAAAATACCCATTTTGGCAGCCTTTTTTTAAATATATTTTGCCTTTATCAAAAAACTGGCCAATCCGTCACATTATATAGTACCTAAATAAGAGGACCTGCCATTTGGATGCGTTTAAAATCAAAAATGAATTTAAAAATGAGTCAGAATACATGGAGTTTGGATTTGAGATTTTTTCTTCAACTCCTATTTTTGTTTAATTTATTTTTGCAATAAGAATTGGTCCTATGAAAAACTTGTCAATATAAAAATTGTAGATATCATTAAAAAGATGTAAAACAAATTTAATTATGGATTATTTTCACCCCCCCCCCTTTTTCTTTCCGTTTTAATTTTTTTTTCTATCGGTAAGAGTTATTTCTATCAAAAACTTGTAACGACAAAAGTTTTAAACAATTTTAAGAACATTTATAAAAAATTTAGTTGGATTTGATATCTTGAGAATCGACGAAGTTAGGATTCCCCCCCCCCCAAAAACCCTATTTTTTTCGCCCCTTAAGACCTTTTTTAACTTTATCAAAAATCTGTCATACATAAACTTTTGGCCCATTTCTTAGAAGTAATATAAACTTTAAACTGATTCGATATATATTTTAACTAAGAAGTTGTGGCATTTGTTCGGCTTTTAGAAAAACCCTCCCTATTTCTATTAACTACCATTAACGAACTTGACCGAGATTTTATACCCCTTTATTTTTTTGTATCAGTTTGGAAGAGATTGAAGCAGAATTATAGAAGTTATCGTGTCCATAAAAAAGTGATATATATATATATATATATATATATATAGATAGATATATAACCATTATATAATACTACAATTCAACATCTATAATGAATATAGAATAACCCAATATATAACAAACTTAAACAAGACAAGAGGAGTTAGCATTATAGGAACAATAACGAATATTAATGGAAATTGAGGTGCATAGCTCGTTCTCAAGGGTAATACCATGTAGACACAACAATTACGATTAATTTCTGATTAGAAATCAGGAAAATCCTAAAAATGATTTCTGTATTACCCGATTAATAGTATCCTCAAAATTTAAGTCAATGAAAAAAACAGGACATATATTAGACCATTAAAAATAGAATTAGAAAAGAGAAAAACTTACAGTGTACAATCGCCAACATGTGGGGAAAAAATTCAAATGTGCAAGCTCATATCACTAACATTTAAGAGTATATTGTAAAGAGATTAATAATAGAAACCAAATATATATATATATGTGTGACGATTTAAAAGTTAGGAGCCAGAGACATCAACGCCGGGTTTCCCTTTCACCGCAGAGAAGTCATGGCCACCGAGGAAAATAAATAAATAGATGTAGAGAATCCAAATAATTACTCATTGGCTGCTGTAAGTTCATTTATTTAATCCGTAATCATGAGAAAGGGAAAAGCTTCTTTTGCAAACTGTCTTTTACCAAAACATTCCATCATTATTTCAGCGAGCCGTACTCATCGAAGAAAAAACCCAAGAATCCTCCTTCTCAGCTCGAGACTTTCCCTCTTAAATCTAAAGAGAAAATTCCAGAACATTCTGTAACCTCAAACCATCATTCTTTTATGTAAACAGAATTCTTGTCCAGCTACGAGACTATTTTCCACAGACGATAAATTTATTTTTAAAAAAATATTATTTAACCAATTTATAATCGACTCAGGATTTTAAATATCTTAGACAGACGATTTTTATAGACTATTAATTTTAAGAGAAAAAGAAAAGAAATGAATTTATTGCTATGCACACTATCAAAGGTTGACTGAGGAAAAATAAATAAATAGATAAAATAAAATAATGATATTTTTTGAAAGGTATGGGTTTGGAATAAATTTAATAAGACTGTCTTAAAAAGGGTTGATAAAAACATAGAAGAAATTAGTTTTATTTGGAATAGTAAGAAATAAAGTTTAATTAAGAATATTTTTAATTTAGAGCCATCTTTTTAAGTTTATGCATACTGGAATTCGCGTTTGTAATGACCGAAAGGTGGCGTTGTATAGACCTGATAATCGTTTGTTTACGTAGTGTTGTTTGTTCCATGCTATAGCATAGCGAAACCCGTTTAAAGAGCTATTTAAAGTGCAGTTTTTTTATCTTTTTTATTTAATTATGGGAGACAAATTACAAATATCGACAATTTTAGAATTTCTAGATGCTGGAAAATCTAGTAATTGCTTTAGAGAAGCTGAAGCAATTATTGATTCAAAGAGATTAGTAATGTGCGGCATTAAAAAACGCAAAGAAAAAGAAATATAGATTGTAGGCTCGTGTTTACAAACAAGCCAACAAGCCAAACAAAAGGAAATCCCCATATTATTTCAGGTTTGCTAGTAAAGGAAAACAAAAATTTGAAAATAAAAAATTTTTCTTGCTCTTGCAAAGCTAGACCAAGCGAATCATGCAAGCATTGTGTTGCTGTCATGTTATTTTGCCATGAGTAAGTCAAATGTACTTTTTTATATTATAGATCGAAACTTTGTGTATAAAATTTTGATTTTAGATAATTTTAATACAAAGAACCCAACGTTGCATGCGTTATAGAACTGTTTATTTATTTATTTATTATAAAACTGTTTATTTATTTATCGGCCTTTTAAACACTGATTTCAGCGGAAGATCAGTTCTATTTCGTTTCAGACTTTGTCCGCGAGAGGGCGTCTATTTCATTTCAAACGCGAATAATGTTTTTTAAGGCAAATTAAGAATTTACATCATCTGCATAAAGATTAACAGATTAGATTTAGAAACAAGATTTTAATTTAATAATTTGAAGTAAGTACGGAACATTATTATAAGAAAATTAAGATAGTATAAAGGTTAGTTTTGGCGAAAAAATTTTAAATTTGTAATATATAGACACTGCTCAAAACAATTAAAGGATATTGCAGTTTTAGGTGGATTTTGTATCTGGGAAACTTTTTAGCTGATTGATACATGGTCGACAGACATAGTAGGTTATATGAGAATAAATTACACATGTTTGGCAGAAAAAATGCATTTTATTGCGCATTTGTGTACAAAAGGAAAAAAACACAATTTGTGCATATGAGAAAACAAGAATAAGAAAAGGTGTTTTCTTCAAAGAAAATCATTTTCATTAGGGGGTATGGTTTCCACGGGCGGCCAGCAACGTTGAACACCTTTGAGGCATGGACTCAATGAGGCTATTAATGACGAGTTGGGGAATTCTGCCCCACTCTTCCAGAAGAGCTCTTTCCAGTTCTTGGAGAGTTTGTGGGGGTTGTTGGCGGCCAGAAACTCGTCTTCCTAGAGCGTCCCAAACGTGCTCGATTGGATTCATGTCTGGAGAACACACTGGCCATTCCATTCGAACGATTCCTTCCTCGAAAATGAAATCCTCCACCAGGTTTGCACGATGTGGCCTGCAGTTATCGTCCATTAAAATGAAGTTATCTCCGATTGCTGCAGCGTAAGGAACTACAATAGGTCTGAGGATCTCATCCCTATTTCGGCGACCAGTCAGAGCTCCATCTCGAATGATGTAGAGGTCAGTGCGCCCGTCAATGCAGATGCCACCATACACCAACACTCTTCCACCGCCAAATCTGACACTTTCGTGCACGAACGTAGGATTATCCCTACTGCCACGGTCCCTCCAGATGAAAATACGCCTATTATCCGGATGCACAGAAAAATGGGACTCGTCAGAAAACAGAATATTGCTCCATTCATTTCTCCTCCAGTTGACACCTCGGTTGCCCTCGTCTCCTCGGTCTCCTCGGTTGCCCACTCCCTGCGGTCGCGACGATGCCTTGATGTTAATCTAACACATACCATCGGTCGGCGAGCATACAGACCTACAGCATGGAGCCGGTTTCGGACAGTCTGAGTTGAAATTGTGGTGCCTGTAGCCGAGCGAAGGTGTTGTTGGAGAAGAGTAGCGTTCATGTTTCGGTGTCTCCGAGCTGTTAACGCTAAATACCGATCTTCATTGGGCGTTGTTGCCCGTCTACGACCTTGCCCTGGTCTTCGGCCTGCACATCCACTCTCCAAAAAACGGTTCCAGATCCTGGAAATGACACTTTGTGACACTCCAATGGCTTGCGCTACTTCGGCTTGAGTTTGGCCCCCTTCTAACCTACCAACAATTCTCCAAGCTTCTGAATCTGTCAAATGACTTCGCTAAGACATCGTACTCATCGAAACAAAACAATCACTGAATGCCGATCATCCTTGTCTTCATTCTCTTTTATCCAGTTGAAAGTCAAATTTCATTCGCTGCCGCTGAAGCGACGTGTTTGACGTCGAACTCAAAATTTGCATACTCCACAAATTGAAAACCAGAAAAATTTGCATTTGTGATTCTCTTCTTCTATTTTCGGCAAAAAAAAAAAAAAAAAAAAAGTTTGTTTATATCTTTATTTTATATAAAACTTCAAATATCCTTTAATTGTTTTGAGCAGTGTAGATAGATAGATAGATAGATAGATAGATAGATACATATATATAATTATTATTTTAATTAAAAATAACTATTATTAATAATATTAAATTATTAAAATAAAATAAATAAATAAATAAATAAATAAATAAATTCTATTAATGGAAATAATGTAATTTTATTAAAATGATAAAAAGTTTTAAATAGAATTAAGTTAAAAGTTTTCAAGAAGAGGGATTTTTAAAAATGTTTAAAGGCGCCATCTACCGAACGTTTGGATAAATTATTTTCATAAAAGGATGAAAATTAGGAAAGGATGATATATACATATATATATACATGTATAAACTTTTTTACTGATGGCAGTTTTGGGGTCCAGGGGTCATGATCGGCGTAGATCTGCAAAAACTTTTCAGAAATTCCAACATAGGAGGACCGCAATAGGTACGAAATCTACCTAAACTGCATCAAACAACCATAAACTTAACATTACGGAGGGGAATTCGGGAAATGAGTGACCAGCAGCCTTAAAGCTCCAAGCCCTGTCAGGCAAAGCGCTCGTCAGCTAATGCCAATCCTATGGGCAGGCCATTTGCTAATATCTCGTTTGCATTTCTATATTTTTATTTTATTTATTTATTTATTTTTTTACATTAGATAGTTGAAGTGCATGTTTACATCGCTCCTTTTTTACTTTTTCGATTTTGGTTGCAGATATTTTTATGAAGTTAGTTTCACTTACGAAATCGATTTCAAAAATGAAAGCATCATTATAAAAAGCATCTGCAGTAAAATCTAAAAGGTAAAAAAGGGGTGAAATAGGGATACACCTCAGCTACCCAATGTAAATATAAAAATATTTAAAAATATTGAAATGCACGCGAAATAATACCAAATAATCTCCCTATAAAATTATCATTCGCTCGCGAGTGCTCTAGAAATTGACTGCCGTTTATCAATTGCATTGCTAAGACTGCAGGCATACATTAATTTTGCCATCTTTCAACCGAATTCTATAAAATCTTTTGTTTAGGACCCTTCTGCAGTTTATTCATAAAAGAATGGTGGGAAATCTATAATAGATCGGCGCGTTTTATGTCCCCACACGGTGCTTTTGATGTTAATGACTTTTGTGGTTCAACTTCAATCCAAGTGTAGGAAAAGATTCTTTCCCTTAAGTAGGCTTAAGATAGTGATCTCCTTGAAAATTGTATCTCCCTCGTTTCCTATTGTAAACTTGCAGTAAACCCACTTGCCCCCACTTGCAGTAAACCGCAAGTGGGGAGAAAAGAAGAGAGTTCCAGGAATTCGGTTGAACTTCAAGGTGGCCAGGTCTGTTTTGGCCTTAAGGCTCCTGTTCCTGCCTTCTTGGACACTCACCAGCTAATAATAATCTTATTGGGAGGAATTTTTCTAATATCTCGTTTGCATTTCGACATTTTTAATATATATCTATATATTTGCATTGGATAGCCGAGGTCCGTTTCTATATCTCTCTTTTCTAACTTTTTATATTTTGGTCGCAAATATTTTTAAAAGTTACTTTTACTTTCAAAATCGGTTTCGAAAATGAAAGTGACATTTTAAAAAATAGATGCAATCAAAATCGAAAAAATGAAAAAGGATGCGATGTAGAGAAGGACCTCGGATATCCAATGCAATAAATAAATAAATAAATAAATAAATAAATAAATAAATAAATAAAAATAAATAAATAAACTAAATTAAAATAAGAATGTCGAAATGCAAGCAAGATATTAGAAAAATCCCTCCCCATAGGATTAGCATTAGCAAATGAGTAATTTCGCTGGCAGCGACAGGAGTTGAAAACTGTTTTAGACTCTTCAGGTGTTTAAAAAGTGTAAGCCTGCCGAATACAGAACAAGGTTTTCAGGGCCGTCGCAATATTGGAGATGGTCGCATCGAGAAAATAGGCAATTTATCAATCCGGAGACGTTTGGCAAGACGCCAGCCAAATTTGACCCTCATGGCGATCGACGAGCTTCGTCTCCGACCTCAGTCACCTTTTTCTTTTGACGCGATTAATTAAGCTCGCTTGTTGTACACACTGGAGATGCCTTCTGTCTACGCAGGTGTCTCATCTTTTAAATTTATCTTTCAATAAAAATGGAAATAAAAAAAGCACGACGAAATTCAGAGTCTGATAACATACGATTTTCTTGCTATTGAAAATGGTGTATTACTTTCCATTTTAAATCTTCAAGGCTGTGTTCTTGACTAACTAGTTACTTTGATGTAACAAATGTTGCATGGACCTGACATTTGTTTCTTTTCATTCTGGAATGTGTGAAATTTTATTTATTCACTGTCACTGTTCCCTTACAATGCGACCTGATAAAACAAAACACGGGGTGGGTTTGGGATATTTTTGATCCAAACTGACAATATTTAAGGGTGTATTTCGAAAAATATTTTTTTACCTTCAACAGCTCAAAATTTTCTGATACACTTTCAGACTCATTTTTAAAGGTAAAGTTATGAAACTTGTTGAGGGGATTTTTGAAGAGACGTATAAGGTGCCGTGTGATTTCATTCTTCGCTCAATCCATTATAATTTGATTTATAAACAATTGTTTTCTTAGCGTAAGCCTTTTTTTTTTGTTCCCAGGTCTTCCGCTTCGGAAAAATCGGTTCAAACCGCCGTTTTTAACAGCATTTTTTTTTTGCAAAATTTTCTACATTTATCAAAAAATTGACAATCACGGCACCTTGTGTAGTTTTTAAATAAGAGAATTGTTCAGTTTGGTGCATTTGAGAGCAAAAGTCAATTTAAAAATAAATTGGAAAATAAGCAATTTGGATCGGAATACACCCTTAAACCATAGATAACTAAGAATCGACCGAGACAGATATGAAAGTAAAAATACCTTTATTTAAAAGATCTTCAACCAAAATTGAAAAAGTAAAAAATAGACACATTAAAAACTGACTTCAGCTGTCCTATGTATTAAAAAATCATTTAAAAATATTCAAATTTAAACGTGAAATTCGAAAACAACGTCTTCATAGGCTTTAACATTACGGAGCGGCTGTTTTGAAGTGAGTGAATAGTCCCCTTAAACTCGCACACTACTGGCACCCGGATAATAATGTTAAGTATCTATGGGGACGTTCTTTTCAAATATCTCAGTCAAATTTTAATATTTTTACATGATTTTTTTTTTTTTTTTTTTTTTTTTTTTTTTTTTTTTTTCATAGGATAGCTGAGGACGATCTTCAACCGGACTAGTTTTTATTTTTTCAATTTTGGTTATATATTTTTTATATTATGATAGTTTCAATTTCAAAACCGGTTCTAACCGGTTTTGAAAGTTAAAGTAATTTTATACAATAAAATCTGAAATCAAAATTGAAAAAGTAAAAAATTAGCCCGGTTGAAGATGGCCCTTAGGTATCCTATAAAAAAAAAAAAAAAAAAAAAAAAAAAAAAAAAAAAAAAAAATCATGTAAAAATATTAAAATTTGACCGAGATATTTCAAAAGAACGCCCCCATAAACTAAACATTATCATCCGGAATATTTAAGGGTTCACTCAGTAGTGTGAACTCTTAAGGGGACACAATACCTTAAAATTGGTCAAATTTCATTTTTTTTTTTAAATATTAACTGAAAGTTTATTTAATTGTGAGTATTTTGACGCCTCATTTTCATCGTGAGATATTATAAATTTGTTAATAGATCCAGCGCAATTACTTTTACAAATGAAAACTTTAAAATTATTTTTTCCCCGTTCATATTTTTATAACTTGCTTGTTCGATAAATACTAAGGTCTTTTTTGCTAACTTAGATATAGGTTTGAAAAATTTTTATTTGTTCACTATGTTCTTTTAAGGAAACACTGACGTAGTTTGGTCACTATCACATTTACTTTTTTTTTTTTTAAGCCTACCGTCCATCTAAATGCAAAATTTTATCAAATCCGCTGTCTTCTCAGGCTGGACTCAAGAGAGTAAAGACTTTGATTAAATATGCAATTCGATGCAGTCAATAAACACAGACTTTTTATATATTTGATTTATTCATTAAAATGGAAAAACTAAAATATTTTCGCATCTTTTCTTCTTTTAACGGCCATGTCTTTTTTCTTTGACTTCTTGTTTCGTACGAAATGAATTTAATTTAAAAGTTAAATTGGCAAGACGTCTGTGATCTCTAGCGGATAAACTCATTTGCCGCGGACAAGCTTTCAGGGGTGCTCCGTCCCCCGAGACGTATCTCATTTCCGGTACGTTCGAGTAGGAAACGGAAATGTGTGAGGGCACTCGATGACCACTTGCAATTCACACTCTCCGCAAATCTCAGGCGGTCAGTGGGGATAACTGATTTCAGCACCCTTCTGCTGAAAAGTTTTACTCATCACCTTCTGCTTGAAAATTACGTTTCAGCATTGGCACACCCACGGTGGGGCTAAGGGGTGCAAGTTTAAACTAACTATTTAAAGTTTTCTAAAAATTATGAACGTTTTCTTTTATTATTTTTAATAGATTCTGCAAAATAGAACTTTTGAAAAAAAAATAGTAATCTCTTCCCATTTTTTTTAATTTATAATTTTTTTTTTTTTTTTTTTTATGAAATTTGAAATATCAGCATTTTTAATATTCCTCACTTAAAATGAAAGTTATCTGAAATCTGCATCTTAATTTATTTTTGCAGTATTAATTTTTTGTTGTTTTAATACCATTTTTCTAAATGTGGCAACGGAAGTACCCCAGTCTATTGAAAGTAAAGGGGAAAAACCTGAAAAAAGCAGATTACTGTATCTTTATGCTGCTATTTTCCCATTAAAAGTGAAAAAAAAAATAATTAAAGTATGTGCTGTGTCAAGATTATCGTCTGTTATAAAACCTAGTGAATGTTGATTTCAATTACAAAACCTCATTTATACTTTAAAAAATATTAATAGTTTAGTATCTGTTTCAGTTAATAGCATCGAGACTTAAAGTTTTGAATTAAAATGATTTCGAAATAATCAAATTAAAATACCGATTTTTTTTTTTTTTTTAGGTGAATACAGATATGAAAAGTGCATATTTAAGTTTTGATACGGAGAAAATGATGTCGATTTTAGATTTCACAGATGAAAAATTCTACGATTGAATCAAAGTGGAATAAATTTTGCTTTTTTCCATTTTAGGATACTAGTATAATTGAGCTTTAATTGATAACTTCATCATAATAACAGATCTTTATTATTTTTTACTGCTTACATACACGATTAAAGTTTAATTTTAACAATTTCTACAACTGAATTTTATATAAATAGTATTTTGCTAACTTTAGGTTAAACATAATTTTTTTAAGAGTCAGACTTACCAAAATAAGGTACATTTTTATTGTAGCTAATTTTGTAGGTTTATTATAAATCAATGAAACAGTTCTTTTTTAACCATTTTCTTTAGTCGAAATTCGACGGGTTCTATACCTTGTAATATTAAATACCAATAATGGCTTATCATACATGTCATATTCACTCGACATTAAACACATTACATGTGTTTGTCACGTCATTAAGAGATATTTAATTAGACTATTCATTTGTATTTTTATGAATCTTTTACTAATTTATTTGTTCCTTCGCTATTTAAAATAAAATTATGTCAATTTGTATAATTGACGAGTAATTTGGCGATTTATATAATTGATCGACGGGATAAGTATGTAGTACCCACAATTCAGTAATAGAATAAATACTATGTATTGAAAAAATTTAAATATACGTTTAAATTTTATTTTGGAATTGCAATGCAATTTTATTATACAGCTTACATATGTTTTATTTTCATATTTTATATTAAGCATAAACATGATGAGTAAGTATTACGGTACCCCCAATGACTAGCTCGCATATGCGCAGAAAAAGATATGTTTGACATTATAAATAATATATACGATTAGTCAATTTGGAGGGGAAAAAATCTACTAAAAAAGGAATAGTCAATAGAAGGAAAAACAATTTAAAAAATCGTCTTCATAAAAAAAAAAAAAAAATCAAAATCTGTCAAAAAAATAAAATAAATAAAAATAAAAATAAAATAAATAAAATAAAATAAACCGTGAAGTAAAATGAAGAAACGTATTTAATAATCTATTTAAATTATTTTAAAAACTATAGATTATTAACATGCTTGATATCTTCCTTACCAAAATGCATAATCATTAATGAGTTTAAAAGATGCACTGAAAAAGCACTAGCGTTTTACTAACAAAGTAAAAAGTAACAAAACTTCTTTCCCGTTTTGTTACACTTGTTGTGGGAAAACACGTTTTACAGGATTTGAGTCTGTATAAGAAGAAAAACATAATAGGTGTGTGCGAGTGTGTGTGTGTGTGGGGGGGGGGGTGTAGAAAAGAGAGAAAGATGCCCTTATATCAGGTTATATTTATGCGCAAAACTCGTTAAGATTAATAAAGGATATTTACCTCCTATTTGCGTAAAAAGAAAGTAATGAAATCGGGAAAATTCTCGACTTTCGACAGATTTAAATGTGTTTTGGATCTTCTGAAGATAATTCTTCGGCCTTTGGAAAAGGTTTCGCTGTTTGTATGCGGGCGCTCATTTATTGGGAAAAAAGCACAGAATTCCACCAAGCTTCACATTGTGATAGACCCTGAATACAAAGTTTGCTGGCAGGTGGTGCTATGCTGCATTTTTGCCGATTTCTCGACAGCTATACATCAATATCTATATGGGATCAATTTCATCAGTCGTCATATCAGTTAGAGCTTTGACACATAGGGCTGATAAAGATATGTATAGCCCAATGGTCCTCTGTTATGTTCCGTTATTAGCTATATCTATAAGATAGAATTGGAACAAATTTTGTATTAAGTCAAACACTTTTATATGTGAAACAAGGTGATAAACAAGTACTTTCCGGGTTATAGAATGTGAGAAAATCATCATTTATATTAATTCTGATGTTAGCATCTTTTGGGCATAATTTCAGTGGTTTTACGTTGTTTTATATGAAAGTGCCATTCTTTAGCTACATTACTTTGTTCTTTAAGATTTTGTCTTTGTTTTCGAAACAAATTCTGCACTAAACTTTGAATTAATACAACCATTTCTTAACATATATATGTTATTAAAATATGCTTAACGATATTTCTGTCTATTCACATAGTTATCGTTTGTTTGTAATAACTACAGCAATATTCATTTCTAATTCAAGGATGGATTGGAGAAAGGAGATCCGTGCTTAATTTGCGTCGGAACTTACTGGGCATTAGTTCCGATCTTCTCTGTTTTTGATGAATCTTTAAATATTGGCAAAGAAATTAGGAGTTGTATCTAAGTACGTGCCATATTGTGTATTATATAGTGACACTAATTAATGGATAAATGGATACAGTCCCTCATCTTTTTGCTCCATTTTGGGAATAAAGCATTTTGAGCTTATACTATTCACGATCACTTTCAGAATTTCCAAGCTATTTTTTTTAAGCTTTTACTGAAGTTGTTCTAACACAATATGCAAATGAAATTTTGATATCGTTGACGCATGCGCAATGAAAAATTATTTTCTAAACCTGATCATTTTTGTTAGAATTTTTATTATTTTATAATTTTGATTTCAGGGTATTGTGTACAATATTGTTTGTCATATTTTCCGAAAATAACATTATTTTATATTAAGAACTCTGTAAATTATAAGCAAAAAACTTGAAGCTACTTAATCGTAAGTACAATAATAAATAAACATAATAATTCGCACACAATAATAACACAATAATAATTCGTAACAATACGCTACTTAATCGTAATCCCCAGTTTGAACGCTTTTGCTGCATTAGTTTTTAAAGGGTTATCCAAAAGATTTCCGTTCTTTTTCATTTTATTGATGGTCTCCTATGGAGTTTCGAAAAAAATCTTCAAAGAAATGTATGACCTCACTTGTATTATTATGTTTAAACACCTGGCGTTTCAGGATAATTCTTTATGTATTTTTCTAGATATTTAACAAAATTTCAAAAATTGCAAGTAGCCGGTCACCTTTGGCCATAAAGTGTATATATATATGTTATATGTTAGAAATTAAGGGGACAGGCGAGCTTCAAATTCATTCATTTATTTATTTTTAATTACACCTCAAATACCACTGAAGGACTCACTATATGAATTATGGCACATGTTTATCGCACAAAAAATTAAAAAAAAAAAAATGGAGAGAAAAATAAGAAATTTTCTTGAAATTTTAAAATTTTATCGAAAATTTTCTAGATCTTCCGACCTCACTCTATAATACTTTAAATCACCAATATTTATATGCCAGTCTTATTCACATATGCAAATAAAATTGTACATCGAATTTTATATGTTTTATAAAGTTGAGAATTTTTTTTCTAAATTTCATGAAATTTTTAGCATTATTGCATAATATTTCTATACTAAATTATTTTTAACTTTTCGAATTATATTTAGTTTCAAAAATCTATACATAGTTTATTTGAATATGTAAAATTAATTGGCATAAAAAATATTAGGGATTTTAATTAAGTGGAATGAAGTTAAGCCATTTTGTAAAGCTCTTAACGCTAAAAATATTTTTTAAAAAATCCATTTTTTTAATATTCATGTAGTTTTTACGTAGTTTTTGTAGTGTTTTAGCAATTATGTAATTTTAGATTTATCCCACAAAAGGCCTTTTGTGGGAAAAATCTAAGCCGTAATTCCGAAAAATCTAAGCCGTATGAATGTATATTCATACAGTGTGCCCTTAAATAGTATTTAAGGTTTAAAAAAAATGCTTTTAAATGTTCTTAAAAAAAGTTTGAAGGATATTTGTTTTATTAATCCCTGCTCTACATATTCTATGCATACAGGTGCTTTCCTTTAGTTCAAAGACAAATATAATATTTTTTTCTTCACCTCCCTAAAGATAGCCCCTTTCTATTAAGTAAGCTTTTGTTTATGATATATCAAACTATTGCATAAAATAACCCTATTCACATTAAACAGATAACTTCGGGGTGTTGTCCTTTCCTTCAATCTTCAAAATTTGGTCATAGCAGTTACAAATGTTGATAAAATTTGAAATCTTTTCTGTTAATTCAGATTAGTGAAGGGTGTCGACCTAGAGAGTGAAACTCGAACTAAACAAATCCTCCCCCATTCGCCGTGTAGCGGCCTCCAGAAAAGCTGCGTGGCCGGAATGCTAATCAAACTGGCCCAGGACAGTTTAGCACTCGATGCAGTCGAATGTCAACTCCACTCCGCTCTTTTTCCCTTCCGTTTTGCTACTTTTTCTTGTTAAAAAAAAACATGGATGACTCATACGAGTCTTCAGTCTCCACACTCCCTCCCCCTTCTTCTTCTGCTGTCTTAAAAACTTTTTTTTAATGACCTATCCCCTTTCTGCGCGTAGAAAACATTCGGCAGCGAAGCAGAAAGAGCTCGGTTGGTCGTAGAGTCGTACTACGTTCCTTCGGTGTGTGGCTGCTCTAATTGCGGTCCGGATCTCGTGAATGCGGCATTCAGCCCCACGTCGGGTGTCGAATTACCAACGGGACATTTTCCCCCAAGCAACTGCCTTCCTCCCTCTCATTTTTATATTTTTTTCTTTGGGGTTTTGTTTTTGGCGAGCGATCGCTAATGAGTTGGCGACACAGGAGACAATAAAGTGTGAACTTCACACTTTAAACTATAAAGTGTGAAGTTAATTCTGTTGAAGACTGTCTATGCTCATTAGAAATAGCAAGGATGCCACACTATAACAAAATGTCTTTTCTTTTTTCTCCCCCCCCCCTTTTTTTTTTCTTTCTCCAGACATTGACCGCATGCTGTGCAAAAGCCCCAACTTACGTTTCAATATGTTTTGTTATGTATGTTCGTTAATTTTATACATTTTTAGATCAAAACTCTTAAATTTTAATTATTTTCAACGCCAATTTATCGTGCTGCACGACAGAAGTATGTGTGGACTTTCATTCTCTATTAAAACACCGCCAAATTTCTCTTGAGTGCTGATAATTCCAACATTTCTTACCCCTCAGATGCTTTCAGATCAGATTACTCCACCGATTTTGCTGGATATGGCAGGATTTTAACTTTTTGAGACGAAAATTTTTTAAATTATAAAAATTAAAAAGTCTTAAATTAGGTAGATAAAATCCAATTAATTAACCGCTTTTCTGATTTACCTGTACGTCATACAGGCAACGTGTTTTTGCCAATCATGATTTGTCTGTACTACGTACGGGCATCCGTATTCCAATCATGATTTATTATTCTCACCAGTAGATTTTTATTGCAAATTTTCGATGATTTAATCCGAGCATTTTTCTGATTCAATTAGGCAAAAATTTCTGTTTTGAAAAATTGGTGCTAAAAGATTAAAAATTCTGTAAAAGACATGAAAAGAAGCAGTGTTTGAAAGTTTTTTTCAGAAATATTGATCAGTTAAGGGATTAAAAATAATTATAATTTTTTATTAAAGAAAAAAAAAAACTTGACTTCCCTACAACAGCCCTTGAAACAAAAATATAGGAAGAAAGGGGGTGGGGGATCGTGAAGTAGTTTTTACTTTCTCGTGAAACAGATAGCGTTATATACCACTTGATGAGAATCGTTAAAAATGAACTAAAGGATGTTTATTTTATTCTTATATTATTATTATTATTATTTTAAATTATAAACACCCAATATTAATCATGGAGGTGCCTCTTCAGAATGATCCTATACCTAAGATTTGAGCGAAAATTGATAATTCTGCAAGAAAATCCCATTTATATAAATTATGGGGTGGGGCATTAGCCCCCGTTCCCCTTCTTATACTTATTGAATGAACTCTCAAAACTAATCAGGGAAGCGTCTTATCATAATAAGCCTATGTCCAAAATTTCAAGTAAATCTGATATTTTTATCACGAGTTATTGCGCTACGTACGCACGTACATACATACATATAGAACGGGCGGGCACATAAGCTCTCAGGCTTTGATAGCCTGTGAGCTAAAAACCGTAGTTTCTGAATAACAGGTGAATATCATATATAAAAAAATACAACTTCTCGTAGTTTTGTTGCACTTGGGCTGCTCTTGCTACGACAGGCATTTTGCATTTAGCTAACCCAGCCGTTTACAGGCCGCTAACGTACCACAGAATTAGAGAAATATTTTTACAGTTGACTCTCTCAAATCCGCACAGTTTGGGACCAGATGTTGTGCGGATTTCCGGTAATTGCTTTGTTTACATTTTTTAAACAGGAATTTGAATACAATAAATAATGCAATTGAAAGTATAATAAATGCTTACAATATAATAAAATACTAAAATAAGTAACGAGCTAAAATAATAAAATTTGGATAATTTTTAAAACGATTAAAATATAATAAGTAAAGGTCATGTTAATAATCTATAATGTATGATTAAATATTCATTATAAAGATAAAATGTATTTTCGCTAAATTATTTAATGAAACTTGCCTCATTACTAATTACTAGTACATTACTAATTCACATCAGGATCATAAAATAACGAAGTTTTATTTCAGGTTTAGCCAGACTTAATAATAATAAAAAAAGTTTGATTAATACATAAATATATTCGATAAGAAGATTGTGATTGCCAATGATATCAATATCTTAAATATCGTCAAAAAAAAAAAAAAAAAAAAAAAAAATTTTCTTTTATGAAAAAACATGAATACAGAAATATTAACAAAAATTACAAATTAAATTTTATTTATGAAATATATAAAAATTATGTATAAAGTTAATATAAAATTTAAAAAGTCAAATTTTATCCCTATAACTGAATTGAATGTTTCTTTGTTTACATCTGAAAATTATATGCTGATTTTGGAGAATTGGGGTTTTTAGGATTGGGGATTTGAGGGAGTCTTCTGTATTGGTTTTTCACCAATTAAATAAAAAAAGTACTTAATCAATGAAATTTTAATGGCACCCATTCGAGAGTATCCTCTTTCAATAATTGGTACTTACGTATTAATGCCACCGCACCGACAGATTTGGTGGTTTTTTAAGTACCGCCAATCAACACCTAAATTTTTTGCGAGAAATCATAAAATAAAACACATTATTTAAAATCAAAACACTTTCGAAATTCAAAACACTTTATTTAAAAACAAAGTAGTCAATCGGATTTCGGTGGAAAATGGGCCGATATAGAATTTAATAAAGATTCAAAATAATATTGCATCTTGTTCTATTTTTGGCAAATCCAGAATACGCATTTTCGTAGCACTAAAAAATGACGTCAAAAATCAGCAAACAACGAGGCAACAAGGAATCCAAAAGATAACTGGGTGTGCGTGCGAACAACAAGATTGATCTTTATTGGCTTCTGCTGCGGTGGCGTTAATACGTAAGTACCTAATAATACAGTAAAACCCCGATATTCCGGATTAATTGGAACCGGACCGAATCCGGATTATCCGGAGAATTAAAAAAAAAAATGAAATAAAATAAAACATGCTTACAGAAAATCACTTTTATGTTAAATTTATTGGATATTTACAAACAGTAAAAATGTTTTCTTTGCTTAATTCTTCCGAAAAGATTTCAGAAAAAAAGTTTTTTTATTCAGAATACGACGATGAAACAAGTTAATGTTACGGAAATTAGCCAATCGCTTCTCAAACTTGAAAAAAAAAATTGATCCGGATTAACGAGGTTTGAATTAACGGGGTTTCTGCTGTAATAATAATAATAAATAAATAAATAAAATAAACAATCACATGAATCGGTCATGTATAGTTTCGGAGTAATCGGTGGACATACCTTAAAAAATAAAATAGAATACGTAAATAAACGCTGAATTGATAACTTCCTCCTTTTTTAAAAAAGTCGGTTAAAAGAAATAGGCTTAGAATATTGCTTACAAGAGGGAATATATATATATATATATATATATATATATATATATATATATAAAGAGATAAATTATTGACTTTTAAATGCATATTTTTCTTACTCCTTTCAAAATAAGGCTAGAGAGAAAAGATGTAAGAGAAAAAACATTTATGGATCGCCATGATGGGAGAACTTTAAATCAACTCTTACACAATTTACCTTACAATACTTGGAGAAAATACATACAATTTTCATTCTGTCTTGCCTGTGATCTGTAGCCTTTAGTCGTGTTTTCTTCTTCTTTTTTATATGAGAAATATAAATATAAAATAAATTATTGTTATCCCTTTAATCTGAAAAAAAAATAAAAATAAAAAGTAAATAAAAAAGGAAACGAAAAGAGCGAGAGTAAAAATCTGCTGGCGATTCTAAAAAAAAAAAAAAAAAAATTCTTCCTTGCGTCAACACATTTACAGACCTTTTTATGTGCGTTCGTAATTATGTAAATACGTAGCACCTATAGTTGTCGTTCATTCCGTCCGTCTGTCTGTCCGACAGTCCGTCTGTCCGTCCATCCGCATATAACAACACAAAACTAACGAACCGAATCATTTGAAATTTAAAATATATAATTATTACATAATTTTGGCGAGTCATTTCAAATTTTATGAAAATTGGATGCATAGATCAATTACAGGGAAAATCAAAAGAATTCCGTTACATTATGGTTAATGGGGAAAAAAGTTTAAAATGCATTTTAATCGTTTGAAATTTAAAACATATAATTATTACATAATTTTATCGAGTCATTTTCAAATGTTATGAAAATCGAATGCATAGATCAATTATAGGGACAATCAAAAAAATTTCATTACATTACGATCATTGGGGTAAAAAATTTTAAATGCATTTTAATCGTTTGAAATTTAAAATACATAATTATTACATAATTTTGTCGAGCTATTTCAAATTTTATCAAAATCGGATAAATAGTTCAATTACAGGAACAATCAAAATTAATCCGTTACATTACGGTCAAAGGGGAAAAATGTTTCAAATGCATTTTATAGGTTTTAGACTCATTCGAATATAATAAAATTGATATGCATCTATAAAGTACATATTATAATATACATTTTTCATAATCTGTGGTGCAAAGAACATTTGTTATTGATTTACAAGGCCACACAAAATATTCCATTACATAATGGTATAGGGAGAATATTGTTTACGGCACATTTTAATTGTAATTAACTATTTACAATTTTATGAGATTGATATATGAGAGTGATATTTTTAAAACTTCGTTATCGTACGAACGCACCTCATTGCTACGCTTCACGTGCAATTTCCAATTTGTTTAAAGTAAAAGCAGGACACTTGCAGAAAGGATTATTGACGTATTCTGTAATTGAGCATTTTTTTTTCATTTTTCGATATTACATCCTCAATTATAAGTGGTTGTTGTTTTATGACGGTAGTTTTTTTCTCTCGTACTATTACACCCGAAAACTTGGTTCAAGATGTTTTATTTGACAACAGTTCTGAAAAATATTTTGTTTTTACTGAAAATCAAAAATTATTCGATTGCATAATTTTTGAGTAAGGCCGCCTAGTCAATCTGAAGACCTTGCAAACAAAATGAATTCTCAAATGCAATAGAATGTAGCCAGTTTGGATTTGAGAACAGCCTAAATTCCAAACTCAGCAATACTTTCTGAAAATAAAAAACTAAAAGAAAAGACTCACATTTTAAATTTTCGATGCATAAAAATCTGAGTACAAATAATAATAACTTGACAACTAAATATTAATTTAAATGTCTGATACCTCACATTTATTGGAAAACAGAAAAATATACTTTTCTTTCTCTCTTTTCAGCCTAAATACAAAATATCTGAAAATTTGATACATTAAAAAATAAGATTTATTTTGTTAATGCAGTAAAAAATTTATTAAAAATAATATTTTTAGAAAAATTAATATTAATAGCAATAAAAATGAGATTAGCTTCAGGAGTCGTAAAAAATTGCGTTAAGTATATAGGGGGAACTGGGGGACATTGATACAGCTTTTTTCAAAAAAAAAAAAAAAAAAAAAAAAAAAAAAATTGTGTCTAGAAAGCAGAAATTTCAAGTTATTTTTATATGTGATGTCAGCAAAATCTGTGTAGTGTGTTATAAAAATGTACTATCGTTGTTTTATATATTATTTTTGCATGTAATTTTAAAAAAATCAAAAAAAGTAATTTGTATCAATGTGCCACATCCCCGGGGCAGATTGATACTCTTTTACACATCTGGAAAAAATGGAGACAAAATAACACCAATGCATATTTTTCATAGAAAAATTGTTAGTAAACCATTTTATATATATTTATAGACATTAAAAACGCATACAATTTATTCGTAAGCGATATTAAAGCACAATCAAAATGACATGTATAATGACCTGATGTTCTGGCTGTTCCTTGTCTGTTTGTTGGCTGTGGTAACTTTGTTATACCTGTCACTTTAACCCCAGAATTATCTTCTTTCTTAGGAAAGGTGAAAGAATTACCAGATTTTCTGTTTATAAATCGGTTTACAAACAGAAAATAAAGGTTAATTGTATTAAAAATTATGTTTATAATATAATTATCCTGTACTGTTCTGCAGCTTGTTTCTCTTACTTAACATTTCTCATGTCGATAATGCTTTTTTCTCTAGAGAATCGATGTAAATTTGAGATTTGCCAGGCTGCCGTCCATTTCTTTTGTTAATTCTACTTGCACTAGACATTGTATAAGTTTGTACGTCTTCTGTTTGCAAAAATACTATAAAATGTTCTAATATAAAGAAATTAGAGCCATTTCACTTCAATAAAAACTAATAGTAGAAATGTTTGACCAAAAATGGTTGAATTAAGGAGTGTATGGTAAAAGAAAAATTAAAGGTAATGAAAAAATGAACTAGAAAAGGATTTAGGTTGTATCAATGTGCCCCGACAAAGACTGTATCAATGTGCCCCATACAGCCATTTTGAGTAAAATGAGTAGCAAATCTAACACTTCATAATTTATCTAACAATAAAGAATGAAAAACTGATAAAGAGTAGCTTTACTTGCCAGGGAGGGTATTCTTTTTGGTTGAAAATACTGGAACAGTTGTATAATACCATTTCAATGGTGCAACTCAAATTTACTTTTGACCTACAAAAACAATTAATCACCCATCCCATTTCATCAAACTACTGAATCATTCCAAAACTTTCTGTATGTAGTTAATTTCACTAGTATCACCTTTTGGAGCTGTTGTGAAACTTCCTGTAATGACCCTGTGTGCTGTACAGGGGGTGTATCAATGTGCCCCAAGTATCAATGTATCCCAGTTCCCCCTACTTCTAAATATGTACAAAACGATATCATACATTATTTGTTATTGCAATCGAAAATCTGTTACAAGGAAAATGTGATGTATTACATACGTAAA
Organism: Maratus speculifer; assembly: GCA_964019185.1. NCBI lineage: Eukaryota > Metazoa > Arthropoda > Arachnida > Araneae > Salticidae > Maratus > Maratus speculifer. Next base: position 203,834,451 of record OZ025295.1, read on the forward strand.
TTATTATTATTATTATTTATTATATATATAAATAATGTATAATGGTAAACCAGAAATGTGGTTCGTATTATACACGAAAATTCAAATTTTTTAAAAATTTTGTTTAAGAATTGGGGGTGTTGACACGAGTCGACTTACAGCCGAGAATATACGGTAATGATACAGACAATTTATTGTTGTCTGTGGAGATTTGTTTAATTCGTCACCAATTTTCGGATAGAAATTTTCGGATAAGGCTCCATTAATAAATAGCTTATATAAAGAACGTATTTTCTTAGTGTTTTCTAAAAATACCAGCAACGTAGGAGGTCAGTTTATACAGGTATCTCCTGTAATCAGCGCTAAAATGATGAAGCAGAATCAAATTCCTATAAAACTCTGCAAAAAAAAAAAAAAAAAAAAAAAAAAAAAAAAAAATGTCTCGATCTCTTATCATGTTAGATAAGATATCGGTTCTCGATTTGCGACCGTGATTCAAAAATTAATAGGCGATCGAGGATCGTAATTCAGAATTAATTTTCAGCGTATGGGTGTCGAGTTTAATTGTGGAAGGAGACTGAACTTCTAGGTTTACCTTCAGATGACCACGCCTGTTTTTTAAGACAAAAGGAACAGATAAACATCACGATTATCTTTAATACTCCAAATCACGCGAACTGGGAATCGAATTTCTCGCAGTTCTTTGCAGGTAATGATATCCGATGACTTTTCAGTGGAGTAGTGCTATTGTTCGAACAGTTATGCGGGAAGGAAAAATAAAATGTGGTCAAAAAATCAATTTGGTCATTTCATGTTGGCATTAATGAGGAAAGATCGGTAAAAATGATTTCCATGTATATAAGGATGACACAAAGTTGATTCATATGTTTTGATATATTTATATGAAATAAGAATATCAAGCGATTATGATAAATAACTGTTTAATTAATCTAGGTTATATGAAATAATTATAATATTTACAGTTTAGAACTAAGAAGATTTGAGGCAATTAACTACTAGTATTGGGCGGAGTTCGCAATGTTTCCCACAAGCATTGCTGCACTTGATTGGTTTTTGGTGAACGGTTGTGGGATAAATCGAGAAGCTGATTAGCTAGAATAGAATCCATCGTGATGATATCAGAAATGCTAGTGGTTCATTAGCAAACATCAGTCGACTCATTCGACTATCAAATTCGTAGAACTCGATCGGGAGATTTTTCCCGTATCACAGCCAATGTGATTCTCCTCTCATCTCAAAATGTTCCCTAGCCAGATTGGATAAAAGTTATACTCAGCAAATAGATAGATCTGTAAGGTTGGGTCTCGACCAGTAGCGGCTCGTCAGGGAGTGCTGCATCAGATTTTTCCTACCACTAAAATTTAACAGAATCTTCCACATTATTTATTCGACAAATTTTGTTGATTAATTAAGACTGGAATTCCCATACAATTTTAGTGGTGTGAATAAATTGATGCCCTGACGAGCCGCTACTGGTCTCGACGTCATCCGGTCTTCTGTGGGAAACCGATGACAAAGCTTGTTGCCGTGCATGAGTGTGTTTTGAAAATACAAAAACACAACTCATACTCGGCCATTCGATATGTGAACAACCTCGTTTCACGTCTGATCCCAAAGCAAAAAGAACTCAAAGAAACCAAACTAAAAAGTTTTAATTTTGCTGTTCTCAAGGTCACTGCTTAGCAAGTGCGAAATTTTTGGACAGAATGAAGTAAAAATATAAAATTGATAGACCGGACAGTAGAAGCAATTGTGAATAGAGTTGATTTTTTCAATTTTCGATAAACAAATTACCTATCAAGTTATAAGCGTTTTTGATGACATGACAAGACATTTCTCTTCCTTCGTTGAGTGTTTCTTCTGCTTTCGCCGGGAAATTCCGTTCAAAACTCCCACTTTGACAGCGGTTTCTAAAAAATCTATCGTGGTTAAAAAAAAAAAAAAAAGAAAACGTTTTGTGATTGCATAGTTTCTAAATAACATAACCTGCCAGTTTAATGCGAGTAGGGGAAAAATGGGGCTCCGGCCCCAGGAGGAGGCGTGAGGCTCGGAGGAGGGAGGAGGGCTCCTCCTCCTCAAACCTCCTCCTCAAGCCTCCTCCTCACTCCTCCTCCACAACCCTCCTCCTCCTAAACCCTCCTCCTCAATCCTCCTCATTCCTCAAGGTTGTCTTATAAGAGAAGGGGTTAAAAGGATTTTTTTTTTTTTTTTAAGCGGGAATTTTAGGGAGTTAGAATTTTTAAACCATACTATAGTATGGGGGTGTTTTTTTAATGTGGGGACTTTAAAATTTTCGGCGTGTACATGGGGTATGTTTTTCGATTGAATTTTGCTGTTGTTCATTTAAAAAGTAATTAAAAATTATGAGTAAAAATAATGAAGGTAATAATTAAAAATGATAATTAAAAATAATGAGTAAAAAATAATGAAGGGAATTTTTCGAGTGTTTTTTTAGTCAAGTATAGTACGTAGTAGAATTTAAGAGATGAATGATTCATATTAAATTAAAAATAGTAATTAATTAAAAAGTAATTAAAAATAATAAGTGAAAAATAATGAAGGGACTTAGAATTTTTCGAGCGGTATTTTTTAGTCAAGTGTAGTACGTAGTGGAATTTAAGAAGTGAATAACAGCAATTAACGATAATTAGTAATTAATAAAAAAGTAATTAAAAATATTGAGTAAAAATAATGAAGGTAATAATTAAAAATGATAATTAAAAATAATGAGTAAAAAATAATGAAGGGAATTTTTCGGTGAACTTTAGTTTAAGGATTTATTTTTTGATTTGAAGCGGAAATTTTGGGGAGATTGATTTTTTTTTTTTTTTCACCGTGTTTTTAATAAGGGGTTAAGCGGATATTTTGGGGACACAGAATGTTTTTTTCTGTACTATTGTACGAGTAGTTTTTAATTTTAATGTGGTGACTTAAAAATTTTCAGTTTGGTGTAATTTAAGAGTTTATTTTTTGATTTTAAGCAGAAATTTTGGGGAGATTGATTTTTTTTTCCACTGTGCTCTTACATGATGAGTTAAGCGGGTATTTTGGGGGAAATTATTATTTTAGCCTAATCATACGCGAAGGATATATTTTTTTTTTTTCGGGGGTTGATATTTTAATGAAGAATTAATTAAGGAGGGAGCATTCATGGTGAATTAATGAATTATTTTTTTAGGAGTAATTTTGTTAAGATTGAATTATTTTTTCATTTTTTGGAGTTTTACGCGGATATTAATGTTTAATAGGGGGACTTTAATTTTTTTTGCAATGAAATTGACGTACGCTCGTTGACCTAACCGTACGGAGTTTGTAATTTTCTTCAAATCATGTATGAATATTGGTTTAGAATTTCTTAGAATGACTTCCACCACTTTTATATCTATCCATTATCATAAATAACACATGCTGGTGATGGGAATTTGGGAAGAACAATTTTGAATATTTATTTAATGAAGGAACTTTAAAATTATTTCGAGTACTATTTTTAGTCAACTATGTTATACACTTGATATTTTAGATTAGTTAAAAAATAACTTTAAAATTTGAATGAGAAAATATGCTTCAAAATGGGATTTTACGTACTAACATTTATTTGCGCTCGTTGACCTAACCGTTCGGAATCTGTGATTTTCCTCGAATCATGTGTGAATAACTGTTAGATTTCTGTAGAAAGACCTGAATAAGCTTCAACCGTCATAAACAACGCATGTCTGTAACGGGAATTTGAACTTAATTATTTTAAATATTCATTTTAATGAGGTGACTTCGAAAACAATTTGTAGAACTTTTGAGCGGTAATAATTTTTATTGGGAAACTTAAAAGAATCTTGTGATTTTTTGGGGTCTAATTTTTAATTGCTGAATTGCAATCTGTATTCGCCTTTCTTTCGTGTGATTGTGTAGATGTTGATGAAAACTATTTCTGTTCCAATTAATGAAATTTAATAATTAAAATAATAAAGTGTTCCTCACCAGACACCCCTTTTTCAAAATTCGTGCATATTTTTTAACATAACAATGTGTTTAATATAAGTAATTTTTGTGTGTCCTTTCTTTTCTGAAAGAGTAAGCGATTTTTAACAGAAATATCTTTTGACGTGTGTAATTTTTCGTTGGCAGAACAATTTTCAAATAAATAAATTTTAATATTAATAGAATTTTTGACTTTCCGAAGAAAAAAAGGAACTTATTTTTAATGTTTTAATACTTGTCGGTTAAAAAAATTAAACTATATTTATTATCGAAATGAATTCATCTACATTAATTTAAAAACATATAATATTTATAACCAGTAACGCAGAACTTTTTCAAACCCTGTTAATGAGATTTTATAACAAAAGTGTTATTATATAATTGAATTACTGTTTTTAAAATGTGTTGTATGTATGTGCGTGTTTTGAATGTATCTGTATGTTGTATGTATGTATGTATGTGTGTGTGTGTTGCATAGTGTGTGTGTGTCGTATGTATGTGTATGTTGTATGTATATGTATGTGTGTGTGTGTTGTATGTATGTGCATGTTGTATGTATGTGTGTGTATGTATGTGTGTGTTGTATGTATGTGCATGTTGAATGTATGTGTATGTAATTTTTTTTGCCGATAGGTGTGATCTTTAGCTGAAAGTGACCTAGGGTCAAAACTTTCACCCAGGAATCGCCACGAGGAGGCAGATCACATGATTCCCGTATTGCACACATTCACATACATTATTTCGAGCGATATTTTTAGCGAAACATAATATGCAATTGAAGTTTTAGAATAATTAAAAAATAACTTTAAAATTTAAATGAAAGAATGTTTCAAAATGGAATTTTACGTACTAACATTTAATCGCGCTCGTCGGTTTTTACTGTTTGGAGGTCTGTTAATTTTCCTTTAACCTTGGAAAACCTTGCGTCAATAAGGATATTTCAGAAAGACCCCCACTTTGGGTACTCTTTTAAACTAATATTTGTAATGAGATGTGTTCGCGCGCGTCGGCCTAACTGTTTGGAGTATCAACATAAAATCAGCAAATTAATACAAAATATTTCAAATAGTAAGAAAATGATTGATTAAAATCACCAAGTAAGAATAAAAATACTTCAAGCAATGAGAAAATAAATGTTTAAAATCAAAAATTTAACATTTAAAGGTTTTATCTTCAGATCTAAATAATTTGTGAAAAATGCTTTTAAATATTTTTAAAGCTGTATTGAAAATAATATTTTTCATACCTTAACATCAAAAAAAGTGTTAAATCCAAATCGATGAAGAGTTTAATAATTGTTTTCTCAAAGAGAGGATACTAAATTCGTTGCAATATATGTGTGTGTGTGTGTAAACATAAATGAATCATTCTTATCTGCTTATCTGATAGCGTTTTCCGAAAAGGGTTGAATCTCTGAATCATAACTGATAGGAACTGGGGTTGATGTGTTATCTTAATTAATCTTAATGAGTACTATATCTAATTAAAATTATTTGACTTGAAATAAAATAACGTCTGTTGAGCAATATCTTTTGAAAACTTAAGATTTAATTATTTAAATCAAATTAAAGGCTTTTTTTTATCTCATCGATTTATTTTAAATAAAACTAAAATATTTATATTTTTCTGTACTTTGTTAGCAAAATAAAGAGTGTATCACATTCATTTCGGCTTTAACTGTTTGAAAATTTAAATTAACCTATAATTAAAATGATTACATAAGGTTGAGTATGCGATCTTTTAAATGAAATCTAGTTAAAAACGGAACACGCATTCATATAAAACTTTAAATACTTATGGTGTTGTGTTTAATGCAATGTATGTATTAAATATTAAATGAAAAATATGAATTAACAATAAATGAAAGACATTAACATTAATAAAATATTAATTAAACATTGCATTGATTAAAAACTTAATGAAAAATATTAATTTGGGAATACGCATCCTTATAAAACTTTAAACATTTATGCTTTTGGGTATAATATTATGGATGTATTAAATATTAAATGAAAAATATGAATTAACAATAAATAAAAAATATTAATTAACATTAATAAAATATTAATTAAACATTGTGTTAATTAAAATATAGATTAAAAATTTAATGAAAAATATTAATTTCTCATGTAATTAAAATAACACTTTATAAAGTAATGAATTAATAATAAATGAAACATGTTCATTCGAAACAACTTGAGAAATACTAATTTGTAATGAAATTAGAAAATACCAATTAATTAAATATTAATTAAAAATTAAATGAAAACTATTTATGAGAGACACATTGAAAAATATTCTCACCTTAAACTTTCATTCGCCAATCCTTAAATCCAACCTTCATCGTTGCTTACCTGTTAGGAAATGTCTGATAACTACAAATTCTTATCTTTAACGGTATTTCCCGAAGGCTGACTCACTAGATAAGTAACAATGACAAGTTCAAATCTGAAATTAAGAGTTTATTCATATTGAATATAATTAATATAATGTTTAATTAAAAAGGGACTTAATTTATTTAATACGTCATAATTAAGAATTTAATTAAATCCTAATATAATTTTTTTATCTAATTAATAGAATAAAAAAGAAATTCTTTTCAACATTTTCAAGAAACATCAAGTTATCGAATACTTAATAGATTATTTTTTTAATGAATGTGTAATTAACATTTTTAAAGGATTTTTTTCTAATTAATTAGTGTTTAATTAAAATTTTCATAATTAAAATAAATATATAAAATAAAAAAGGAATTCTTTTCAAAATTTTCAAGAAACACCAAATTATTATTAAGCAATATTTCGAATAACTACAAACTTTAATCATGATGAGTCATCACTGTGAATGATCTTTTCTTCTCATATGTTATAAAAATAAGTTTAAGTACCTAAATTTATTGATATATTTCATTGTGTGTTGGATCCTTCTTTACTAATCTCGTTAAAATTATTCATTTACCAATGATTTAAATTTCACATTTTAAAGTCATTTATATAATATACTAACATTTGACTATTAAATATCAAATAATGGATATGCACTTTTTACACTCACATCTTACAATGTAATTAGTAACCAAATGTAATGATTTTTAAGCATGTCTTCTTAATTTTTTTACAATGAAAGACTATCACAGTTGAATATTTAGCTTTCTGTTTATAACTTTATCGAGAAATATATAATGCATACCACACGATTTCATTAAATGAATCACAATACATTTCAAACTTCTCATTTTCAATGTTTTATATATACTAGTGTTTATCAAATAGGTGTTTATTCTGAACAATCATTACTTAGTATATTGATGAAAAGTTTGTGTTGAACGGTTTTTAACTTAAATGGTGTGAGAGAAGGATATATTAGGACAGAAGTTATTAAATATAAGTCTTTAAAGTTTATACCCGTGCAAGAATTGGCATTTCAAGAAACAAAGTTGTGTCACATTTGAAAGCATTCTTTATATTCGAAACGCACACGTGATCACGATCACATCACTGAAGAGCATAGAGAAGCTGTTTATGTTGTATATAATTTGAATTTTCATTAACACAATATTATAACCGAAGTTTTTCGACAGTTTGAAAAATTATGATGTTCAACGTCTGCACACGTTAACACAGAATAAGATTAGCTTATGCCCTTTCGATGATAAGCGCTATTTGCAGGTAAGATGTATTAACATAACAAAATTTTCTTGGTAATTTTACTCGCAGGTTTCGAAACCACAAACATCTGATCATACTTCTCATTTTTAACACGCGACACTAACCATTGGGCCATTAAAGCCCGTAATTTAGTAACTAAAAATTAAGAAAGATCATCGAAAATGATTACTTCACACATGCAAAAATAATTTTTATTGTGACTTATCAGTTAAAAATCACGAAGAAAAGAAAAATATCACATATGTTTTGGATTACTTTGAGATTTTATGAGTCACTTCATCAGTTAAATAGACATAACCACTTCTTATGAATCACTACTTATGCTTAAATTTTGAAACACTTGCTTATATGAAATGTATTATATTTTAGTTTATCAGTGATAGTGCGATTACTTGTTAATAATTTTAATGTTATTAAAAAAATTTAAAAAATCAAATGTGAATAATTAATTAAAAAAACACAAGTCACTATTAAAGGTTTGAACAAATTATTAAAATTATTTTACAAAACTTTTCAAATTATTTAAAAATGTTTCACTAATATTTAGTAATCGTCAAATTTTAATGTCGATAATCATTTATGTGAGTCAGGTTTTCTGTTTTAACTGTTAAGTTATCAGATTCCCCCTTCAAGTACATCTCATTGATAAGTTTTAATCAACCAATCAACTATTTATTTACCCCAGCAACCAGCTATTTGTTTACCCTAGTAACCAAAAAGCTTTTGTCGACACATGAACAAAATTTTGAAGATGCAAGACTCTTCATTTTCATTCGAAAAAACAATGACTTATGTAATAATTTTTTTCTTTACTTAAATGAAACCTTCACATGTGTATGGTAAAACTTGGAAAATTTCATTTAATGCACAAATTTAAAGTTAACAGACAAGGTCTTCACACATCTTTTAGTATTTTACTAACACTTTGCCAAATATCTTTAGAAAACAACAACAGAATTTTAAATAATTATTTTAATAAAAATTCTCTTTTGTAAGTGACATTATTAAACTAACTTGAAAAATTAACTTGGCAAAGCAAGTTTTCACTATTCCAACTAAGTAATATTCATAAGTTTTATATGATAAACAACCTGTTTGGTTATGTCCCAGCATGGCTTTATAAAATGTATCTAAAATAACCTTTAATATCAATGTTTAAAAATATGCGAATAATTCAGTTAGTCTTTTATAGATGATTATTTTCCCTTCTATTATTTAAAAGACATTTTAAAATAAAATTATTACTGATGCCAGTTTATCCCAGTGTTATGAAATGTGTATGCAAAACTTTTAATTCTAATTTTCACATTTTATTATTTCAAATTATTGTTTTCAAGTTGTACTAAAATTTGGAAAAAAATATTTAATTTTCATGCATAATTAAATTGAAATACTTTAATAATAAAGACACATTTAACATTGTATACTCACCTAATCCAACACTTTCACAAATACACGTCCGACTCGCTCCAAGGTTTAGGAAGAAATGAGAGATTCAAAGTCCTTATCAGAAAATGTTATCAGATAGTCTTATCTTAAGATAAGTGACGTCAGAGAACATATGTCATCAACTGGTCACGTGATGTATATCACATGACCAGTGCTTTGTTAATTAATCTTATTAATTATTAAGTATTAAATTGTTAATTATTAATTAATTAATTATTAAGTATTAAATTAAATTATTTAATATTATTAATTAATCTTATTAAAAATAGTTATTATTTTTTAATAACAAAGAATTAATAATATTAAATAATTTAATTTAATACTTAATAATTAATTAATTAATAATTAATAATTTAATACTTAATAATTAATTAATAAGATTAATTAACAAAGCACTGGTCATGTGATATACATCACGTGACCAGTTGATGACATATGTTCTCTGACGTCACTTATCTTAAGATAAGACTATCTGATAACATTTTCTGATAAGGACTTTGAATCTCTCATTTCTTCCTAAACCTTGGAGCGAGTCGGACGTGTATTTGTGAAAGTGTTGGATTAGGTGAGTATACAATGTTAAATGTGTCTTTATTATTAAAGTATTTCAATTTAATTATGCATGAAAATTAAATATTTTTTTCCAAATTTTAGTACAACTTGAAAACAATAATTTGAAATAATAAAATGTGAAAATTAGAATTAAAAGTTTTGCATACACATTTCATAACACTGGGATAAACTGGCATCAGTAATAATTTTATTTTAAAATGTCTTTTAAATAATAGAAGGGAAAATAATCATCTATAAAAGACTAACTGAATTATTCGCATATTTTTAAACATTGATATTAAAGGTTATTTTAGATACATTTTATAAAGCCATGCTGGGACATAACCAAACAGGTTGTTTATCATATAAAACTTATGAATATTACTTAGTTGGAATAGTGAAAACTTGCTTTGCCAAGTTAATTTTTCAAGTTAGTTTAATAATGTCACTTACAAAAGAGAATTTTTATTAAAATAATTATTTAAAATTCTGTTGTTGTTTTCTAAAGATATTTGGCAAAGTGTTAGTAAAATACTAAAAGATGTGTGAAGACCTTGTCTGTTAACTTTAAATTTGTGCATTAAATGAAATTTTCCAAGTTTTACCATACACATGTGAAGGTTTCATTTAAGTAAAGAAAAAATTTATTACATAAGTCATTGTTTTTTCGAATGAAAATGAAGAGTCTTGCATCTTCAAAATTTTGTTCATGTGTCGACAAAAGCTTTTTGGTTACTAGGGTAAACAAATAGCTGGTTGCTGGGGTAAATAAATAGTTGATTGGTTGATTAAAACTTATCAATGAGATGTACTTGAAGGGGGAATCTGATAACTTAACAGTTAAAACAGAAAACCTGACTCACATAAATGATTATCGACATTAAAATTTGACGATTACTAAATATTAGTGAAACATTTTTAAATAATTTGAAAAGTTTTGTAAAATAATTTTAATAATTTGTTCAAACCTTTAATAGTGACTTGTGTTTTTTTAATTAATTATTCACATTTGATTTTTTAAATTTTTTTAATAACATTAAAATTATTAACAAGTAATCGCACTATCACTGATAAACTAAAATATAATACATTTCATATAAGCAAGTGTTTCAAAATTTAAGCATAAGTAGTGATTCATAAGAAGTGGTTATGTCTATTTAACTGATGAAGTGACTCATAAAATCTCAAAGTAATCCAAAACATATGTGATATTTTTCTTTTCTTCGTGATTTTTAACTGATAAGTCACAATAAAAATTATTTTTGCATGTGTGAAGTAATCATTTTCGATGATCTTTCTTAATTTTTAGTTACTAAATTACGGGCTTTAATGGCCCAATGGTTAGTGTCGCGTGTTAAAAATGAGAAGTATGATCAGATGTTTGTGGTTTCGAAACCTGCGAGTAAAATTACCAAGAAAATTTTGTTATGTTAATACATCTTACCTGCAAATAACGCTTATCATCGAAAGGGCATAAGCTAATCTTATTCTGTGTTAACGTGTGCAGACGTTGAACATCATAATTTTTCAAACTGTCGAAAAACTTCGGTTATAATATTGTGTTAATGAAAATTCAAATTATATACAACATAAACAGCTTCTCTATGCTCTTCAGTGATGTGATCGTGATCACGTGTGCGTTTCGAATATAAAGAATGCTTTCAAATGTGACACAACTTTGTTTCTTGAAATGCCAATTCTTGCACGGGTATAAACTTTAAAGACTTATATTTAATAACTTCTGTCCTAATATATCCTTCTCTCACACCATTTAAGTTAAAAACCGTTCAACACAAACTTTTCATCAATATACTAAGTAATGATTGTTCAGAATAAACACCTATTTGATAAACACTAGTATATATAAAACATTGAAAATGAGAAGTTTGAAATGTATTGTGATTCATTTAATGAAATCGTGTGGTATGCATTATATATTTCTCGATAAAGTTATAAACAGAAAGCTAAATATTCAACTGTGATAGTCTTTCATTGTAAAATAATTAAGAAGACATGCTTAAAAATCATTACATTTGGTTACTAATTACATTGTAAGATGTGAGTGTAAAAAGTGCATATCCATTATTTGATATTTAATAGTCAAATGTTAGTATATTATATAAATGACTTTAAAATGTGAAATTTAAATCATTGGTAAATGAATAATTTTAACGAGATTAGTAAAGAAGGATCCAACACACAATGAAATATATCAATAAATTTAGGTACTTAAACTTATTTTTATAACATATGAGAAGAAAAGATCATTCACAGTGATGACTCATCATGATTAAAGTTTGTAGTTATTCGAAATATTGCTTAATAATAATTTGGTGTTTCTTGAAAATTTTGAAAAGAATTCCTTTTTTATTTTATATATTTATTTTAATTATGAAAATTTTAATTAAACACTAATTAATTAGAAAAAAATCCTTTAAAAATGTTAATTACACATTCATTAAAAAAATAATCTATTAAGTATTCGATAACTTGATGTTTCTTGAAAATGTTGAAAAGAATTTCTTTTTTATTCTATTAATTAGATAAAAAAATTATATTAGGATTTAATTAAATTCTTAATTATGACGTATTAAATAAATTAAGTCCCTTTTTAATTAAACATTATATTAATTATATTCAATATGAATAAACTCTTAATTTCAGATTTGAACTTGTCATTGTTACTTCTCTAGTGAGTCAGCCTTCGGGAAATACCGTTAAAGATAAGAATTTGTTGTTATCAGACATTTCCTAACAGGTAAGCAACGATGAAGGTTGGATTTAAGGATTGGCGAATGAAAGTTTAAGGTGAGAATATTTTTCAATGTGTCTCTCATAAATAGTTTTCATTTAATTTTTAATTAATATTTAATTAATTGGTATTTTCTAATTTCATTACAAATTAGTATTTCTCAAGTTGTTTCGAATGAACATGTTTCATTTATTATTAATTCATTAATTTATAAAGTGTTATTTTAATTACATGAGAAATTAATATTTTTCATTAAATTTTTAATCTATATTTTAATTAACACAATGTTTAATTAATATTTTATTAATGTTAATTAATATTTTTTATTTATTGTTAATTCATATTTTTCATTTAATATTTAATACATCCATAATATTATACCCAAAAGCATAAATGTTTAAAGTTTTATAAGGATGCGTATTCCCAAATTAATATTTTTCATTAAGTTTTTAATCAATGCAATGTTTAATTAATATTTTATTAATGTTAATGTCTTTCATTTATTGTTAATTCATATTTTTCATTTAATATTTAATACATACATTGCATTAAACACAACACCATAAGTATTTAAAGTTTTATATGAATGCGTGTTCCGTTTTTAACTAGATTTCATTTAAAAGATCGCATACTCAACCTTATGTAATCATTTTAATTATAGGTTAATTTAAATTTTCAAACAGTTAAAGCCGAAATGAATGTGATACACTCTTTATTTTGCTAACAAAGTACAGAAAAATATAAATATTTTAGTTTTATTTAAAATAAATCGATGAGATAAAAAAAAGCCTTTAATTTGATTTAAATAATTAAATCTTAAGTTTTCAAAAGATATTGCTCAACAGACGTTATTTTATTTCAAGTCAAATAATTTTAATTAGATATAGTACTCATTAAGATTAATTAAGATAACACATCAACCCCAGTTCCTATCAGTTATGATTCAGAGATTCAACCCTTTTCGGAAAACGCTATCAGATAAGCAGATAAGAATGATTCATTTATGTTTACACACACACACATATATTGCAACGAATTTAGTATCCTCTCTTTGAGAAAACAATTATTAAACTCTTCATCGATTTGGATTTAACACTTTTTTTGATGTTAAGGTATGAAAAATATTATTTTCAATACAGCTTTAAAAATATTTAAAAGCATTTTTCACAAATTATTTAGATCTGAAGATAAAACCTTTAAATGTTAAATTTTTGATTTTAAACATTTATTTTCTCATTGCTTGAAGTATTTTTATTCTTACTTGGTGATTTTAATCAATCATTTTCTTACTATTTGTAATATTTTGTATTAATTTGCTGATTTTATGTTGATACTCCAAACAGTTAGGCCGACGCGCGCGAACACATCTCATTACAAATATTAGTTTAAAAGAGTACCCAAAGTGGGGGTCTTTCTGAAATATCCTTATTGACGCAAGGTTTTCCAAGGTTAAAGGAAAATTAACAGACCTCCAAACAGTAAAAACCGACGAGCGCGATTAAATGTTAGTACGTAAAATTCCATTTTGAAACATTCTTTCATTTAAATTTTAAAGTTATTTTTTAATTATTCTAAAACTTCAATTGCATATTATGTTTCGCTAAAAATATCGCTCGAAATAATGTATGTGAATGTGTGCAATACGGGAATCATGTGATCTGCCTCCTCGTGGCGATTCCTGGGTGAAAGTTTTGACCCTAGGTCACTTTCAGCTAAAGATCACACCTATCGGCAAAAAAAATTACATACACATACATTCAACATGCACATACATACAACACACACATACATACACACACATACATACAACATGCACATACATACAACACACACACACATACATATACATACAACATACACATACATACGACACACACACACTATGCAACACACACACACATACATACATACATACAACATACAGATACATTCAAAACACGCACATACATACAACACATTTTAAAAACAGTAATTCAATTATATAATAACACTTTTGTTATAAAATCTCATTAACAGGGTTTGAAAAAGTTCTGCGTTACTGGTTATAAATATTATATGTTTTTAAATTAATGTAGATGAATTCATTTCGATAATAAATATAGTTTAATTTTTTTAACCGACAAGTATTAAAACATTAAAAATAAGTTCCTTTTTTTCTTCGGAAAGTCAAAAATTCTATTAATATTAAAATTTATTTATTTGAAAATTGTTCTGCCAACGAAAAATTACACACGTCAAAAGATATTTCTGTTAAAAATCGCTTACTCTTTCAGAAAAGAAAGGACACACAAAAATTACTTATATTAAACACATTGTTATGTTAAAAAATATGCACGAATTTTGAAAAAGGGGTGTCTGGTGAGGAACACTTTATTATTTTAATTATTAAATTTCATTAATTGGAACAGAAATAGTTTTCATCAACATCTACACAATCACACGAAAGAAAGGCGAATACAGATTGCAATTCAGCAATTAAAAATTAGACCCCAAAAAATCACAAGATTCTTTTAAGTTTCCCAATAAAAATTATTACCGCTCAAAAGTTCTACAAATTGTTTTCGAAGTCACCTCATTAAAATGAATATTTAAAATAATTAAGTTCAAATTCCCGTTACAGACATGCGTTGTTTATGACGGTTGAAGCTTATTCAGGTCTTTCTACAGAAATCTAACAGTTATTCACACATGATTCGAGGAAAATCACAGATTCCGAACGGTTAGGTCAACGAGCGCAAATAAATGTTAGTACGTAAAATCCCATTTTGAAGCATATTTTCTCATTCAAATTTTAAAGTTATTTTTTAACTAATCTAAAATATCAAGTGTATAACATAGTTGACTAAAAATAGTACTCGAAATAATTTTAAAGTTCCTTCATTAAATAAATATTCAAAATTGTTCTTCCCAAATTCCCATCACCAGCATGTGTTATTTATGATAATGGATAGATATAAAAGTGGTGGAAGTCATTCTAAGAAATTCTAAACCAATATTCATACATGATTTGAAGAAAATTACAAACTCCGTACGGTTAGGTCAACGAGCGTACGTCAATTTCATTGCAAAAAAAATTAAAGTCCCCCTATTAAACATTAATATCCGCGTAAAACTCCAAAAAATGAAAAAATAATTCAATCTTAACAAAATTACTCCTAAAAAAATAATTCATTAATTCACCATGAATGCTCCCTCCTTAATTAATTCTTCATTAAAATATCAACCCCCGAAAAAAAAAAAAAAATATCCTTCGCGTATGATTAGGCTAAAAGAATAATTTCCCCCAAAATACCCGCTTAACTCATCATGTAAGAGCACAGTGGAAAAAAAAAATCAATCTCCCCAAAATTTCTGCTTAAAATCAAAAAATAAACTCTTAAATTACACCAAACTGAAAATTTTTAAGTCACCACATTAAAATTAAAAACTACTCGTACAATAGTACAGAAAAAAACATTCTGTGTCCCCAAAATATCCGCTTAACCCCTTATTAAAAACACGGTGAAAAAAAAAAAAAAAATCAATCTCCCCAAAATTTCCGCTTCAAATCAAAAAATAAATCCTTAAACTAAAGTTCACCGAAAAATTCCCTTCATTATTTTTTACTCATTATTTTTAATTATCATTTTTAATTATTACCTTCATTATTTTTACTCAATATTTTTAATTACTTTTTTATTAATTACTAATTATCGTTAATTGCTGTTATTCACTTCTTAAATTCCACTACGTACTACACTTGACTAAAAAATACCGCTCGAAAAATTCTAAGTCCCTTCATTATTTTTCACTTATTATTTTTAATTACTTTTTAATTAATTACTATTTTTAATTTAATATGAATCATTCATCTCTTAAATTCTACTACGTACTATACTTGACTAAAAAAACACTCGAAAAATTCCCTTCATTATTTTTTACTCATTATTTTTAATTATCATTTTTAATTATTACCTTCATTATTTTTACTCATAATTTTTAATTACTTTTTAAATGAACAACAGCAAAATTCAATCGAAAAACATACCCCATGTACACGCCGAAAATTTTAAAGTCCCCACATTAAAAAAACACCCCCATACTATAGTATGGTTTAAAAATTCTAACTCCCTAAAATTCCCGCTTAAAAAAAAAAAAAAAAATCCTTTTAACCCCTTCTCTTATAAGACAACCTTGAGGAATGAGGAGGATTGAGGAGGAGGGTTGTGGAGGAGGAGGGTTGTGGAGGAGGAGTGAGGAGGAGGCTTGAGGAGGAGGTTTGAGGAGGAGGAGCCCTCCTCCCTCCTCCGAGCCTCACGCCTCCTCCTGGGGCCGGAGCCCCATTTTTCCCCTACTAATGCGTTTCCGAACAAAAATGAACAAAAACTTATGCCCATAAATTAGCCTCTTTGGTCTTGAGAACAGCGTTAAAGAATAGTGAGAACAAGTTTTGTTACTAAAGAATATAGATCATTTACTGTTACATCAGCTCTTTATGTTTCAGATCGTTAAAAAAAAAAAAAAATGCATGGTAATTTTTTGATTTTACGCTGTATGATTTTCTTTTAACCTTTTGAATTCACATTGCTAGAAAACAATATATTAACCCATTCGTGCCCAGCATCTTTTGCGTAAATTTTATTTGGTTGGAACCACTATTTTTAGAAGATTTAAGTTTAGTTCATTAATAACGAAAATGCATCATTTAAATAAAATAATTATTGCTTTTCTTTTTTACCGGTGTCAAAAACAGTGCTGAATGCACCTTTTGAAGCATCCCTATAAAAGGACGCTAGGCACTAATGGGTTAAATCAATGCACCTGTGTGAGGATTTCGCACTGGAGTCTAATTTTCTTCTTTAGCAATATCTAATGTTTTTAGATGCAGAATCATTTTCTAGAGAAAAATTAACGATAGTTCATTCCATGTCAAAATACCCAGAAATTTCCAATAATGGCTCCTACAATTTTCAATTTTGATAAAAATTGGTTTAGGGTCATTCTATGAAAAACAGGGCATTTTTTGACAGATTAAAACATTATAAAAATAATTATAGAAGTTTCTAAAGTTATTTTTCAATTTCAAAATAATATATCTTTTTATACACTCTAAAATTGGGTGGAGTGAAAAATTAACTTTTTGAAAGAGTGACAGACATTTTCACTCTTTTTGGAGTGAATTTTTATAAAAATATACTCCTAAAGAGTGGAATTTTCTACTTTCTATAGAAAAGAGTGAAATGTTTCACTTCATTTTCGAGAGTAAAATAGTCACTCTGTTGTCGAGAGTGAAATATACCACTCCGCTGACAAAAGGGAAAGATTTGCATTATACACTTTAAAGCATTACCGTTCAACTTTGAAACAATATGTATGGTGTAAAATAATGAAAAGCATCAAAATGTGTCACTTCTTAATTTCCAGAAACTCCATTTCATAATGTAACCTTGGAAATTACGCTGATTTAAGCACTAAAAATGACGACTTTTCAAGTGTAAATAGTCACGCTAGAAGGATTGATTATTGTATGTATTGCTATTATCCATTAGGCAATCAGAGCAGCAAGTCTACAACACCTTTTTTAAGATAAGACAAAAAAAAAACGTCAGCCATATTACAATTAAAATAATCCGAATAATGTTAAATGGATTATTTATGGAATGGCAAGTCTTATTTAATTTTAATTCTTTATTCCTGTAATATTTGTATGTTATGGTCATGAGTTAAGTAGTTTTATGTTACATAGAAAAAAAATTTGATCTCAAATTGTTTTCAGAAACGTTTTCCCTATAAAATACTGTGATGCTAAACATCTTCATCTGCCATCGCTTGAAAATAAAATGCTGGCACAAAGACTGATTCATGCCTATATTCATAATGATTCATGCTTTTTTCGCCGAACGATCATTTAAATCTCCTGCTGTTCGTTGACAGCTATTACGAACGAATAGCTATGATAGGTATGATCGCAAAAAAAGTAGATAAAAATTCAACGCAAATACTGAGCTTGAGAAATCCGACATTATGATTCTTTTTCAGTAAAAGTTTCACCCCTCAGGTGGCCGATAATTACCAACACAGTCACAGATGTTCCCGGTAACCATTTATCTCAAAATGACACTTCTGAAAGACTCTCTTTCTTAACAGTTCCTGGAAAATTCCATGACATTTTATTTTTTCAGCAAGAAAGAAAGTGTTTCGTTTGCATTTCAAATATGATCATTTTCTTTATGTACTACATATATTATATTTAAATGTTAATGCTTGTATTTTATATGCTTTGTCTGAAATAAAAGTTAGAAATTTGTATAGTTTTGTGACAATTTAAAAGTAATTTATAACAATTTTTGCTTAAATAATTAAGAAATGTCTTTATCACGAATATTTAACACGTGAATGATAATAACAATAATAATAACTATATTAATAATTAATAACTTCATTGATTTCATTATCTTAATTCCATATTACTGATTATGTATTTAATAAAGTTTAATTTCTCAATAATTGGAGAAATTTAAATTATACTTCAGTTAAAAATAATATTTGTTTTAAGATTTAAGGTTAGCCAATATAAAATTGATTAATTATTGTAATTATTTTTCTTATTTTTTTTATAAATTCAGTCAATTTCTGTCTTTTAAACATGTGGATTTCTTTTCTACTTGCAATGATATAATAAAAGTAATGTATTTGGTATTAGTATTATTATTTACGTTATTGCTATTGTTATTATTATTAGTAGTAGTAGAATTGTCTACAAATTAAGTAAATATTGAAAAAAATTCTACATTGGTAGTGTTATAGACAAATTTTTACGCTAAGTAGACAACTTTTAAATCGGAGAATTGTTTAATGTGATTCTTAATCATAACGTAAGCCAAGGGCGTTCAGTAAAAAAAAAAAAAAAAAAAAAAGTTAGGTATAAAACTATTTTAATGCGAATTTAAGAATTTTTCCTTGGGGTATACTTTTCAGGCAAGTGGAGTGCAAACAACTTTTTTTTCTCTCTTTTTTTATTGGTTTTTGAAGGGTTTTTGTTTCAATTTTTTATTCTAATTTTCATTATTTCAAGACAAGTTTTTTTTTCTTTTTTAATAAAGGTAATTTTTTACATTGATGCGAATTTTTAAAACAGTGCAAAGTATTATTTATATTTCCTCTCTCTTTCTCTCAAAAATATATTTACACATGACTGATAAAAACAGAATTAAAACTTAAAAAATAAAATGATCAATCGTTAAATATAGCTGAAAATATGGGAAGTTTTGTTTATAAATTGTATTTACATGTGAATATTAAAAAAGCAAGTTAATGTTAAAATTATTAAATTGTTGAGCACGAAACGCATTTAGCGGGAACAATTACATCATAGGTAAAATTCTGAAATATTAAATTCCGTTACATTAAGAATGCCTAAAGTGATTAAATTATCATACATTAAAACTGTTAATGGTTAAAATTTGGTCATAAGTATTTAATTTTTTCAAATACTGATATTCCCAAACACATTTAACTTGAATAATATATTTACACATGAATATTAAGAGTGTGGGGTGTAGGGTAAATAAAAACTGTAATTAAATTTTTGTACTTAAAATGTTTTTAATGGTGAAAATTACATCATACTTTTAGATTTTCATAGTGCAGCAAGCAAATCTGTTTAGCGATTTTATCACTTGATGTAACGAAAAATAGAAGTAAATGCAGGCGCAAAACATTTTTGATTTTTTTTTAAATACAAATTACTATTCGATAAGTGCAGTTAGAAAATGGGATATAGTTATTAATTAAAATAAACAATTTGCAATTTAATTATAACATGGAAATATGCATGATGGTAAATGAAATAAAGAAAAGAATTCATGCATAAGCTATGCTTGATTCCGAAAATACTTAAAATTTTATCAAAAGATGAAATATAAGAGTAAAATTTCAAAACACTGTGCTTTTCAATACCATGATTCGGAATGTTATTCCTAAGCAGACGGGAGTTTTTAGACTTCGAATCCAAAGGAAGAATGTTATCCATGTGTCGTTAAGAAAGTGTGAGAGGCACCGACATTTTTAACTTAGCCATTTTATTCAAGTTGATTTTCAAATGTGTAATTTATAAGTTATTTTACTTCTCAATCTCAAAAACAGCCATGATCTATCACGACAGCTGGATGAGGCTATGGTAGCAAAAATGCTCCATTCAAGCAGAAAAGCATGATGATTACAGAAAGTAATCCCCGTTCGCGATATATATCATTCAATCTTGCATAACCAGACAATATTTTAAAAACAAGACACATTATGGAGTGCATAATCTAAACGCAGGTTGGCGAGCGTAGATTTTTAAAATGATAATTTTAGGCTGTTCTTAACTGCTCTGCTCAACAAGTGCTAAATGTTTTGACACGTTTAGAAATTAAATTTTTAATGGAAAGATATAAAATTGGAAGAACTGTCTATGGAAGAGATTTGGAATCGACCTCAGTTTTTCATTTTATGATAATTCAATTACCTATCAAGTTATAAGCGATTTTGATCACATGATCACGATTTTTTCTCTCTTCATTGGACTGTTTTTCTGCTTTCGTCGGAAATGCGGTTCAAAATCTCAACTTTAACGGCTTGTTCTGAAAAATCTATTGCAATTGGAAAAAAAAAAAAAAAAAAGAGAGAGAGAGAGAGAACTGAGTGCGATAATTAAGTACGAACAATATTTGCTAGTATAATATATTTCCCGATTAAAATAAATTAAAACTTATGTCAAAATGTTGCCTTTTTGAATTAAGATTTATTGAAACATACATTAAAGTTTGAATTGATACTTTCGTTTACCAGTAAAGAAAGTGAAAGAATGTTGTCCACTGTTTTATCGATAAAACGTTCAGCTCTTACTATTCCCAGGCAGGAAACAAGTGCAAGAAGATAACAATAGTGTTGAATAAATTATGTAACAATAAGCTATAATTTAATACTTTCAAATAGTTAACTATATATTTTTTTTAATTTTATTAAAATAATTTTATTTAATTTATGATATTGATCTTTAATTGACTCCATCTCTCCATCTGAATTAAATGTGCATAGGAAGCAACTAATTTTTGAATTTCCATATCTGTCTATTATTGCAAACACAGAAAAAAAGGAAGAAAGAAAACAAAACTAATATTTTAACATTGTCAACTATTTCATAAAGAGGTTGGGGTCGGGCACTGACGTATGATATGAAAAGGAGGGGGAGGGGAAAATCAAAATTAGTAAAATGTTGATAAAGTTATGTATCTACAGCATTACCCACCCACCAAAGAGGCTACTTTCTGGCAATATTGCTCAATTGATTTGTATGTTATTTGAAGTAAATTTATTTCATTTGTAATATTGATATTTAATTTACTCCCTCTCTTCATATGAATTGAAACCGTAAAGGACTAAATTCATATCTGAATTGCGATATCTGTATATTATTGCAAACATAGGAAAAAAAAAAAAAAAAAAAAAAAAAAGAAGATAAAAATAACATTTTAATGTTAACTGTTTCATCAGGTGGTTGGGGTGGAGCAGTGTTCGACGAATGCTAACGTATGATGTGAAGAGGAGGGAAGGGGGGGGGGTTCAAAATTAGTGAAATGTTGATAAAGTTATCTATTTACAGCAACCCTCCCCCCTCCCACGCACACACTAAAATGTCTACCTTCTGGACGATTGGTCAATTGATTTGCAATCTTAAACTGAAGATATCTTCAGGTATTGACATTCATAAATAGTGAAATCGAATAATGGTTTCCAATCTTTGATAAAGAAAAAATAATAATAATAAAATAAAGGAAATATCATAATATCTGCGAAATTTCGCGATTTGAAACAAATTTTTGCACATTACTGACCAAGAGAGGTGAGTGTACATGATCACTTATAAATTAAGCAATCATTTATAATTTAAGGTGTAATACATTTATGGAAAAATTAAATATTCCATTCCATTTCCCTTTTAGTCGTGTTTTCAAGTTTACTACTTTTTTTATAATAGCAGAGTCATTTTTTACTCAAAATTAAGAAATTTAAATACTGTTCAGTTACTCTTCGAGTAGCTTGAAGTCGATCGATAATTCTGAGATATCAAATTTTTAAAACAATGTGCGCAATAAGGGGGGGGGGGACTTAAAAATATTGTTTAAACAGCACTAAATCAAAGTTCGAAATTTTAATTTAGAATTTTTATTTCTAATGAAAATAATAATAATAAAAATATTCTTACTGAAATGAATTTTCTACCATAAAATATTAAGAAAATATTATTTTCGATTTTCGAAGATGACCCTTTGAAGCTTAACGAAATGTTATTATATTACGTAGTTTAAATAGCTATCTATGGATGTGAAGGGCTTAAAAATACATTTCAAAGTGTGTTATTTATTTTCCTTACTGAAATATATTAGATTATATTCTAAGGAATTTTTGTAGAACATAATAAATTCATATTGAAGTCTTCTCTAAAAAAAAGTGGGTATGAATGGTGATTGGCGTAAATGCGATTTTAGTTATGCTATCAGTATTACAGTTGAAACAAATGTTTACATATTGAGTAGTAATAATTAAAATACTTTTTTCAACGGAAATAAATCAGACGTTCATTACAAAAATTTGACACAACCTTTTTAAAAGAATATTTCTTCAAGTACACAGTATCAAAAATGCTCTAATTAAATAAGACGTATTTTATTTTCCTTCAGTACTGGTGCCATGAACGTTTCAGGTTGCTAGAATATCCACAAAAAAGTGTTTCAGCAGAACTATGCTTCAGATGAAAATAAATGCCTATTTAAATATGAATAAGTATATATTCAATGTACTGCATGGGAAACAAAAATGTATTTAAAAGAAATGTGATCATAGATAATTAAAATTTCGGCTTTGATACTAACAAAAATACATGTTTCGTGATATTTATGCACGCGTATCAATATTACATGAGTGTGCATTGTGAAATGCCATTCAAATGTGTAAGTTTAGGAATATTCGTCAGTAATTGAAAAAAGTATTCAGCTGTAAATGCACAAAATTTGAAGTCTCTGACTCACGCAGTTTTTGTGTGCGGACTCTGACGGACAGACAGACACTGGACTGAGACAAATTAGATTTCGTCAGATGAAAGAAACCATAAAAATAGTTTCACAGAATAGCAATATTTTGTATTATTTAGCCTTCATGTATTTTTAGGTAGATTTCGTTTGGATTCGTATGGACCGCAACAGAATACTATCTATTGCGGTCTAAACTATGCTGGAATTTCTTTAAAATTTCTGCAGATCTACACTGATTATGAACCTTAGACACCAAAACTACCATCAGTAAAAAACTTTATATATGTATATCAATTTTTTATAGATACGATAACTTCTACAATTCTGCTCATTATCTCTTCCAAACTGATACATAAAATCAAGAAACATAAAATCTCGTTTAAGTTTATTAACGGGCAAAATCGGACCAAGGGGTCGAAATAGGGGGGGGGGGGGTATGAAAACCGAAAAATCCCCATAACATCTTATTTAAAATAGATATCGAATCAGTTTGAAGTTTGTATTACTTCTAAAAAAATGGATCAAAAATTTATGCTTGACAAATTTTTGATAAAATTAAAAATAGGCTCAAAGGGCGAAAAAAAATAGGATTATTAGGAGAAAAAAAAATTCATAACTTCGTCAGTTATTATGGTATCAAGTCCAATTAAATTTATTTTACTTAATATTATCTGAAACTTTTGTACTGAAGAGCTTTTGATAAGAGCGACTCTTGTCGCAAAAAAAAGGGGGGGGGGAAGAAGAAGAAAAAAAAAATCCATAAATTTGTCAATTCTTATGATATCAAATCCGTTTAAATTTATTGTACATCTTCTTAATAATATCTACAACTTTTATATTGACAAGTTTTTGATAGGATCAATTCTTATAGCACAAACAAATGAAACATAAGTAGAAGTTGAAGAAAAAATCGTATCAAGAGAGTACTCACTTCCAAATTGCTTATATTCTGACTCATTTTTTAAATCATTTTTGCCGTTAAAAGCATCCATCTGGCAGGTTCTCTTACTTAGGAACTATATAATGCGCCGTATTGGTCAGTTTTTTGATAATGGCAGAATGTACTTTTAAAAGTGCTGTCAAAGTTTTGAACAGAACTTCTCGAAGCGATCGAGATAGAAGAATTGGGAATATATAAAAATAACAAATTCTGAATCTTCTTACTTATTTTGAATTCATTTTAGCTCGCAAATTCATATGCAATTGACAGTTTCTCTTATTTAGGAGCTATATAGGAGCTGTTTTGTTTAATTTTTTCATAAAGACAGAATGTATTAAAAAATATATATGCTTTCAATGTGGGCATTGTGAAAAGAATTTCCCAAAGCCATCGTGATTGAAGTATTGAGGATATATTCATAACAAACTTCTTATTTTCTAACTCATTTTTAAATTAGTTTTGCTCTCAAACTTTTTAAATTGGTACTTTCTATTACTTAGGAGCTATATAATGTTCCGTTATGGTCAATTTTTTTCGTAATATCAGGATATACTTCAAAAAATGCTGTAAAAATGTGCATTTTGAACCGAATTTCCCTTAAGTGGATTGTAATAAAACCAATTCTTACAGATAAATGTAGTTAAAAACTCTTCAAAAGCGGCCAAATAAAGTTGTTGAACGAGTTTATCTCTAATCATATTTTACTTTTTGTTGGGGAAATGACAACTTAACTTCGAAATCCACTTGTGCCTATAGGCCACCACGACAGAAATTTTGTTGAACTTGTATTCATTTATGTTATACATATTCATACTTTTCCAGTACACTACATGACCAATGGTGATCGGTCACTTGCGATTTTAGACGTTTTGTTAATGGAAAAAAATACTTAAGGAATTAGTCAGAAAATCCAGGTATGTAAACAGACAAGTAAAGGTCACGAAGATATTTTTTTTAATAACCCTCATATAAGAGACCGTCAACAACAGAAAAAGAACGAAAACCTTTAAGATAACACTGCAGAAACTAACGTAGCAAAAGCTTTCAAACTGCAAAAACATGATGTGTTCATTTATGTGAGGATAGCATTATATTAATAAAGAAATGTTTTTTTTTATAGAAACAGTCTCAAATTTTGCCAAGCTTTTTGCTTATAATTTGCAGAGTTTTTATTATAAAAATGTGTTATTTTTAGAAATTATGAAAAAGCATTATTGAACATAATGCCCTGAAATTTGGTACTGGTTTTATAAAAAAACCTTAATTTCTCTACAAGTGTACATGATGCTATCCTCATAAAAATGAAAAGAGTTTACTTCCAATAAACCTTGTAATCATGCTCTACAGTTTGAATGCTTTTTCTACATTAGTTTTTACAAGGTTATCCAAAAGATATATATATATATGTGTGTGTGTGTATATATATATATATATTCCAATTTGTTGACCGCTAAAATATATAACCTATACTATTCTGTTTGCAAACGTTCTTATTCGCATATCAATAAGTCCAATGCATTTTTTTCTTTTGTCTAAAAAGACAAATTACCTTTCATAAAATAGTCTCAAAGTTGATTTTCAATCAATTGTAACTCAATGTGTAATAAATTTATCAATAACTGAAAGATGCCGTTTGATTCCAAATGATTTGTATAATTATGGCTGCAGATTTTATGCTTTTACTAAATAAATAATAGACAGTCTGTCAACGATATTAGAAAATTTTATAATGTTGAGCTTTACTTTTTGAAATCGGCATCCATAATTCAGTATTAAAGGACGTATTGGACAAGTATTCACAAGATGTATATATGTGATAAATATGTATATACATTGTAAAAAAATATTTAAAAATCTGAACTGTATTTAGTTTTTAAGGGCAATAATTAAAACACTTTCTTCTTTTTTTTGATTCGTTATATGCTTTTACTAAAATAAATAAATAAGCAGTCCGTCAACGATATTAGAAAATTTTATTATATGTATTCATAAATCTGTATATAAATAGTTAAAAAAAAAAAAAAAAATCTGAAGAATATTTTATTTAAAAAACAATAATAAAACCAATTTTTGCTTTTTTTATTCGTCATGTAAATAGTTAAACAAAAATATTCTTAATAAATCTTTTTAACTGGGAAAAAAGGGAAACGAGAAGAAGCAGGAAGAAACAGATTAGCGTTTTGTTGACACCCCGCACTTACTGAGTAATATGACTCGTTGAAGACATTCACTAATGGATTTCTAGTTTGGAGTTGGAATTGGAGTAGTTATGTTTGTTTCAAAGAGAAACAAAATGGCCGGCTTGGTAATTTTTTTTTATCTTAAAGTAAGTAAAAAACGATTTACGTCTTTTTCTAACGGAAATACTTAATTGATAGATACGGATGACAGTGGTCGATGAGTTCGGCGAAAGTGGAAAGTACGTTCATAATAGAATGTAAACATTAATTTGCAGTTACTTGAGATTGAAAATATGTTGACATAGTGACTTAGATTTTTTTTTCCCGGTTTTTTATTATTTTCTTATTAGTAACACTTACAGCAAGGTTCATTACGGGTACCGTTATTTTCCAGGTAATATACCAATTTTTTTAATAGAAAAATAAATCTAGTTCAAACACTCGAAATTTCGCATTATTAGTCAGAGATTTTCTATAAGAAAATACTGTTTTTGATTAATTTCCTGATCATGAAATTCCAGAACCCGTACGATCCCTGTACAGTATTTATCGTCATTATTATTTTGGAGAAATATGATATTCGATTATTATGATATTATGAAACGGTTTCAGATTGAAAATCAGCATAATGCTGGGTAAATGTTTTTTTACATATTACAGTTTCAGTTTCAGCTAGGTAGGGAGGCCTACGAAATGGCTTAAGGGTGTATTTCGATTCAAACTGCTTATTTTTCGATATCTAAGTTCATTTTTGCCCTCAAATGCATGAAACTGGCAAATTGTATTATTCAGAAAGTACTCAAGGTGCCGAAATGGTCGATTCCTTGATGAAGGTAGAAAATATTGCAAAAAAGGCTGCCAAAGTTGCCAATTTGAACGGATTTTTCCGAAGCGGGAGATCTGGGAACGAAAAAAAAGGGTCATACTGAGAGGATAATTATTCATAAATCAAATTCTAATGAATTGAGGGTAAAAAGACATCACACGGTGCCTCATACGTCCCTTCAAGAATCCCCTCAGCAAGTTTCATGTTTCTACTTTAAAAAATATGCCTGAAATTGTATCGGAAAATTTCGAGCGGTTGAAGGTGGAAAAGCGTTTTTTCGAATACACCTTTAAGCACAACATGAAACACCTAGCAGGGTGTATCTACTACGCTAGATGCCCCAGCCAGGGACCAAGACAGGACTGCCAAAGGGAAAGGGGACCCTCCGTAGATGATTCAGTGCCAACTCCAGAAGAGACCAGATGCATTACATGAATGGTCTCCAGACCACCTTCAAAAATATATTAGATAATAAATAAAAGAATAGAATATAAACACAATGACAACGGGTAGCCTTATCTATTAAAGACGTGTACACAAATGTGAAACTTTTGAACGATTTTATTTTTATTATTGCTCATAATTTTTTATATTATTATTTAAAATAAATATTTAAAATGCTAAACCTCCATACCAATGTTTTCATGTTTCACATTTGCCAAATTTAAAAAATAACAGGAATTTTGTATAACATATTGCAAGATTTTTTGAGAAATTGTTAAATCTAATAATGCATTTAATTCATCTATTATAGTTTGTTGTTTAATAGTACAATTATAATATACTAATTATTACTTTTAGCGTTTTTCAAATTGGTATATATATTTTTTAATTTTTATTTTGTGTAAGCATTTTTTTCTGCTTGTGATTTTAATCAAACGATTAATTATATACTCTCTGAATCAGAATTTAAATTTCCTTCTATTAACGCATTTTCTCCATTTAAGACATACCTAATTACTGGCACTAAAAAATAAACATGATATTTAAGCATTAAAATAAAGTTTTTTTTTTTTTTTTGCTTGTTGTTTATAGATAAAAATGATTTAGTATGTATTTTTTAAAGTCCACATTATCACGTATATAATAAAAGGTTGAATATATTTTAGTGATACTAACTATATTTTACATTAAAAATGTTTTTCAAACAATGAGGACAGTTTATATTTCCTTCATTTTACCATTTCTTAGATCAACCTTTGCCTATAAAACATACGAAATATATTTAGCTGATATTCACATTATACGATATATACAGGAATAATAATAATAAAAAAAAATGATGCAAATGTCGCAGTAGATTTTTGTGCATTACCAGTGAAAGAAATTGTTTCAAAGATTTTCATTTGGATTTCCTTTCACATTGAAAAAAAAATTCTTAGTATTACTTACATAATAAAAGATTGAGTATATTTTAAAGAGATAAATAAATACAAGTCGTAACTTTTAGCCTCAGATCATTCAGTTTATCTTCTATGTGTAGTACACCTTCCGAAATAAACCATATTTTTGAATTGTTAATAACACTGAAAGATACAAATAATAACATTGTGATAAAAAGAAGAGCTTGTTTACAATAAGATCGAATAAACTATATTTGTGATGCAGACGCATTTAAAACTAAACTTCTAGCTGTGAAGTGATAGTTCAACTGAGCGAGGATTTCTACGCATGTGCAGTGCGTCACTCCAAAGGCAGACTTGTACTTATGTACTACGCATGCGCATACGTGAAATTTTAATTGAAAATTGTGGCTAATTAATAAAATTTTTGAACAAACAAATGTACGATAACAAATCTGTGGCCAAATACCTTTCGTTTAAAAAAAGAATGGTGTGATTTAATGCAGTAGTTTGCTCTTACGGATTGTCGAAAGGAAATGCTTAGCGTTTTAAATATATAGATTTTTACATTAAAAATATTTTTAAAACTATAAGAACAGTTTACATTTCCTTCACTTTAGTATTTCTTAGATCAGTCTTTGCCCGTAAAACATACGAAATACAGTCGGACCTCAATTTAACGAATTTCCATTCGTTAAATCAAACATCAATATTTCTGAAGAGTATGTTATAAAAATATCAATACAAAATACCCTTAGATATACAGATTAAAGAAAAAAAATAAGAAGAATGATTATTGTTTACTACGAGCTTAAAAATTATATGTTAGGCTATCAACGTTTAAATTATCTAAATTCTTTAATGGTATTTGCTTTTAAAACTTAATACATAATACATGCATATTTATTGGCAATTTGGAAAGAAATCCTTGATAGTGCTTTGTTTTGGGTTCAATGTTTTGACTTTTCAAAGTTCTTTGTCGATATTTTCTAACTTCGTAAGAACGACATCATTAACCTCGTGAGACAAAAAATATTTTTTAAAGTGTTCAAGCAGCAAATTTATTCATGGAATGTCACATTTTTATTTGAATTTCCGTTTTTTAGTCATCTTGACTGCTTTTAGAATCTTCATTCTTTTTCTGTTCAATATCGCAGGTACTTAGCTCTACATCTTTGTCATGTTTCTAGTTGAAAAGGGGAAAAGACTGTCTTTTCAATCCACCAGAAATAGAAAAAAAAAAAAAAAAAGTAACACTTGGAATTATGAATGTGCATTATGATGTGAAAGATTCAAAATTTTATGTGCAAAAAAATGAAAGTTTTAGTTTTATCTGCAAAAGCAAAAAAAAATTTTTCCCGCGATTGTTGTTCGTTAAATCAAAGCTAAAAACTCGTTAAATCAGAGCATTTTAGCATCGTTTTTGTTGGGACAGAAAAAATATTCGTTAAATCAAAGAATACGTTAAATCAAAGTACGTTAAATCGAAGTTCGACTGTATATTTAGCTGATATTCACAAAATACAACAGGAATAAAAAAAAAAAAAAAAAAAAAAAAAAAAAAATGATGCAAATGTCGCAAGATATTTTTGTGCATTACCAGTGAAGGAAATTGTTTCAAAGATTTTCATTTGGATTAAATATGCGTTAAATATTAAAATGTTGTTCATTAGGATTAAATATGTGTTAAATATTAATAGGATTAAATATGTATTAAATATTAAAGTGTTGTTCATTAGGATTAAATATGTATTAAATATTAAAGTGTTGTTCATTAGGATTAAATATGTGTTAAATATTAAAGTGCTGTTCATTAAATTAATAATAAATATTTGTATGTTGTGGTTTAATAGTATTAATGTAGTAATGGCCAATGCGCATGCGTGTTGCCGCATCTGGCAGATTTTGGGGATTCCGAATTCTCACTAGTAAGTTTAATAGTTATTATCCTTTTTATAAGATGATAGACATTCCACAAATAAAGGAAAAGAAAATTGCTATTCAAAAATTTCCGGTATGAATTCCAACACTGCTGAGAAGTGATGGAAAAGACTTTTTCTTCATTAGAAACTTTTTTGTTTCCAAAGTATTACGCAAGATGGCAGCACTATGAAACTCTTGTCCTGAAACGGAAAAGAATTCACCAAAAACATTTTTCCACTGACGTCACATTTTCTGCAGAGCTGTTTCCCCTCCCCCCCCTCCCGAAATGATTCTGAGCGGGTGATGTTGACTTTTTCCTGAAACTGTAAAATCGGAAGCAAAATTTTCAGCTCCGATAATATTTCTTTTTTAAAGAACTCTAAATTTCAAGATTTAAAACTCTTCTTATTTTTGTATTTACGTATACTGTGCTGTGTTTTCATATTTATGTTATTAAAGAAGATATCTTTCCCAAAACGGAAGTGAACAAATTATTTGTTCCATAGAACACACTAATGAAATAATAACGTCTTATTATTCCAGCAACATTCCACGCGGGCCTAGTGAAGAAGAAAGTTATTATCTACAAAGAAGATTCCTAGCAAGGTAGGCCTCAACTTATATACTTTTTTATTGAAATATCATTTAACTGAATTAGAAATCACCCTTCAAGAAGCCAATCGGTTAGTCATAACGCCCACTTCGTGTCAGCGGCAAAGCTCATAATGAAAACGGGACAGAGCCATTAACATTATTTTCTTTCAAGGAGGGCTATGTCATACACATAATAATAAAAGCCTAAAAATGAGAAAATTTTAAGCTAATGCTAGTTGACTAAAAATTAAAGAAAATATTCATTTTTCGCATCACTTAATTTTAATCCCTTAAAAGCGCACTGGCATTATTATTTTAGAGTAAAAAATTTCTTCCTATTAAGAGGCTACTTCAGTCAGAAGAAAAGATCCGCTAATGCTAATCTTATGGAAAAATTTATGAAGATATCTTGATTCCATTTTAATATCTTTATATGATTTTTTTTTACTCATTGGGTAGTTGAGATCGATCTATACAAATGTCGTCTTTTACTTTTTCAATTTTCATTTTTTTTTTTTTTTTTTTTTTTTTTTTTTTTTTAATTATTATAATTTTTCCGTTTTCAAAAATGAAAGCGTCCCCATAAAAAATATCTGTAAACAAAATTGAAAAAGTAAAAAACAGCCTTTAAACAGATTGATCTCTGCTTTCCAATGAAAATAAATAAATAAATAAAAATATTGGCATGCAATGGAGATATCATTTTAAATTTTACCCATCAGATAAGCACTAGCAAATGGGTCAAGTCAAGTAATGCTGTGTGCTTAAGGAGTACTTACAGTGAGTCGCAACCCCTGTCAAACCTCCAACGAAATTGAAATAAAACATAAAGATACGATTAACAACAATGCATTCTAAAATTTTAAGAATTTGGATACTCGAGTGAAGCTTAGTTCTCGAGTTGGAGCACCGGGGTAAATATACCCCCAGTGGCGCAATGACTTTCGAAAAAAATTTATTTTTAGGAAATGATCACATACGTTGACAGACTTAAAAAGTGGTAAAGCCGGGAAGGGCAGCATTGGAGGTACCAACCAGGCCCAGAAAAAGTTCCACCCTATCCCTAAGAACTTTAAAAAAAAAGGGAGCCACATAGCTCTCTAAATTTTGAAGGTTGATCGAAAAAATTGGGAGGTAAAATCTATTAATTACTAGCCAATCATGAAATGATCTGTGACCCGGTGGCGGACAACTCAAGTGGTCCACAAAACAGCGCGGACGCAGAAAGTCCTGACAAGGACTCTTTGCTGAACGGAACCACAGGAGAAGTATACACGCCAGCGGTCTTAAAATGAATGAAAAGCTGGTTGTAAAAAGAGGGTAGCAAATGGGTCTTTTCGCTTGACACAAATATGAAAAATGATGTCTTATATAATAATCTTATAAAATAATGTTTTAATAAATATCTTAAGTATGGAAAATAATGCTTTTGCTACTTATTTTAAAATAAATTTTATTGTAAATTCTGGTGCATTCAATCATTTCAGCATTTTACGTATTTTGCCTCTAAAATTGTTAAGAGTTATTTATTTTATGTAATTCTAAGAAAGTGCAGCCGTGCAAACGAAAGCAGACTTTAACACAAAGTATTACAATGTATTTTCCCCCTTTTTTTATTTTGTCCTCTTTCTATATCTCCTCGATTATCGTAGAGAGTTAGGTTTATCACTTCTGACTTGAAGTGAATTCACACCAAGCCTTAGCCATACTTCCTGTAAAAGTTATTTATTTTATACATTTCTAAGAAAATGAATCAATGCAAACGAAAATGAATACAAAAAACTACAATGCATTTTCCTCCCTCTTTATACTCCCCCCCCCCCCCCCCTATATCGCCTCGATTATTGTAGTGAGTTAGTATTTCACTTTTAACCTGGAAGACCCGACGAGTCGACAAGTCGATAACATGCGAAAATGAAAGTCAATTCAAGAGAATAAGAAAAAAAAAATTAAAAAGGGAGGGGGGGAAGGGGAGAAAAAAGCAAATAAAGACAAAAGGCCAAGTAAAGAGGGAGGGGGAGGGGAGGGGTCGTCGAAGGAGCTGAAAGCCTAGCAGGTGCGTCGGTGTCGTGTTGCAAGACTCCGCGCTTCCCGTTGCGGTCGTCGCATAACCGCACTTGACAACTGAAATTTGAGAAAATAGGAATTTTGCGAAGGGTTGCTGGAAAACGAGACAAACGAGGCGTTTTGTGAACTCTTTAGCAGCGCGACCTCCGACAAACCAATTAAAAGTTTTGTTTTAGTTTATTGATTTCGCTTTGTGGTAATCGTAAAGAAATTAAAAGAAGAAGAAAAAAAAAAAGATTTTCTTTTTTTGTGAAGAAATATTGCATTCCGAAAATGTTTTGTTTGATATTAAAGAATATTATGTTTACGTATTGTTTTCTGTCTTTGTCTTCTCAAAGGTCCATTGAAGCTGTCCTGAAATTCAAAACTTCTCTTTCTCAACCGTATACTCTTGAAAATCATTCTTCAGCCACTGATGCAAGATAGTTTTATTTGTTCCTGATCAAAATCTTTTCCCTCCCCCTATCAAGTGTGAGGATGTGTGCGCTTGGAGAGGGGTAGGGAGGGAGAGGATTATCCCCTTCTATCGAATTATTAATCTTAGGTTTTTCGAATGTTTGTATTTAGTTTACTGTATCTCAAGCAGGGGTGTGCGAAAACAGCACCCGGGCCAAAGCGTCAATTTTGCGCCCCCACCCCAACTTTTTCTTGTGACAAGTCAAAAATGATGTTGGTAGTATAAATTTGGCGCCCTCAAAATTACCACTCCCGGGGCGACCTCTCCTTTCGCCCCCCCCCCCCCCTTTCGTTAGGCGCTGATCTCTAGATTCAAGGGTAATATTTTCCTTTAAATATAATACATTACTACATCGGGGCTTGTTTTAGGGAATATATCATATCAGATATTTCATACACAATAACACAATAGTTTGCTGCAATCTGCATTTATTCAAAATTTCTCTATTCAAAAAAAGTAACTAACGCCCTCACTGCCGCTGACAATGATGTGTTTGTGACTGCAGGCGCAGATCTTTCTTCCTTAATATAAAGTGAGCTGTGGCATGCAAAATTATGAAAATTGGTGGTATTATAGAAAAATGTTTGATAAATAAAATGGTGCCTGCCTTTTTTAAATCGAATAATTATCTTAAGATATATTTAATGTTAAAGTTGGTCAAAATCGTTCATTAAAAAAGTTTTATAGGAACAAAAACTGAATCTAGGAAAAAAAAAGAGCGGAAAAAAGGTGGCATGAAAAAAGATGACCGGAAAAAACTAACAAGAAAAAAGGGACCGGGAAAAAAAGGTGACAAGGAATTGATAAATATTGAACTTGTTGATAAATAAGTAATAAAAACTACAGTGGTAACAAATGTCTTAAGGACCAGACACATAGCACTAACTTCTTGCGGTCAGGCGTCGCTATTTTTTATCTTTCGTGTCGGCACTTTGATGTATAAATTGCTTTTTAAGTGAACTTTTTTTAAATTCAAGAGAGAAATCGAACTCGAAATCAGTTGACAGCTTTACGACTGAAGATGGGGTAGATAAAACTTTCCCTTCCTTTGTCAATTTGATAGGGCCAGTCCCTCAAAAATCATTTAAAGAGGTTTCACCTTTGTTTAGTTCGGAAACAAAGATATATATATTGCTCGTTTAGTGTAATAAAAAGAAGTGCTGTTTGCCCGCAGCCTTACATATATCATTCTCATAGGCCAGCGGTTCCCAAACCAGGGGAACGCCTATCCTTAAGGATACGTTGCGGGTCGGCTGAGGGTACATGGCAATTATGTCTTAAATAAGAAATGGCTTAAATCACAAAACTGTTAGAAATAGTAATGTAATTTTTATCGATTTATTATATGGTTGAGAAAAGATAATTACTAATAAAAAGAAAATTACACAATAAAAATTATTATTTATTATAATAAATTTATTATTATTACATAGTATTAGATATTTTTATTACATTAACATGTTAATTATTATGATATTATATATGTACAGTTTATAATATATAAATATATTATATAAATATATTATATAAATATAAATATAGCATAAAATAGAATAAAATATTAATATACAATTTTACTGTAATAATGATAATATATATAAATTATTACATATAATTAAAATTGTAAATAATGTTAAAATAAAAAAAGATAAAAAACAAATAAAAATAAATAATGTAGATGTAATATAATTATATTGTATTATACAATATAATACATAACATTATATCTACCTATTCTGTTTTCATTGTAGATGTTGAATAGTAGTAATGTATAATGGTCATATACAGTGGCTCACAAAAGTGTTCGTACACTTTAAAAATTTCTACTAAAAAGAAATTTCCCTGAAATTAAATTCGTATATGAAGTAGAGAAATTTTTTATATTATCTTCAAGTTATTCTAAATAACACACAACCTTTTTGTTTAACATTAAGGGATTTTTTTAAAATCTAAAAATGAAAACAGGAGATGCCACAGAAAGAAGACGCCACAAAAGTCTTCGTACACAGAAAATTTTCGGATAATTTCATTATTAAAAATATTATTTGTCGCTTTATTTTGATTTTTGCATTATATTGACATTTAAAAAATCTCTTGGCTTTATATTTTGCAGAATTGGTCCGTAATATTCTATTTATTAATTAAAAATGGTTTGTAATCGTAATGTCACGACTAATAGCGTTTGAAATTAGTTATTTTTCTTCATAATAGTAGTAAATCAATTCGAAATATTGTAAAAATTAATTAATTTATTCCATTCTATGGTGAAGTATGCGATAAAAGGCTTTGTAGAAAAAAAATGGATTGAAAACTAGGTATGAAAAGGTCGTCAATCTAAGTGAACGCAATGAAATCAAATACTTACAATTGGAAAAGTCTTAAAAAATCCATGTTTAAGTGCTATAAAAGTTACTATAGAATTTAATGAAACAGTTTCTACTTCATTTTTACCTGAAACTGATCGACGAATGGTAAGCAAAGCTGCATTATATGGGTATTCTGCCCATAGAAAAATTTTTGTTAATGCGAAAAACAGAAAGCTTAGGCTTTCTTTAGCAAAATCAATGATAAATAAACCCGAATCGTATTAAATTAATGTTTTATTTACAGATTAAATCTAGTATGCCATTCTTTGTCCAATGAGTGCATAATAGTATGGAGAAAAAAAAAATTAAGAATTTAATTCAAAGAACTTAGTTGGAACAGTTAAGCATGGCAGTGGAGTTGTCCTTGTGTGAGGGTGCATATCAGCATCAGGATTTGGTAATTTGGTATTTATTGATACAATAATAAATCACGATCTTTGTTCCAATATTTTAAAAGGCAATTTAAAATTATCAGGCCAATATATGGGTAACAGATATAACTTTGTTTTTTATCAGGATAATGATACAAGGCACATGGCTCTCAACGGTCGCCTCTAGCGTCTTTATAATTGTTCACAAGTTCTGAAAACATCACCTCAATTGCTGAATTTTCCCAGTAAAACATATTTGGAGGTAACTGGAAGTTAGAACACGAAAACACAGCATTGAAACAAAAAGCGAAGTAAAAACAGCGATGTTCGATGAAGGCATCAACTTCATGCAGAAATTACAAAAACACTAATTAAATCTATTCCCAGGTGTTTGAAAAACTTTTGTGGGTGCTAAATAATATCCTATTAAGTACAACTTTAGCGAAGTATTACAATATTTACAAATATATAGCGATTTTTTTAAAGTGTACGAAGACTTTTGTGAGGTAAATTTTTTGTTATTTTTTGATTACGGATTTTTTCAAAATAAAGTTTTGCTATGTTTTTAAAATATTTTATGTAGTTTTGTTAATAATAAGTCATAGATCTTACTCTTAAATACCCATTCTAAAATATTAATTTTAATTAATAGATAGAGCCCTATTTCATTGAAATTCCTAAGTGTACGAACACTTTTGTGAGCCACTGTATATGTATATATATATATATATATATAGAGAGAGAGAGAGAGAGAGAGAGAGAGAGAGAGAGAGTTTGTTAATGTATTGGGTTATTATACTATATTCATTGTAGATGTTGAATAGTAGTATTGTATCAATAGTTATATATATATATATATATATATATATATATATATATATAATATAAATGTTAAAAATAAATAATATTAAAAAATAAATTAAAATTATGAATAATAAAATAATATATAAATACAATAAATAATAATATATAATTTAATACATAATAAAATATATTAAATATTAAAAAATATATATAATTATAATAAATATATTATGTAAATAATATATTTATATAGTATATAAACTATTATATATAATTATTATGTATTATATTAATATATTAATTAGTATTTATTTAATTATTTATTTACTTTTATTTATTATTAATTTTGTATAAATTAAAATTATGAATAATAAAATAATATATAAATACAATAAATATTAATATATAATTTAATACATAATAAAATATATTAAATATGAAATATATATAATTATAATAAATATATTATGTAAATAATATATTTATATAGTATATAAACTATTATCTATAATTATTATATATTATATTAATATATTAATTAGTATTTATTTATTTACTTATTTATTTTTATTTTTATTTATTATTAATTTAGTCTTTTAATTTTCCATGAGTTAATAAAATATCATTTTTTAAATAAATATTTGTTCATGTGTATAATTTTTAACATTTAATTTTATTTATTTATACATTTATTTTTATTGGTTTACTATGATTTAATAAAATATTATCAGTCTTTAAATCAATTCTTGCCAACGAAACTAATTTTTTATTTTTATTTAATTATAAAATTATTTATATTAATTTACTGCCAGTTAATAAAATATTTTAAAAAGTTTAATAAATTCTTGGTAGTGAAACTAATTTTTAATATTTAATTAACTTTATTTATTCATGCACATTTTTTAAATTAATTTACTATAAATTAATAAAATATTATCATTTTTAAAATCAATTCTTGTTAATGAAACTAATTTTTAATATTTAAATATATTTATTTTTACAATTATTTTTATTAATTTACTATCAGTTAATAAGATATGTAATCATTTTTTAAAATCAATTCTTCTTAATGAAACTAAGTTAATATTTGACATCATCTAAAGGTTAATAATTAAAATGAAATACCTATTTTAATTCAATAATAACATCAATAATAACATTTTGTTTTTTAACATTTAGACCATTTATTCTATTAATATCTGAAGATACTAATCCCACTGTTCAGAACGTAAAAAGTACTCTCTTTGTTGCCACTTTAATTTTTAGCACTTATTTATCGACGAGTTTAATGTTTATCAACTCCTTGTCACCTTTACCCTTGTCACGTTTTTTCCGGTCACTTTTTTCCCCCTCATCTTTTTTTTTCCGTTTACCGCAAAAACTATGCATAGGGATTTAATCATTTTTAGATTATTTTATACACTAGAAGTTACCAATGTACAGACTGCGTTCTTTTTTTTTTTTCTTTTAATTTGACTTATTTTATGA
Source organism: Maratus speculifer (assembly GCA_964019185.1). Classification (NCBI taxonomy): domain Eukaryota; kingdom Metazoa; phylum Arthropoda; class Arachnida; order Araneae; family Salticidae; genus Maratus; species Maratus speculifer. The sequence continues at coordinate 203,873,260 of OZ025295.1, forward strand.
GGATTATTTATTTCCATTTTAAATTCAAATTTTCAGCATTTCGAGAGATATTTGTTACATATTACAGAAAAGAAAATTATTTTGAATTGTTGTCAAATATTAAAACAGCACAAAAAATAAAAGTTTCTCCAAATTAAAAATTCATTAACACGTGACTATTATAAATAAATAAAAAAATAAATAAATTAAAAAAAAATTAAAAAAATTAAAAAAAAAATCAGACTAAAATTAAATGATATTGTATATTAGATGCATTAAAATATTGAAAATTATGGCAAAAAAAGGTATATATACACATGTATTTTAAAAGAGAAAGAAAATTGTGCAATAATAAATTCAATAATATGCGTTAAAAGTCACAAATGAAGAAAAAAATACGTCTGATTTTAAGAAACAAAATGAGACATTGCAACTAATAATATTTCCATTATAACGATAAAAATATTTTTGCGTGAATATTACAAAAAGTAGTAAAAGTTTGGTGAAAATTACATCAGATTTAAAATTTTGCATTTAAGAATAACTTATTTAAAACCGCTGCGTTATAGCATTGTTAAAAAATGTCGGGAAGCTCAGACTCTGTTGACTAAATTCATTTTAGCTAATTCTTGGTTGTTTAAATAATCTTATTTAATCAAACGCGGAACGGGTGTAATTAAGGAACGGGGTGTAATTAAGGGTGTATTCGAAAAAATGATTTTCCACTTTCAACAGCTCGAAATTTTCCGATACATTTTCAGGCTCATTTTTTAAAGTAGAAATATGAAACTTGCTGAGGGAATTTTTGGAGTGATGTACAAGGTGCCGTGTGATGTCATTTTTTTGCTGAATTAATTAGAATTTGATTTATAAGCAATTATTTTCTCAGCATGACCCTTTTATTTGCAACATTTTCCACATTTATCAAAAAATCGACAATCACGGCACCTTGTGTAGTTTCTAAATAAGAGATTTTGAAAATTTGGTGCATTTCAGAGTAAAAATGAATTTGAAAATAAATCTGAAAATAAGCAGTTTTGATCAGAATACACCCTTAACAGCAGCTCATTTAGCCTAAACCCCTTCCATAAAACGGAAAAGAATAAGTATACGAATAACTATACGAGGATTGACGAGCGTAGCTCGTGGGAGGGAGAATATTTTATTTTTATAGTCAAAAAGGTTTTTTTTTTTTTTTTTTTTTTTTTTTTAACCATTTTCTTAACAATACGTCAAATTGTGAGCTTAATGTTGAAAATACTAATGTGGGTGCTCTTTTTATTGAGAAGCTCTACAGCATTTGTTTTTGATAGAATTAGCTATTTTTAGGTATTGTTTAGAAAATTAAATAAACGCGTGTTTTTCGAATATAAATATGTACATATTTCTTAACGCTTACTTAATACGAAAGGGAAAATATAGCATGTTCATTTTAGACTTAGTCTGAAGGGATTAAAATAATTTCCAGTTTTCCCCTAATCAATTCTGAGTTCAACCCTCTGACCATTTTTGTAAAACTTTGAAGTAGAATAGTAACCTTAATATTCAGCAAAAATAAAATAAGATAAAATAAAATAAAATAAAAATAAGTGTTAGGTACTCATTTTATTCAGAATTTTAAGATCTACAACATTTGTACTAACAATGTTTTTGAAAGAATTGGTGATTTCGAAATAGTGTTATGTTTTTTTTTTTTTTTTTTTTTTAAGTGTTTTTTTACTATAAATCTATGCACATTTCTTTACCGCTCACATAGTACGAAGAGGAAAACATAGGATATTCCTTCTAGACCATAAATCAAGGGATTAAATAAGTTTCCAGATTTCTCTAATTAACTCTGAATTTAACCCTCTAACCACTGGGCTAATTTGAACACTGCTCGATTTCTTTCTACCTGCATAACAGTATATGTCAATTATATATTTACTTATGAATAAAAATGACTACGTGAATGTGCAAAGTAGCATGTTTCAGAGCACTATGAACTATAGTCATATGTGGCAATCCCCAAAACTTTCTTTTATCTCACGTATATTAATACTTCCTGAAAAATGCAGCACAGCAGCGGTTATTACGCAAAGTTATTTACGCAAAAATCTAGCCAGCAAAAAGTTATGTCTACTTCTAAATTAATCTGAAGTTTGATGAAAATCCGTGCATTAGTTTTTGAGATTGAGCTATAGCGGAAATCTTAAAAAACTCTGCAGAACAGCTTCACCTGTTCGGTGATGTAAAAACAAAAATTAATCAGGAACAGCTTATCAGGTACGAACTAAATCTGAAGTTTAATGAAAATCCATCTCTTAGTTCTTGATACAGCTATTGCGAAATCATGAAAAAAAAAAAAAAAAAAAAAAAAAAAAAATAGCATAGCAGCACCACCCGAAAAGCGATTTACTCCCAAAACTAAACAGCACTAATTTATATCAGGGACTAACTGAATATGAAGTTTGATGAAATTTTGGTCATTAGTTTTTGAAATAGGCTTATTGCGACAATTATAAGTAATGTAGCATAGCAGCGTCATCTGTTGAGCGATTTGCATTAAATGTAATCAACACCAAACTATATTAAGGACTGACCGAATCTAAAGTTTTATGAAATTTCGTGCATTAGATCTGGAGATTTAGCTATTGGTGAAACTGCGAATAACGCAAGATAGCAGCGCTACCTATAGCGATATACACTAAAAACTAATCAGTTTTAGTTTACATCAAGGTCTAACTGAATGTAAAGTTTTGTGAAATTCTATGCGTTAGATCTTGAGATAGAATGCCTGTAAAATTTTTGTCACATACAGATTCACAGAGCGACAGATAGACTCACAGACAGTCATTTTCTAAAAACCACCAAATCATGTTCAGGACTTTCTAAGATGTATAAATCCATCGAAAACCAGAAGTTGAATTTTTTCGCGAATGCATGTAAAAATCGAAGAAAGTAAAAGTGAATTTAATCACTAACGTTATTTTGCCAAGAAGAGCGAACATTATAAGATTAACAAGTCAGATGTGGCAATTCCAAAACTTTTTTCTATCTGATGCATGTTAATACTTCCTGAAAAATGCAGCATAATAGAGCCACCTGTTAGGTGGTTTACATTAAAATCTAGTCAGTAACAACTTATATAAACTTCTAACTGAATGTGAAGTTTCATGAAAATCTGTGTATTAGTTTCTGAGGTAGAACTATTGTTAAATCTTAAAAAATTCTGCATAACAGCGCCACTTGTTGCGTGACATACACCAAAATCTAATCAGGATCAATATTATCAGGTACTAACTGAATCTGATGTTTGATGAAAATCCATGTATTAGTTCTTGAGATACAGCTATTGCGAAATCGTGAAAAATGCAGCATAGCAGTGCTGCCGGTAGGAAGATTTACACCAAAAACTAAACAGTACTAATCTATAGTAGGGACTAACTGAATCTGAAGTTTGATGAAAATTTGTGTATTGATTATTGAGACAGAACTATTGCAATAATTATAAATAATGAAACATAACAGCGCCACTTTTTGAGCAATTTTCACTAAAAAGTAATCAGCACTAAACAATATCAAGGTCTAACTGAACCAGTCAAACTGAACTGTTTTATGAAAATCTGTGCATTAGTTCTCGAGATAGAGCTATTGTGGAAATTGTGAATAATGCGGCATATCAGCGCCAACTGTTGAGCGATATACACCAGAAACTAATTAGTTCCATTTGATATCAAGATCTAACTGGATCTAAAGTTTTGTAAAATTTCATGAATTAGATCTTGAGATAGAGTGCCCACAAAATTTTGGTCACATACCGATTCACAGAGTGACAGACGCAACAGACAGACGTTTTCTAAAAACCATCAAATCGTATTCAGTACTTTCTAAAACGTATAAATCCATCGAAAACTGAAAGTCAGATTTTTTTTTTTTTTTTTTTTTTTTTTTGTGAATTCAATACTTTCATTTTGTAAAAGTAGAAGAAAGTAAAAATTTTCAAACCAGCTATACCATGCAAAAAAAAAACATTCAAAGTTTTTTGATTGAAAACAATTGATCAAAAAACTACTCACATCTTTCGATGTCATATTACAGGTTGTCACCGTCCAATGCCAGACATAAATTGCAAACTATCACAAATTTTCTTGATGAATAACAACAAAAATCGCTTAATAATTCACAAATTCATAACTAGCAAAAGCCATGCTTTGTTTGGATTCGCGAAGCATTATTTTATAAAACAGATATTTGAAAGTAAAAATATTTTTTAATATTATTTTTGCATCTTTATTTAACAAAAACGTTATTTTATGTTTTGGCCCATTTTAATTTTTTATTTATGATGTAAGACTGGCATAATAAAATATTTTCGAAGCAAACTTTTACAAAATATTATTAAATTTTCAACTAAAAGCTCTTTGAAAGATGTTTTTACAATTTCCAGTAACCACTGGTGTTTTTTTAAAGTTGTTTGAAATATGCATGTTTCCAATCTTTGTAATTAACATCAAATAATCTTTTATAGCTATTTTAGAACAATATATTTGAAGAAATCTTGAAGAAAGTTACTTCGGCAAAATCCTAGTTTCTGGAAAAACATTTGAAATCTGCTCTCGTTGATACTATGAATTTTTAACAGTAAAACTTTTTTTTTTTTTAAATTTTTTCGTATTTATACATGTTAGCGTATCAGAATTTTTGATATTGTAGAATTTTTCGTAAGGAAAATTTCTATTGAATGCTTAATTTTGAAGGATTTTCACTCTCGAAAACGTTACGTACGTTTTTAAGCCAACTGGTGTCTATATATCCTCAATATCTACAACTGCTTCATCTAATATTAAACCTTGGGATTTATGAATTGTAACAGCAAAAGCTAACTGCAGAAGAAATTCTTTCCTTGAGCAATTTATGCTTCCATTTTTCCAGAATTTAATTATTGGGGGAATTGGTACGCACCAATTCTTATAGTTAAATTATTGTAGTATTCAGATTTATCCATGATTATTCGCGATATTTGGTCTGGTGGCTTGTGATTTTCTTTATTACGTGCAACAAAGTCTAAAGTCCCGTTCACTAAACCTTTTTCGGTCCACAAATAAGAACGTACTTTAGATCCAAATGATGTGTGAGGGAGTGACCTTTAGTCATAAAGGCACTCTAGTGTTTCTGAGATCGTGACGTCAATAATTTAACATTTTGTAGGCGTAAAAGTGACATCTATCCTCTCTTTTACTTTAACTTTCTAGAGTGTGTGTGCTCTTTCGAATTCCGCAGTTAGCTCGCGGTTATTAGTATTATGTTAATGAGAAGTATCTCAGTTTGTCGCGTATAAAAGCTTGGGTGTGAGTTTGTGGTCTGTGTGTTTCTGGCCTTAGCTAGCAGCCAGCGTCTGTGTGTTTCTGGCCTTGGCCAGCGTCGGTGTGTTTCTGGCCTTGGCCAGCGTCGGTGTGTTTCTGGCCTCAGCCAGCAGCCAGCGTCTGTGTGTTTCTGGCCTTAGCCAGCAGCCAGCGTCTGTGTGTTTCTGGTAGTGGCCAGCAGCCAGCAGCCTCTGTGTGTATTCCGCCATTAGACAACGAAGTTGATGATTGTTTAGTAAGGTGCTGACGATTAGAGAATAGCTACGGCCTCCAGTAAAGCAGAAAGGAGTTCAGATAGTGGATTAAAGACTCGGCCTTGGTAAGAAAGTTTAGAATCGTTCCGTTTTGATTATTTGAGCAAATAAAGAAATATCCACAGCCACGGGTTGTGAAATTAAGATTTGTTTAGTAGATCAGCCAGGAAATAGTGTCAAGTGTTAGACGGTGCCCCGACTGAGCTAGACCGACGCCTGTGAGTATGATTTAGCTTTTCATAGTGTTCTCAGTGAGTGAAATTATAGACTGGCTCCACTTTCCTTTAGCCCTTATCATTTTAATAAACTGTGTTGTTTTAACCTAAATTAATGAGTATGTCTGCATATAACGTGACAAATGACACCCAGCATGAGTATACCGTCACAAATGGCGCCCAACGAAATGTCGGACATTTTGAGATTGTGCCACGAGTGTATTTCACCGGTGAGGGTGATATTAGTGAATTTTTAGTGAAATTAGATGATTATATTTTGTTCAATAATATACCTGAGAAAAACAAGTACGTAGTGCTTAAATGCTCGTTAAAGGGCGAAGCACTTTTGTGGTTAGAAAATATAGGAAAGTTTTTGATTACTGAGGAAGCGAAAAGATTTGAACAAACTGTAATTGAGTTAAAGAAGGCATTTCCTCCCGTTAAAGATAAAAGTATTTTAAGAAAAGAGTTCTATTGTAATAAGCAGAATATTTATGAGTCGGCGTCAAAATTTTATCTTCGTAAGCTGGAACTAAAAAATAAATTAGATTTAGATATTACATTTGAGGAATTGTTGGACATTGTTTTTCCTCTTTTTAATCCAAATATACAGGACTTTATTGAAGTTAGAGCACCGAAGAATTTTGCAGAAATGCACCAGATATTATCGAAGTATGAGTCTCGGCATAGCTCGGATCAAAGGGATTTGCGTAACCCTCGGCAGAGACCTGTCACGGATAGTAATTTGAGAAATGAGGGGGAACGTAATTTTGTGAGAGGGGGACAGCGATTTCCGGATAGTAATGTGCGTAATAGAAGTGATGGATTTGGTCGTAATATGTCGAATACGAGTAATGGTAATAGGAATGGTGGTGGTGCTAATAATTTTAGAAGTAGTGAGAGAAATATGCATGGAAATAGACAGAATAGTGGTTATGATCGTAGTGGGGGAGTACGGGACAGGAATGTTTCTTCGCAAGTAAGGAGATTAACTTCGGATGAGAATTTTGAAGGTAGATCAGTGCAAAGGAGAGGTGTGAGGAGGTCGGGTCAGTTAAACTGGTAAGTGACTGTATTTCGGAAGGTATGCAGTCACAGGTCAAATCGAAAAAGCCTTCTGTGAGTTTAAATAAAATAACTATTAATCCGGTTGAGTTACCTGAAGTGTTAATTGTGTTAGATGGTATTGTCGTTAAAAGTGTCTTCGATACAGGGGCAGATAAGTCGTTCATTTCTTTTGATTGTTATCAGAAATATTTTTCGTATAAGAGGTTGAAAAGGTCAAGTCTTGTGGTTCAGTCAGCACAGGGAGTAGCTTGCGATAATAAAGGTTCAGTAGAATTGGAAGTTGAAATTCGTTCGGTTAAGACATGTTGGGAGTTTTGTGTGTTGGATGGATTAACAGTGCATTGTATAGTTGGTGTGGATTATATGAGGGATAGAGGAATTAGTTTGGATTTCTTTAAAAAGTCGTTAATCGTGAAAAATGATGAGAATGTGAGTAAGAAAGAGCCTGTTTCAGTGTCAGTTAATTTGGAGGAGTCGGGTTTAAGTGTGGTTAAGAAAATGGAGGTTAATAAGTCTTTAGTCGATTGTGGTAAAGTTTTTTCAGATAAACCGAGTTTAACTAATGAAATTTATATTGGTTTTGACGCACTAGTTGCTAGTAAACCATTTCGTTATGATTTTATATTCAATATTTTTAAGTCTTTGTGTGAAAAGTTGCAGACTGAGGACGGTAGGGAACTTACTCAGTCTAATATGGCTGAACGTGTAAATCGTACATTAATTCAAATGATTTCTTCTTATGTTGGTTCTCATCATGCAAATTGGGATCAGTTTCTTCAACATTTTGCGTATGCACTTCGTACGGCAGTTCACGAGTCAACGGGGAAAACGCCTGCTGAATTGTTTTTGGGTAGAAAAGTTATTACTCCATTCCAAAGGTTAGTTATGGTGTCAGATGCGGAAAGTCAGTACATGTGTCAGGATATTGAGAGGTTGGTTAAGGAAGCTCAGGTTCAAATGGGAAAAGCGCAAGAAAAGCAAGCTCAGTATTATAATATGCGTAGAAGGGAGTTGGAAGTGAAAGTTGGAGATTTTGTGTTAGTAGAAAAGCATTGGTTAAGTTCAAGTCGTCAAAAGAGAGTAGCTAAGTTTGGTCCGAAGTTTGTAGGTCCGTTCGAGGTTTTGGAAGTTCGAAATAATAATTTGGTTGTTGATGTCAATGGTGAAAGAATGACTGTTAATCTGGATCAGGTTAGAGTGTATAAGTTTAGAGAAAATGGTAGTGAAGGTTCTCATATGTCGAGTGGTGTTTCGCGAAATTCCCGATCCAATGAGTGTCCCGAGTCCAGCACTTCTTCGTCTAATTCTTTTCATCAATATTCAAGAAGAAAATTTGGTCAAACAGCTCCAAAAACTGTTATTGAAAGTCGACAGCCTAACAATCCGAGAGCAAAGTATAATAAAAATAAGAGAACTGTGTCAAATACATCGGACTCTGTGTGTCATAAAAGACAAAAAATTATAAATTGTCCAGTTCCTCCATCTATTAGACAACAACCTCACAAGCATAAATTAACTAATAGTTCACCATCTTCAGTGATTAATCCCCAGAAAAGATTTCGTTTGGACACTCGTAAAACTGTTAAGCGAAGTTTAAATTCTGAATTTTTGCCTAACAAGAAACTACATAGGTCCGGAAAGAAACGTGGCCTAGGATCTTCGGTAACGTCGGGTGCGTCTAGAAAGAGGAGGCAACTCTCAGATTACCGGCAACAACAGTGTGAACCTCGCCATGGAGTGAACCCAGCGAACCGGCCAGAGCAGAGTCGTCGAGTGGAACCTACGAGTATTCCACGGCATCCATTCAGAACCAGGCTCCAGGCACGACAGTCAACTGTGGCGTCACCGTACAGTTCTGATGACGAGAGATCCTTCGTACAAGCCTTTTGGGACAGGAGGAGAAAGCCATCTTGCAGTATGAAGCCTGCCAGCAGCGAATCGTCTCTATGATTGGGTGATAATGTTCTTTATTAAATTTCTATTAGAGTGCATATATGTGGTAGCAATGTGAAGGAATAGAAAGCAGAGAGACTGTTTTGTACTTTTGGCCATTTTTGGAATTTTTTGACGGACTCACGATTGGTGCTTAATTGTGTTCAAAATTTGTTTGCAAAATTGTTAGTTTTATGTATGTTGGAAATTTTGGTCTTAACTGCTTTTTAAAAATTCTGGATCTATTGTTAAATTGTTATATTATTTGTTTAAAATGTTATTATATTGTTATATTGTTCATGTGTTATAAAATGTATGTTAATGTAAGTTTAAATTTTCAGAAAGTACAGATAGTAATTTGAGTTATTTTGTACACGCGCCGCTGTTCAGGCGCGCACGTGTTTTGCGGTCAAGAAGTCCTTGACACGCGTTTCTATCTCTTATACTAACATTTAATGAATTAACTTTCTTCTTATCGTTCGTGTTTTATGAGTTGCGTTTTGTACTTTAGTTGGGAATGGTTTCCGCAAGTTGCGAAGTTTTAAGCTGCATTTGAATTTGAAATTGTATTGTATTAAAATTGAATGTTAATGTGATTTTCTTGCAGGGAAGTATACCTTTTGTTATGTATTGATTCTGCTATTTTTCTTTTAGTTAATACAGATGAAGAGATTGATGACGTCATTTTGTAAATTTTTGATATTTTTTGATTGTTGCATAAGCACAGCGATATGCCGCTGTACGTATGTGCCCCAATTATTGTTCAAGTGGAGTTAAGTCTGAAGAACTTTGGGAGTTAGTTCATTGGCTAATGGGGATGTAGGTGTTACGTAGTAGCAGAGTTAGTTTAGTATGAAGTAAATGTAATTTTAGATGAAGTCGGAATTTGGATGAGGAAAGTTTTTGCGCATTGGGTTTTTTGGACTTGGTGCGAATTCTAGTATATTAAAAGTTATGGAGAAATTTTTGGGTAAAGTTATAGTTGCATTGCAATATTGAGGAAAATTTCGGAAGGTTAGTGTTTTGAGAAATTTTAGCACTCCCAGTGGAGTGGGTTGTTTTGAGAGAAGAAGTAATTAGTTTTGAAAGTTTTACGAGTTTTTGGAAGTTTTACGGAGGCTATTTGTAAGATAGAAGAATGGTTGGATTGGATATGTGATTATTTGAGGCAAACTGAGTTTTTTTTGGTTGTGATGGGTTAAAGTTAATATTTTAAAAGTTATGTTTCGGCGTTAAATTTCACCCATCACTGTGTTTTATTACGGCTCTAAATTTATAACAAGAAAAAGTTCTGGGCATGCATTTAGCCCAGCCCTTTTTCTCTGCGGAGTTCGAGGGGGGGTTGTGAGGGAGTGACCTTTAGTCATAAAGGCACTCTAGTGTTTCTGAGATCGTGACGTCAATAATTTAACATTTTGTAGGCGTAAAAGTGACATCTATCCTCTCTTTTACTTTAACTTTCTAGAGTGTGTGTGCTCTTTCGAATTCCGCAGTTAGCTCGCGGTTATTAGTATTATGTTAATGAGAAGTATCTCAGTTTGTCGCGTATAAAAGCTTGGGTGTGAGTTTGTGGTCTGTGTGTTTCTGGCCTTAGCTAGCAGCCAGCGTCTGTGTGTTTCTGGCCTTGGCCAGCGTCGGTGTGTTTCTGGCCTCAGCCAGCAGCCAGCGTCTGTGTGTTTCTGGCCTTAGCCAGCAGCCAGCGTCTGTGTGTTTCTGGTAGTGGCCAGCAGCCAGCAGCCTCTGTGTGTATTCCGCCATTAGACAACGAAGTTGATGATTGTTTAGTAAGGTGCTGACGATTAGAGAATAGCTACGGCCTCCAGTAAAGCAGAAAGGAGTTCAGATAGTGGATTAAAGACTCGGCCTTGGTAAGAAAGTTTAGAATCGTTCCGTTTTGATTATTTGAGCAAATAAAGAAATATCCACAGCCACGGGTTGTGAAATTAAGATTTGTTTAGTAGATCAGCCAGGAAATAGTGTCAAGTGTTAGACGGTGCCCCGACTGAGCTAGACCGACGCCTGTGAGTATGATTTAGCTTTTCATAGTGTTCTCAGTGAGTGAAATTATAGACTGGCTCCACTTTCCTTTAGCCCTTATCATTTTAATAAACTGTGTTGTTTTAACCTAAATTAATGAGTATGTCTGCATATAACGTGACAAATGACACCCAGCATGAGTATACCGTCACAGATAAAGTAAGAAATGGTTAAAGTCAATTTGTCGTTTTTGAATCGGCCAACTTTGCTTTAGTACATTTATAAAGAGCTTGAATCGAGGCAACAACTTCACGCTTCAATTCTTTTAATTTTTCATTTACATAACAAATTTAACAATTAATTTTATTTGTTTACAATTCTTTTGTTGCCACTTTAGAAAAAAAATCCACAATAATTTTTTTTTTTTTTAAATGTTTAAGTGTCATCTGTGCAAACGATTTTGCTGAATAATGAAAACATAGTTTATTTATTACATTAATCATGATTCTATCTATAATTACTTACTCCATGATTTGTATTTTTTTTTCTGAAAATATACGCGTTTCATTCTTTATTTATTTGCTAAAATGCGTCCGTATTGGAAATGCATGTAAAATAAATTAATTAAAATAATAAATTTTTTAACGTTTTACTGTAAAAAAATTATATTGTGCAAATCTACAGATCATAATTTATTTTTGTGTTTAATTTGAAGTTAAAATATTGAATAGTTTTTTTGTAAAGTGTACGACAAAATGTAATTTGAGTGGCCTAGTAGAGGATTCGCTTCGCTCATCCTAATAACAGAATCCTAATACTAGAGAGAAAACACGATTTCTGTTTTTCCTTTCATTCTGATCAAAAGAGCATTAATTAAAATAATTTGAAATGGAGTAAGTAAATTTTAAGAAAAAAATATTTAATATTTTCGAATATGAGAATAAATAAAATTATCAGTCGCAGTAAAAAGGAATCCGAGCCCGCTCGAGCAAGAAGACGTGTATAAAAGTTGAGCTCGAGACCGTTTCAGCATCAGCAGTGTTGAATTCAGACACTTTTCTCCTTTAGGGATATTTGAAGCTCCGGGGGGGGGACATTGTACAGTTCTGGGGGGGGGGAAATTGCCCATTTTGACCATTGAAAACACAAAATCTTAAAATTTCCGGGGGGGGCATTTCAATGCTCGGGGGGGGGGAATGCCTCCCCTGAATTCAACACTGAAGATCAGTATTGAATTCAGGGTGATCAGTGTTGATCATCCCCTCGGGCTTTTGGTCTCGGGCTGTGTCCGTCTTACCTCTGGTAGATATGTCATACAATTAAATCTCGCATAAGACTTCTAAAAAATTTATAGTTTTACATTAGATACTCGTGAAAAGTTTACTCTTTATTTGATGTTTTGAAGAGCCGACAACACAAAAACCTAAGATATCGAGCACAAGAAAAAAAAAAAAAAAAACAACTTTATTTTATGGAAGAGTAATAATAGAGGAATTTAATGATCCCTGTCTGCTGGAAGTGAAGTGGCAAAACTGCATATATTTCAAGCGTTCCAACTCCTATGGAAGAGGTGTCCGCAAGATTAAAGGCGGGGTCAAGGCATATGCCATCTAGTGGCAGGGGTGCGTAACTAGAGGATTATTAAGTAGATTGCAGTTTCTTTTGTGTGAATGGCAACAAAACTTTTTTGTTTCTATAAAATGTTACTTTAAAACATTGCGTAGAATAAGTTTTAGGTTTGAAATAGTGTAAAAAAATATAGAATAAATAAGTGTAGTACGACTAAATATTAACATAAAAAATACTAAGATGAAATATCATTTAACTATGCGATACAAGTATCGCTGATTAAAATATGTTCTATTTTAATTATGTTTTTAATGTAATGAAAGATGACTCATTAAATTTTGTAAGTACTTAATATGTAAATGCAGAATTTTGAAGTAGTGTCACATTTTACTAAATTCTGGATGAGCTAAGTTATACAAAATTGTATACACCATAGTATTTCCTATGATAATATAATGTTTATCACTGTTTAGAAATGTATAGAATTTAATACTAAATAAAATATTCAACTTTAGCTCCATTTTTTATTTACGAATTGCAGACGATAAAAATCCTATGTTTTCTTGGTCGTATCGACTTTTATTATTTAACTTGCAAATGTTTCATTCTTTTAATTTAAAAACCTATTTCATTATACGTATATTCGTAATAACTTTAATTTTAAATGTATGTATTAAATGTTGTTTTGTTAAACAAAGAAATATTGTTAATTTATTTGTTTAAATATTTTACAATTCTAAACAATAACTTTCCTTCAATCGTTGATTAGACTATCTCTCTCACTTTTTTTCTTTTTTTAACAGACAAAGCTATTTTGAGAATTCATATTAAAAATTCAATCATAAATTTCAAGGTATTCTCTCAATCATGACAGATTAATAAAGTCTACGAGATTTATTGCAAAATATTTTTGTTACAGCTTGTTTCAATAAAATCATGTACATTTAAAAAAATAGCCACAATATCATTTTAATTTAGGGAGAAAAGTATTAATTAGTACTCATAAGTACCATATAATGCAACAAAATGCATTATATGGTACTTATGAGTACTAATTAATACTTTTCTTCCGAAATTAAAATGATGTTGTGTCTATTTTTTTAAATGTACATGATTTTATCGAAACAAGCTGTAACAAAAATATTTTGCAATAAATCTCGTAGATTTTATTAATCTGTCATGATTGAGTGAAAATTCAGAAAATATGCGCAAGAGATGCGGAGATAATAAGCATCTGCGCATATATGACGTCAAACCCGCGCATTCATTTGCACCCCTGCCACTAGCTGGCGCAGCTTGTTAACTTACGACAGATTCCAGCATTAAGTTGGAACGCTCTAGCAGATCTGTGAAGTGGTGCATAAGCCAAAAATTAATACCACTAGTTGTTTACTCTTAGGTTTATCATTGTGTTTGCCGTACAATCATTTCATACCTTTTATTGTATGGCAAATACAATGATAAACATAAGAGAAAACCACCGTGGTGTTAATTTTTGGCTTATGCATCACTTCACTTCCAACAGACAGGGATCATTAAATTCCCCTATTTCTTCTCTCGCATAAAATAGAGGTTTTTTTCCCCTTGCTCTCGATACCTTAGGTTTTTGTGCTGTCGGCTCTTGGACTTAATTGAAATCTATGTCATCAGGAAAATTTACATTTACAACAATGTTTTTTAAAGAAAGTTGAATTACAAAGTATCCTAATATAAATCGGAATTTTTAATTGTGCAGCGATATACATTACCCGGCGAAGGAAGTAAGTAAGTTTCAAATCTTTATCTTGATTCTCATTATCGTCGGATCTAAAACATTGTAACAAGTTTCTTATCTGCCGAACTTTCATCGCTCTTTAATCGATCGTCGGGGTCGAATGGGTCAGTTTGGCGGAGGGTCAAGATTGATAAACAGGAAGCGCTTCAGCATTTAAAAGAGTAATTCGATAGAAACTCGATACTTTTTTCTTTAATTCCGAGGGGTGTCGACATACAAAGGATGTGTACGGGTGGACTCTTCTGCATAGGAAGATATGGGCCAAGGCTATAGTTGAAAGTTATCATCACACGTGTCACTGGATTAAAATCACAGATTAAAAAAACAGTGTTTAAAAATTCCATATATACAGGGAGACCCAAAAGTCCCTCGCACATTTTAAAAATTCAATATGATGTCAAATAGATATTGTACAGGAGTGCGGTTTGTACTAAAATGTTTCTGACAGTGAAAAGTTTTCTTCAACTGAATGGAAATAATTAGTTTCAAATTTAGACCATAGATGGCGCCACTTGCCGTTTCCCTTTAAATAATTTTGACGCTATGTCACAGAAATGATGATTGAGAGAAAAAGATAATAACAATGGTAATAGTAATTTCTGTGTCACAGCGCCAAAAACAATTAGAAAGTCAGAAAAACTTCGCATTAAAAAAAAAAAAAAAAAAGACAAGTGGCGCCATCTATAATTTAAATTTGAAACTAATTATTTTCATTTCGCTTGAAGAAAACTTTTCATCGTGAGAACCATTTTAGTCCTAACCACACTCCTGTGTGACAACTACTTAGTTTTATATGGAATTTTAAAATGCGTCAAGGATTGTTGGAACACCTTGTATAGCGGGCATGTCAAGCTCGGAGACCACTGAACAGGACCCTACCTACCGGGATTCTACCCAGTTTAGAGGGTTTAAGTTGCTTGAAGGGCATGTCAAGCTCATTTATCACCACGGAACAAACTAAATATTATATTCAAGCCGCGGGCCATACTAAAAAGGTTAGATAATGTTTTTACTAGGGATGTAAAAATTTAGGCACCAGCGAACAGCCTCTGATCACTAAATTTTATTAGTTTTCTTAGCTTAAATTTTATTAAGTTCTTGAAAAAATTTCGACAAAAAATAAGACAAAAATAGTGAATAAAATTTAAAGGTGAGAGACTGCCCGCTGGCGCCTAGATTACCCACACTCTTGATTATTACCATTGCAAAAAATGAAATTTGTTCGCACAAAACAAAGCTATGTTAAATATACATTTCAGCACAAAGTTCCAAAGTTATTATTATGCATAGCTTTTATTTTATCTTATTTTTTTCGAAAGGAAAAAAAATACTGAAAATTACTTTTCTATATATATATATATAAAAAAAAAAAAAAAAATTCTATAGAATTTAATTGAATTTTTTACATTGCATTGATTTTAAAAATTGATTGTGCATACTAATCTTGATCTAGCATTGGGCCTCAGATGCTAAAAATCTTGGAAAGACCCTGTTGTTGCGAAGTTTTCCACCAGAATTTCCATTTTTTTTTTCGGTTTCTAAAATTCTTTTTATGGTCCTTATTTATTTTCGATGGGAATTAGGGATTCCGGTTCCACCTTTCATGTTGGCATTCTTTAAGCACCGAGTTGGCATAACTTGTAATAATATTTAAAATGAAATCCATTTTCTTTTTGAAAATCATTTGGTATAATTAAAAAAAATTCTATTTGAAAACGCTAATGCTACCAAATAACAAGATACACTGTTAAAACTAAAGGTTGCATGCATATGGCACTCCTAGGGGTGAAACGCGTCTCCCGTGAGCGACATTCCTAAGAGAGTCAGAATTGCACCCCTAGAGGTGTCCTAGGGCACCCCATGGCACCTCATAGGGTGCCATGGGGGTCCTTGGAGTGCCATGGGGTGCCTTAGGGCACTGCTAGTAATGCAATTCCTTGCAATTCCTTGCAATTCCTTAATGCAATGGCTCCCTTAGGGGAGTCGCTGATGGGACACGTGTTTCACCCCTAGAAGTGCCATATGCATGCAACCTTTAATTTTAACAGTGTACCATTAGGAAATTTACTTTGAAGTTGATATTTACTTGATATTATTTCAAATGAAAAAACTCCAAGTACTTTGCTTATTTGTGTTTTTTTTAATATTTTTTAATTTTTAATAATATTTTTTTCCACCTTAAACAGCTCGGAATTTCCTGATACATTTTCAGACTCATTTTTAAAAGTAGAAATATGAAACTTGTTGAGGTGATTTTTGAAGAGATGTATAAGAGGCCTTGTGATTTCATTATTCACTCAAATAATTAGAATTTGATTTACAAACAAGTATTTTCTCAATGTGACCCTTTTTTTCGTTCCCAGATCTACCGCTTCGAAAAATTTGGTTCAAAAGTCCAAATTTGACTGCATGTTTTGTAATATTTTCTGCCTTTATCAAAAAATCGACATGCACGGCACATTATGTAGTGTAGAATTTGCCAATTTGATGCGTTTCCAGTAGAAATGAATTTAAAAATGAATCACAAAATAAACAGTTTGGATTCTTATACACCCTGAAAAACATAAAGGTTCGACAGTATTGAGAGAACGTTTGTGCGTTACTATCGGCCGTCTTTCAATACAGTAAAACCCCGATTTATCGTTCCCGTATCCATCGTTTTCTCGCATTGATCGTTTTATTTCAACAGTCCCTGGACAAATAATAATGAAACAATGTTAATGAAATTTGCAAGCTTCGTCCTTCAAAAATTCGTTTTCCCGCATTCATCGTTGTAAAAATTTTCTCCTCACCGAAATGAAATTGTAAATCATGCGAATCCATTATGACATACAAACTGGAATTGCTCCTTTCATCCTAAAATATGCAATGTGTGCTGATGATTGCGACAATAATGCAGATGAAAAAGTGGTTGTATATAGCAGAAGATGCCATTGTATTTTCACTCATCAATATGTTGCGCCATGTAGTGTCCTAAACATAAGAGAAATGTGTGATAATACAAAATAATAATAATAATAATAATAATAAATAATAATGTCGAAAAAGCTGAAGATAACGCACACATGCCGATGAAGCTGAGAAACCAGTTCTAACTCTGATGCAATTACAGCATTTAAAACTGTATAAACTTTTATATATGCATATGAAATTGCAAAAAATGGCCAGAAGTGTGTTGTATATCTTGAAAATTTATTTTTTGATTAAAAAAAATGATTTAAAAAAAAATTATGAATTTTTAATAACTTTGATTTATTTCTTTTACAGTTTAGTAAGCAGCAAATTAGTATTTATTAGTAAACTGTATACATTGCATGCATTAGTGATGCATAACATTGTGTTTTTTCGTATTTTGAAGTTAATCCGCATTCATCGTTTTTTCCCCTCATTCCTTGAAAAACGATGGATCTGGGTTCTACTGTAGGCTATTTCCATGCGAATTTGTTTGTCTGTTACACAGCTAAAAATTACTATACTTGTTGGCCACCGTTATTTTCGAAAAGTTTGTTTCGTTTTATTCAATTGATGAGATATCTTCAACAAAATAAGTCCCATTTTTCCGATATAAAATACTGGTAGCCAAAAATCGTAGTACATAACAGACAAACAAATTCGCATGGAAATAGCCTGTAGTAATCATCTGTTGCCTGTAAAAGATGCTTTCCCACTGTAACTGTTGTGACTGTTGGTAATCAGTTTTGAACGTTTTTCCGCAATATGTTTGCATATTAACAGAAAGTAGTCTATAGCCTTAAATTAGCTAGGTTTCTTTCTTTTTTTTTTTTTTTTTCAAGTTATTTGTCTAAATATTCGGTATTCATATCCGTATAATCTTAAGTTGTTTTCAATACCAAATTCTCTATTTTCTAACACAGTTAAAAAGGCATTTTTATCCATAAATGCATAAAATGAGCATATCTAATTGTTCCAATAAAAGTATAGTGAATATTTGTTTTCAGTGTTTCTGCAAAAGCAGAGGACGTTTGAAAAATACTTCAATTCGACACAGCAATTTTGGACATTTTGCTACAATATGTTAGTCTTTAAAAAGAAATTACTGAGCCTTAAAATAATATGATTATGATACACACACACAGACACAAAATAAATAAAACAAATAAATAAAAATAAAAAATAATATATATATTTTTAATTTATTTGTCTAAACATTTCGTATTCATATTTGTATGCAGATTAGCTTAAAGCTGTACACAGATTCAAATTAACTATTTTTTAACACATTTATAAGAGTACTTTCCTTCAATATTGTATACTACGTTAATCTATTCTGATTCAGATAACAAAAGTATCGAATAGCATTTTATTATTTATTTATTTATTTATTTTTGTAAAAGCAGAGAACATTTTGAAAAACACTCCAAAGCGCTCTCATTTAAGGGTGTATTTCGATTCAAACTGCTTATTTTCCGATTTATTTTTAAATTCATTTTTGCTCTCATATGCATCAAACTGGCAAGTTGCCTTATACTGAAAATACACAAGGTGCCGTGATTTTCGATTCTTTGATAAATGCAGAAAATAATGCAAAAAAACAGCAATCAAAAACAGCATTTTGAACCGATTTTTTCGAAGCGGGAGATTTGGTAACAAAAAAAAAAAAGGTCATACTAAGAAGATAATAATTCATAAATGAAATGCTAATGAATGGAGCGCAAAATGACATCACACGGCACCTTTACGTCTCTTCAAAAATCACCTCAGCAAGTTTCATGTTTCTACTTTTAAAAATGTGTCTGAAATTGTATCGGAAAATTCCGAGATGTTGAAGGTGGAAAAACGTTTTTTCGAATACACCCTTAAATAATACACAGATAAAGAATCTTTTCTGGCAATGTTTTTATTATTTTATGATTTGATCATGAGTATTTAAGGATTTTCTTTTACGTATTATTGTTCATTTTGCATGAGCAATTGCATATCTCTATATTTTTATAATATATATATATATATATATAAAATATTTGATTTTATGTTTCATCGTATTTAATTGAGGAAAAAGTAGAAGAAGGAATTAGCAATCTCATATTTACAACATGATTAATTCCAGTTGCTGTTCTGTGATTCATTAAGAAAACATACTCTTTTAAGGGTGTATTCGAAAAAAGGATTTTCCACCTTCAACAGCTCGAAATTTTCAGATACAATTTGGGACACATTTTTAAAAGTAGAAGCATGAAACTTGCTGAGGAGATTTTTGAAGTGACGTTCAAGGTGCCGTGTGATGTCATTTTTCGCTGATTTAATTAGAATTTCATTTATAAGCAATTATTTTCTCAGCGTGACCCTTTTTTTCGTTTGCAGACCTCCCACTTCGGAAAATTTGGTCCAAAACGCCGTTTTTGACAGCATTTTTAGCAAAAATTTTCTGCATTTATCAAGGAATTGATAATCACGGCACCTTGTATAGTTTCTAAATAAGAGAATTAGAAAGTTTGGTGCATTTGAGAGCAAAAATGAATCTAAAAATAAATCTGAAAAAAGGCAGTTTGGATCGGAATACACCCTTAATATAAATGTTTACTAAAAAATGACATCAAATTGACTAAATTGTCCACTGAAGTTCAAACTGTCTCACATATGTTATACCCCATGAACGCTACATTTAAAAATATACTAACCTGTAGCTTTATAACAATACAATCCTCCAACTCTGATTTTATTAACTTATTTTAGAAAAAGACGGAAATAAAAACAGCTTTGGGTCAAAATTTCGGGAAAATTCCCATTTGTGTGTTAGTCTACTCTTATTCGACTGATCCAGTGAACTCGACAGGACATCGGAGGGTTAAGGGCGTTTTTAACTGCTCCGCTCAACAAGCGCAAAACGTTTTGACACATTTACAAATACATTTTTTAACAGAATGATGTAAAATTGGAATGCCTGACTGTGGAAGCGATTTCGAATCGAACTTAGTTTTCCATTTTATGATAGTTAAATTACCCATCGAGTTCTACGCCTACTTTCGATCACGTGATCATCCGTTTTTCTCCTGCTTTTCGACCGGTTTTTCTGCTTTCGCTGGGAAAAATGTTCAAAAAAGTCAACTTTGAAGGCTTGTTATAAAAAATCTATTGTGTTAAAAAAAAAAGAAAAAAAAAACAGAAAACAGGTCAATTAGACAGTTTCTGAATAACGACGCCTGCTATTTTCATGCATTTCCAATCAAAAATAAATTAAAGCATATGCCACAAAGTGGCCCTTTAAGAACACCCTTAAAACAGTTCTCAAAATAATATCCCCCGCCTCCCAGCTTTCAACAATGCCAGACTTTTAGATATTGTTATAGAATAATTTTTAAATTCAAAACTTCAAATGTAGTTGCGGGCTTGAATAATAGAGCGATTTGAAATCGAATGATGTTTTTTATTGCTTGAGAAATTAAAAACTTATCGAATTATAAGCAATTGTTGACGCATGATAACAGATTTTTCTCCTTTTCCGCGTCATTGCGGGTATTTGATTCTTTTTATTATTATTATTTCTTTCACTAACTGCTTTAATTCACTAATTGAAAAAAAAAAAATGTATTTTGTACGTTTTAGTTAAGAAGTTACTTCAATCATCTAAAGGAAAAAAAAAAAAAAAAAAAAAAAAACAGTTCTCAATGATGTTAAAGGTGTCTTGTTTGCATTTCAGTATTTTAAAAGTATTGTTTTTGCATTGACTGACTAGACTAACTGGATCAATTTATACAAAAGCGGCTTTTTACTTTTTCGATTTTTTTTCGGATATTTTTAATTGGGACGCTTTCATTTTCGGAATCAGTTTGGAAAGTGAAAACCTCCTCTTGAAAAAAAATCTGCAAATAAAATCGATAAAGTAAAGAAGATTGATGTACTGCTCACCTATCTAATGAAAAAAAAAAATCCTTTAAAAATATTAAAATGCAAACGAGAGATCTTTAAAAAAATATTTCATACGATTGGCATCAGAGAGCGAGCCTTTCCAGGTGACTGGAATTTTTATTACATTAATTAGAATTAATTGGAACTTTAATTACAAGTCAGAATTTCACTATTACTTTGGCCAGAATAAAAGAAAAAAAATGATGTCATTTGCATGGGGACGACAGTCTATCCTCTTCAGATCTCAGGATTTATTTATGTATTATTTTATTTTATTTTTTTTAATTACAGTTATGGATTTACATTAACAAACTGATAACTAAAAAAGATTAAACAGCGAAAAAAAATTTAAATTTTATTTATTTATTTATTTATTTGTACATAAAATTTGATGATTCATAAGGATTCAAAAAGTACATTTTTTTTTAAACTTTTTTTTTTTTTACAATTTCTTAGTATTTTACTTCATTTAACTCTTTTTGCATGGCAAAAACATTGAAAAACATAAAATAAATATATATTTAAAAAAATTTTTATTACTAATGGACTCTACAAATTTTATCTTAATGCACTGTAAAATTATTAACGTTTTTATTTTTGTACATATCGTGCACTTCCGTTGCAAGCCATTTTTATATAACACATAGCTCGCAATAGCGAACCAATTGCTAATTGTTTAGTTCTGATATCTGTTAAACTCCATTTACATCAGTCTCTCTTTTTTAACATTATTTATATACGTGTTAAAAAAATTGTAAAGATATGTAATCTATAGGATATATCAAGTCTGAAGTGTTTAAGCCTTTCGGGTCGGGTGTACTATTAATAGTACATAGGAAATATTTCGTTTTAAGAAATATTTTTACTACTATTTACATATATTAATGTTAGTATACGTCTATGTATTTATTATATAACTTCATTTATATTTAGGAATTTAGTAATAATATTAATTATTATTGTTTGCTTAATTCTCTTTGCGCTGTTTGAGATTCTTTTATTGTAAACATATATTTCACTCTATAAATTTAAAATAAAAGTTACTTTCCTGAAAGAATCCTGTGTAATAAAGCGTAAAAAGTATTAGAGAATTGCAATATAAGTTAAATCTTATTGTAACACAATATTTTCTAAACATCTCCAAAAATTCTTCCTTTGCCAGTTGTCATATGAATATTATTTAAATAGTACGCAAAACAACAATATTCATTATCTTCCAGACAATGAAATATTCATTAAACACTAATTAATCTATTTGAATAGCTAGCATTCATTTTATCAACGTAAAAGTAATTAAAAAAAAATTGGACCCGAAAGGGTTATTAAGGTATTATTAGTTTTTGATAATTATTGAAAATCCTAATTGTTTTATTTTAAAATCACCACTTGGAACCTTCTCGCATATTATTCTGATGGCTACGCCAGTGTCTGGACTGATGAAGGGTGCGAATTATGCAATAGGATCGAGCAGGCGCTTATCAACATGATAAATGGCGGACAGAACGGGTGAAAAAAAAATCATAACAACAGCGGTTACCGAGTCATCAAATTTATGATGGACCGAGTACTCTTGATTTCATTCATAGTTCATCATCACATATAAGCGATGAGCTTTTTAAACTTTCATTCACAACATTTCAACAGCCGTCTATACATTAGTGTTGCCAGGTGCAGTGTAGCTAATTCAGGAATGGGAAAATTAAAAAGTGGCATATGACTTCTTCTCAATCGGAACACTATGTACACAGACCTTGTATAAAACCAAAAACTTTCTGCGCACTTAAATGTTGTGTCAAAAACTTTCTGCAAATTAAATTAATAAAATCACATGTTATACTATCATGACATACGTGATTCGCGTTTGTGCTCGATCTTTGGGCGAATTTTGCGTTATCTGTGTAATATTTGGACGAATTTTGCATTTTTTGCGCGGTCCTTTGTCGGAATTCGCTTTTTTTGTGCGGTACTTTGTCAAATTGTGGAGTTTTTTTTACGCGATTCTTTGTTAAAATGCTTGTTTTTTGCGAGATTCTTTTTTGAAATTCGTGCTTTTTTTTCATGTATTTTGAAAAAATTCGCATTTTTCTCCCGATACTTTGACAAAAATTTGCGGGTTTTTTTTCGCTATCCTTTGACGAAATTTTCATATTTTTGTGGCTTTTCGACGATGTTTTATATTTTTCCGTGGCCATTTTTGACTAAATTCGTACTTTTCTGCGATAATTGATGAAATTGGAAATTTTTTCCGCGAAGGATCGTCGAAATTGATTATCGTGGGCCAAAATTCACGATTTTCAATGTACTAACTTTCGAACTGATGAATTTTTATAAATTTCGACATTGAATGCCTTAAATTTTCGGAAAATTTGAAATTTGGGCCATGCTCTTAATTGAGCGCTAACAGTGAATAAATCGTACATAAAATACGGCCTTTATTTTGAACAAAAATATTAATGTGGGAATTCACTTTATTCAGAATTTTAAGCTCTACAACATTTGTTCTAACAATATTTTTAATAGAGTTAGTGGTTTTAAAATAGTGTTATGGTATTTAAAAAAAAAACCGTTTTTTTTATTATAAATCTATGCATATTTTCTAACGCTCACCTAATAAGAGGAGGGGAAACATAGCATATTCATTCTAAACCTTAACTGAAGGGATTAAGGGTGTATTCCAATCCAAAGTACTTACTTTCGGATTTATTTTTAAATTCATTTTTGCTCTCAAACGCATCAAACTGGCACATTCTCATATTTAGAAAGTGCGCAATATGCCGTGCATTGTCGATTTTTTAATAAATCAGGAAATGATGCAAAAAAGTGTTGTCAAAGTTGATGATTTGAATCGAATTTTCCGAAGCGGGAGATCTGGGAACGAAAAAAATTGTCATACTGAGAAAATGATTGCTTATAAATCCAATTCTTATTAATATAGCAAAAAATGAAATCACACGGTATCTTGTACATCTCTTCAAAAATCACCTCAGCGAGTTTCATGTTTCTAACTTTTAAAAATGAGACTGAAAATGTATCAGAAAATCAGAGCCGTGCGAAAGGGGGCCCAGGCGCAGAAATTTAGGGGGCGCCAAATTTATACTATAAAGTTATTTTTGGCCAGTTACAAGAAAAAGTTGGGGGTAGGGGGCGCCAAATTCTAACTTAGCCTCGGACGCAATTTTCTCTTCGCACGCCCCTGCAGAAAATTTCGAGCTGTTGAGGGTTGAAAAATATCTTTTCGAATACACCCTTAAAACAACAATTTCTAGCTTTCCCCCAATTCATTCTGAATTCAACCCCCTAACCACTGGTCTAATTAAGGTCTATCCCGGATCGTAGCGATCTGGTGATTTTGCTCTAACTTAAGGGTGTATTTCGATTCAAACTGCTTATTTTCCGATTTATTTTTGAATTCATTTTTGCCCTCAATAGCACCAAAATTTCGAAATCTCTTATTTGAAAGAACACAAGGTGCCGTGATTGTCGATTCTTTGATAGATGCAGAAAATATTGCAAAAAAAGCAATCAAAAACGGCATTTCGAACCGATTCTTCCCAAGCGAGAGATCTAAAAACGAAAAAAAGGGTCATACTGATAAGGTAATTGTTTATAACTCAAATTCTAATGAATTGAGCGTAAAAAAACATCACACGGCACCTCATGCGTCCCTTCAAGAATCCCCTCAGGAAGTTTCATGTTTATACTTTTAAAAATGTGCCTGAAATTGTATCGGAAAATTTCGAGTTGTTGAAGGTGGAAAAGCGTTTTTTCGAATACACCCTTAAGGCGTAAATAAAAATTAAATCAAACTGCTTATTCGAGTTGAAAATGAATGGTCAACAAAAGAATATAATTTGAGCCGGATCAATTTATGGACTTAAGATGATTGCATAGTTATGCAATAGGAGAGTTTTTATCAATATGATAAAACACGAGACTGGAAGATAGAAAAAAAATTCCAATAACGGTTGCCGAGTCATCAAATATATGAGGGACGCGGCACTTGTTTCATTCATACATACTCGATCCTTTGCATACTTAAACGATGAACGTGTCCCCTTTCATTCACAAATTTTCGACTAACGTCTCCATTTCTGTTCTGGAAATGTCTGAAAAATTATGTAATTCATAGATAACTTTATCTTATTTTGTTTTATTTTTAACTCGTCCCCTTTTTCATTTGGACAACCCTATAAAAACTAATGTAGTAAGCGTTCTAATGTAACTAAGCGTTCAAACTGCAGATTATGATTAAGGGTGTATTCCGATCCAAACTGCTTTTTTTTCAGATTTATTTTTAGATTCATTTTTGCTCTCAAATGCACCAAACTTTCGAATTATCTTATTTAGAAACTATACAAGGTGCCGTGATTATCAATTCCTTGATAAATGCAGAAAAATGTTGCAAAAAATGCTGTCAAAAACAGCGTTTTGGACCAAATTTTACAAAGCGGGAGGTCTGCGAACGAAAAAAAGGGTCACGCTGAGAAAATAATTGCTTATAAATCAAATTCTAATTAAATCAGCGAAAAATGACATCACACGGCACCTTGTACGTCATTTCAAAAAATCCCCTCAGTAAGTTTCATGCTTCTACTTTTAAAAATGTGTGCAAAATTGTATCTGAAAATTTCGAGCTGTTGAAGGTGGAAAAAAATGTTTTCGAATACACCTTTTAAGTGGCATATTATAATAAACTGAGTTCATTTTTATGAAGGTGGCATGTATACTCGTAGAAAAACTATGGTTTTTATAAAAATTGCCCCATTTTTATTTATATATATATATATTTTTGCTTATAGTTTGCAGAGTTCTTAATATAAAATATTGTGTTCTTTTTTGAAAATATGACAAACAACATTGTACATAATATCCTGTAATCAGAATTAGAAAAATAATAATAACTGTATGAAAAATGAACAAGTTTATTAAATGATGTGTCACTGAGCATGAGTCAACGCAATCAAAATATAATTTACATAATCTGTTAGCTAAATGTATGGAACAACTTTTGTGAAAGTCTCTAAAAAATATCTTGAAAATTCTGCAAGTTATCGTCGATAAAATAAGCTCAAAATTTGTTATTACTAAAATAAAACAAAAAGATGAGCGACTGTATCCATATTCCATTGATTAGTGCCATCATGATATAACTTAATATTGCACGTACAACTCCTTATTTGGTTAAAACCCCTCATCTTTTTGCTTCCTTTTGGGAACAACGGATTGTAAACTTATTCTATTGATGATAAATTTTCGAATTTTCAAGCTATGCTTTTGACACTTTCACAAAAGTTGCTCTATACATTTAGCTAACACAATATGGAAATTATACTGTGATTGCGTTCACGCATGCGCAGTGAAATATTATTTAGTAAACCTGTTCAATTTTCATACAATTATTCTTTTAATTCTGATTGAAGGTTATGTACAATGTTGTTTGTCATATTTTCTGAAAAGAATATTGTTTTTTATTAAGAACTCTGCAAATTATATCCAAAAATTTGGAACCGTTTTATAAAAACCTTCATTTATCTACGAGTATATATATTATCCGCATAAAAATGAATACAGTTTATTACAATAAGCCACTTAATCATAATCTACACTTTGAATGCTTTTGTTACATTAATTTTGACAAGGTTATCCTAAAGATCTTCGTTCTTTTTCAATTTATAAACGGTTCCCTATCGGATTTCGGGAGAAAAAAAAATCTTCGCGGAAATATATAATCTGTTCTATTTTATTTATATACTCTGGAATTTCAGAATAATTCCTCGAAAATATTTCTGGATATTTAACTAAGCATCTAAAATCGCAAGTGTCAAGATTTTTTTTTGCTGCCACTGTACACTCTCCATATTCAACGGTGTAAAATTTAAAATTATGCGATATTGAAAAGTAGTTAAGTTTTCAAGAAAAAAAAGGGGGGGGGGAATGAATTATTTTTTCATTAAATAAACAAAACATACAAAGCTGAAAAAAAAATTAAAGACTATGCCCGTGACATTAATACTCAGAAAACAGAGTACGTTTATGTTAACTTGGTGATGGGATAGATCGCAAAATAGGGCTCCCATTGACATATTTCATATTGCATTAATTTCACTTCAAATGAAATCCTTTAACCTATTTAATTTAAAAAACATAACTTTGAAGATTTCGCTATGGTATTCTATTGCAAAATTTGATAACTGTTTTAATTCAGTATCTGAAAAACGGCTTAAGCCGTTTTTCAGATTCATTGAATTTGAAATTTATATTGAATAATTACTCTGGTTATATAATGTCCATTTATCCATGTATATTTTTTAAATAATTTGGTAATCTGCCTTCTATTTCACTTCAAACTTCAACTGTTTTCAATAATATGATTGTAGAAATGCTGGTTTCATTGGTTTATTTAATGGTATTGTCTGAATAACTTTGGATGTATTTATAAAAGTATATATACAGGGTGAGCCATAAATATCGAAACAATAAGCTATCTCCTTATATAATTCTTCTAGACCCATACTTCCATTTGCAAAAATTCATAAAAAAGGTGAAATTTTTGATAAAATAATTTGCAACTCCATGGGGGGTCTATTTGAAAAAGTTTATACGGCCTAAGTAATAATAAGTAACTTTTTATACGGTCCCCGTAGGATAAAAATTCCAATTAGGAAAACTTTCCTAATCCAGTCCTGAATAATACAAAAAAAGTTGCATCTTCATATCTTAAAAATTCGCGGAGTTATAACCGTTTGATTAATTCATCAGGTTTTAAGGGATTAGGCAGAAATTGAAATGCGCGCAATTCAAAATACAATGTTACTTTAACAATTGTAGGAAACGCGTAAAAAATCTATTTTTTGAGTTAGAATTTTGATTTTTTTTTTTTTTTTTTTTTTTTTTTTTTTTTTTTGTGTATGTTAGCCATACAATTTGCTAAGAAAAGCACGTGCTAAAATTATCATAAAAATTATAAAAATTTCATATGGTTAGTACTGGTTTCAATGCGATAGTTAAAAATCGTTATAAATCCAAACATTATTTATCGGATTTTTATTTCTTTCTATTTAACTAAAAATAAAAATCTGATTTTAGTTTTGTTTCGAGGTTTTCGTTTTTCAATATTTATTTTAGAATTATTAAAAATATTTATTTAAAAAATAATAACTTTTAAAAAATCATATTTTCAAAAGTAAATAATTTTTCATTTTTTAAAATAACAATAAGGTAAAATAATTAAAAATGACATGTTTCAAGTTTGTACTTTTTTCTTTAACAATTCTTAACTTTTAATAATTTAAAGACAAGAAATATTCGGGAAAAAAATTCATTATACAGGAAAACGAAATGTACTGTTTTACTGCCCAATTTAAAAGAATGCTTTTCTAAGATGCAGATTAAGTCCTTTTTAAAAAATTTAGCTCTCACAACTTCAATCTTTTTATCGTCCTGTAGAGGCTGTTAAAAAATCTGTATTCTGGGCTCAGGTCAGATCAGGACCGAGACGTTACTTTTTTCTAAAGAGTCGCCTATCCGGGTCTAATGTATTTTTCATACCGGAGGGGACTGCTGCCTTTTTCCCAGACTTGCACTGGAAGAAATTTTTAATCCCAGTCTCGAACAATCCGTATTAAAATCACAGACCTAATACATACATAAAATAAGTAAAATTTGGTTTAATCAATATTTTTACAAAAACTACATACATTTTAAAACCGCTTTTATTTTACAAAACAATAAAAAAACTTTAAAATTTATTATTATTTTTTAAGAATAGTATATTTAAATGCTAAAAAAAATAAACAAAATAAAATCAGAAAAAAAAATCTGCCTATGATGGAATTCTGTCTTAAACAGAAAATGTGTTGATCCATGCAAAATAAATACAATAATACCTGAGAAAAAAATAAACTCCTTTTAACCGTCATAGGAAGGGCATTTGTCTATTACGTATTTTTTCTTTCATATGTGATTCCGTCTTAAAAGGTTTTACTGTATAACATTTTTCAAAGTCTTCAACGCACGGGATATGGATTAGCGACAATAAAATAAATGTGAAACTTTTACATATAAACATAGATTCATTGATAAAATAAATATATCACACCCTTTGGCGTTTCTTAATAATAAAAAGTATAAATATAAAAGACGAAATTCTATATTAAGTATTTTTGGTCAGAACTCCTCCACGCAAAACAATTTTTAACTATACTGACGTAAAAAACTATTTAGAAATTCACGGCTGAGCCGGCTACGATTTAAGCTTTTTTCCAAGCTGGTCTGGATTATGATTTTAACTTTATTTCATGCCGGGCTGAGCTTCTATCCCTATGGATCGGTTTAGGACCGGACCAAATATTACAATTTATTCAGACCTCCAATGCTAACGATCAACATGTTTTAGAAACAAGTTTCAATTTTAAATCAATACGCTGCTTTATTATGGCCAAATAAGAGGCACGGTCTTAAACCGACATATAATAACGTTACAATTTGTGGACGATCCCTTATTTGCTTTGAAAATTGATGAAAAACACTTCGTTTACAGGCATGGTAAAGTGGTGTAAGTCACGAATTTTTGAGAATTTTCGATTTTGATATCTCTGTCTGGTTTTCAGATAAGGAGATGAAATTTTTGTTGTTCAATTTAGGAATGGATAAGGAATAATTTCCTAATTGGGAATTTTGCTCTACGGGGGCCGTATAAAAATTTAATTTTCGTATTTTTTCAACTAGACCCCCCCATGAAGTTGCAACTTATATTAGCAGAAATTTCACCTTTTTTTATGACTTTTTGCAATTGGAAGTATGGGTCTAGAGGCAATATTTAAGGAGATAGCCTATTGTTTCGATATTTATGACTCACCCTGTATATATATACACAATTTTTTTTTAAATCTTTCTAAAGCAGTTTATCTAACAATTTTCTGACATTCGAGCTATTAATTTTTTCAGTAACTTCAAATGTTTCATATTCCGAGATTAATCTGTGGCAACGATTAGCGAAAACGCCAGTCGTCAGCAACACATAGCTTTTAATTAAAGAGGATTAATAAATAACATAGAAATTATAGTCAATTGACACTTATTTAATTTGAACGAAATTTACTATAAATAAAAATAGTTTTTTGCTAGTACAATTTCTAAATTTTTATGACATTTTTTTTCTTTTTTCCTAGCTAAATTGTTGTTATGCAGTTTCTTCTTTTCTTCTTCCACTTTAAACGCATTAAAACTGTGTTCAAAAATAGTCAGAGTTAGTTCTTTATTAACTTTTAAAGTAACTCTTTTTATTTATTTATTTTTATGTTGACTTATAATAGAAATTATTTGTAAAATATTAGAATAGAAATTATTCTTTGAAATTATTAGCTTTTAAATAACTTATTTTTATTCCAATAATATTTCTCAATAATTGATGGCAGCACCATAAGTATATAATTTAATTAAAATATTAATCATATAGATGGCAGCACTAAAAAATTTTTTGTACTAGAAGTTGAAGTAACGTATTCTAGTTAAATAATTAATAAAGTAATATTAATAATTGTTTAAAAATATAATACGTCTAACAGTAGCAATTATTTTTCTTTAAATGTATTATGAATTTTATGCTATAATATATGTTCTACTAATTTTAATATTATTGTTACAATTTTAATTTTATTATCTATATGACTTATACTGTGACTATAACCTTAACTGTTACAAAGTCACATGTAATTTATAACTACTGTAGATTCACCTGACCTTCCTTCATGCTAGGATATAGGTATGGTAAATATTTTAGTATATACATACTTTTTTAAGAAATATTATATTATTGTTATTTTGTCATATTGTTTTTATTTTCTTCAATGAATATCTTTTTACTAATTTGTAATAGTAAATAACTTCCTACCAGTCGGGTGCATTTTGGGACGAATTACGTTCCATAACAGAAACTGGTTGGTTGTTTTTGCTTTTTCATTAAATTATGCACCCCTGAAGAGTAGTTCAATGAAAAAGACTTCTAATGTCCATTTATCCATATATTTTTTATTATTTTGGTAATCTGCCTTCTATTTCACTTCAAACTTCAACTGTTTTCAATAAGATGATTGTAAAAATACTGGTTTCATTGGTTTATTGAATTTTATTGTCTGAATTAATTTGGATGTATTTATAAAAGTATTGATATATATATATATATATATATATATATATATATATATATATATATATATATATATATATATATATAATGAGAGATGTCTGTCTGCCTGCCTGCCTGACAGCGGATAACGCCGAAATTATAACATCCAGGTCTCTGAAATTTTTGTAATATGTGCATGCTAACACCGGAAAGTGCACTTCGCAGCCGGATTTTTAAATTCTAATTTACATTAAAAAAAAAAAAAAAAAAAAAAAACTGATTGGGTAAGAGGATATTTGCAGCTTTCCACCAATCCACGGCAACGAAGCAGCCGGGTTAGAGAGTATTTGCAGCTCGCCACCAATCTGCGGCAACAAAGCAGCCAGCCAGTGAGGCCAGGTGGTAAATATGGGATTTAACGACTCGCATTTCACAGAAGATTTTGCATGGAGTAGGTCTCATTGAAGAAAGGAATTTTTAAACAATTCAATTATTGCATTATTTTTGTGTTTCATAACAGCGAAAAACAACGACTATATTTCTTTAGCATTCCAAAATATGGTCTTCGTAACAGAAATACATATCTGTATTCACTCAGATAAAATTTAAAATAGTCTAAAATTTTACTTTTTTTTTTTTTTTTTTTTTGTTTTATTAATATAAATAGAGATTTTAAATATTCACAATTTGTTTGAAAACATATATAGTCCCGGAAAAAGCCGGGTGGATCAGCTAGTATATATATATATATATACCATAGAAGAATGAGAAATGGATAAAGTGCTTTTAGGAGGAACAATATTATTCTGAAGAATAATATACCTCTTTGTTTGAAAAGAAAGGTGATTAATCAATGTGTTTTGCCTGCGCTAACTTACGGAGCAGAAACATGGGCACTAACAAAACGGATGATACAAAGACTACAAACAACACAGAGAAGTATGGAAAGATGTATGCTAGGCATAACTAGAAAAGGCAGAAAGAGGATAATCTGGATAAGAAGCCAGACGAAAGTTTTTGACATCCTTGAAAGAAACAGCTAAAATGGAAATAGGCTGGGCACATTGCGAGAAGACACGAGAATAGGTAGAGCACAAATATACTACAGTAGTATCCCAGAGATGTAAAACGACCAAGAAGACGTCCACAGGTAAGATGGAGTGATGAAATTAGAAACGTGGCCAGTGTAAATTCGGTGACAAAAGCACTAGACAGGAAACATTGGGAAAATCTGGGGAGACCTACATCCAGCAGTGGATCGAAAACGGTTGATGATGATGATGATGATGATGACAGTGGCGCCAACTTAAATGGGCCCATGGGGTGCGAGCCCAGCCAGTAATTTGATATCTTTATCTACCCATTATTAATTGAGACCACCTGATATTTATGTCTTAGTTCAAAATTTTTTTGAGCCCACCCAATATTTTTCAAAAGTTGGTGCCACTTGATGATGATGATGATATATGTATATATATATGTAAGAAATTAAAAAAATCAGACCTATTAATTAGTTTTTTAATAAATCGCTCCTCAATTTCGATACGGGCCCCATGACTAATAGTCACGGGTTTTATAGGGCAACTAGAAACTTAAGTTTATCGTGTTAATTTAACTATAACACATGGCCCTTTTTAACTGGTAACTCTAGGGAGATGAGAAATTTCAAATGTACATCTACGCACTTGCTCTCAAGGAACTATACTGTAAGCACCTGTGAAAGTTTTTTCTTATGTTTTAGAATGTTTAAATAAATCTCAAAATTAATGCAAATCTCTTGAAATCTGTCGTTTTATGAAAATGCGACATATATATATATGAAGGATATTCTATAATACCCCAACTTCTTCTTTATATGTATATTTATATATTTAAAGATTTCACAACTCCCCCTCTATACTTAAAAAATAAATAAATAACAAAATAGGAATTTACAAACTCTGGAAGATGAAAATTTCATTAATTTATTATTTGAAACCTAAAGGATTAATAAGCAAAGCGTATTAATCAGAACTACATGCACGAGGTTGTTGTTTGTTCCTGCTGCTTATCTTATCCGACTTTTTTAAAAATAATTTCGAGATGTCTGCAGATTGATTATCTCCCAGCCGGTTATTTGCATTTCCATTATCTATCTTCAAGAATGAGGAGTTTTCTTTAGTCTTTTATGTAAATTATTACTTCACATTGCAGACAGTTGTTTTTTTGTTTTTCTTTAAGATTCAAATTCGTCTGTGAAATTTAACAATCTAATTTATTAAATAAACAAGAGTGCAAATTATGTCTCAATTTCTAAAAATGCTCTAATATCACACTTACAACCGTATAGTGTATTCCTTATCTCCCCCCCCCCCCTTGTCTTCTCTACCAACATATTTCTATGTATTTCATACTATGCATTAGAGGTCTGCAAGGCTGAAATTTCTTGGCTAGGCGTAAAATTTAAAAGTTTTAATTAGATTATATACTATATACATTGTATAATAAACTATATTTTAGAAACATTCTCTTATTTAAATAGGAAAGTGTCATCCTTAAATTTCTGGTTCTAATAAATAGATAAATAAATTAAAAAATATGCAAAAAAAAAAAAAAAAAAAAAAAAAAAAAAAAAAAAAAATCCTTTTTAAAAACGCGAAACTTTTTTACAGGATTCGCTATATGATTTTTAAACGCAAAATAATTCATTTTTTTCAGTGGCAGGCCTAACTATAAAAGTAATTTGAAATTATTGCGATTTTTTTTTTTTTTGATAAATGAATTATATTTCGAATTGTAAGCTATAATCTCTTAAATGTTGCATCCGCAAATTCAGTTCAAAATGCCCAGTTTGACAATATTTTCTGTAAATTCGTCTGCTTTTACAAATAAATAAATAAAGAAAGAAAAATAAAAAGAAAAGAAAATAAACGGTTAGATAGCTTCTGAATAAAAGCACTTGCCGATTTCAGGTATTTGTGAATTTCAACAATAATGAATTAAGAAATATTGTCAAAAATAGTTCCTTTGGGTTTGAGAACAGCTTTTATATGCATATATAGTAAAAAAGGGATAAAAATTTATATTATTCTTATGGAAAATTTAAACCAGTCAGATGAAGTAATCCCCAAAGAGACTGTACATGCTAACGTTAATAGGGAGGGGAAAAGGAGGGGAGGGTTACTCTGGTGTATGATATCATAAGATATCTCTAGGAGGAGGGGAGGTTGCATTTTCACGTCGCTATCATTTTCGATCCCATCAAAATTTTCTCTTATTGTCTGTAACTTGCTTTTTACATCAAAAAATTCTCTATTTTTTTTATTCTATTATATATTTTTATGAAAATACAAAATTATTATTATAATCATTAAGGGTGTATTCGAAAAAAAGCTTTTCCACCTTCAACAGCTCGAAATTTTCAGATACAATTTCAGACACATTTTTAAAAGTAGAAACATGAAACTTGCTGAGGGGATTTTTGAAGAGACGTAAAGGTGTCGTGTGATGTCATTTTGCGCTCCATTCATTAGCATTTCATTTATGAATTATTATCTTCTTAGTATGACCTTTTTTTTTGTTACCAAATCTCCCGGATTGATAATTATATCATTAGGTCGGTGGTGTTGTGGGGGGAGAGGTTCAAAATCACGAAAAAAGTTGATTTCAAACTTTATATATATAAAAAAGTTTATTTAGCAGTTTTTTCTTTTAGAAGGACAGTTTCACTTGTTTTTAAAAACATACTAATAATTTTATGTAAATTGTTCATAACATTAAAAATATTCTTTTGGCAATAGAAACTTTTGAATTTACACTGTGTAACAACAGAATATTATCTTCAAGTGAAATCCGCAACGAACATTTTAATATTAATTACTTTAATACTTTATAAAAATAGTTAATTTTTGGTAATAATCCTTTTTTAGTAAAGGGAGAATAAGAAAAAACTCAACCTTTTTGAGCAGAAACATCAAACTCAACAGAATTCGTAAATGAAATGAGAATATTTCTGTTTTTATGTAGTGCTGCCATCTATTGAAATAATTTTTAATCATTTTAATTTGAAAGTATTTCGTTAGATGGCAGCACTATAATTATTTTCTATGCCTAAACAAAACTGCTTTATTTTGAAGAATTCATGTTTATTACCAAATGCATGAAATTTGCAGTATTATATCTTAAGGGTGTATTCGAAAAAATGATTTTCCACCTTCAACAGCTCGAAATTTTCAGATACAATTTTGAACATATTTTTAAAAGTAGAAGCATGAAACTTGCTGAGGGGATTTTTGAAGTGACGTACAAGGTGCCGTGTGATGTCATTTTTCGCTGATTTAATTAGAATTTCATTTATAAGCAATTATTTTCTCAGCGTGACCTTTTTTTTCGTTCGCAGACCCCCCCGCTTCGGAAAATTTGGTCCAAAACGCCGTTTTTGACAGCATTTTTTGCAACCATTTTCTGCATTTATCAAGGAATTGATAATCACGGCACCTTGTATAGTTTCTAAATAAGAGAATTCGAAAGTTTGGTGCATTTGAGAGCAAAAATGAATCTAAAAATAAATCTGAAAAAAGGCAGTTTGGATCGGAATACACCCTTAAGGGTGTATTCGAAAAAATGCTTTTCCATCTTCAACAGCTCGAAAATTTCCGATACAATTTCAGACATATTTTTAAAAGTAGAAACATGAAACTTGCTGAGGAGATTTTTGAAGAGATGTATAAGGTGCCGTGTGATGTCATTTTATGCTCAATTCATTAGAATTTGATTTACAAACAATTACCTTCTCAGTATGACTCTTTTTTTTTCGTTCCCAGACCTCGCACTTCGGAAAAATCGGTTCGAAACGGCGTTTTTGTTTGCTTTTTTTTTTGCAATATTTTCTGCATTTATCAAAGAATCGAAAATCACGACACCTTGTGTACCTTCTGAATAAGACAATTTGCCAGTTTGATGCATATGAGAGCAAAAATAAATCGGAACATAAGCCATTTGGATCGAAATACACCCTTAAATATGAAGAAATCCAATAGTAATGGCAACCTTTATCTTAAATATAGTCAATGAAGTCATTCCTGACTTTATTATACAAATTTCACGGATTTCAATTCATTTCTATTTAACGGATTGTCTTCATAACGAAGCATTTAAGTGTAATAGAGGGACTTCATTAAGGCTCTTCAAATCTAAAAGGATAACTTTATGACATAAGTTTTCATTTATTTTTGTTCGAAAATGCATGAAACTAGCAGTTGTTGTTGATCAAAAACTATCAAATTAGACTTTTCTTGGAGGGGGGGGGGGGGGAGGCAAACGCAATAGATATTTCAGAAATAGTATCAAAGTGGGCGTTGTGGACCGAATCTCCATTTGACAGAAAAATAACCACTCAAGGAAGAGTGAAAAGTCTTTGTCACATGATCAAAATTATTCAAATTATTAATAATAATAATAATAAAAAAAATGGAAAATACAGTTCGATTCCAAATTGCAGTCAGAGTCATGCCTTCCAATTTCATACTTTTCCGTTAAAAAGTGAATCTGTAAATGTGTTAAAGTATTCTGTGCTTGTTGAGCAGAACAGTTGAGAACAGCCTTAAATTATATAAATAATAATTTTCCTTAAGGGTGTATTCTGATCAAAACTGCTTACACAAGGTGCCGTGATTGTTGATTTTTTGATAAATGTAGAAAATGTTGCAAAAAAATGCTGTCAAAAACGGCGTTCTGGACCAAATTTTCCGAAGCTGGAGATTTTCGAACGAAAAACAAAAGGTCATGCTGAGAAAATAATTGCTTATGAATCAAATTCCAATGAATTCAATGAAAAATGACATCACACGGCACCTTGTACATCACTCCAAAAATTCTCTCAGCAAGTTTCATATTTCTACTTTAAAAAATGAGCCTGAAAATGCATCGGAAAATTTCAAGCTGTTGAAGGTGGAAAATCATTTTTTCGAATACATCCTTAAGGGTGTAAAATATATATTATAATATGTACTTTATAGTTGCATATAAATTTTATTAAGTTCGAATGAGTGTAACACCAATAAAATGCATTTGAAACATTTTCCTCCATTGACCGTAATGTAACGGAATATTTTTGATTGTCCCTGTAATTGATCTATGCATCCGATTTTCATAAAATTTGAAATGACTCGATAAAATTATGTAATAATTATGTATTTTAAATTTCAAACGTATAAAAAACATTTGAAACTTTTTCCCTATTGACCATAATGTAATTGAATACTTTTGATTGCTCCTGTAATTGATCTATGCACACGATTATCAAAAAATTTGAAATAACTCGACAAAATTATGCAATAATTATGTATTTTAAATTTCAAACGATTAAAATGCATTTGAAACTTTTTTCCCCATTGACCGTAATGTAACGGAATACTTTTGATTGGCCCTCTAATTGATCTATGCATCCGATTTTCATAAAATTTGAAATGACTCGACAAAATTATGTAATAATTTTGTATTTTAAATTTCAAACGATTAAAATGCATTTGAAACTTTTTTCCCCATTGACCGTAATGTAACGGAATACTTTTGATTGGCTCTCTAATTGATCTATGCATCCGATTTTCATAAAATTTGAAATGACTCGACAAAATTATGTAATAATTTTGTATTTTAAATTTCAAACGATTCGGTTGGGTAGTTTTTGCGTTCTTATATGCGGACAGACGGACGGACTGAACGACCACTATAGGTGCTACGTATTTACATAATTACGAACGCACCTAAAAACAAAAAATCACTTATGTAAATTATTGTAAAAACCACAAATCCCCAACCCTCCTGTAAACTGGAATGCAGCTTTTAAACAATCCAATTGACATTCCAATTTAAACAATCGGCTTTTGAATATACATTTTTTTTTTTTCTCTTCGATGGTGTCAAAATTGCAATTTGAGCCATGTTTAGAGGTTTAAAAAGTAGAGATAATAAGAAAATGAAATTGGTGTTATAGTTTCGTAAAGATCATTGCCACCTTCTATAGGATGTCAGAATTACTTTTCGACTCGTTTTTGCATTGCAATATAGATTTAAATGTACAGGGAAATTATTTTAAAGTTGTATATTTAATGAAATTTTTTTATCGTTTTAAGAATGTTTTATTTCTAATAACATTAATATCAGTAACAATATATAATCGATTCGTTTTCTTTGACCATGAGCTGTTCTCACAATCCCTGTACCAATCCGGATACAACAATTTAATTCCCTAGAATATGAATAATAAATCTAGATAAATAATTAAATAAATAAATTTCCAGTCTAGGTATACTTTTAAAAGTTTCTGACACATTTTTAAATAAAAAATAGCAAGCATGATTATTGAAGTCTTTAAAACTGAACAGATTTTTTTTTTTTTTTTTTTCATCTTTCGATAAATGTATTTCATCTTGAATTATAAGCAATTGATTTCTTCGAACTGAAGCTTTTACCCTTCCTGCCTGTCACGTTTCGAAATTTAATTCCGAAACCCCAGCCTTGTCTAAAAAAATCAAGTTTTACTGAAAAACGTGAAAAAAGCTGTTCGATTATGTAGAATTTTAATAACAGCATTTGTTAAACCTATTAGACTGCGAACAAAAATGAATAAAAAATGATGTGTCAAAAAATAGCCAATTTCGATATGAGAACAAAGTCTTCCAATCGTTTTTAAAATCGAAAAAAATTTTTTTTACGAATTTACACGTTTTAGACACTGGAGATTTCGAAAAACATATTTTTAGAAATTTTTTTTGCCGTTCGTCTGTCTGTCTGTGTGTCTGTAAACGCTCTATCTCACGAAAAAATTGAGATAGAGACTTGAAATTTTGTATGTACTTAGTATGTAAGAATGGGACGAAGCCTATTTAATATCAGTAACCTCGATTATCCGGAACTATTTTTTTTCGGACTCTCGAAAAATTCGTACTGATGAAAGGTATATAAAAATTTTCGAAATTTTTTATTTTAAGAAGTGATCATAAAGGCAAAAAAAAAAAAAAAAAAAAAAAAAAAAAAAACTCAAATTTTGCATAAGGGTGTATTCTGATCAAAACTGCTTATTTTCAGATTTTTTTCAAATTCATTTTTGCTCTGAAATGCACCAAACTTTCAAAATCTCTTAGTTAGAAACTACACAAGGTGCCGTGATGGTTGATTTTTTGATAAAAGTAGAAAATGTTGCAAAAAAATGCTTTCAAAAACGGCGTTTTGGACAAAAAATTCCGAAGCGGGAGATTTTCGAACGGAAAAAGGGTCATGCTGAGAAAATAATTGCTTATAAATCAAATTCTAATGAATTCAGCGATAAATTACATCACACGGCACCTTGTACATCACTCCAAAAATTCTCTCAGCAAGTTTCATATAGCTACTTTAAAAAATGAGCCTGAAAATGTATCGGAAAATTTCGAGCTGTTGAAGGTGGAAAATCATTTTTTCGAATACACCCATAAAGAATGAAGTCGATCGAATTATTAGTTGCCGAGATATCTGTAATTCTGTTTTCAACATTCTTTGATTTTTCATGACCCTTTATTTCATTCAAATTTCAATTCAAAGATATATTTTAATTGGAAATGAGACGCTTCATCCGACTTAATACACTGTTAGTTAATGAGATTATTATTTTTGGAGCTATAAGGATGTTTCTTTTTCGCAATTCAGTATTACTTGAGTAGTTTGGCGTGTTGTAGAATTTGTCGAAAGCAACTCATTAATAAAACATTACTATGCAAAATAAAAATATTTAAATGCTCATTTAAATTTTGTTGTGGAATTGCAATGCATTTTATAAATAGTTTATAGATGTTTTATTTTCATATTTTATTTATGCATATATATGATGGGTAAGTAATACGGTGACCCCCAACAACAACTAGTTTTTAATCCATGTGAGTAAGCCAAGGGCCGAAACTAGTCTTTTTTTTTTTTTTTTTTATTACCCGGGGCAAACATATGCCCCCCCCCTCTCTCTCTCTACGCATTGTTTTGTTTACAAATTAAATTATATTTATAAGTATTAAAATAAATATACAAAGATAATTTTACTAAGATTCAAATAACTGACTTATTTAAAATATCTAATCATAAAACATTTTATAATATTTCAAACCTGAACTACATAATCAGATTTGCCAAACATGGATTGATTAAAACCTTGGAAACGGAATCGGAAAAATGTTCTGCTTTATACAGGAACCATATACCATAACATCCTTAGATTCTTCTATGCTCTATGAATATTCCAGACAGGATTATAAATACCATAATACGGCAATTCCATGCTAAACATAAAAGTGAGAAAAATCGACAAACAAAATCTTCATATGGCTCCTTCTTTACTCCTCCTTTAGTTTCGGCCCTGGACCAGGGACCGATTTACAAATATGGGGTCCCTGGACCAGTGGCGTAGCAAGCGGGGGGCGGAGGGGGCGGTCCGCCTCGGGTGTTACCCTCTAAGGGGTGACACCCAATCTTTATTTGCAAATACATATATATAATCTTATAAGATTTTGGAAAGGAATTCTGAAATAAAATGAAATTTTTAGCGCACGGCACAATAGAGTTATTTTTCTTTCGGTTGAGAATGTAAAATTTTATACAGAATGATGCATCAAAATAAGACATGGAACAGGAAACAAAAACCTACCTATCCAACCCTGAGTGGGTAGCAAAAGAAAATTTTAAAAGAAAGGATTTTCTTCGACATATAGACACCACACTGACTTATGCGGACTATGGTTGAGTGATGAGTCAATTCTTTTTTTTAATTATTAATTTGTTATTTTATTTTTTATGCTAGAGGACAAAATGTAAATAAGGAATGTTATGGTCATTTGTTATAATAACGTAGAATTGCGATTGAAAAAATATGACGAATCGGAAGCATGTGTGTGTGTGGGGGGGGGGGGGGGGGGGGAGGGATGGACTCCATTTATTTCCGCCCTGGGTGTCACCCATCCTAGCTACGCCATTGCCCTGGACACAGATGGTTACGAGGGCCCCCTTGCACCGATACTTAAGGGTGTTCTTAAATCAAAATTAATCAATCACTTTGTGACACATGCATTAATTTATTTTTGGTCGGACAATGCATGAAACTAGCAGGTGTTGTTTCAGAAACTGTCTAATTGCACTCAATTTTCTGTTTTTTTAAAAACACAATAGATCTTTCATAACAAGCCTTCAAAGTTGACGCTTTTGAGCACATTTCCCGACGAAAGCAGAAAAACTGGTCGAAAAGCAGGAGAAAAACGGGTGATCATGTGATCGAAATAGCTTAGAACTGAATAGGTAATTTAACTATCATAAATGGAAAATTAAGTTAGATTCGAAATCGCTTCCATTTTCAGGCATTACAATTTTATGTATTTCTGTTAAAAAATGAATTTGTAAATGTGTCAAAAAGTTTTGCGTTTGTTGAGCGGAGCAGTTGAGAACACCTTTAAAGGCAAATTGACTTAAACAATGAAAAAAGATAGTTACTAAAGTAACCATTATTAACTTTAAAATATGCATTCAAAAATTAAACATAATAATCAATATCTTACTTTTAAATAATTACTTCACAATTGTGAAATTTAAATGAGTAGACGTTTTATAATAAACTGTGTGGTGCTAATTATCTTTTCGTTACGCAAGTATACAGTTGGCAAAATAATTATTTGTACACTCTAATATGTTCAATTTTTTACTAAATAAAAACAGATATTTATACACGAATGGTTTTAATAGAATGTTTTCACTGCGCTTTTTAAATTAACGACAGAAATTTTCGATCTAGGTGTAAAATAAATTTTATAACTGGAAAAGTTAAAAATTTTCTTGCAAAAAAAGTATTTGTACATTTCCACAGCAAGATTCGCACTGTGTTTAGAATGTTTGTGGTTCAAAGTTGTAACATAATTTGGTAGTTTTTAATAATTATTAACTTCATACTATGTTTGTCTGGCATTTAATTTAATTTGCACTTGAAGTATTTGAGAATTGTACTTAAAACTAGAGAGATACCTTTGAACATAAGAAATCATATCTTTGAGCTTAATAAAAATAAAAATCAGACCAAAAAATCAAAAAAGCTATTAAATTACCATTTACAACTATTGGATACATGATGAGAAAGTATGAAGAAATTGGAGGCATCGAAATTCTATGAAAACCAGGACTTCTCAGCAAATTAACAATGAGGGAAAAAAGGAGTGTTGTTAAAACAGCTTTAAAAAATCCTATGGGTTCAGTTCAAAAATTTGCTGGAGACCTTGCGACATCTTCTTACATCAGAGTATTACCTCAAACAATAAAAAATATTCTTCTCAATGCAGATTTAAAAGGAGGAACCTTAAGGTAATATCCATTCATCAGTGAAACAAATAGTCGAAAATGCATAGAATTCGCTTTCGCATACAGAAGCAAATCATTGAATTTTTGGAAAACAGTATTTTTTTCTGATGAGAGAAGATTCGGAATTTTCTTACCAGCAAGCATTCGAAATGTTTACCGTAAAAATAAAATTGTTCTAGATCCAAAACATATACTCCAAACTGTCAAGCATGGTGGGAGGAATATTATGGTTTTGGGGTGTATAACTATTAATGGAGCAGGACATTTGGAATTAATTGACTTTGGAATGACAGCTTTAACATACATTGATGTGTCGCGGTACAATTTATTAAACAGTGTTAAGAAATTACGTGTAGAGGAAGCTTTTCACTTTCTTCAGGATAACAACCAAAGCATACTGCTGTGATCACCAGCACATGGTTACTCTACAATGCTCGAAGGCGACTGGTAACTCCTCTGCAATCTCTAAACTTGAGTCCAATAGAAAATTTGTGGATGCTATTGGATGCAAAAATCCGAAAAAAATATGTATCATTGAAAAACAATTTTAAAGAAGCTCTTATTGAATCATGGAATAAAATAAACCAGACCACTACAAAAAAGTTGGTGGAATCTATGTCACACCATCTAGAAGTAATCATAAACGCTAAAGGAATTCACACAAAATATTATTTTGTAACATTTAACTAAATTTTTATTAATTATAGTACATTAATGTAGTGTACAAATACTTTTTTTGCATTATATTTTTGCATATTTGTTTATTTTAATGTAAAAAATCAATTCGTTTTATTTTGTTTTTGCTTTTATATTATTAAAATGTATTACATTAATGTATTACAGTATTTTTTGCTTAAATCTATTATTTAATTTAATTATAATTTTAAAAAATGAAGTGTACAAATACTTTTTTTGCCAACTGTATATATTTGCAATGGTAAAGTATGAAACAACTAATAATAATTTTTCTACAACACCAAACTGCAATTATTTAAAATATTCTAACGATAAAATAATCTAATGATAAAAGATCAAAATATTACAACGTTATAAAAATACAATGTGAATATAATAGAATGTAGAATGAAATGTAAAATTTCATTAGATTATATCAAATTTTGAACAATCATTAAAAACGTCCAGGAGCATTTTAAGGGTGTATTCCGATCCAAACTGCCTTTTTTCAGATTTATTTTTAGGTTCATTTTTGCTCTCAAATGCACCAAACTTTCGAATTCTCTTTTTTAGAAACTATACAAGGTGCTGTGATTATCAATTCCTTGATAAATGCAGAAAATTTTGAAAACAATGCTGTCAAAAACGGCGTTTTGGACCAAATTTTCCGAAGTGGGAGGTCTGCGAACGAAAAAAAGGTCACGCTGAGAAAATAATTGCTTATAAATGAAATTCTAATTAAATCAGCGAAAAATGACATCGCACGGCACCTTGTACGTCACTTCAAATATCCCCTCAGCAAGTTTCATGCTTCTACTTTTAAAAATATGTCCAAAATTGTATCTGAAAATTTCGAGCTGTTGAAGGTGGAAAATCATTTTTTCGAATACACTCTTAAGCTCCTGAAAATCAGGGGTCCGTGCCTCGAATGCCCTGCCGTAAATTAGGCACTGCCCTGGAGTTTGCAAACAAAATACAAATCCTACTTATACATCTCATCAGCATGAAAAGCAGCAAGACTCTGCTTGTATTTAATAAACCTGGACAATTATCTAAATATTAATAAGAACAATATTAATAAGATATATTAATAAAATATTAATAAGATATTTGCGAAATTTTATGTTGTCTATATTATAAAGGAAAAACGTGTCCGTGCGGAACTCTGGTGTTATTTTGCGAATGA
Source organism: Maratus speculifer (assembly GCA_964019185.1). Lineage (NCBI taxonomy): Eukaryota > Metazoa > Arthropoda > Arachnida > Araneae > Salticidae > Maratus > Maratus speculifer. The sequence continues at coordinate 203,917,567 of OZ025295.1, forward strand.
CAACAGCAGACGGTCAAATTTCACTTTCACTGCGTTGATTTTAAATTTTTAAATAATAATAACAATAATGTAGCTGAAAAAATTGTTAGATGAAATAGTTTCAGTTAACGAAAATCATGCATTTGGAAACATAAGGCGTAGAATTTTTTTTCCCCTGTTTAAAGATTTTTTTCTTTTTACTGATAAAAAAAATTACATAATATTTAAAAGAAGGGGAAAAACGTAGATGTGTATAAAGAATATAATAAATTTTGCACAAAAAGGAAAAAAGTTCATACTTTTTACAGCTTTTCTAATGTTCGGTGCTGACATCTACTGGCGAATTTCATATTTGAAACACCTAAATGAAATACACTCCTGGACAAAAGTATAAACTCAGAAAATTTGTAATTTGTTTAGATCATAATATAAATAAACTTAATTTTAAATTAATAAAATAAAGATGAATATTTTTAATAAGACATCTAAATTCAATATAACTGATAAATAAAATGAAGCGAATAATTTAAATAAGAAAATACATTACTTAAAAAAATAACATTATGCGAAACCTGGACAAAATTATAAACTCAAAGTTATGAATTTCTCTATTCTGGCATATTTGATATAAATAAATGCACTTTATGATAAGAAACTAATAAATGCAGTCATTATGGATCAATACATGTCAATACATCAATACATATTTTAATTTTTCTCATAAAATAACATTATGTCAAACCTGGACAAAATTATAAACTCAAAGCTGTGAATTTCTATTATAAATAAATGCATTTTGTGATAATAAACTTATAAATAGAGTTATTAGGGATGAATATATTTCAATACATGAATGCATTTTTAAGATTTTCTTTCAAAAATGATGAGTAATATAGTACAGTCTGAGTATAGTACATGTGTAAACTGAAAACATAAAATTATAGAGTTTAAGAAGTGAACGTACTTTTGAATCCTGGTGCAAAGTATTAACACATACATTGAAAAATGTGTTTAATCGCCATTTTTCCGAATGACTTCGAATATGCAATTTTCCAACTACTCCATAGAGTACTGGTTCCGGGCTGAAAATATAGCCACTTTTAAATCATTTGTGTTTTGATATTGACGTCCGTCGCGTTAGACTCTTCGATCCATTGCATCCCAATAATTTTCAGTGAAGTTTAGATCAGGGTTGCGGGCTGGCCAATTCAAGACATTTACATGTTAGCGCTGCAGCCACTCTTTTGTATTTTTTGCTGTGTGTATTTCTACATTATCTTTCTGAAATACCCAGTTTACTCCAGCGATCAATGGTCCATATGGCAAAAGATTATATGCCAGCATTAACTCGCAGTCTTCTGCTGTTTGTTTTCCATTAAGAAAAGCCAAAGCAGTTTTACCATTCTGAAAAGAACCAGCTCACACCATTACAGACCTTTAATAAAATCATGGAGAGAATTGAAAATATGAATAAATGTCGTTTGCCTTAATACAAATGTGAAAAATACTTTCATTGAATTAGTTTCTTATCACATTTATTATTTAGATATTAAATACCAGAGTATAGAAATTCATGCCTTGAGTTTATAATTTTGTCCAGGTCTCACATAATGTTATTTTATGGGAAAAATTAAAACATGTATTGATATATTGAAATGTATTCATCCATAATGACTCCATTTATTTGTTTTTTATCATAAAATGCAGTTATTTATATGAAATGTGCCAGAATATTGAAATTCGTAACTTTGAGTTTATATTTTTGTCCAGGACTCACATAATGTTATTTTTTAAAAGTTATGTATTTTCTTATTTAAATTACTTACTCCATTTTATTTATAAGTTATATTAAATTTAGATGTCTTATTATAAATATTAATCATTAATTTATTAATATAAAGCTAAGCTTATTTATATTATGATGTAAACAAACTAAAAAAATTCTGAGTTTATAATTTTGACCAGGAGTGTACTTAGCTTGTTTGTAGTAAAATGCCACATAATAGATGGCGACACAAGCTGAATTTTAGATATAATTCCATTTCAATACTCTTTCCTATATTTTCTTTTCTTTGTTTTTGTCTTTTCTTTTTTTTATTTGCAGACAATTATTTAATAATAATAATAATAATAATAATAATAATAAAAAAAACCCCATTACTAAACACAAAAATTTCTTATATATTTTTGAGTAATTTTTAAACAGAAAAGTATATTTTTGCGATTTTTTTTTTTTTAACCTGGTCACTCAGCTTCGGAAATCTCCTCCATAATAAGCGTTTGATGCATTCGCATATTTAAGGGTGTATTCGGAAAAAGGATTTTCCACCTTCAACAGCTCGAAATTTTCCGATACATTTTCAGGCTCATTTTTTAAAGTAGAAATATGAAACTTGCTGAGAGAATTTTTGGAGTGATGTACAAGGTGCCGTGTGACGTAAATTTTTTCTGTATTAATTAGAATTTGACTTATAAGCAATTATTTTCTCAGCATGACCCTTTTTTTTCGTTCGAAAATCTCCCGCTTCGGAAAACTGGGTCCAAAACGCCGTTTTTGACAGCATTTTTTTGCAACATTTTCTACATTTATCAAAAAATCAACAATCACGGCACCTTGTGTAGTTTCTAAATAAGAGATTTTGAAGGTTTGGTGCATTTGAGAGTAAAAATGAATTGGAAAATAAATCTGAAAATAAGCAGTTTTGATCAGAAAATACACCCTTAGGGTGTATTCTGATTAAAACTGCTTATTAAAAGAGAATAACATTAAAAGATTAATTTTTTTTTTTTTTTTTTTTTTTTCAGTGCTTTAAGGCGAATTTATTTGGCTAATATTTTTTTCATTTGGCGAATGTTTTTTATTTTTAATTAGCCAATTATACTAACGTTGTTCAAATGTCAACGAGAACAATGCATGCACCTCAGCTATCCAATGCAAAATAGATAAATAAATAAATAAATAAATAAATAAATAAAAAATATATTCAAAAATGTCAAAATGCGAAAGAGTTATTAGAAAAATGCTTCCCCATAGGAATAGCATTAGCTCGCGAGCGTTTCCCCGAGCGAGGACAGGGGCCTTAAGCATGGAGTGTGTGTGTGGGGGGGGGGGGGAGGGGATTCGTGAAATTGTGACAGTTTGTGAAAAGATGATGGGAGGGGGTAAGAAGAAATGTTACATCACACATTATGGTTAAAATGAAAGCATTGAAAATCGGCAAATTTAATTTGAAAGATTTTTTTTTTTTTTTTTTTTTTTTTTTTTTTTTTTTTTTTTAATTAACGTATTTTGTGTTCCTAATGTAAACACATTAGGGGTGTATTCGAAAAAACGCTTTCCTACTTTCAACGGTTCTAAATTTTCCGATGCATTTTCAGACACATTTTTAAAAAGTAGACACATAAAACTTGCTGAGGGGATTTTTGAAGAGACGTATAAGATGCCTTATGATTTCCTTTTACGCTCCATTCATTAGAATTTGATTTATTAACAAAAAATTTTCTCAGCATGATTCTTTTTAGCGTTCGCAGATCTCCCGCTAAGGAAAAATCGATTCAAAATGCTCTATTTGATTGCTATTTTTTGCACTATTTTCTGCATTTATCGAAGAATCGACAATCATGGCCCTTTGTGTATTTTCTAAATAGGACAATTGGCCAGTTTGATGCATATAAGAGCAAAAAGAAATTTAAAAATAAATCGGAAAATAAGCAGTTTCAATCGAAATACACACTTAAATTAATAACGTTAAATCAAACAATTAAATTACATTTCAAATTCCGAAATACTACTATTTTCTATCACTCTTTCATGTTAATATTGTATTACTATTGTAAATTAACTACGTTTTTTGTTGTAACCTTAATCTTATATCATGCAAAATAAATACACGAATCATTTTTGCTGTTATCCTCACATTTTAAATATGATCTATAACACAGTGCTTTGTTTCTGAACTGCAATTCTATGTATATGTAATATAGTGTGGCATGTGATAAGGGATGTGGTGAAATGCGAAGTTTGTGACTAAGGGTGGAGGGAGGAAGGGGGGGGGGGTGAAAAAAACCCACTGCGACATCATTTATAGACAGCCTCTTTTTTATTTTTTAACATTTTGAACTTCGATGTACTTTTTTATAGAAATTATTACACCTTATTGTCTGTAATCTTGCCTGAATACTTTACACATATCCCTGATCAATCTGAAGTGGAACTTTTGCTGAAATACAAAATTTTTATGAAAGTTTTTCTTTTGAAAAAATGCGAGTTTTTTTTATTATTTAAAGGGTCACAGGACTCTTAAAGCTTTAAAATTTTCGAAATTTTAATTTTTTAGATGTTAACTCTTATATTTTCTGAATATTTTGGTACAATTATTTCCTTGAAAGTCATTAGTCCCACCAGTGGCTCAGAGGTTATGCTCTCGAAGCTGGTAGACAGAAGGTGCTGGGTTTGAACCCAATCGCGCCCGTCTGCCTAACTGTTCGGAGTTTTTGTGATTTTCTACGAACCTTGGGAAAACATGTGTAAGTACGGGTCAGGTTCCCTTAGAAAGATCCTACGGAAGGCATTTTCTCTAGCGTCTATATTCCTCCAGCAAATAATCGGCCGTCATAGATAACACCAACTCCCATAAGAACTTAAACTATGAAGCTTTTAGAATTATATTCGCTCAAAAGCTGAAGCGGATTTCCCGAAACTTTAAAGTCAATTTTTCCCGAACAACGTTTTTGGGCATAACGCGCAAGATATTTCAAAAACTTATGAATATTCTTTCAAGAAATTTTTAAAACACATGTTTCATGTTAGCCTGTGTAAACTGAATCTAAAATTATTTCTTTATTGTTAATATATATATATATATATATACATATATGTATACATATATTAGGTGATTATACTGTAGAAATTTTCCTAAATTCTGGATTATCAAAATTCAATTTTGTCTTAGAAATATAAAAATGCTTTAAATACAAATTTATTTAGTTCAGGGTTATCATCACACCTGAAGCAAATGTAAGCAACACCAAAAATTTTATTCTACACTCTAAATAAAAAGGAATGACTATTCACTCTTTTCTAAGAGTGAATAGTTACTCTATCACAGATTCAAAATATGCCCATCCTCATCAGCGAGAGACACTGAGAAAGTGAGTTAAAAAAAACTGAGTTATCTTTAGAGTGAGTATTAACTCTAAACAAAATTGGAATTGATCACTCCTTGAAAAAGTTAATACTCACTCAGTCGAAGTGAATATTCACTCTAAACAGGGGTGAGTAATCAATCTTTAGGAGAAGTGATTATTAACTCTTGCTAAAGGAGTGCGTTTTTTCACCCTTGGTAGGACTGAATAGTCACTCTTTCATAAGAGTGAATGGTCACTCTATCGCAGTCTCAAAAGATGCCCAACTTTTTTAAACTTACTATTCACTCTTTGAAACAATGAATACTCACTCCTACGAAGTGAACATTCACTCTAAACAGGTGTGAAAAATCACTCTTTCAGAGAAATGATTAAGGGAGCGCACTAAAAGAGGGCGTTTTTTCAACCGCTGGTAGATTTGGTTTATTTTGTGTCGGCCAATTATCTAGGGATATAGGCCCTGGGAGGGGGGGGGGGAGTGCCCTTCGTGGGGGGTCTTTCTAAGGGAACCTTACTGGTATTTACGCAAGGTTCGAAGAAAACCACGAAAACTCCGAACGGCTAGGCCGACGGCCGCGATTGGGTTCGAACCCAGTACCTGCCGTCTACCAGTTGAGAGGTCAGAACCTCTCGGCCACTGGTGGGGCCAACCGTTGGTAGGAGTGAATTATCACTCTATGGCAGACTCAAAATATGTCCAACCTTTTTAAAGTGGGGATTCACTCTGAGCAAAAGTGGAATCGCTAACTCATTGGAAGAGTGAATACTCATTTCTGCGAAGTGAATATTCATTCTAAATAGGGGTGAATAACCACTGTTTCGGAGAAATGACTATTCACTCTTGCTAAAGGAGTGCGTTTTTTCATCCCTGGTAGGAGTGAATAATCACTTTATTGCAGACTCAAAATATGCCCAACCTTATAGAGTGAGTATTCATTCTGAGCAAAATTGGACTTGTTGACTCTTTAAAATAGTCTACGCTCATTTCTGCGAAATGAATACTCACTCTTAACAGGAGTGAAAAATCACTCTTTCGAAGAAGTGACTATCCACTCTTGCTAAAAGTATACGTTTTTTCACCCCTGGTAGGAGTGAATAATCACTGTATCGCAGACTCAAAATATGCCCAACCTTTTCAGAGTGAGTATTCACTCTGAGCAATAGTGGAATTGTTGATTCTTTGAAATAGCGTATACTCAGTCCTGCGAAATGAATATTCACTCTAAACAGGGGTGAATAATCACTCTTTCGGACAAATGACTTTTCAGTCTTGCTAGAGGAGTGGGTTCTTTCGTCTCTGGTAGGAGTGAATGGATTTTATACAAGTGATTATTAGTTTTTTATGCAGTGAATTTTTTTTTTTTTTTTTTTTTTTTTTTTTGGTTAATTTATGGGCATTTTAAAAGAGTCACGTCTTTTAGAGCATGCAATGAAAATAAATACAAGCGTGGTAAACATTGGAATAAAATACTTTATTGACAATATTTATTTAATTCATAGTTTGTAACATTAATTGAACTTTTAAGGAAAATAAAATTACACATAAATTAGAATATTGAGTGATATAAAGTAAAATATTTTATTCCAATTCCCTTGTCTTTGCTTTCATTGGTAACCTCCAAAATGTTTTACAGTTTAAAAATGCTTATTAGAGCAGTTATTAATTAAAATCTTAAACAGTCAATATTATTTTTTTCTTTTAAGATACCTGTACAGTTTTATTTATTATTTTAATAATTCCATGATGTACGTTATCTGTGTTCTTTTTTAGCACTTTCCAACAAAGTTGAGAGGTGTTTATGCATCCGGTTTGTCTGTCCGTCTGATTGCGCTCTAACTCTCGTAAATATACTCGGACTGCCATGAAATTTTTGAAACTTATTGACGTTTACCCTAGCATGAACTATGTTGAAAATGAAGTTTCTAACATGATTACTTTATTTATAGGGACAGTCATAATTTTTCCGTTACATTACGGCTTATGGGAAAAAAATCATTTCAAATTAATTTTAAAGGCGTTGCACTCTGTGAAACATATTCAAATTTATATGCATTCTGTAAGGAATGCGGTGTAAAAAATATTTATTATTTGTTTACAAAGCATCACAAAAGAATTCCATTACATAATGCTAAAGGAGGAATAGTTTGCGACATATTTTAATTATAATAAACTATGGTATGTATAACAAAATTTATACACGTCTTTGTAGTATAATATAAGTTAGTTCACGCATAATACGAAATGCATAACATTTACAGGTCACACAAACGATTTAAATATAGTACGTTCTATCCGAATTGCTGTATATTATAGATGATGGCTGATCGATGGATTAAATGCATTTTTTAAATTATGATAACGGGATTTTAAGTTTCCCTAAGTGTGTGCACATTATATGGTATGCATAAATATTATAGTTCATATACAGGGCTACACAAAACAGTTCGTAAAGGTGAGTGAATATGAGCGTAATTTACTTAAAGGTGGTTTTTAAATAAGTTATGCATTTTTACGCTGAACTGCATTCAGTTTACTAAGAAATGTTTGTAGAATACAGATATAGTGATAATAGGGCAACGCAAAGAATTGGATACAAACATGGTCCATAATTTCTGGAAATATGATTTCAGTAGATTTAAGAGTGTTTTAGTTTAAACTAAATTTTAGCTAAATACTGGCATGTAATAAAGGTACTAGGTAAACTACAAGGACTGAACAAACGTATTTCAAGTATCTTTCTATATATTACTATAAATTGCCGAAAAAAAATTTCAACCAGTTAGGCATTTTGTTGCTAAACTGAACTTCAGCATTATATAGTATATTCATCAACCGACAGATGAAATACAGGTCAGTTCAAAAGTATTGGAATGCATATTTGTTTATGGACAGTAACACCTTATTTCTCTAAATAAGGAAATTTTGTTAAATATTTCAGGAAGTGCTTGAAAGTGTTTCATAATCTATGCTTAACGCATGATTTTTTTTATTTGTTTATGTGTAATTCAAATCTTATTGCTGAAAAAAACGGATTTGAATGTAACCCTTATTTATAAAGCGACATGATAAATCATATTTAATTTATATTTTTTATTCTCGTTTATAGGGTAGATGTGCCAGTAATGAAATTTTTTTAAACCATTTTTTATCAGTATTTATAATTATTAAATTCTAGTTTTTTCAACATTATATTAATCAATCAAAAATATTTAATCATTCTTATAATCTCATTTCTCAATATGAATACACATTTAATTTGAAATATCAGAAATATATCAAAACACCCAAAAGCCCAGCAATGGACACCCTGTAGCTCAGTAATGGACAACCTCTGTTCCAATAATGTAAACTCCATATAAAGTAATGGATATAATTGTTTTTATGACTGTATTTAGAACCATAATTTAATGAAAGCATACTAATGAAACATAATCTCTCTTGAAAGAGAGTGCGTTTTAAGTGCCAAATAAATTAAAAATTTCCAAGGTGAAAACATAACCATTTCATAACATTATGAAATGAAGTTTTTGAAAATTAAGAAGTGCTTTTTTTTTGTGCTTTTCATTATTTTGCGCTACATATTGGTTGAAAGTTTAATGAAATTTTTTTTTTAAGTGTATAGTGCTAGTATTTCACTCTCTTCAGCTGAGTGAGATATTTCACTGTCGACAACAGAGTGAAATATATCACTCCATTGTAGGGAGTAGAAAACTCCACTCTTAAAGGAGTGCACAGGGCCGTAGCAAGGTGTTTTGAGGCCCCCCCCCCAAAAATATAACTTTGGGCCCCCCCCTCCCCCCACTTTCAACTGAATTTTTTAAAAAATATTTATATTGAAGTTTCCAATGAGTTTCAAATTATATTAATGTAATAAACAAATTTAATAATTATCATAAGTATTTTGAATCATTATTAAAATTATTATAACATTCATAACTCTGTACAAATACGAAATAAATATGCATTGCTTAAAGAACCCGTGGCAAAATGCGCGCGACACTGTGACGGGCGTCGCAGATTTTTAAGGACACCTGCAGACTCAGCAATGCCACGGACGTGCTATTGCGCTTAAATTATGCAAAAAATCGGTCATGGGGCAGAAAAAATAGCTCTTTCCTGTGGGACGCGTAATTTCGTCAAAATTTCGTCGCAAAATAAGAGCGATTTCATCCAAAGATCGCGAGAATTAACGCAAATATTATCAAAGCATCGCGAAAAAAAGGCAAATTTCGTCAGAAAATCCCTCAAAAGCAGATTTCATAAAAAACTTGGGAAAAAAGGGCAAATTTTGTTAAAAAAATGCCCCAAAAAACGGCACATTTCATCAAAAAATCTTGAAAAAAAGACAGATAACGTCAAAAAATCGCGAAAAAACGACAAATTTTGTCAAAAAATCTCGAAAATAAAGATGGATTTCGTCAAAAGATCGCGAAGAAAACGAAAATTTCGTCAAAGGCACAAGGGAAAAAAAGTAAGATATTGCTGGAAGTGGATTTTTCTGTTTTATTATTATTATTATTTTGTAAAATATGGAAATAATTTACACATACACATGCATGTTACCATAATTAACTACAATAGCAGAAAAAATATATTTATGTAATACGTTGCATTTTGCAGACTATTTTTGAAAATATTATTAGCGTTGCAGACATTTGAAGATAGTTCTGCCACCGGGCTTAAAGATAAATTAACAATGTTAAAATAAAATTTATCTAAAACAATTTTACAAATAAGCACATAATGCTAAGATTTTATTATAAAGTATAGAAAATAAATAAATTATATAAACAAATAATTTTAACAGTTCGCTACTTAAGAGGCTACTTCAGTTACGCGAAAGGACCTATTCTCTAATGCATGGAAGAATGGAATGGAATACTATGAAAGAAATTTATATCTCAGTTGCATTTCAATATTTTTAAATGATTTTTTTTCACTGGATAGCTGAGATCAATCTGTATGCAGATTTTTTTCACCTTTTTGTTATTTTGTTTGCAAAGTTTTTTTTTAAGAGGATGCTTTAATTTTCGAAACCGGTTTTAAAAATGAAAGTGACCTCATTAAAATTATCTGTAAACAAAATTGAAAAAGCAAAAAACAGCCCGTATACAGATCGATCTCAGCTATCCTCAAAGAGCACCGATTAACCAAATTGATTGCATAACCAAGTTTCTTTTTAATATTAATTTTTTTTTAAAGTAACAATTTATATACATTTTTCCCCCGTTTTAAAATATGAAATGCTAGCAACTACAGGTTTCAAGACAATTATAAACTCTAGTTCATGCCGACTTTTTCTTAAAATAAATAAACAAAAATATTTTTAAAATAAGAACTTAAATGATAAAGTGAAAGCAAAATTGTTATTATTTTGAAAAGAGGCAAAAGATTTCGAATTGTGCGTAAAGACATAGACCCCGCAACACTTTAACAGACTCGAGGACTGTGCCATTTCTTGTCAGTTTCAGAGCCCATTATGAATTAGAAGTAGAGGAAGCCCGACATCACAGAGGGGGGGGGGGGGTCCCTATTATCCTATCAGTTGTTTTTTCATTTACTAAATCCATTTTTCGTATGTTTAAATTATTCGAAATTTTACCATGCAAATTTCGATTAAATAACGTTTTTACTATTAAATTAAAACTGACTATCTACATATTATACACATTAAAAAATATTTTATTAAATACATAATTATATGTAACCAATTACTTTTGTAAAAGACATATGGAATTACAGTTGAGAATATTTGAACTTCAAAATATTTCTTATGTTTTACAAATTGCAGCATAGTAAGAAAAAATATTTCATAATAAAAGAAAAAAAAAACTACATATGTTTTATTCTGATTGAATTTATTGAATTGAAAATTAGCTTTGAGAAGTAAATTTGCTGGGGCCCTTTGTATTTTGTTGGTAAGAATGGGCTTTATGGGCCTGTGAGATTATTTAGCATCACGGAAAAAAGAAAGAAAGAACGAAAGAGCATAGAAAAATTTAAAATAGCACAATTTCTTATTGTGACATGAATTTAGAACTCTAGATTTTCAAGGAAATAAGAGTATAAATTAAATGAGAATTTACTTATTACTTGTTAACAAACGAAATAGTAGTTTAATATATGAATGCAATGGAATCGGAAGTTGACGCAGGGATTTTTTCTTGGATCCCATTTTGTGAAAAATAGTTATTTTTATGAAATTTATTGTATTTTGTAATGAAATTTGAATTCCAGTTATTGAAATTCGCATCAAACATTTATTAATAATAACTTATTTAAGTCTATATGCTAAATTTCTCATTTCAGGTGAACTTGTTTCCTTTGCAAAACACATATTTTAAAACCTAACAGTATAAAATTAATTAGAGTATATTTTTATGGAATAGAATTTTGTGAATGGTGTGATTTATTAAAAAGAATTTTGTGAAGGAGCCCTAATAAAACGCTTAAATGAAAAACATGTAAATGAGAAATGTGTGTTATTAAAATATGCTCTATTAGTATACATATATTTTTCCAAGCTGTGCAAAATTTTCTAATACTTAAAATTTTTAATAACTGCTATATAAATTACATAAAGTAATAAATATGACTTACCAGATTAGTATAGGAGTAGATCTTTTTTCCTCCAGATATACACTTAATTTTATAAATACTATACTATGCGTATTACTAAAATAAATCAGAAAAAACATACGAAAATCCACATCTGAAGTGCTGTGTTGTCTACAAACATGTACTTGTATGCATTAGCGGGCTGCTAAAGTACTTGAATAGGCCAGTACTCCTTTCTAGGTCAAGGAATCCGGTTACTACTAAGTAACTAAGCTGTTAACTTTTAAAGGGATTCTCTAGATGTTATTTGTGTCACCCACGTCGTGAAATTGGTGTGAAAAATGACCTATCTTCTAAGAACATAATATTCCGGTATTTCAAAAGAAAACACCCTTTTGTCGCTAGCAGCTTTATACAAGAACCCGGCTTTCTTCAGAGTCGATCCGATGACCGATACTCTTTCCTTATCTTTCTTAGTTCCATGCAAAAACCCATGGTCAAAAAGCGAGGGGGGAAAAACGAGTAAAAAAACAAGGATTTTCAGTTTCTTGGTTTCTGCGTTTTTGAAATCTAAACAAGGTTTTTGATAAAAAACAGGGCCCCGTTAAGGCTACGGGGGGCCCCGGAACAAACATCATTCTGGACACACACACACACACACACACACCCTCTATCTATCTGTAATTTTGTTTTCTTTTTTCTTTTTTTAATAATGTAGAAGTGGCAAACACTAAAAATAAAAAACATATTGCACACATGCATAAATTTTGTACTCACATCTATGTACAAGATATCCCAAAAAATTGGTCACAACTTTATTTAAAAACATTAATTTGATAATTATGGGAAAAATGATAGATTGATTGAGATAAGTATTTCTTTGCAAATTTTTACTTTGCGTACCTACGTACATTACAAGATGTCTAAAAAAGAAGGCTCAAAATTGGACATAACAGTTTTAACTTATCACGTTACGAGGAAACATTAATAAAACTAGTCGTTGGGGGGCACCGTAATACTTACCCATCATGGATATGTATATGAAAATAAAACATGTGAAAACTATTTATACAATGCATTGCAATTCATAAACAAAATTTAAATATTGTTAATATACATAGTAATGCTATATTAAAGAACTGCTGATTACCAATTTTGACAAATTATATAAAACGCCAAACTACTCAAGTAGTACCGAACTGTGTAAAAGAAACAGCCTTATAACTCCAAAAATAATAATTCTATTAACTAACAATTAACTGCGTCGGATTAAGCGTCTCATTTCCAATTAAAATATACCTCTGAATTGAAATTTGAATGAAATACAGGGTCATGAAAAATCGAAGAATGTGGAAAACAGGATTACGAATATCTCGGGAACTAATGATCCGATCGACTTTATTTTATATGCAAAATGTGTGTTATTTTATTGCCTTTTACGTCCATTTCTTAGAATAAAAAAATTTGAAAATTTATATGTACCTTTCATCAGAACGAATTTTTCGAGAGTCCGAAAAAAAATAGTTTCGGATAATCGAGGTTGCTGATATTAAATAGGCTTCGTCCCATTCTTACATACTAACTACAAACAAAATTTCTAGTCTCTATCTCAATTTGTCCGGGAGATAGAGCGTTTACAGACAGACAGACGGACGGCAAAATTTTTTTTTCTAAAAATATGTTTTTCGGAATCTCCACTATCTAAAACATGTAAATCCGTCAAAAAAATTTTTCGATTTTCAAAACGATTGCAAGACTTACCCTATACTACGTATGATGGGTAAGTAAAATTCATTTTAAAAGCTATAGGATACTATGTTGTTGTAATTAGGGCCTGGCTAAGTCACGGGCATGAGGACAACTGCATCGGACGTGGGGCCCCCTCAATCGTGGGCCCTCAAGGACAAATATAATTTTTTTATTAAGGCTAATAAAAAATGGCAAAAAATGACAAAAATTCCTTCTTTCTTTCTTTCTTTATTTTTAGCTTTATTGGGGCTCTTTTCTTATCTCTCCTCTGTTTTGGAACCCTATGCCCCTTCCCCCCTCCCCTAGATCTAACAGTTACATCACAGTTGTATTTACATTTTGATGGCTCACATTTAGTCTTATATTTCTATAACAGAAGAAAAAAATGTATTCGATAATTTCTTAAAGTTATTCTTTTTTGTGCTATTCTACATACACATGCGAATAGACAACTAGTATAAAGGTTAGTTTTAGACACTTTAGCATAATTCAAGAAAAAATCCAAAAGTTAGAAAGGGGCCCCCACAATCTAAGTCGGGCCCTGGTTGTAATAAAATTTTAATAATTTGTTTTCTAATGATATAGTTTGTTTTCTACGTGTGTGGAGGGAACACTGGAAGCAGAGAGGAAAAGGAGAACAACATTCCATTCCTAAATGTTTGAAAACGTATGAATTTCGGTTACTTTTGGCACATTTTAAGCATTTGGCACCCTTTAATGAAAATCCTCATTATTAGGGGGGGGGGAGCTTTAAAAAGGTGCACCTGGGGAAATTGCCTGGCGGGCCCCTGAATAAGAAAAGGAGAATTTGAAAAAATAAAAACATTAAAAGAAGTGTTTTCTTACATTTTAAAAACAAATAAACTTCGGTAAAAAGGTCGATAGAATCGATTAGGGGGCCCCCTGACTTCGTCGGCCCCCCCCAAATGGGGGGTATGGGGGGCGGTCGCTACGGCCCTGGGAGTGCATTTTTATAAAGTTCACTTTAAAAAGAGGGAAAATACCTCTCATTCTTCCAAAAAGTGAACTTTTCACTCTTTCCACTTTTAGAGTGTTACTTTCAAAATTTATTCTGTGATCCTGTGCGCGTAATCTGTTACCCCGATTTCCTGTTCATCAAATATCCGACAGTTTGGAGCCTCCTGTAAATGATGACTCTATATCTTGCAGTTTTTAACAAAGTATATAAAAAGAAAAAACATACTCATGTCTTTTATAGAAATTAAAATTGTGTCTTAAAATACATTTTAAGGGACATTGTAAGATGTTAAATTATGGGAACGGTCTTTTTTTTCTTTCTTTCTTTTTTCAATTTTAAGAATTTTGAGACTTTTTAAATGGCTACTTCAGTCACACAAAAAGACCCGTTTGCTAATGCTATTCACATGGAAGAAATTTATAAAGATATCCCGATCGCATTTCAATATTATGATTTGTGTTGCTTTGGATAGTTGGGATCGATATGTACGAAGGCTCTATTTTACCTTCTCGATTTTAATTGCAGATTTTTTATGAGGAGGTTTTCAAAGTCGAAACTGGTTTTGAAAATGAAAGTGTCCTCATTGAAAATACCTGTAAAAAAATCGAAAAAGTAACAAATGGCCTGTATACATAATAGTTTTCTGCTATCCAATGCAAAAAAAAAAAAAAAAAAAAATCTTAAAAAATATTGAATGCACCTGATCTATCTTTATAAATTCCTCCCATAGGATTAGCATTAGCGAACGGGTCTTTTGTTTAACTGAAATAACCTCTTATAAACGACTTTCATTTTAAAAAAAGTTTCCTAAAAAATAACTTCAGAGTTTTTTTTTTTTTTTTTTTACAGTGTGCATTTTCTTTAAAATCTTTTGACTTTGATAAAAAATAAAGGAAACAATTCAATTAGAAAGTTTCTTAATAATTGCCACAGTCAGTTTGATACGCTTGTGTAGAGGTCTGCACGGGCCCGGGCTTGGCCCGTGGCCCGTACCCGGCCCGCGGGCCGGGCCGGCGGGATCGTCTCGAATCTTCTAACAGGCCGGGCCGACAAATAACATAAACGGGCCGGGCCGATAAAAAAAATTTTGGGCCTGCCGGCCCGTTCTGAAGATTTAAGCAGAAACGATGAAATATGAGCAATTTTCAACGAAAATAGTTTTAACGAGAATAAGTATAAATGTGCGTCTCGAGCCATACTAGTTTGACAGCATCAATATAAAACTGTACACTGTACAGTTTTATACAGTTTTATGTACAGTGTAGAGATGGGCATAGGAGAGTTACATTGTGTGTAAACCGTTTTAATATTCTGACTCATGCCGGGCCGAGATCAAGCTTGCATTATTTTTCTACATATAGACTTGCCGGACTGGAACTAGACTTAATTGTTATCAAGAACTGTAGGGCAGAAAACATGATTTGTAAAATTATTAACAGCGATAAAGAACTTATGTTAGCTTAATCTTCGGATATATACTTCTTGATGGTTTTTAAATTAATTTCTCAATAACGCGAAAGTTGTAAAAGTATAAAAGTGATAAGCGTAACTATTGAAGGGATTTGAAATCGAATAGCGTTTTTCATTTTTGGTAAATAAAATACTTGTATAACCTTGTTGAGATATAATAGTTTCTCAAATGATTGCAGGTTTTTCTCCCTTCCCATGCTATCGCTTCCGTAAATTCTATTCAAAATCCTAATTATGACTGTATTTTATTTGCTTACAATATTCTTAAATTGCTTGTATCAAAAAATTGATAATGCTATTCGATAATATAGTTTCTGATTTTCTGAATAAAGATACCTGCTAATCGTATGCGCTTCTGAAAAAATAATGAATTTAGAAATGTATCAGAAAGGATCTTCTTTGAATTTAAGAATGAATTTGGATTTAAAATATTTAATAAAATGATATAGAAATATTTTTATAGATCTTCTTTTACTAAACAGCATCAAAAGTAACGATGTTTTCAGCTTTCTTTCTTTTTTCTTTTATTCTAAGCCATATTATTTTTTTTTAATGAATCTTTATTCGAATGTTGAAAGCCTAAGAATCTAAGTAATCATTAATGTTGTTAATGTGTATTTTCTGTAAAATATACTGTAAAATCATTCCATAGATATGTATGCAGTAATTCTTTAAAGGAATCTTAGCTATATGATAAAAATCTGAATTTTTCAGAAATCGTAAAAATTGCAACGGGCCAAAACGGGCCGGGCCTGTTTTCACTGATTTCTGTACGGGCCGGGCCTGGAAATTCCGGCCCGTGCAAACCTCTACGCTTGTGAACAATAATTAATTTAAAAAATGTCAAAAAGTAGCCAGTTTGAATTTAAAAATTGCCTTAAGAGCCTGCATCA